>CM070522.1:23724007-24340579 GCA_036346375.1 Guadua angustifolia
CTTCGTTCAAGACCTTGGGAGACCCAGCCGCTTAACTTTGAACAAGCACAATATCATGCTCAATCGGAGAAGTGCGTGTTGGTCTTGCTTCGAGGAAGGTGCTTTCGGCTACATGATCGGGGCTCGAAGTCGGCCCAAACCCGGAGAAGATCGAGGCAATCGAGAAGATGGCGCCCCCGACCTCGGTGAAATAGGTACAATGCCTCACCGGCCGTATGGCTGCCCTTAGTCGGTTCATTTCACGGTTTGGCGGCGTGGAGTTACCCATTCTTGGGGCATGCGCAAACAAGGAAGCTTCAGTGGACCCCGGTAGCGCGGTCATTCGGCGACTGAGGCGTACCTTTCAAGCCCACCTTTGCTTACCACTCGCGGCCAAGGCGGCATTTCTTTGCTCTACCTAGCAGCCACGCGCCTTGGCTGTCGATGCCATCTTAATTGTGGCGAGCAGGATCTTGCGGCGGCATCCGATCTACTATGTTAGCGAGGTCTGCCACCCCAAAGGCGTTACCCGCTGATTCGAAGCTCTTATCGCCCTTCTCATGGCTTAGCGCAAACTCCGGCACTACTTCGAGGCTCATTTGGTAGTCGTCGGCGGTTTCCTTTCGAGGATATACTAAAGAACGAGGTGAAGGCGCATTGCCAAGTGGGCCATGGAAAGTGGCGGCGTTCGACGTCCGGGTCGTGGAGTGCTACGACTATCAAGTCGTGAAGTGCTTTCATGACTTTGTTGGTCGAGCAAGCGTCGCGGCACTGCTCCGAGCCGAGGTTGAGGAGGAAAGCCCTTGATCATGTCCTTGACGGCTCGAGTTCTTTCAAGTGCTCGAGGGAATTCTCATCCTTACTCAGCGTGTGGCGGTTTGAGTATGTGGTTCGTTTTGGGTTTCCAACGACCAACAATGTTGCAGAGTACGAGGCTCTCTTGGCTGGCTTGCGGGCCTACAAGGCCCTAGGTGTGCGCCGGTTGGTTGTAAGGGGCGACTCTTAGCTCGTCGTCAATGAATACGACAAAAGTTACGGTGGTCGGAAGACTCAATGGCCAAGTACCTTCTTAGAGGCTACAAGATGGAGAAGTGGTTCCAGAACCTGCAGATCACGCATGTGACACGGAAAGACAACTCCGACGCTGATTTCCTCTCCAAGCTCGGGTCGTCTGACGATGAAGTCCCTCCTTTGATGTGATCCTGGAAACCCTGGCGTCTCCCTCCATCTCCGACCAAGGGCCCTCGGTGCGCCTTCATCGAAGGTACTCCCTCTGGTGGCGATCCATCGTTTCTGGCGGCCAGGTGAGCTCTCGGCGAGCCAGTGGAAAAAAAAGGATCAGCAGGCGAGCTCATTATAAGCTCGTGGGCGGCATGCTTTATCGTCGAAATCTTTTCGACATCTGACGAAGTGTGTCACCTGAGAGGTAAGTACACTGCTACATGACATTCATTCAGGTCTATGTGGGGCACACTCTTCCTTCAGGACCATGGTCGGGAAGGCTTTCCGCATGGGGTTCTACTAGCCCACGGCACATGGAGACCTTAGCAACATCGTCCGCTTTTGTCGAGCTTGCCGGTTCATGCTCGAATCGCATCGAGCCGCCTACGCTCTAGACCATCCCGCTCACGTGGCCCTTCTCGACTTGGGGGCTGGACATCCTCGGCCCCTTTCCACAGGCGACCAGGGGGAAGAAGTTTCTAGTCGTGGCCATCGATACCTTCACCAAGTGGATCGGAGCTGAACGCGTCTCGACCATCACGGCTCGTCACGAAGGTCAAGTTCTTCACTTTGTTCGTGGTCACGGTATGGAGTTCCATGCAGAATCATTCGATCGCGGAACTTCGGTTTACCGGTGGTTGTTCGGGAATCTCTGCGAGCATAGGTACCAAGGTGTGCTATGCTTGATGCGCCCATCATGAAAGCAATGGAAGCGGTCGGCGCAGCGGACCGTCGTTCAAAGCGTGGCGAGTGTCGGATGAGCTCGAGCGACCACGGCCAAACACGGGTGGGCCGAACTTCCCATAAATCTTATGGTCCATTAATTACCCACGACCGGCCGGAACCTTGAGGTCCACGCCCTTTTAGCTCGTGTTGATCTTTGACAAATCTGCCTCCACGAGTCCTGTTGGGCTCTACCGAAATTCGACTTAGTCGATCGGATCGACTTCGAGCAAGAGGTCCTTGACCCTTACCTTGGCGGGAGAAGTAAGATGCCATGCCTTTGCTACGATCGGTAGCGATGCCTGCAAGCTCTTCACGGACATGCGTCTCAATGGAGTGCGACCTAGGGAGCTCCTTGTTGGAGACTTAGCCACGAGGCAATTGAGCCAGCATCCAACACCAACAAGTTATCCCCGGGTGGGAGGGCCCTATAGAGTTGTTTCAGCAGATCGCCGGGGCTTACAGCTTAGCGATGCAGATGGCGAAGCTCTCTAGCTCATGGAATATTGACCGCCATAAATTCTATGTGTAACCTTTTTACCTCAAATTTCAATAAAGTTCTTGTTCGATTGTCATTGTTTGTCTTCGTACCTTTTCTTTCTATGTTTTGTGTTGGCTTGAGCTCAACTCTCTGAGCCCGACCTCGTCTCTGAGAGCGGCGTGCTTGCTCTTTGCCCAGTGTCGCGGCTTACCCTTCACCGCCGGTCGTCGAGTTCGTGTGGCGAAACTCTTATAACAATACTCCCCCTGCGCCAGGGTTCGAACTAAGCTCCTGACCGGGTCCAACGAGCAGCGCGCAAATCGTTGTCATAGCTCGAGCCTCACTCTCGATCCTAAGTTCGTTCTCGTGCAACCATGTCATGCTCCCTGTGGCTTCTTTTCGATCTTGTAGGTCTTGGTCATTGCTGGATTCTTATCTTGCGCCCAAGGTCGGCGTTGCTCGATCTTGAGCCCAACGGGGGCTTGGCGTGGTATACGGCCAGTAAGGCTAAGTTTTTGATTGGGTAAGATTTCTTAGTCGAGATATGACAAAGCGAGCTGAGATATTAAAATTATTTTAGCCAAATACAACTACTCCATTGAACCATTTTCTTACAAAGTCTTGTAGGAAACCTACCCTATCTACAGGTCCGTCATCTCGTGCGCAAGTTTCTCCTGCTCGAGATTGGCTACCTTGGCCCTCAAGGTCGACAGCTTGCCTTAGGTCGAGAGGCCGGTGGAGGCTTGGCGTGGCAGTGTTCTTCTTGAAGCTGGGCCAAGGCAGCCTTGGCCGCCTTGCTCTCCCGACCCAGCTTCTCCTCGAGCTCTTGAAACTTGGCCTCGAGCTCGGGGAGGTCCTCGGTGTGGTTTACTGGTCCATGGCGGCCTTGCTCGTTCTTGACCTTAGCTCGCTCGGCCTTGGCGCCACAGCCGACCTCGGCGCTCGTCTTCAACGCCTTATCGCGCCCATCCGCTTGAGTTGATGGCCCGCTCGGCTCGGCCTTATGAGTGGCCTCAGTGTCTTCACCACCTCGCGAAGGCGGCGATCTCTGAGCATCTATTACCGCCTTTTCCGAAGTAGCCTCATCCGCTCGGCTTGCGGGTCCTCCACGAGCTTGATCGTCCGCCATGTCGCCCTCTAGCCCACGTCAAGCAAGGCCTTGACCCGTCGGAGTGCGTTTGAGTCCTTGCAACCCTTGGAGATAAAGTCAATGGCACATGGAGGTCAAAGGATCGGCACGGTACCGCCGAAAGAGCGGCAGGGAAAGAAAAGCTTCGAGTTAAGGATCGATGAAAAGTCGTGTGCGGGCGAGCGGCGCTCGAAGGCCGCGTGGAAGTTCTGGCGGGCTGGTGCCCGATGTTCTGGGCGGTGTAGTCCCATCGCCGCCGCTGGGTCTTCGGGGTGTGGTCTCGGGTGCTCCACATGGCGGCAAGTGCCCCAAGCTTCCTCCTCGAGGTCTCAACTCGCCCTCGCGCTTGGTCTCGGTGGCAGCTTTGTCCCCCACAGCTGGAGGGTCTCTGGCCTCCTCCGCTGCGGTATTCTCGGCCTGGCCCGTGGCTTGGACCTCCGTGCCTCCCGTGGCAGGGGGGTCGATCTACGGGCTTGGAGGACCACGACTGCCACGGTCGGGGTGTCCTCGGCGGTCGTGGCGAGGGCGCCTCCGGTGCCATCTTCTTCGACGGCCTTGGGTGGGTCGACGCCGTCTTCAGCGTCTGCCTCACCGGTACCGTAGTCCTCGTTAGTCGTGGGGAGGGGCTCTTCCTCGTCCAGGTCATCGAGCCCTTGGTCGAACTCGTCGGCAGGGGGCTGGCTCTGGGGGCTCGATGGAATGAGCCTCTACAGCTCGAGCCGGCAGGCGCCCGGCCTAAAATCGGCCTTCTTCTTCTTCCTCGGACTCGGACTCGCCCTGGACAATAGTCATTGTCAATTTGAGCAGATGTTGAGCTCGGGCACTCAAGGTCTGCGATTAAGAGCGACTACTAAGCTAAGAAGATAGAGGAAATTCAAAGGCGGAGAGCCCAAATGATGTACTGAGTCGTGACCTCCGCTTGCAGTGAGGGTCGGGCGGGACCTCGGTGCCTCGCAGGGGGAGTCTCTCCCTCGGTTCCTGGTCCTCGAGGCCGGCGCTGGATCTGAGCCGGTTGAAGTCTGGCGCCTCCCGCTGCGCTACATTCTTTGCGCAGAAGGGTTTAGGTCGAAGATGAAGGATCACGAGCAAGGAGCTCGGGGGCTCGACCAAGGATGCTCACCGTTGTGCGGTCGCCCCACTCAACGTGCGCCTTCTTCGGGCTTTTTCCACCCGTTCCATCTGAGGCTGGTCTCTTGTTAGCCTTCTTGCCCTTGCTTCGCCTCAGCGTGACATCTTCCTCGCCGTCTCAAAGCAGCTCGAGCTTGTCCTTTGGAAGCACCGAAGGTTCAAAGAGGATCTAGGCGGACAAGTCTGGAAGGCTCGGTCCAGGGAGGCCTACCTCGGCTTTGCGGTGCAGCACATTCCTCGGCACGGGCTCGTCAAGGGTGTAGTCGTTCGCGGCCTTCCCGAACATCTAGTTCATTCGGGCGGCGATCCAGGACTCCTTCGGCGCTGCTGAAAATACCAGTTCATTAAGAGGAACTGGGGGGAAGTCTGAAGCAAATTTCGAGGCAAAGCAGCCTATCGATGCGTCCCTTCATGGGTCATGTAAATCATGACCTTGGATCTCGAAGAAGGGTGCTCCCTCCTTCGCAGAGGGAACACCTGACCTCTCAGGAAGTCGTTGGCGATGGCCTGCCCGGTAAGGCCTCGCGTGGCGCAAATATGGATGGCCGTGATGGCCTCTTGGTAAATCCTCTAGGTCGCCTGCTTAGAAGTCTGCTTCTTCCGTTGAGAGTCTGGTATCGAATGTCGGTCTGCCGCTTGGCCCCGCTTGAGTAGAACCACCGCTCACGTCCACGGCCGAGAAGAGTCGTGAGCGCATTTGGGGAATGACCACGAGATTCTGCCTGGAGTAATAGGGCATTCGACCATGAGGTCTTTCCGGTCTTGGAAAAAGGAGAAGAAGCGGAAGAAGAAGCGAGGGGTGGGAAGGATTCGAGGAACCCCTCGCATGTGTGAGAAGATGGAAAGCAAAAGAATGGAGTTGGGTACAGTTAATCAACTCGATCTCACATACGGCGAGAACGGCTGTGAGAAAGTTGCTCTCCAGCGTTCGCAGGCCGAAGAGCATGTAGTGCTCCGTGCTGACGAGCTCGTCATCCCGTGGCTGCGGCTCGGTCTCTTCGTCTGGCAGCCGCCATGTCCACGGGTCCAACAACCCCAGGCTCTCAAGCTCCCTCATCCTTGCCGCCGTCAGGGAACTTTTCCCGAGCTTGGCCATGGCGTTTGAGGGGAGGTTTGGTCGGAGGAGGAAGGAGAACTCGAACAAGGAAGCAAAAAACTACGAAGAAGCGGAGAGTCCCAGGAAGTGGCGACGATCTCAAGTTTTATAAGCCCGGAGCGCTGCAGGCCAGCGGTTGGGGCATCTCGAAAGATGCGCCGATTAGGTGATTCGATTGGAGAAATTTAAGGCTGTGCGGCGGAATTGAGGCGTCGCGAACGATTCCGCTGTCCGGCCGTATCCGTACTGAAGTTTCGGAGATCAAGAGGTGCCAGGTGTCATCTCATCAAGGCCTGGCGTTAGGTTTCCGCCTGACCTCGACCTCAAGCTCGAAGGTTCCAGAAATCTGTCCCGTCTCTGTGGAGGCTCAAGGTCGGCCCGTGCTCCAGCCACGACCTTGGGCCTCGGGGCTAAGCTGTCGAGGGGCGATAGATTCGACAGTCAACACCACGGTCAACAGGGTACTCGGCTTGGGGCAATCCTGCAAAGGCCTTCGACCTCGACCTAGGCAACGTTGGACTCCACTCGACCTCGACCTTGGCTCAAGGGCGTGCGTTCACTCGGCGGTTACCAAGACCTGAGTAGCGGCGTCAAGGCAGAGGTGGGCGGCATTTAGGAAGCGATTCTGACCCACCTTCAATGCGCCGCAAGCCACTCCTCAGGAATCTCTCCCGTCCGTTGCGGCAGATTCGAGAGTATATAAGACCACGCAAAGCGTCGTCTGAGGACATCAATCGACTAGCCATAGACTAGTGTACTCAAGCGAGCACTCGAGCTCGGTGTAATCATCTCATCCTACGCGCGATTAGTGAATTCCTCCACCTCCGGAGAAAATTTGGACATAGAGCTATTACCCTCGTGGGGCTTGAACCCGATATAATTGGCTCCTTGTTGGCGGCGCCACACACCGACCTCGTCTCGCCATTGTTGAGTGAAGCGCTTTCTGTGTCCCCCATTCACACCGATCTCCTTTTCACTCTTGCGGTCAGGCAATCCCGATCGTCGACAAAGATGAAGACAACGACTCGACTGCGGTCGAAGGTACGTTAGTCAACACCCATGAAGACACGTTTATTGATAACCATGAAGATGATCTAGAACAGATGTTGCATGATGGCGGAGGGCCTCATGAGTGAAAGGGATTTTCAGAAGTTTCAGCGTATGGTAGAGGATTCTACAACACCTTTGAACCCGGGCTACAAGGAGGACCTCAAAAAGCTACATGTTGTGCTTACGTTGCTACAGTCACTACAACACGTCGGGCTTCCGATGGCGCCTATAAATGCCTTTAAAACCTTATAAATGCCTTAAAAAGATTTTAGATGGCGTCAAGAAAAATGTCATCAGGAAAAGTAATTCGTGGCGCTTAATTATCCACGGCGTTTTTATATGCCGTTATTTCCCACCATACGGTGGCATTTATAGGCGCCGCATTAAGTTTTCCTTGGCATTTAGAAGCGCCGGGGTTTCCTCTAGCGTGGCTCCTATAAGCGCCGGGCTTCTCTCTATTCATGGCACTTATAAGCGCCAGGGTTCACACTATTCATGGCGTTTACATGGTAGGGGTTTCCTTCTAAGTGGTGTTCTAGCGCCGGGGTTCCCTCTATTCATGGTGTTTATAAGTGCCTGGGTTCTCTCTATTTATGGCGTTTACAAGCGCCGGGGTTTCATCTGGCATGGCGCTTATAAGCGCCGGGGTTCCCCCTATTCATGGCGTTTACTAGCGTAGGGGATCCATCTATTCATGGCATTTAAAATCACAGGGGTTTCTACTGGCGTGGCACTTATAAGCGCCTGTGTCTCTCTTCCAGGGTGAATACAAATATCACATCTAATTACATCACAGGCCAAATTACATTTCAGTACAAATGAATTCTTACCAAGCCAAATTTCACATCTACTTGAAGCGAACTCTGAGAAGCCATCAACTACGAAATCTTTTCTAGACCGTCATCCAGGAAAGATAACTACTAGTCAATAAGTACAACCATGCATTTTTCCCCTGGCGCAATCACTCATAAAACATGCACAACATAACAAGTGACAAACTGAAAACATCAAAGCAACATGCAACAAAAATGATTAGATAAAGAGGGCTGCTAACCATATATCCTCTTCTTGTAAACATCACAGGAGAAACAGGCTAATTACACCAAAAGAATAAGCTACTTGTCACTACAAACTCCCAAAATGTTTAAAAGCTGTCTCTTGTGGCGCACAAGCAACCAGATTCTTGCTTTTTTCCCATCATCTGATAGACAGAAACATCAAAAAAGGCAAAAGAGAGAACACATGGAAACTAGTTGAGCTAACTAGAAATTTCATCATGTTCTTCCATCTTTTCGAACTTGTTTCTTATAAAGAACATCAACACAGGGAATGTGGCCACCATCCTCGAACCACCTTGAGTACCGAAGCAGTTATCCTAGCGGTTGAGAAAATTGAAGGAAGAGGCCAAGAGGCTAGAGCTCACCTCAGGCTTTCTCCCATCCACCTTTTCCCTCACACCAACACTAGGCTCCTGCACATCTTCGCACACCGCCACGCCGAACGGAATTCCAACGTCTCAAGGCTTCCGGACATCTTCTCCCAGTTGGTGACAGGAATGGCTGTAGGATTGCTCACTGTGAAGCAATTGTAAAAGGACAGGCTCTTGATGTGCTTTAGGGGCACTAAACTTGGCATCAGGGGCACACTGCAGTGAATTGTCCTGTAGTGAGTAGAAGGCAAGCAATGGTTAGTCCGATGAGAGTTTCACAAAGCTGTTAGGTTTTTTCAGAGATGTCATTCTAGAGGGTAATGTGTTGCTAGCAACCACTTACCAAGCCAAGCCAGTTGTTTGCCCGTTGGGACTGGAAGTACAGAAAATACATGCATATCCAAACGATTGCATATTGTATCGCAATGAGTTTGCAAATTTGGATGCGTGTCCCATTTGCAAGGCATCTCGGTATAAGCGCGGCGATAACGACATCGAGGCGCAGCGTAAGAAGAAAAGATCCCCAGCCAAGGTGGTGTGGTATTTCCCTATAATCCCCCATCTGAAACGTCTATTTGCGAACAAAAGACATGCTCAATTGCTGCGATGGCACGCCGAAGAGCGTAAGAAGGATGGAATGCTTAGACACCCTACTGACTCCGCGCAGTGGAGGAACATCGATAGAAAATACAAGAAACACTTTGCATATGATATGATGAATATAAGGTTCGGGCTCAGTACGGATGGGATAAATCCTTTTGGCAACATGAGTAGTCGTCATAGCACTTGCCGGTGACTTTATGTATCTACAACCTTCCTCTTTGGCTTTGTATGAAGCGTATACATTATAATGTCGTTGCTTGATCCAAGGGCCAAAACAACTTTGTTCTTGATATTGATGTCTTCCTCAAACCCTTTGGTTGAAGATCTTACGGTATTGTGGAGCGACGGTGTCTGGGTATGGGATGAGTATAAAGAGAACTTCATGCTTTGGCTGCGTTGTTGTTCGTAACCATTAATAATTACCCGGATCTTGGCAATCTTTCGGGCCAGACTATAAAATGATTCAATGGATGCATCCATTGCATGGGTGATACAGGTAGTCGATGGCTGAAATTCTGTTGAAAAATGTGTTACATGCAGCATCGTAGGTTCCTTCGCAAGGACCACCCATATCACAACAACAAGAGAGCTTTTGACGGTACAAAGGAAGCTCGCTTAGCCGCAACATCATAGCGGCAAAGAGATATTTGTGGCCGTAAAGGATATTAAAATTATCCATGGAAAGGGAGCTGGAAGTACATTAGTCCTGAGTTCCGGTGATACAGCTCCTTTGTGGAAAAAGAGACCAGTATTTATGGACCTACCTTATTGGCAGCACTTGGATGTTCAATATGCGATCGATGTCATGCATATAGAGAAGAACGTGTGTGACAGCTTACTTGGTATTTTACTAGAGATACCTAACAAATCAAAAGATACACTCAACACACATATGGACCGGAAAGATATAAAATTCAGGAAGGAGCTACATCACGAAGACCTGGGTCAAGGCAAAAAGTACCTTCCCGCAGCTTGCTACACTCTAAGCAAGAATGAGAAAATTAGCATGTGTGAGTGCTTGCACGGAGTCAAAATTCCGTTCGGTTATTCTGCCAACATAAAGAGGCTAGTCTCAATGAAAGACTTGAAATTAATTGGTATGAAGTCTCATGATTGCCACGTGATGATGACACAGATGCTTCCTATTGCAATTCGAGGTGTTCTGCCAGAGAAAGTGCGAGACCCAATTATAAAGTTGTGTTCATTCTTCAACGCAATTTCACAAAAGGTCATTGATCCGTTGAAACTGGATAAGCTGCAGCAAGACGTGATCCACACTCTATGCCGGCTTGAGATGTGTTTCACTCTATCCTTCTTCGATATTATGGTCTATCTCATTGTTCATATTGTGAAAGAGATACAGTTTCTTGGCCCTTGTTTCTACATCAGATGTACCCTTTCGAGAGGTTCATGGGGGTTGAGAAGAAATATGTTCGTAATCGACATCGGCTGGAAGGTTGCATTGTCGAAGGTTGGGGAACCAAGGAGGTCATCGAGTTCTACATCGATTACATAGATCTCAAACTGATTGGTGTGCCCGTATCTCGCCATGAAGGGAGGCTACAAGGAAAAGGGACACTAGGTTAGAAATTGATCCATACTAACGATCGTGCTTCATTCACGCAAGCACATTTTGCAGTTCTGCATCAATCAATTGTAGTGGCCCCGTATGTCAACATGCACAAGAACATGCTATGAAGAAAAAACCAATTTAAGTTTGAGGTTTGGATCGCGAGAGAGCACAGAGATAACTTTGGAGATTAGTTGCTTAGACACATGATGCATACGCAGACAGAGTGTGCTCAATTGAGAGCATTGGCTAAGGGACCGTCTTATACAATTTTGACATTTGAAGGATACGACATCAATGGATATACATTTTATATGAGAGCACAAGATAACAAGATCACCAACTAGAATAGTGGGGTCCGTATAGATGCCTATGACAGCAATGGCAATATGTAGACATACTATGGATTCATAGAAGAGATTTGAGAGCTTGACTATATATGGGCCTTTGAAGGTCCCCCTCTTTCGGTGCTAGTGGGTCAGGTTACCTAGGGGCATTGTAACATCCCAATTTTTGACTTTTTAATTATTTAATATTATTTTATTGCAATTTATGATTTTTTTTGTGATTTTTATGGATTTAATTGGATTTTTTGAGATTTATTCGGATTATTCTAAAAGTATATTGCCTCCGGTCGAAAACTAATTATAAATAGATGAATTTAAAATAAAGTTTGCCCAAAAATATTTTATTTTAGTTTAGAAGGTCTCGGAGTATTTTTGGAGATTTCTTTTTCTCTCGGGATTAAGTCGAATAGTGTTGGACTCGGCTCGATTGGCGTGTCTGCGTGTACGGCGTTAGCCCTATTCTAGAAACGCACGCGTGGCGGGGACAAGTTGCGATCGGCCAGGGATTCGTCTTGCCGTAGCTGGACCGTGACGATATCTTCGCGTGTTAATTTGATTTGGATCTTAAGTGAGTTCGTAATGAGAAAACACGCTCATGTAGCGCGTGGCTGCATCGGCGGGATCGCTAACGTGGCGCTTCAAATTCTTCTTGTTGGCTTGTGTCACGACCGAGTCGGTTGATTCCTGACCAATTTTAGCGCCCGGTAGTTGTGCCAAATTAGGGATCGATTCCGACTTTTGAGCGAACCAAAATTTAGCGCTCTCAAAATTTTGGCTTAGAAGAAAAATTGAATCGATTGATTCAAATTGGGGGCTTAGTCTTTTTGGTGCTAGTCTTCCCATGTGGGATGGCAATGTGGGCAAGCCGGTAAATGATCTTTTCCTTTTCCCCATCTCCTTACTCTCTCTCTCCCAAGCCCTCCCTCCCTCATTTTTTTTTCTTGCCCGGCTCCCTCTACCTGGCGGCCAGCTCTGCCCGCCTCCTGCGCCCGGCTCATGGCCCTGCTCCTCCAGCCGGCAGCGGCGCCACCCTCTCCCTCCCGCGCCTCCTCCCTGGCCTGCGCCTGCCGGCGCGCCTCCTCCTGCTGCTTGGCTCGCCTCCTCGGTCGCTGCCTTGCCGCTCCCCATTCCCACGGCCGCCCCTGACCCCGATCGCCGCCGTCGCCGAGTCCTCCCGCCCGGTTGCGCCACGGTAGCTCTCCTCCTCCTCCCTCTCCCTCCCTCTCCATCTCCATGGCTAGCTAGGGTTTGAAATGTGTTTGGGAAATTGCTCCAAATTAATGCATGCTAGGTGTTTGCTAAATTGTCTAGGAGGCTCTCAATATGGTATAACTTGGTGATTTAGTGTCTTGAATGCTAATGCATGGTGTTGTGGTTGAGGAATGAGTTCACTTCTATCGTTGACCGTCGTTTGATTTCAACTTCAAAGTATGATGGGTTAATTAATTAGGTTGTGGCTATTTGGTCCAATGATTGTTGGAGCGTCTTTGGTATATCAAGGTTGCTAGTGTGGAAATTAGCATTTGTATTTCGTTTTGTCTTGATGAGTGCTTGCATTATCGTCTTTAATTCTCATTCCATCTCATATGCATTGCATGCATCTCATTCATATGCACTACTCGTGTAGAAAACGAAACATGCGGAGGGTGGCGTGGCCGTGGTCGAGGGACATCGGTGAGCAAGTTGCAGTTGAGGATCCGGCGAAATTGCGAGCAAGCACCTAAGCATGTTTATCCTTATGTATCGTTATTTTTGAGAATAATGTGATTAATTGAAATGTTAAGTATTGCATTAGGAATTGCCATGTGGGATAGGAATAGATCCTATTCTTTGCACGTACACCTTGTATTAAATCGAATATCTCCTTTTGAGCTAGACTATGGGTGTTAATGAGTCCGTGCTTAGAATGCTTAGATGTCGGGGTTGGGCCAAGTGACGGAGGGTTACGTCACTTGCGGTTGTTATCATTACACATACTACATTATGTCGGACTTGGAATTGGGAAAGGTTTTGGAAAGAAATGAATTGTGGACGGGCGGGGAGTTGGTTCATTTGAGTGCGGAGACTCAAATGTGTAGCCCGTCTCTGTCGATTAAGAACCGATCCGTAAGTGGAATAAGATTGAGCACACCGGTTGGTCGCATGCCCGAATATAGTGCGGTAAGCCACTCTTTCTCTCATATGGAATCGATGGACCATAACTTCGTGGTTGGGCGTGGTTGAGGCGAGGCTTAGGCCGACTCTCGGCGCAAGCCGGGCTTAGAAGCTGCTCGAGGTGCAAGGTTTTGGACGCGAGGAGGGCGCTTCAGCGATTGGGTATGATTGGGAGGGTTGACACTAGGCCCTTGTGGTAAGTGTCGTGCGATCAATGCTTCCTGCGGGGTTAATTAAGCGATTGAATTGCAGCGCTCTCGGATATGAGCACGCTTGGTCGAACTTCTTCTGCGTAGTAAACAACTTGAACTTGTGGTTCGCCGTTGGGCTTGAGCTAAATTTTGATATGAGATGACTTGCTTTACATTACATTAATTACAATATCATGCTAGAGGTAGGTGCTGTTACAAGCTGCTAACTATATTGAGAAAAACTTGAGTAGATGACTAAAATTGAAACAAAGTTAAGCATTTCCGCACTTTTAACCTAAGCTGTTTACCTTGCTACCGCCAAATGCATCTCCTTTGGAGTCGGTCATATATGGACCCGGGTAAGTCTTGCAGTACCTTTTGTACTCATGCTACCTTTGTGGTTTTAATGAGGATCGGTGGGCGGATCGAGTTCGCCCTCTTGCCTCTCGGTGGTGGGCGGGGCACCGAGTAGAGCTTTAGCGACATCGCCTGCCTTGGGAGCGTTGAGGCGAGAACACTTCGGAGGTTTTATTTTGCTAATGTGTTGCGATTTGATTCATTTTTGTTGTATAGATAGCCTTTTAAATTGTGTTTAAATGCGTTGTTTAAGTCTCTGTCGATGTCTCGTGGATGGTTTCTAATTGTGATCGTACTCTTTGTTGTGGTTGTTGCATTACTTTTGGATATATATATCTGCAATTGTGTTTTCTTGTCTGTGCGAGTGGATGTCCATAGGTTCTAGGAGGGTCATGCGAATTTTTCCAGATTTTGGAGTCTTGGTCAAATTCGTAGTTACGGTGTGGTTTAGAGTCTTGGAGTTGTTGCTAAGTGTGGTTTGGTGGTTGTCGGGTTTGTCTTTGTGCGGGTGTTTCAGCGTGCGTGTTTGGTTGCTTGGTTTGAGTTCGTTGCCCCTTTATGCAAATTGAATTGATATCGCATTGGAAACGGTATCTTGAAGCGATCTGGCGAGTTAAATTATCTTAGGGAATCTGGGGCGGTTGTCGAGTTCATCGAATGGGGTGGCGTTGTCTCTATTGGGCTTGGTGTTGCTAGCTGCGGCGCCACCGGCGATCGTTGCTAACCTTCAATTCGATGTGAACGACGGGACATTCGATAACCGAGGACGATCTGGCGGCTCCTCACAAAGGTGGTATCGAGCAAGGTGCATAAAGGCGAACCGTAAACTTGCGACCACTTAAGTGATTGTTGGTGGGTTATTGAACCCCTAGTAGCAATTCACAACCGTTACCGCCCTATGTCTATACTTAAGGTTAAGTAGATTTAATGGTGGCGTGGGAGAAAGCGATCACGTTGGAATCGTGCATTTCATACCATGCATATGAGCATCATGTCATATCACGCATGCATGTGTTTTCTTTGTGTCATTGTGTGTTATGATTTGTGTTTTGTATGTGATAGGGTTGTAGAGTTTCCTTGCTTTGTGCTACTCTTTAGGTCAGGTTACTTCAAATATTTGGCCAAGTCTGAGATCCTATTCCTCCTTGTGGAGTCTAACTCTTAATAAATGCGGTTTGAGGACAACGAGAATGAGACCGTGGTGCTTCTTCTTGGGAGGAGATGATGGGGCGAGGCGATCGCAGCCTAGCGGCGCTAATCTGCCCCCTCCTCCTAGTTTGATGGATGTTTGGAGTGCGCTCGGGCGGAATCGGAGAACACCAACGGATCTGGAGATGCTCGTTCGGGACCGGGTTGCTCATGGTGTCCGTGGCGGAGGCAAGAGGCGGCCCGATGGGTACACGGACTTCTTGCATACCTGACCACCCACCTTCACCCGTGCAGCGATCCTCTAGAGGCCGATGATTGGCTGCGCTTCTGAGCGAGTTTGCTCTCATTAGCTGCGAGACCATGAGAAGGCTCATTTGCTGCTCAACAAGCTGCGAGTCCCGCCGGTGCTTGGTGGGCCAATTTCTGGTTATGCAACTGCCGGTCACCGGGTATCATGGGCGGAGTTCCATGAGGCCTTAGGGCATATCACATCCGGAGAACTCATGGACATCAAGCGAAATTTCTCTCTCGAGACAGTTGAACAAGACCGTGACGGACTATGCGGTGAGTTCAACTACTTAGCCCGGTATGCACCGAGGAGGTGAATCTGACAAAAAAAGCGGACCCGTTTCATGAATGGGATGTCGGCCAAGATGCAAGACAAGCTTTACGTATGCGACTTGCTGATTTCAATGCTATGGTGGCCAGGCGATCACCGTGGAGCACAAGATGAGGCCCACGAGGATGAGAAGAAGAAGCGGGCGGTGCCGTATCCGGTGGTGGCGGCTCGCGGCGGGCTCGAGTGGTGCCTTATCGGCCCGAGGCCCTCTGCTCGGCGCCTTCTCCACCGGTCGGGGCGGCCCGACCACGATCGCGGCTCCTCGGTCACTACCACCGCCACCGCCACCGGCGGCGAAGCGGCGAGTTCGGACTGGCCCGTGCTACAAGCTGTGGCGCCGGGTCATTTCATCCGGGCTGTCCGTTCCCACTGCAGCACCAGCACACCGGCGCTCCACGGCCTCGGTAGCAGCAGCACCACGCCGTTGCCTCGTCAAGCGGCGGCGTCACCTTCGTCGGCAAGGCGGTTCTGAGGGCTCCGCCGTGCTAGCTAGTGCGTTCCTTGTTGAGGTATGAGGCTAGAGTATTATTTGATTGGGGCCTCCCATTCTTTTATTCGCCGGGGTTTGCGAGCGACATCGGATGAGGTCGATGGCGATGTCACCTCCTTTGTGATTGAGGCACCGGGGTCGAAGATTACGGTCAGGCGGATAGTTCGGAAAGCGATGAAATGCTGTTCGGGGGTTCCGTTCCTTTGTCGACTTTTTGCTTCTAGACCTTCGGGGAATAGATGTCGTCCTGGGGATGAGTTGGCTGACACGGCAGCAGGCTGTTTTAGATTGCTGTAGTCGTACCATATCACTCAAGAACCCGAAAGGCGGCCGACTCACTCTACTTCTTAACGAGAACCAGGCCATCTTGTGTTCACTAAATGGGACAGAAGTTGAAGAGCTGGACTCGATTCCTGTGGTGTCTGAGTTTCCCGATGTGTTCCCAGCGGAACTACCGGGGATGCCACCTGATCGGGACATCGAGTTTGTCGTCGAGCTTCAGCCAGGGACTGCTCCGGTTTCCAAGCGGCCGTACCGAATGCCACCCAATGGCTGGCGGTGAAGACTTCGGTTGAAAGGGGCGATGGACAAAGGGTTCATTCGTCCGAGCTCCTCACCTTGGGGTTGCTCGGCTCTGTTTGTGACCAAGAAGGATGGTTCTCTGCGCCTCTGCGTTGATTACCGTCCACGAATCGATCACCGTCAAGAACAAGTACCGTTGCCGGATCGACCTCTGTTTGATCGGTGGCCAGTGCTGCGAGTATTTTCCAAGATTGATCTGAGGCTCGGCTACCATCGAGATAAAGATCCGAGCCGAGGACATCCGGCCCTTTCTCCACGGATCTGGGCTCTCTGAGTATACGTGATGTCGTTTGGCCTCCGACGCGCGGCGTACTTTATGTACTGATGAACTCCATATTCATGGAAGAGCTGGATTCTGTTGTCGTCATCTTCATCGGCGACATTTTGATATATTCACCCGATGAAGAAAACCACGCCGGACACCTTCGCATTGTTCTCGGGCGACTCGGGGAGCATCGCTGTATCACGAGTTCAGCAATCTTGATTACGGTGAGGAAGAGTCATTCTGGGACCGTCCTTTACGGCGGCGTGGCGATTGACCGAGCAAGGTGCGGATGTACTCAAATGGGAGCAGACCCAAAACATCACGGACATCCGTAGTTTTCTTGGGTAGTGGGTATTATCGCCGTTTCATCGAGGACTTCTCAAAGATTGCGGCCGATGGTGTTGCTCAAGAAGGAGTTGAATTCGGATGGTCGGTGGTTTGTGAGGCGCCTTCGAACCTTGAAGCAACGTCGACTCGGCTCTGTCCTCACTCGGTAGGATATCCACAGTCCTTTTGATGTGTATTGCGTCGTCGGGCATTGGGCTCGGTGTGTGCTTATGCAAGAAGGCGAGTCGTTGCCTCGCATCTCGGCGATTGAAGCATCATGAGGAGCACTACCCACCCACGATTTGGAGCTTGCGGCGATGGTGCATGCCTTGAAGATCTGGCGCCACTATCTCTGGGGAACAAGTGTAATATTTACGATCATAAAAGTCTCAAGTACATCTTCACTCGGCGGATCTGAATATGAGGCGGCGGAGATGGCTTGGCTGATCAAAGACTACTGATGCAGAGTACACTACCACGGGGAAGGTGAATGTGGTGGCCGGCGCGTTGAGTTGCAAGGCTCAATGCGGTTGTCTTCTTCTGACCGGAGTGCTTCCCTCTGTGCCGACTTACGGAGACTCGGTTTGGAGATGGGCGAGTAGGGATTCATAGCTAATATCGAGTTGAGATCCACATTGCTCGATCAGATTAGAGAGCGCAGACGAAGGATGAAGAAGTTGCCCAAATCTGGATAAATTGAAATTGGGGCAAGCTGCTGAGTTTCGCCTGGATGATCAAGGAACCTTGTGGTTCAGCGACCGCATAGTTGTCCCTGATGACCAGGAGTTGAAGCGAAGGATTCTTGATGAGGCGCATAACTCCTTGCTTACCATTCACCCGGGCAGTAACAAGATGTACCAAGACCTGAGACGGCAGTTTTGGTGGGCTCGCATCAAGCGAGGTTGCTTCGCTATGTGTCAGAGTCGGCGTCTGCAAGCGGGTGAAGGCGAACACCTCAAGCCAGCGGTACTCTTGACCTCTTCTGTTCGGTTTGGAAGTGGGAGGATGTCACCATGGACTTCATTACGGCTGCCGGCCACATCCTCGAGCCATGACTCAATTTGGGTGATCGTCGACCTCTTGGCGAAGTCCGCGCACTTTCTCGGCGTCCGGACCACTTATTCGACCAAGAGATATGCAGAGCTATATATCTCTCGGATCGTGTGTCTCCGCAGTACCAGCGGATAGTGTCGGATCGAGGCTCTCGGTTTGTCTCTCGGTTACGGAAAGCCTACATGAAGCTTTGGGCGCGAAGTTGCTCCGATTCAGCATACCACCCTCGGTGGCAGTCGGGCCGAGAGGTCAATCAAATCCTCGAGGACATGTTGAGGGCTTGTATCTTGTCCTCGGGAAGAAGTGGGAAGAGTGTCTCCGTCGCCGAGGATTCGCGTACAACAACGGCTACCAAACCGGTATCCGGATGTCTCCGTTCGAGGCACTTTATAGTCGCGATTGTCGGCGCCGCTGAATTAGTCGAGAAAGTGGAAGCGCTCCTTGATTGGGCTGAGTTAGTTGTGGAAGCGGAAGAAAGGTCGAGACTATCGAGGAAAATCGAGGATAAGCGGATCGCGAGAAGAATTCTGTTGATCGCCGTAGGAGACCCTCTCCTTCGACATTGGCGACTTCGTCTATCTGAAGGTTTCTCCTCTCCGTGGCACCGTCGATTCGGAGTTAAAGGAAAGCGGCACCTCGCTTCGTAGGGCCGTTCAAGATCCTTGGAAAGCGGCCAAGTAGCATATCGGCTAGAGCTTCCTCCTTCGCTCGGAATGGTTCACGGCGTGTTCCACGTCTCCCAGTGAAGAAGTGTCTCCATGCTACGTTCGAGTCTCTTGAGGTGGAAGACCTCGGTCGCGCTGAACGGATCGTCTTATCGCGGCATCCTATCCGGGTTACAGGAGAATCGAGCGCTTGAGACGACGAAGAACTCTCAAGTTCTATAAAGTCTGATGGAGTAATCACCACGGAGGGCGAAGCAACTTGGGAGCAGAGGATCGTCTGAAGAAGCAGTATCCGAATTCTTCAAGGCATGTGAGTATTACTCGCGATCCTTGACTTTTCCTCTGTAGTTGTCTTCCTAACTATCGCTCGTTTACGAATCTCGGTGAGATTCCCTAAGGAGGAGGAATTATCACGGCCGAGTCGGATTTGATTCATGACCAATTTTAGCACCGGTACGTGTTGTGCCAAGTCGGGATCGATTTCCGACTTTTGAGCGAACCAAAATTTAGCGCTCTCAAAATTTTGGCTTAGAAGAAAAATTGAATCGATGATTCAAATTGGGGGCTTAGTCTTTTTGGTGCTAGTCTTCCCATGTGGGATGGCAATGTGGGCAAACTGGTAAATGATCTTTTCCTTCTCCCCATCTCCTTACTCTCTCTCTCCCCAACCGGCCACTCCCTCCCCTCATTTTTTTCCTGCGCCCGGCTCCCTCTACTGGGTGGCCAGGCTGCCCGCCTCCTGCGCCCGGCTCATGACCCTGCTCCTCCCGGCAGCGCGCCTCCCTCTCCCTCGGCGCCTCCTCCCGACTGCGCCCCTGCCACCGCCGCGCCTCCTTCTGCGCCCGGCTCGCCTCCTCCGATGCCGCGCCCGGCCACTCCCAGCGCCGCCGCCCATTCGCCTTGACCACCGATCGCATGCCGTCGCCGTCCTCCCTTGGTTGCGCCACCGGTAGCTCTCCTCCCTCCTCCCTCTCCTCCTCTCCATCTCCATGGCTAGCTAGGGTTTGAAATGTGTTTGGAAATTGCTCCAAATTAATGCATGCTAGGTGTTTGCTAAATTGTCTAGGAGGCTCTCAATATGGTATAACTTGGTGATTTAGTGTCTTGAATGCTAATGCATGGTGTTGTGGTTGGGGAATGAGTTCACTTCTATCGTTGACCGTCGTTTGATTTCAACTTCAAAGTATGATGGGTTAATTAATTAGGTTGTGGCTATTTGGTCCAATGATTGTTGGAGGCGTACTGGTATATCAAGGTTGCTAGTGTGGAAATTTGCATTTGTATTTCGTTTTGTCTTGATGAGTGCTTGCATTATCGTCTTTAATTCTCATTCCATCTCATATGCATTGCATGCATCTCATTCATATGCCTTTGCTCGTGTAGAAAACGAAACATGGAGGTGGCGTGGCGTGGTCGAGGGACATCGGTGAGCAAGTTCTTAGTTGAGGATCCGGCGAAGCTGCGAGCAAGCACCTAAGCATGTTTATCCTTATGTATCGTTATTTTTGAGAATAATGTGATTAATTGAAATGTTAAGTATTGCATTTGGAATTGCCATGTGGGATAGGAATAGATCCTATTCTTGCGCATACACCTTATATTAGTTGAATATCTCCTTTTGAGCTAGACTATGGGTGTTAATGAGTCCGTGCTTAGAATGCTTAGATGTCGGGGTTGGGCCAAGTGACGGAGGTTACTGTCACTTGCGGTTGTTATCATTACACACATACTACATTATGTCGGACTTGGAATTGGGAAAGGTTTTGGAAAGAAATGAATCGTGGACGGGCGGGGAGTTGGTTCATTTAGTGCGGAGACTCAAATGTGTAGCCCGTCAGTGTCGATTAGAACCGATCCGTAAGTGGAATAAGATTGAGCACACCCGGTTGATCGCATGCCCGATTATGATGCGGTAAGCCACTCTTTCTCTCATATGGAATCGATGGACCGTAACTTCACGTGGTTGGGCGTGGTTGAGGCGAGGCTTAGGCCGACTCTCGGCGCCAAGCGGGCTTAGGGGCAGCTCGAGGGTGCTAGGTTTCGGACGCGGGAGGGCGCCGGCGATTGGGTATGATTGGGAGGGTTGACACTAGGCCCTTGTGGTAAGTGTCGTGCGATCAATGCTTCCTGCGGGGTTAATTAAGCGATTGAATTGCGGCGCTCTCGAATATGAGCACGCTTGGTCGAACTTCTTCTGCGTAGTAAACAACTTGAACTTGTGGTTCGCCGTTGGGCTTGAGCTAAATTTTGATATGAGATGACTTGCTTTACATTCATTAATTACAATATCATGCTAGAGGTAGGTCTTTGTTACAAGCTGCTAACTATATTGAGAAAAACTTGAGTAGATGACTAAAATTGAAACAAAGTTAAGCATTTCCGCACTTTTAACCTAAGCTGTTTACCTTGCTACCGTAAATGCATCTCCTTTGGAGTCGGTCATATATGGACCCGGGTAAGTCTTGCAGTACCTTTTGTACTCATGCTTACCTTTGTGGTTTTCGGTGAGGATCGGTGGGCGGATCTGAGTTCTGCCCTCTTGCCTCTCGGTGTTGGGCGGGGCACCGAGTAGAGGCTTAGCGCGACATCGCACACGCCCGGAAGCGTTCAGGGGCAGAACACTTCCGGAGAAGTTTTATTTTGCTAATGTGTTGCGATTTGATTCATTTTTGTTGTATAGATAGCCTTTTAAATTGTGTTTCGTCGTTGTTTAAGTCTCTGTCGATGTCTCGTGGATGGTTTCTAATTGTGATCGTACTGCTGTTGTGGTTGTTGCATTACTTTTGGATATATATATACTGCAACTGTGTTTTCTTGTCTGCTGAGTGGATGTCCATAGGTTCTAGGAGGGTCATGCCGAATTTTTCCAGATTTTGGAGTCTTGGTCAAATTCGTAGTTCTGGTGTGGTTTAGAGTCTTGGAGTTGTTGCTAAGTGTGGTTTGGTGGTTGTCGGGTTTGTCTTTGTGCCGGGTGTTTCCGCGTGCGTGTTTGGTTGCTTGGTTTGAGTTCGTTGCCCCTTTATGCAAATTGAATTGATATCGCATTGAAAACCGGTATCTTGAGGCGATCTGGCGAGTTAAATCGCACAGGGGAATCTGGGGCGGTTGTCGAGTTCATCGAATGGGGTGGCGTTGTCTCTATTGGGCTTGGGTGTTAGCTGCGGCGCCACCGGCGATCCGTTGCTAACCTCAATTCGATGTGAACGGCGGGACATTCGATAACCGAGACGATCTGGCGGCTCCTCACGCGCTGTGTTTGATCCCAGCGGCGGAGAAGGCGCTTTGTCTGTGGAAGCCGGCGGCCAGTCGAGCGTTCGCCGTAGCGATTCGAATTGTCTTGCTGCGCCGGCGAAGTCGGCCGGGACTCGGGCCTTCCGTCAAGCCACGTCGCATTATTTTGGAAAGGTCGCGTCCGTCGGTTTTGGAAAGGCGGATTAGATCGTAGTGCTTGAAGTTTATCGAGACCGCTCGTTCTGATTGGATGGTTTCCGTTAAATGCGTTCTGACTCGATTTCCAAATCGCTGCCGCCGCCGTTTCAAGTTGCCGCTTTCCATTTTCTGGCGTGTTGAGACTATAAAAGCCCGTCCATACAGGGTTCTCCATCGAGCGCATCCACGATGCTAGCCTTCTTCGTCGAATCGCTGCACGGTTAGCCGCAATCAAGGTTTTTAGGAACACCGTCGTCAAGGAATCGCATGAGGATATAGCAGGGAGATTTCTAAAGCATGTATTGCCGAGTTGTCGCCGAGGTCATTGTCTTCGTCTCCGATGAATTCAAGTCGTCTTCGCTTCATCGCCGATCGGGAACCGTCGACCGTCGAATCGTAGTCAAGCGCCGCGAATTCATCACGTCATTCTGCGAATCGATGGCGTCTCGATTAAATATCAACCATTGGATTTAAGTCGGAAGGTTGATATTAGACCACGTAGTAGATTTACATGTAGTTAGATTGAGTTCATCGGTCTAGATTTATACCACGTTTTGTCCATGCAAGCGGGGTGGGAAAATTCGGATTTTCTTTATAAAAATAATTCGGAAAGATTTAGAATTTCTAATTCGAGTTTAGTCTATTTTCACAAAATCCCAATGTTATAACTTTTGCATATGAACTCGATTTGGGTGATTCAAACTCCTAAAATTTATAAACTCAAGATATATCTAATGGGGTTCTTTATTTAAATTTTCGAGTTCATTTGCTATTTGTTCTTGGTGTTTATTTGCTATTTGGTTTTGGTTTTTATTTGCTTTCTCTCTCGATTCGCGTAAACGTTGAGTTGAGCGAGGTGTCGAAAGAAGGATTATTATTTCAGGAGCAATCTTCGGAGCAATACCAGGAGCTTAAGCAAGGCAAGTTGTGCTTTGATCATGTTGCACCCATAAACTAGATTGCATGCTATTTTGATTTACTTTATCACTTGTTATTTTATGTGTACAAAAGATTTTAAAATAAATTTGGGATTAGCTATTGTACCCTTTGAATTATACCCTACTTTGCTAGTTGTATGCCATGATTCACTTGTCACCCTAGGTTGGTTAATTATAGTTGGTTAATAGAAAATCAACATGGGTGGTTCGACCGAATTAGAAGATGCTTAGCCATGCCACGTCATCACATGCTCTTGGAATATTGTTTATTAATCTTGACTAATGGAATATGGAACTATGATAATAATTTGTGGGCCATGTGTGGTCGCACAAAGAGATTGAGTTGTTGTGACAGTGAGTCCGCGATGTTGATTTGTGAAAAGCACGTGGTGTTTGGTAATCAAGCTGGGGTGGGAAAAATGATTTAAACCGAGGCAAGTGGCAAGATTGTTTACGGTGGGCCAAGGCGGCAATTGGTGCGTCGCATTTGGTTTTAATTGGGCCAAGAGTGGCAATTGGGCGGTTGCATTTGGTTTTTGGTGGGCCAAGAGTGGCAATTGGGTGGTCGCATTTGGTTTTTGGTGGGCCAAGAGTGGCAATTGGGCGGTCGTATTTGGTTTTATGATGAACTTTTGGTTAGTCTTGCCTCGGTCAACTAAGGGTTTAGACTTTTGCAAAATAAAAACTTGGGATGGATGGCAGGTTGCCATGAAAGGTTGAATCTTGATTTAGGACTGGAAACTTGGGTTTATTTGAGAATCACTGAATCTATTTACTTGTTATTATTTGTTTTACTGTCTTTTTAATCTATGAACTGTATATGTTTTTAAATGCTGCTTAATGCTTATGAACCATGAGCCTTCCTTTGGAATAAGCCTGCATATAGATATAATAGAAATGCATTACATGCACAACTTGTTGAGTGCGTGTTGGTGTACTCACCCTTGCTTAACAAACCAACCACGATGGAGGAATCATCGAAGGAAGATCTTGGTGGGCCGAGTCACTAGGCCAATCCTTGTCGATCGCTTTGTGGTGTCTTGATGGGACATCTCGTTTTCTACTACTTTCATTGCAATTGTCTCATTTGATCTTACTATTGCCTTGTGAGGCTGAATAACGTAAGTGGTCATAAGATCATACACTAGTTATATTAAATAAATGTTATTTTATTGTTCTTATCGTTGTGTATGATTTGATGCTTACTGATGTTAAACTGTGTGCACTAGCATTGATCCTGGGACTAGTGCGGTAAAACACAATGGATTCGAATTGGTGAATTCGGGTCCTTACAGGCGTGAATATCGACAAGTATGGTATCACTACCGTGTACTTCAAACACGTTGGATACAGAGAAGAACCATTCATACTTGCTAATGTCGTCACACAAATTTTCTTTGTAAGGGATCCGGCTGATAAGGAACGCCACGTAGTTCTTCAAGGAAAAAGAAGGATTGTGGGAGTTGAGAATGTAGTCGACGAGGAAGACTGTAACCAATTCGATGAGCTTCCTCCTTTCGGTGAGAATATCGACCTAAGTCTCATGAAAGACATAGAGGAAGCTACATGCATACACCGCGATCATAACGAAGGTCGGATCGTAACTTAGTTGTATAATTAAGGATATGCTTTATTTTGTATGAAGGTCAAGTTTCAATTTGTAATATGAACATTTTGTACGAAGGACATGTTTAAATTTGTAATGTATGGAGTATTGATTATTATAATCATTCAGAAAAATTTTCAGAATATTTCAATATTGTTTGGTACGTGTAGAAAATCAATAACAGAGAAATCAATAGTTAATTAGTCAGCTTGTCAGAATTTTACAAACCTCCTCAGGTCAAATGTCAAGCCAAACATTTTACAAAAACATCATCGGCTCAACGATATCCTCCTCAAAAAGTTTCAAAAATTTTCACCTTAGTTTGGATGTTCAATTAAATCCAAATCCATATGGCTGTCCAGAAATCAGAAATTTCCTTTTCTTTTACCCTCCTCCCTCTGCCATGTGGGCCCCTCTTCCTTGCCTTCACGCGTGTGCCCGAGTGGCTACCCAATCCTTGACGTGGCAGCGTGCCCAAGCGGCTACCCAATCCTTGCCACGGCAACAATTTCCACCGCTATTTCTGCCACACCAGCACTTGGCATAGACCGGGGGGAAGGGACTATCACTGCGGTTCATTGATAACGCGGCACAGATGGTGAATATCAGTGTCTGCTGATATACAATACCCAGCAGTAATATAACACATCAGTGCCAGGCCGTACCCCACCCGGCACTGATAGTGAAAGATCAATGCCGGTTGATGTAAGACACTCAGCACTAATGTAACACATCAATGTCAGGTCGTGTCTCAGCAAAGCGCGATAGTTCCATGTCCTTTGCCGAGTTATATTTCAGCTGCAGCGATGTTGTTATATTACTGCCGGTTCATAAATGAACCGACACTAATAGTCTTACATCACTGCTAGTTCTAAAACAAACCGGTAGAGATAATACATCAGTGCTGAGTTATTTGGTTGAATCGGCAGTAATAATCCTCCCTATATAAACATCCTCTTTCCCGCACTTAGCCATTTTGCATCCCGTTTGTAATTCTTGTTGTCATTCGTCTGTGCCACCCTAGCGGCCACGACCACTCCATGTCCCCGCGTCGGCCCTCCCCGCGCCGGCCCTCCCCACGTCAACCCTCCCCACATCGACCCCTCCCCAGCGTCTCCCCCTGCGGTGCCTCCCCCCAGTGTCTCCCTGATAGCATCTAGGCCCCCTCAATTTTTATCATGTTTTATTAAATGGTTTTGGTGTTGATGACCGAGTTAATAATTCTTTCAACCATAAAGAATGTATGCTGGAATCAGGAATGGAACTAGCTGAACTAACAAGATTAAGGCACTTTATCTCTAGTTTATGACTTGGGAGTTGATTCAAGTCAAATAGCTAGGGTTATTTTTCGCTTTGGCTCTTCTATAAAGAGGGACTTGGCACAAGTTGGTAACTTGGTTCATTAGGCTAAGACATAACTAGACTGCTTGGAGTTAAATCATTTAGTCTTTCTACTCCTTGAAGAAAAATCCCTATATACAACGAGTCCAAACTTTGTGACGGACCAAAGTTCAGTTGATCATCTCCTATTCTGTCACAAAATAGTCTAAGTCATTATCTCAAATCAAAGTCAGCTCAGTTCAACTTCAAAATTCATTTTAGTCAAAATTTGATCAAACTCTATTCATTTCAATGGACCAAACCTTATATTCTCATATACCTAAGTCCGTAGTGAAAAATTCTTGAAGAAACTCAGCTATCAAATTTTGCCCATCTATGACGGACCAAACTTTTTGGTCCGGCATACATGTGCCTTTCAGCTGATCGAAATAGCTCTATTGCCCATCTATGATGGACCAAATTTTTTGGTCCACCATACACATACCTTTGTCAAAATCAAAATATCTCAGTTGTCTATCTATGACGGACCAAACTTTTTGGTCTGGCCTAAATGCAAAAATATCTATCTTTTCTGATAGGCAAAACATTGATATTCATTCGGTGAATCCAATGCTCAAATCAAACTCTTTTTCAAAGAATGTATCTTTCATGATGGACCAAATGTTGCTAATTCGAAGTTTAGTCCATAACACATTCAAATCCTTTGATTAAACTCTTTTTGTGTCAAAAATGGTCCACAACTACTGATCTCTGTCTTATCTATGACGGACCAAATTTTTTGGTCCGCCATACATGTAAACTTCATATTCCTCTGACGGACCAAACTTGCTGAATTCTCCATGCATGACGGACCAAACTTTTTGGACCACCATAAATATGTGAATTTGGTCCGTGATACACATGATCAGTATCGCTAAGGTAAAACTTTTAGTCCGCTGTAAACGTGTTTTAGCTCAAAATTAACACTCTGACACGTGCAACGGTCACTGTGGTAGGTACAACAGCTATTTTCATCAGAATTGGCTATATAAGCATTGCCTGAGCTATCTACCACAGAACTTTATGAACTCCTTGGCATTTTAGCTTTCAAAAGACCTCTCTTTCACAACAAGGAGTCTGTGCTTCACTCTGAAACTCAAAACCTCATTCTTTCTAAGTGTTTTAGCTCCAAGCTTGTGTCTAGTGCTGTAGTTTACGAGTGAACCAAGAGATAGAGCTTGTGCAAGTTTATTACTCTTGGATCTTGGTGATCCTAGACAGCTTGGAGTAGGTGAAAAGTGAGACTTGTTCAAAGAAGATTGTGAAAGGCCACTTTTGATTGTGAAGGGTTTGTAGCTCACCTCACTAGAGTGGTGAAAGAGCTACCCGAGTGAGAACCATAGCTACTGCGACTAGCTGTGGTACATTCTGATTCTAAGTCATTCACTCACATAGAATAGTTAACTATAACCGAAGAATTAAAATTTGAAGAGTTGCCTATTCACCCCCCCTCTAGGCAACTCGTTCCTACAAATGGTATCAGAGCGAGGTTTACCTTAATTAGCTTAACTAGCTTTGGTAAATGGCCGAGGGAAATGGTTCATCAACCGTTAGTATTGGTAGAGTACCAGTTTTTGATGGTACTAATTATGCTTATTGGAAAATTAGAATGAGATGTTATTTAGAAGCTGTCGGGTATGATGTGTGGAGGGTTACAGAGAAGCCCTTGCCTCCACACATTTTACCTGAAGGGCAAACTGTATATGGTGAACCCACTCCTCGTGAGATCCAAAATATGCAGGATGATGCCTAAGCTAGAAATGCTATATTCTCTTGCATTAGTTTAGAAGTTTTCGATAGAGTAAGTAACCTTACTTCTGCATATGATATATGGACAACATTGCAAGAAATACATGAAGAAACTACTGATGTTAAAGAAGAAAAATATTATGTTGTCCGACAAAAATTTGATCAGTTCAAAATGTTTCCTCGAGAAAATGCTAATGATATGTTCTCTAGGCTTAATCCAATTGTAAATGAACTTAAAGGCCTAGGTACTAAAATATCTGATGTTGAGGTTTGCAGGAAGATGATCAGGGTACTTCTGAGAGCCTATCACAGTTTGATCACCTACTTATCCAATAGTGGTGAACTCAAGAGGCTTACTCCCACTGAATTACTTGGAAAAATTTCAGCACATGAGCTTACATTGGCTGAAGAAGATGCTCCCATAAAAAAGTCGATTGCCCTCAAAGCAAAGGAGATTGTGCAAGACTCGTCAGATGAGAGTGATGATGAGTCGAGTGATGCTGAGGATGAAGATGTGAAGAAATTAGCTCTACTGATGAGAAGAGCTAACAAAATCATGAGAAAAGTAAACTTTAAGGACAAGGGAAGGTCAAACTCTTACTCAAAGAAAAATCTTTTTGCTAATGTCATTTGCTTTGAGTGTAATGAAAAGGGACACATAGCTGCTCGGTGTCCTAACAAAAGCAAGAAGAAGAACAAATACAAAAGTGAAGATGAGGAGAAGAATCATGACAAATCTAAGAAGAAATATTTCAAGAAAAGCTACTCCAAGAAATTCTCTAAGAAAGGAAAAGGTGAAGCTCATATTGGAGAATGGGTCACTGATGAGGAGAACCCAAGTGAAGAATCATCCTCTGATGATGATGACTCAAGGTCTAAAGGGCTAGCTGGGCTTGCCCTGGATGAATCGACTCCACCAGCACCTTCATTTCCTCTATGTCTAATGGCAAAAGCTGATGAGGAAAAGGTTAGTGACTCACCTTCTTATGATGAGTTAGTTGAAGAATTAAATAATGCTTTGCATGGTAAAACAACTTCAACAAGAGCTCTTAAAAAGACTATTGCTGGTATGACTAATGATCTTGAGTTGCTAAAAGAAAAGCATTATAAGCTTAATCTTGAATATGAAAAGTCTGTACAGATTTATGATGATCTTGTCTCAAAATCATACTTTGCTCACCAAGAATCATGAAGACTTGCAAAATAAATGTCATAAGCTAGAAACTAAAATTGAAATACTAGTCAACAAGTCTAATCATATCTCTTTATGTGATGCATCAATTTCTTGTAACTTTCTTAAAGATGAGTTTTTGCTCTCTAGTTCTTCCTGTACATGTGATGAAAATTGCAAACATGCTTCCTGTGCAAAGGAACTTAAGACTGAAAATGAAGAACTAAAGGCTAAAATAGCCAGATTTGACAAAGGGCTAGAAAAATGCTTTCTGGGCAGTGCAACTCTTGACAAAATTCTGGTTGAATATAGACCCAACTTGGGCAAAAAGGGTTTAGGGTATAAACCTAACAGTTTGCTCAAGCAAAATGGATCAAGCAAATTCAAACAGAGTTATGTCAGAAGAAGCATTCAACGCTATTACTGTCATAAATTGAATCATGAATCTAGAAACTGCTATTTTGCAAATACCTCTCATGCTAAGGCAAATAGGGGTTGTATGGTAGATGCTCACTACATGCTATTTAAAGACTTTAGGGGTAAAATGAATGTTAAATATGTTGGTCCCTTAAACCTTGGTAAGAAACTTAAAGCAGTTTGGGCACGTAAAGCTATGCTGCTAAATCCTTTTAGACCCAAAGTTATTGAGACTAACATCAAAGGACCCAAAAGTATTTGGGTACCTAAAGTCAAGAAATGAATTTACAGGTGAATTACAAGAGTGGAGGCCGGCATTGGGTAATTGATAGTAGATGCACCCAACACATGACCGGAACCTCAAGAATGTTCACCTCTATTGAAGGTGAAAATGATCCAAGTCACAAGATCACCTTTGGTGATAATAGCAAGAGAAAGGTAAAAGGGCTTGGTAAGATTGCTATATCAACTGATCACTCAATCGATAATGTCCTACTTGTTGATTCCCTAAATTTGAACATTCTATTTGTTGCTCAATTATGTGATCTTGATTTCCAATGTAACTTCTCATCTAATGGGGTAACTGTGTTTGATAGAAAAGAAAAGCTTATTTTTAAAGGGTTTAGATTTCAAAATCTCTACTTAGTAGATTTCAAATCTAACTCCTCATGTATCTCGACCTGTCTATTAGCTAAAGTTTCTCTCGGATGGCTTTGGCATAGACGTCTTGGGCATGTAGGTATGTCTAATCTCAAAAGGCTTTTAAAAAATGAGCTAGTGGTGGGTTTGAAAGATGTTAAATTTGAAAAGAATAAGCTGTGTAGTGCTTGTCAAGCATGCAAGCAAGTAGCAAATTCTTATCCTACCAAAAGTATCATGTCCACCACTAGACCACTTGAGCTGTTGCATATGGATGTTTTTGGCCCCACTTCATATGCCAGCATTGGTGGTAACTCATACTGTTTAGTTATTGTTGATGATTTCTCCAGATTCACTTGGGTATTCTTTTTGCCTAATAAAAGTGAAGTTGGAAAATTTTTCAAAACCTTTGCAAAAAGGGCCCAAAATGAATTTGATTGTCCCATCAAGAAAATAAGAAGTGACAATGGGTTTGAGTTTGTAAATACTAATATAATTTAATATTGTGATGAACTTGGAATTAAGCATGAACACTCAGCCACTCATACTCCTCAACAAAATGGTTTAGTTGAGAGAAAGAATAGAACCTTAATTGAAATGGCTAGGTCAATGTTAGATGAATATGATACTTTAGATGCTTTCTGGGCTGAAGCTATTAATATTGCTTGCCATGCTGTTAATCGACTATATCTTCATAGATTGCTTAAGAAAACTCCTTATGAATTATTAGTTGGCAGAAAACCAAATATATCATACTTTCATGTTTTTGGTTGCAAAGTATACATCTATAAAAAGAGAACTCATTTGGGTAAATTTCAGACTAGATGTGATACTGGCATCATGTTAGGTTATTCTTCTAAGTCCAAAGCCTATAGAGTGTTTAATAATTCAACTGGCTTAGTAGAAGAGACTTATGATGTCAAATTTGATGAATCTAATGGCTCACAAGGTGAGCATGAGAATTTAGATGATGTAGGTGATGATGGGCTTGTACAAGCAGTGAGAAAAATGGAAATTGGTGATATAAAGCCCAAGGAAGACAAAGATGAACCACCTACTCAGTTAATGGTACCACATGCTGAAACCCAAAAAGAAGAGGAAGAAAAAGATCAAGATCGACCAGTCATCATCAAAAGTCATCATACTATTGCTATGGATCACCCGTCTAACCTAATCATCGGTGAAATCAGTAAGGGTGTTCAAACTCGTTCTAGACAAGTTACCTTTTGTGAACATTACTCGTTTGTTTCTTGTGTTGAACCTAAAATAGTAGAAGAAGCTCTAGAAGATGCTGATTGGATAATAGCTATGGAAGAAGAGCTCAACAATTTTGAAAGAAACAAAGTTTGGAGCCTGACAGAGCGCCCAAAGGATCACAACGTTATTGGTACAAAATGGGTGTTCCGAAACAAACAAGATGAAAATGGAGTGGTAATAAGAAACAAAGATAGACTGGTAGCTCAAGGCTTCACTCAAGTGGAAGGACTGGATTATAGAGAGACATATGTTCCTGTGGCACGTCTTGAAGCTATTCGGTTCCTTCTTGCCTTTGCTACTCACTTTAATATCACTCTTTTTCAAATGGATGTGAAAAGTGCATTTCTTAATAGATTAATTGATGAAACTATTTATGTTGAGCAACCACCTGGTTTTGACAATTCAAACTTGCCTAACCATGTTTACAAACTATCTAAAGCTCTCTATGGCCTAAAACAAGCTCCTAGAGCTTAGTATGAACGCCTTAGAGACTTTCTGATAATTAAGAACTTCAAAATTGGGAAGGTTGATCCAACACTGTTTCTAAAAGATATCAATGGAACATTAATGATTTGTCAAATCTATGTAGATGATTTCATTTTTGGATGTACTAATGACTCTCTTTGCAAGGAATTTGGTGACATGATGGCCAAGAAATTTGAGATGTCCATGATAGGAGAGCTGACATTCTTTCTTGGTTTTCAAGTTAAGCAATTGAAGAAAGGAACCTTCATTTCACAAGAAAAGTACACCAAGAATCTCCTCAAGCGCTTCAAAATGGAAGAATGTAAGCCAATTAAGACTCCCATGGCAACAAACACACATCTTGATCAAGATGTGGGAGGTAAGTCTGTTGACCAAAAACTTTTTAGATCTATGATTGGTTCTTTACTTTACTTGACAACATCTAGGTCTGATATCATGTTTAGTGTACGTATGTGTGCTAGATTTCAAGCTGCTCCTAAAGAAGTTCACTTAAGTGCTGTAAAAAGAATATTTAGATATCTTAAGTTTACTTCTAATATTGGTATATGGTATCCCAAGGGTGCTCCATTTGAGCTTCTCGGCTATTCAGATTCTGATTACACCGGTTGCAAAATTGATCGTAAGAGCACCTCTGGGGGTTGTCATTTGCTCGGAAGATCTTTAGTTTCTTGGTGTTCTAAAAGCAAAACTTCGTTAGCACTTTCCCTTCTTAGAAGCTGAATATGTAGGCTGCTTTGGCGATTCTTTGTGCTCAAATTCTATTCATCAAACAAACATTTCTAGATTTTGGGATAAAATTTGATAATGTGCCTTTGTTGTGTGATAATAAAAGTGCAGTAAAAATAGCAAACAATCAAGTTCAACATTCTAAAACTAAGCACATTGAAATTAGACATCACTTTATTCGTGATCATGTTGCTAAAGGAGATATTGTGCTTAGTTATGTAAGAACTGAGTACCAATTGGCTGATATTTTTACCAAACCACTTGATGAGGCAAGATTCTCAAAATTAAGAAATGAACTGAATATAATTGATTATTTAAATGCTGTTTGATGATATCACATTAAGGGGGAGAAAGTTTGTTTTCTATGCATCTCTTGATACCCACTGAGTGTGTAAATAAATGCAAAGTGCTGAATTAAGTTCAAATTGATATCTTTATAATTTTTGTTAACTTAAAAATTGTGAAAATATTGCTGAAAGCCTTATCTTTCTGTGTTGCCATCTTATCTCACCTAAAACACAGTAAAAAAACTGTCTTTTCAAAACTTAGTGGCAAAACTCAATTAATCATATCTATTCAGCACTTGAGTGTTTCATCTGAGCTTAAGTTGCAAATACTAATGCTCATGCGAAAATTAAACTCAAACATTTCCTAAAAATGCAATTCTTTCAAATTTGTGTTTCTGCTGTTGTATTGGTCTCTTATCTTAGTTATGTCCATTAAATCTTCAGAAACACACACTTGTGACAGACTAAAATCAGTTGGTACGTATTGACAAGAGCCTATTTGTGACGGACCAATCTAACAAAAAAGGTCAATGCATGACGGACCAAAAAATTTAGTCCGTCATACATGGGGAGTCTTGGTCTCAAGTTCTTTCAGAACAAAACCTCTGTGTCATGGACCAAAATAAATTAGTCTGTTGCTGAATAAATCTCTCAAGTCTTTTGGTCCGGCGCAAATGGTAAAATTTATTCTATATATCAAAAATAGTCTGTCATATGAGGAAATGTTTCTAAGCTTAATTCTTATCTAAATTCAAAATGGATTTGATCCATTTTTATAAAAATATTTTCTTCTCACCTCAGTTTCAAAGACGTATTCAAAATCTTGTCTATTTGCTTTAGAACTTATCTATTGATAAACCTGTCCTTGTCTTTGGGACCCCATGTGATAGCCCATACGGTTTTTACAGAAGCAAAGAGGGTCCCACCACTTTCACCACCACCTTTTTTTACTGGGCGCCTGTATTTCTCAACTACCATATTTTAAATGGCGTCAGTTTCCAAGATTTCCCAATATTATCCTTCCACATTCAATGCAGTAACTTCCTTTGTTCACAATTTTCCTTTTGCTGCTATTGCATCTTGCGCAATTCCTCTTGACTAGGAACTCTAACTCCCTCTTCACCGAAGCAATCCCAAGTCGGGCATTGGCAACGGTGTTCCTCAGGTCATCTTGCGCAAGAATGATTGAAAGGACTCAGTAAGTTTCATCCTAAACCTTTCTCATCTCCTTGTCAAAAACCCTAGACCTAGTTCTTAGATTCTAGCTTTTATTTTTCCTTAGGTCTGCTCAGTGCGCTTGCAAAAAGGTTCTGCTTTGTGTTAATCTGAACAAGAACTAAACTACTAAGGCTAGTGTCAAAATGAGGTCGAAGAATCCTGACAAAAGAGGTTTAATTGGAAAAATTGTTGACAAAGTAAGAGGCAAAAAGCAGAAAATAACAGATTCATCCCCTACAATTTCACTGCCTAGGCAGCCTCAAGGTCATGTGTTGATTCAAGATGTGCACAATGCAGAAAGGAAAAATAGAAAGTTAGTTACATCTCATCCAGGAAAGGGAAAGAACATGGTTGAAAAGGAATCTAACTCTTCTTCTAAAGATAGTGAATATGAACCTGATAGTGAATCTTCATCTGAAAACATTGAGTTAATGACTGAAGTTGACAAACTAAGCAGTGAAGATTTATCTGTCCTTAGTGGCAGAAAGTTAAGGGCAGTGAGATTAGTAAGTGAGAAGGCTTGGTTTCCTGCAATAAAATCTGCACTGGGTGAAAATTTTGTGTCCTTACTACAGAAGAACATTTACAATGCTTATCTGAACTGTAGTGACCCGAATTCACCAATCCGGATCCACCGTGTATGCCGCACTATTCCCAGGATCAACGCTAGTGCACACGGCTTAACATCGGTAAGCATCACATCATACACAACGATAATAACAACAAGACTTCATTTATTTAATATAACTAGTGTATGATCTTATGATCACTTACATTTATTCGGCCTCATAGGGCAAGACTAAGATAAAATAAGACAAATCAGCGGAAAAATCGTAGAAGGCGTGGTGACTCATCGATTACACCACAGGCGTGACAAGGCTTGGCCTAGTGACTCGCGTCCACTGAAAGTCCTCCTCAAGCACTGAGCGATGACTCCTCCTTTGTTGTTGGTTTGTAAGCAAGGGTGAGTACACCAACACGTACTCAACAAGTTGTGCCTGAGAATGCAATTCTATCATAGCTATATCAGAGCTTATTCCAAAGGAATGGCTAAGGGGTTCATTGCGATGGCGACATTTGAGAACACATACGATACATAGATTGAAAAACGATAAAACAATTAATAACAAGTAAATAGATTCATGATTCTCAAATAAACCCAAGTTCTCCATCCTAAATCAAGTTCCATTATCCACATGGCATCCGCCATCCCATCCGATTGTTCATTTTAAATTAACTACCCCTTATTTGTAATCCCGAGCATTGCTCAATCTGTGAAACACGGCTATCCGAATAGTTTGTACACTCTGCGAGAGGTTATGCACTTTACCCACGATATAACCATGCACCACACGGCGAATGATTATAACAAAGCCTTTACAATGCATCCTCTTAACCCGATGCTACCGCTAAGGTTTCAACAACGAAGGGCTACACCACCTATGAGGGCCCCCTCTTGCGCCATGTGAGTTTCCCCCGTGCACCCGGACTCACACCACCAAGATAGCACTTAAGTTAAGCATTTGCAAATTAGTCAACTAGGCTGCCCCATAATAGACGTATGGCTGCATGATTGACTCAGGTCAAAGGCTTGCAAGGTTAAGTCCTTAATTGACCGAGGCAAGACTAACCAGAGATGATCTCAAATATCCAAAACCAATAAAAACCAAATACGACCGCCCAGTTGCCACTCTTGGCCCACCACAAAACAATCTTGCCACTTGCCTCAGTCTAAATCATTTTCCCACCCCAGTTGATTACCAAGCACCACGTGCTCTTCACAAATCAACATCGTTGCGTGACTCCGCTGTCACAACAACTCAATCTCTTTGTGCGACCACACATGGCCTATAAATTATCATCATAGTTCCATATTTCATTAATCAAGATTAATAAGCAATATTTCATGAGCATGTGATGACGTGGCATGACTAAGCATCTCTAATTCGGTCTAACCACCCATGTTGATTTTCTATTAACCAACTATAATTAACCAACCTAGGGTGACAAGTGGATCATGGCATACAACTAGCAAGGTAGGGTATAATTCAAAGATGCGATAGCTAGTCCCAAATTTATGTTGAAATCATTTATACACATAAAATAACATGTAATAAGGTAAATCAAAATAGCATGAAATCTAATTTATGGGTGCAACATGATCAAAGCACAACTTGCCTTCGTTAAGCTCCTGGTCTTGGTGAAAAATAATTCTTGAGCCGTGAAATCCTTAGAAGCCTCGCACAATTCAACGTCTCTGGCGAATCGAGAGAAAAAGCAAATAAAACCAAAACCAAAGAGCAAACAAATTCAAAAATTCAAATAAAAGCCACCATTAGAAAGATCTCAATTTTACAAATTTTCAAGAATTTGAATCACCTCAATTGGAGTTAAGTATGCAAAAGTTATCGCAATTTGAAGTTTGAAAATCACGAAAATAAACCTAATTCATAAATCCGATTTTAGCGAATTATTTTTATAAAGAAAATTCTAAATTTTTCATTGGGTGACACGTGTCTCGGTGGGGCTCTGTCTCGGCGGTGGGCCCGCGTTGTCGATGTGTGTGCACTGCGTGTGCGGCCGACTTCGGCGCCAACACGGCGCCCGGCTCGGCGCCACCTCAGCCGATCCGCCCACGTGGCGCCCGTGTCGGCAATTATCAACTTACTCGGTGGCGATGTGGGCGAATCTCGATGCTCCGTTGAGGATCCGGCGGCTCTCGAAACTCCGATCCAGCGATGGCTGCGGCGGCTCGGTCTTCACCGGAGGCGAAGCGAAGGTGATCCGACGGCGATTGGTGCTTCCGATGGCGGCGGAGTGGTGCTACGAGTTGGCGCGGTTTGGCGAATCGAATCCGCAATCCCTTTGGCGGAAGAGTACCCGACAACGCAGCGTAACCTCGGCGCAAGAATCCTCCGATGGCGGCGCTTTGGGAAAAAACGCGGTGGCTCAAGGTGAGAATCGGGGAGGCTCGGGGTCCTTTTATACCCATTGGTAGCATAAATCAAAGGAAAGTCCGTGATGGTACGTGTCCGGTCGGAGGCAGCGGCGGTGGCGGTTTTGGAAACCTAATCGGGAACGACGACTGTCGTCCGTCGGATCAAGATCCGACGGCCAGAGAAAATCGAGGTTTCCAAAAATACAAAAGCCCGCACAGTAACTGGGCCGGGCCTGTTACTGTTCACATGTGCTTTTCTAGCTTTTTCCGATTAATTTAATTCCCGAAAATAAACTGATTTATTTAGGGTAGTAGAAATACTCTAAAAATTCCAAGAAAAATCTCAAAAATACTTTGATATATTCTGGACTTAAATAAAATATTTTCACAAAAAATTATTTTGCAAATATCTTTTATAATTATTTCTTGACAAAAGATAATGTATTTTAATTCAAAAGAATTCAAATAAATCTCGAGAAAATCCAATAAAATCCAGAAAATCCACGAAATCCATATTTAGCAATAAAATAATATTTACTAATTGAAAAGCTGAAATTTTGGGATGTTACATGAACAGATTAGATGGAAAAAGAAAGGCAATCTCAGCATTGGCAAATCACCAATATGTGGATTGGGCACAAGTGAATTCTATTATAGGATCAAATAGGTTGTTCGACTACATAAACTCCACCCCTGGTTTGGCATATTTAATATCTAACAAGACCTTACCCTGGAGTGTTTCAAGAATCCTAAAGTTCTATGCATCCTTGTTAGTAAACAAACAGAGAAATCATATCATGTTTAGTATTAATGGAAAAATAAGAAAAATAAGAGCTGCACAGTTTGAGTCTACAATTGGAGCCTCAAGTCCATTGGTAAACAGGACCAGAATATTTGAGAAAATGTATCCTGGTCAGAGGTGGAAATTGATTGGTGACATGCCTGATATAAAAGTGTCTGCTCATATTTATAAGGATGTCACTAGTACAGATTTTAATCCTAACAGAGCTTCCTGCTTATCTGAAGAAGCAAAAGTGTTGCTGCTGGTATTGAGGCACACCATATTCCCAAAGTCAGGATATAAAGAAGGTGTGACCCCAACCCTTACCTGGTTACTGCACCTGATACTGTCAAGGCAACCCATTGATCTAGTGGACTATATCTTTGGGGAAATAGAAGAGGCAATCTATAGAAAGTTGGGTAGTTCTTTGCCTTTTACCCAACAAGTGACTCAAGTTCTGTTAGCTCAAGAAATCATTTCTCAGAATGATATGAACAGAGAATTTAAGTGCTTTCCTAAGAAATATAACATGCACAAGTCAACAGGACAGAATTTAAGGATTACTGGTTTTCTCCAAGGGTTACAAGCAAATCAACCTGTAGAAGAAGAACCAGTGCAACATGATCAACAAGAAAAAATAAAGGAACCAAGTAAGGAATTGGTTCTTGAATATGGATCCACAGATGAAGAAGAGTCAGATGATGAAGCTGAAGACAGATTTGACATTAATAGTCACAGTGGACACTCTCAGACTCATGGCAGTGGTAGTGACCATTATCAGTCTTATGGCAGTTATCATTCCTTTAGCAGTAATCATCCATCTGGCAGTTTTACAGCACAAATGAGCGCAAGCCACAAACAGATGCTTTCAGACCACAGTGCAAGCAAGAACAAGTCTGGAAATGACAGAGAGCCTAGTGCTCACAGTATAAGCAAGAGTAAATCTGGAAAAGAGCCTAGTGCTCAAAGTGTTAGTAAGGGAAGGTCTGGAAAAGAGCCTAGTGCTCAACATGTTAGCAAAAGTAAATCTGGAAAAGAGCCTAGTGCTCAAAGTGGACACAAGAGTAAAACTCCAAGTCATGGTCACTCTCCAAGGCCTGTTGTTCAAGTTCCAGTCCACTCTCCAGAACCTACTGAACTAGTTGAACGCAGCTCATGGTATGACCAAGGGCAAGCTTTTGTGGATGATTCTGCAACTGACATTATGTCAAGCTCAGTTGCTCAGTCTCTAAATGAAGAACAACAAATTCATCACCTTCAAGAGTTAGCAGCAGCTGAACGATTTGCTCAAGATCAGGGTTTTGGGCCTGGTGCCCATGATCATGAGGCAGGAGGATCTGGCATGCCTCAAGTCTTTGAATCTTATTATCCATCTCAAGTAGCACATCTAGAGTATGATCAAAGAAATACTTTTCCTGGATGGGAAAATCTCCTTGACTATCAGCATCAGTCTCCCCATTCCAATTTGCATCATGAGCAAGTGCAGCAAGAGTCTTATCAAGCTCCAGAAAATACTTTTGGCTCTCAACCTTCATGGTTTACATCTTTTGAGCAACAGTATTATGCTGATCAAAGAGGCTTCCAAGCTGCATATTTTAATGATCAACAGTTAGCAGCTCAAAGGCATAAAGAACATATGAGAACACTTCAACAGTATAATGAACAAGTTCAAGAACAGATGAGGAAACAATATGAAGAACAAGCCGATTTCATAAATGAAACTTTCATCAGATTTGGGGACTTGAGAAACTGGGTTACTCAGCTTGGCACAAATCAGAATTTGATCAAAGACAGATTGTATGACATGAATAAAAAAACTTGACAAAAATCACAAGCATCTGATCAATCAAATTGAAGCTGCACATACATCAGAGTCAAGTAATCTCTTGTGGATCAGAAAAGACCAAGAAAATTTCCGGGAATATACTGAGGATGCTTTTCAAGAGTATGAACAACTTGCCAACCATCACCTTGGTGGAATGATTAGCCTTGCTGCATCAATAGACAACATAAATGAGTCCCTAGATAAGGGGAAAATTAGTCCAGTGACACTCAATTCGTTGGCTTTTTGTAATGTGTCTATGACATGTGGGTCCATCTGAGTCTATGACAGTGGGCCAGGGTGTCATAAAGTGAATCACGAATTTTAAAGAGTGTCAATGACGCTAATTTCCCCTAGATAAGCTGCAAATTGACTTTCATAGCTTGGTCCTTCAACCTGGAGATCCCAACTATCCGAGCTGGCATGATCACGCAATGGCTCAAGTACCAAGTCAACCGGCTCAAGCACAGTCAGAACAATCTGATGATGACGATGATGATGTGAAGATTGTATCACCTCCAAAGAAAAGTTCTGTTCTTGGTCAGCTCAAGAGAACTTTTTCAAGGCGCAAATAGCACCCTTTTTGGCAATTGATGCCAAAGGGGGAGAATTTCCTAGGTTCTTGTCGTTTGACTGTAAATTTCCTAGCTTCTAGTCGTCTGACTGTAGGATGAACCTTTGTATTACAAAAGAAAAAGTAATAGTACTTCTGTTACTTCTATCTGATATGTGCTATGAAGTTTGTGTGAAGCTTGTGCTATGAAGTTCATTCGTTTTTGCTCTGACACTATTCTCTACTGTTCTGTTATTTCAAAGTAGAAAATGATATTTTGAGATATCTGAAGTATAGTTGTTGTGCTCTGATACCCACTCTTTTAATATAAGTTTTGATACTGGTTATACCTACTATTCTTAGCATTACACTGATACTGAATCTGATGATCTAGTTCAGTAAAATTTATGCTCTGCTATATTGCTAAGTTTAATAGGTGCTACAACTTTGAGTGATATGAAATCTGCTATTTATAAGAATTCTGAAAATTAAAATTTTAAGGATCTAATATAGTCCAAAATGCCATATCTATTAAAAGTTCAGGTCATGCACTCATTGAGGGGGAGCATATGCATCTTCAAATATCTGTTTATACTATGTCAAGCTAACTCAGTTTTGTAGAAAATTTGAGAAATTATTAACTAGAAAGGTATGTTGTCATCAATCTCCAAAAAGGGGGAGATTGATAGCATCTAGCCCCCTCAATTTTTATCATATTTTATTAAATGGTTTTGGTGTTGATGATCGAGTTAATAATTCTTTCAACCATAAAGAATGTATTCTGGAATCAGGAATGGAGCTAGCTAAACTAACAAGATTAAGGCACATGTGAAAATAATGGTGCTACGCAAGAGTCATGCAATATGCATACCAAGGAGAGAATGTTTGCGCTATTCTTTCTTCCACATTGACACATCTATATATTCGGGATACAAAATGAGATGCTTACTGTGTTGTACCTTAATTAGCACAAACATTTTCAGGTTGTTATTGATTTGTTGTGTGCAATTCATATGATCATTCTCACTTGTGCAGGCATTGGAGAAACAGATCCAAAAAGCTTTAGTTTTGTTTTACTAGCACTGTATGTATGTACGTACGTATGTATGTATGTATTCTTACTTTTACTGGTATATGTATGTAATTAATTTGCATGTATGTATGTATGTTTATTGGTGCCATGGATGTATAATGGTGCCTTCGATGTATAATGGTGCCTTCGATGTATATGATTTATATTTCATGTCTGCCTTGCTTTATTTATCATTTGGTACATGCAAGTTCCACAATTACCTTTGTATAGTTTGGCGATTACGCTTTATATATGCAAAACATTAATATTAGCAACTCTAACGCATGACAAAATGGTGATTACACCTTATATACAAAAAAACATTGATATTAGCAACTCTAATGCACGACAAAATGGTCATTCAAGTTGTGCGAAGATTCATCTCATGACTTTGTTAATTTAAAATTCCAGATAAACTTGCTGCACATGGCCTCTAACCAGGGACAAGTCCAGATGGCGTTGAGCCCATGAACTAAAACCCGGAGTAAAGCCCGACAAGGTTCCTCAACCTAGAACAACCCGAGGCAACAAATGAACACGAGGTAATTCTTTAGTAGGATTCTTTAGTAGGATGTGCTTCTCGATGAAATTCTTCACGTAGACAGGGTAATTCTCTAGCAGGGCCAAACGACTAATGAAACAGTCAAAATGCAGGGTCAGACATCTGGTGTACGGAGGCAGTGTCGTGGGCGAGGTCCCAGCAAGATGCACACAGGTGAATGAAAGGTGATCATGGAGCTTAATGTAGTTGGGGAACCAGCCATACCTGCATCATTGCTTGGGCCATATCGGACAGCATGCGAGGTCCTGGCTAGAGATAATGTGCCCCCCATCTACAAATCATGGACACGTCAGCGCGATTGCCCGTCATATGTTTCCGATGACATCAAGGAACTATTGTGGACAGAATTGATAGCCAAGTTCAAGTTTCTAGAAGATCAGTTGGAGCTTCCCAAGAAACGTGTACTAACCGTCATGAGATCCGCATGGAAGAATTGGAAGACAAAGCTGAATAAGGAGTATGTCAAGAAGGATCAAACACCGGATTTTAATAGATACCCGAGGTTAGAGCAATTTTGGGATAAATTCGTGCAGTATAAAAAATTTGATGAAGCCCAGGCTACACTACAGGAAATGACATCAGTGTCGTCGGCCAAAATATCTATGTCGGCGGTTTTATAACCGACGACAACTATATCTACTATAATACGTGACAATAGACTAGCTTGACGACATACATACTCCCTTACGTGACTACTTAAGCGGGCGGGATTTTGAATTGTTTCATGAAAAGTACCTATGTCGGCTACGGTATACCAACGACACAGTTCCTCCCCCTAACGGCAACCTAACGGCTAGGCGGAAGGACTTCAATGCGGTCCCACATGGCAGTGGGCAGAACCACCTGTGTCGGTGGCAAATAATAGGCCGTTGACATAAAGGCGGTCCCACATGACAGTGAACTTCAAAGCGGTCCCACATGACAGCACCACCTTTATCGTGGCAAATAACATATCGACGACATTATTAATTCCAAATGGGATGAGAAAATATTTTTATTGTTTTTAAAATTTAGAAAAATCAAATATAGCATTTAGAATGGTTGTTATGTACTCAACATACATTTGTATGAAATGTGGTATATTTATTTTTAATTAATTGGTATGTGACGGCGGTGTGTTTGTTAAATATACTCTCCTAGCTAAAGTTTCAATTAATGCACTTTCTAGTGACGATGCAACACTGGGAGATCGGAAAACGAGGAATGACCTGCTGCATGTTGCGAAACCCTAAAATGACAATTCAAATGTCTTATTCGGCCCGTTTGAGGTGACAAAATAATCGGCGAATATTACGGGGACTGAGGATGGCCACCGACCCAAAGAAAGACTATGGAGGTTGACCTTTTCGAGCCGAGTGAGGGAAAGTGTATGGATGAGCTAGGATAGTATTTGCCATGTTGTGGAGGTGCATGTAGGCTGGTTCGATTGATACCGTGGAAGCATAGTGGATTACTCTCGGTACGTTGGAGCCTTTGTGTCGGCGGCTAGGTATATACTGACGACAAACATAATACAGTGTTGGCGCTTGTCACCAAACCATCGATAATGCTTGACACAAATGACTCAGTGTCGTCGGCTTGAACTAGGCCGACGACACAGATCACGTGTCTTTGCCGGTGGGACCACCTACTGCTATGAAAGTTTGGACTAGACACAAATGACTCAGTGTCGTCGGCTCTAAGTAGGCCGACAACACAGATCACGTGTCTCTGCCGATGGGACCACACCTTCTCTGAAAGTTTGGGCGTTTGACCTGACACAAGTGACTAAGTGTAAATCGGCTCTAAGTAGGCGGCGACACAAATCACGTGTCTCTGCCGGTGGGACCACCTCTTTCTGAAAGTTTGGGCGTTTGACTTATACACAAATGACTTCGGTGTCATCGGCTCTGGGTAGGCGGCGACCACGGATCATGTGTCTCTGCGGTGGGACCACCTACTACTACGAAAGTTTGGGCCGACTTCGATTATCGTGATGCATGGAGGCGGCGACACGGTATTTCATTTAACAAAATGGTGGCCCCTTCGCTAAGTCGAAGGACTTAGCACAAGCTACCGCGCCGCCTCCCGCTCTCCGCCCCCGCCATCGCCCGCCCGTCCGCTCCGCCTCCGTGCCGCCTCCGGCCCCGATGCCGCTTCGGGCGTCGCCGACCGCACCGCCACCGCCTCTCGCCCATTGTGCGCCCAGCTGCCAGCGCTTTGCAGCGCGCCCCTTCAGCAAATCTGCGCCGCCTCTGGCGCCCGTGCCGCCTCCGTAGCCCCAGCGCCGCTCGGGCCGCGTCGGCAGCTCCGCCTCCGACCGTGGGAGTTGTCGCCGACCACCGCTTCTCCTTGTGCCTATTGTTTTTTTAGGTCATTTTCCTTTCACCATTGTTGCTCTGTGTCGCTGCTGCCTGTGTTGTTTGATCTGATTAGTGGCTTAGTTTAGTATGATTTGGTTTTCCGAACCGCAAGATATTTGGGCAATTTGCTCGAGCTGAGCGATGACCCGATCACCACCGTGACGATATGTGCCGTTCATTCCACCTCGTGACCATTCTGCTATGTTCATTAGCTTTCATTCTACCTCCCAAGTCTACCTTATGTTCATTTTGGGTCGGAAGAACCGAATAACGAGGCAGGGTCTCTCCAAAGAGACAAATATATTGTTCAGTTAAATAGCTTACTAATGTACTCCAATCGCGCTGAAACTTGCAGTTACTTCACTGTTTTTTTAGGTGGGATCACTTCACTGTTTTTTTAGGTTGTCCACACTCGAACCACGCTGCCCCGGCTTTCCCCGAGCTCGTCCACGCCATCGGTCCCGCCCTCGTCCTCCTAGTCGCCATCTCTGGTTAAGGTAATCTCCGGTCGAGCCATCTCTTTTCGATGATGCAACCGTGCAAGTCTTCGCGCTAGCTGCTCCGTGTGACTTGGATCAGCCACACTGATTTAGAGTCATTGTAACCTAGAAGGATTGTCTGCCAGGAAATAAAACCTAATTTCTGACTTGAATGAAAGTTTGCAGGTATCTAGCATGCATATATCATCATCCTCTGTAAGTTCTGAATTAGCTAATTAGCTAGCTTCGCTATTATAGGATCATATTTGAGCGCAAGTCTTTTTTCTGTAAACTACTAATCGTAGATCTTTTATATTGCTTGCTGAGTATAACTATGAAGTCCTCTAAACAAAAATGCATAACTATGAAATAATAAGGGTTGTTTGTTGGCTGTGGTATTCTAGTTTATGGCAAGTCCTAAACCTCAGTAATATGTGTATATCCTATTATTGTAGATCACGCTTTCAGAAATGTTCACTCGAGCTCAATCTTAAACTCAATCTTTGATTCTTTCGAGCTCGAGCCAAGACTGTTTCTCTTGATCTCGCTTACAAAACAGTATAGGATTGAGCTTTAGAGGGTGGAAAACATGCTTTTGTTGTTTTTGTTTCGAGCCATCTCTTTTCGATGATGAATGTAGCCCAATATATATGCAGAATGTAGTCTAAATTTGTGATGAAATGTATATGCTTAATGTTGTGATGAAATGAAATGTATATGCAGAATGTAGTCCAAAGCATGTATATGCAGAATCTGGGCATTATTCTAGTGTGGCTAACAAATCATATATAATTAGTGAGTGGTATGGTTGTTGTGCATTTTAATTCCTGTAGATTCAAATGGACATGATATGTAATTCTAGTGTTTTCGATTTCCTGCAATCCAAATAGGAACTAAGGCATTTGCGTGGGGAAAAGTAAATGATTCAGTGTATATTGCTTGCAAATCACGACATATAATAATTTTATTAGAATTGCATTTGTAATGTCAACTGAGCCAGAGTTAAACCCGTTAGAGAGCCTTGCATATTTTAAATAAGGAGCTCGGGCGGTGATTCGTTGGGTTCCATTACAAAAGTGTTGCTCTCTCGAGTATCACGTTTTGGACAGCCCACGGATGTGTGCTTGAAATCTGATGGTCGTGACACGAGGTGTCTGGGTTGGGATTTGGCGGTATTTCCTTCTTGTTCTCCTAGTGCATAACATAAGTGGTACACGTACCGTCGTTGCGCAGGAGAACAACGAATATCTTTGCGGAATTTCGACCAGCACCCTCGTGCCCACTTCACCGTATCGCCCACATCGTCGATGGAGTAAATCCTCCTATTTATCAAGGCTTAAACTGTCTAAATCTGAAATTTGGATGCATGCATTGGCGTTATATAGTGGCGATCTTTGGATGGAAGATCGGCGGTGGATGTCGATGGTTGGATGAAGTCAGGGAGACACGGGACGAGTGGATCAATAAAGGCTACTGACATTTGTGGATGATGCTTTCGAAGATTCCCGACCCTAATGCAGCGATCGTGTGGTGTCCTTGCTTGCATGCTCGAACAAGAAGAGGACCAAGAAGGATATTAGCCATCACCTATGTAGGTATGGCTTCAAACCAAATACTTTGTATGGGTAGCTCATGGCGAAAGGAAGCGTCCGTGGCGGTGTGTGTACATGGATTTTGAAGAGACTACGACGAAGTCGAAGTTGATATATTAGACGAGCTCACGGATGATGTGGCTCGGGCTTACGATCTCTCCCCCGAGGAAGAGTCCGAGCCACTTGCTGAACAATTCTAGAAGCTCCTTCATTCTACCAAGTTGTCGCTGCATGAGCATACCGATGTGACTGTACTCTTGGCAGTGTCACGTCTAATGGCGGTGAAGACCAAGTACAACATGTCAGCCAATTGCTTCAACGACCTTTGCAAACTGCTAGATAGCCTCCTTCCGAGTGGACACAATATGACTCCAAATCTTTACGAGTCGAAGAAGCTTCTTGGCGTGTTAGGCATCTTGTGTGAGAGGATAGACTATTGCCCAAAGTTACGCATGCTTTATTGACTGACCGATTCTAGGTGACTCACTTTGTAAGCATTGTAATGAGAGTCGATGCGAGGAAGTTAAATGTCTGAGCGTGGAATGAGAGACGACGACGGTGGCCCGAAAAACATTCCGTTTCTTTCCGATCACTCAACGTCTGCAGCGTCTATACATGTCCAAGTCCACGGCGAGACACATGAGGTGGCACAAAGAGGGCAAGCATAGAAAGGAGAGCGTGATGATTCATCCATCTGATGTAGAAGCTTGGAGGCACTTTGACAAACAACACCCTGAATTTGCGGCGGAGCCTAGGAATGTGCATATAGGCCTCTCGACCGATGGGTTCACGCCATTCAATATGATTGCCACCCGAACGTTTCGAAGTGCAGAATATCATCGACTGGCTTGACGATCTAGCGAATATCCGGTATGTGAAAGACTATGGTGAGGAGCACCATTGGACTCATAAGAGCAGCATCAACAACCTTCCTTATGCAAAAGACCTGAAGCTACCTCACAACATCTACGTGATGCACCAACAGAAAAATATGTGCGAGTCAGTCGTGAACACAAACTGGGACCTCCCACAGAAGACTAAAGATAACAAGAAAGCACGTTTGGACTGCGCTCTGATATGTGATTGGCCAGACATGAACCTCGATGAGAATGGGAGGAAACCTAGGGCAAAATTCTGCCTTACATGTGGGCAAATAAAGCAGATTCTTGATTGGATTAAGGAAAAGGTTAAATTCCTAGATGGTTATCACGGCAAACCTTGACATGCCGTTAGTATAGAGCAATGCAAGTTAAATGGGATGAATGCCCACGACTACAAAGTCTTCATAGGCGTCTGTTTCGGTAGTGTGGCATGAATATGTTGGCGATGATATATGGATCACATTGGCGAGCTTAGCTTCTTCTATCGAGAGCTACGTGCAAAGAGATATCCGCATCGAGGATGGAGGAATTGGAGAAGGACATTGTCGTGCTTGTGACAAAGCTCGAGAAGATTTATGTCCCTGGGTTTTTCAATTGCTTGCAACATCTACTAGTTCATCTGCCATATGAAGCAAAAGTTGGGGGGCCGGCGCAGTTTAGGTGGATGTATGATGTGGAGCACATGATGAAAATTCTTAGAGCGAAGGTGAAGAACAAAGCCGAGTCGAAAGCGATATTGCGAAGCTTAGGCGATTCAGGAGATCGCCTACTTCACGGACAAATACTGCGACAAAAACAAGGTCCATGTGCCACAACCAAGGTATAAGAAGGCCGTCGCGAAGTACTTCCAACTTGGAGGTGTTCCATGACCAAGCCGGATGCAATGTCGGCAAAAGCACCACACGTGACTTGGATGCAGCGAAAAAAAAATTGATTCAGTTGTACGTGTACGTCAACATGGATGAAATGAAGATGTACATTGAGTAAGTCAATAAATGTCTGAAATAACTCATAAATATGTACTTATGAAATAAATGTCTGAAATAAATATTAAATCTTGTAGTCAATTTATTCAAGAAGAGTGGGAAGGATCAAGTGAACCTTCGGGGGAACAAATTGACAATATGAAACTATGAGGTCGTGGACAAGGCTGTCCAAACTTTCTAACCTGGTTTTATTACCACGTAACCTTCTTCCTCTTATACAAGTTCACTTAATTTACAAATGTGTGGCATTTATTCCTTAATGAATTTTGCCTCGAATGCTTGTGCAGTGTCAAAGACATTGCAGCGTGCACAACGATCTCCGACAAATGTCACGTGGATGCAGCCGTAGAATTAAGGTCCATGGATGCTATGATTGCCGTGGATATCGATTTCGATCCGAAGCGGCTGAGTCAGCTCGCCCCAATGCAACTACGGTGAACAGCGGCGTCGTGAGTTATGTCACCGATGACTCTGGTTGTCCAGACATAGAGTACTATGGGATCATCGAGGATATTGTAGAAATTTCATATGAAGGCAACAAAGATCTCTCGCTCGTGCTCTTTCGTTGCAGATGGTTCCATACAACTAGTGGGGTGCGGCGTACTCCAAAACTAGGACTAGTGGAGATCAATCATAAGAAGGCGTATCAAAAGCTGGCGTGTTCATTACTGCTGAACAAGTCGGTGGTGTTCTATCGCCATCGCCCACCCAAATTACAAAAGTTGGTGGATTGTACATAAATATCTTCCACGGTAGATTGCGATCTCACGGAAGACGACTACAATTCTCACCCAAGCGTGGAGGTATTCCAAGAACAAGAGTTACGGGAGGCTGCGTCGATATTGGTGATGGGCTAGATAATATTTTGGGATCGGTATACCCATCTCATGTAGAAGGAGAAGAAGAGGAGGAAAGGGAAGAGGCAAAGGCAGAGGAAGAGGAAGCGGAAGAGGAAGACGAAGAGGAAGAGGAAGATGAAGCCGAAGATTTTTAAGCTTTTTAATTTTATAGGTTTAATTTTATATACTTTATAAAATTTAATTTTATATACGTTTATATTTTATTTGTTTCAATTAATATCAATGTATTTTATGTCATTTAATTTAATTTGTGCAGGATGGCTGGAGGTGCGAAGAAGTTGGCTAAAAATTGAAGAAGGTCTTGGGAAGGGGGCATGAGGAGTGCGGTGAGGCAGCTCACCAATCTGATGCTTCAAGGAGGGAGGAGGTGGTGGCTACCACCGACTCCTAGGAGGGGGAGGACGAGGTGGACGACTATGAGCTTCGTTGGGGTTGGTGGGCTTAGGCACTTGAGGAGGGGGACGAGGACTAGGATCCATGGGAGTCAGTTGGTACCGAGTCAGGGGGTGCCTCGAGCTCCGCGGGAACCAAGAAAAGTTGAGGGCGGAATAAATTGCCTAAAGCCCCCACAGATCCAGCCGACAGGATAGAGATAGTTATTTCTCATGGGTGAAGGTATATGCTACAAATTTTCGATGTCTTTTATTGCTAACCACAAACTTGCTAACCACTTGTTATGAATTCTTCATGCGAGGGCTTGGTTTGCCTCAACAAGGAGTAGCGAGGCAGACCACTTGCTAGGGGTGATCTGAGCGGCTCTACCCGGGCAAGTGGGCGAGGTGGTGCTCGGCCCCCGTGACTAGATGGGCGACTACTCGCTCGTGGAGGGCGACTAGGGAGGCAGCATCGCGGATCATTGCATAGCAGAGTTCTAGGTAAGTTGTCATTTCTATTGATGTTTTCGTGTTTATAGCTTCACGTGTTTGTTTAGTTTGAGCGAGATATCGGCTTGCCTGACACAACCTAGGGCGACTATCATGCTTGTCGCCATGTGCTCGACACAATGGCGGCAAAAGGCGATCGAGGGCGCCATCGGGTTATCCGCAGGGACATGGTGATGAAGCACTACTGAGAACGCAGGGGATGAAGATCTCGAGGACATGCCTTGCGGCGATACCTCGAGGTGAAGAATCTGACCTTGGTGTCGGTTTGGATGGACAAGTGTCCCTACGCTGGAGGGAGCTCTGCAAGATATGGGCATCGAAGGAGTGGATCGAGAGGTCCAAGAGGAGCAGGGGAATCGAGAAGCCAACCCGAGATCTGTGTAACCTACCTAGGTGGGCGAGGCATGGGTCACGTCGCGCAAATATAGTAAGTATACTAAGTACAACTCTAGCATTCTTGTCAATTCAGTTTTCATTTCACATTTGAAATTGAGCTGCGAGAGTCGGAGGCGGGACTTGAGCCGATGAGTTCCTTTGTGTGGGCCTTGAGCACACGCCCGTGTCAGGCGATGATGCATGCAACCACCGTGCCCCGGCTGCCCGGAGAAGATTGTAAGTGACTTTCTCTTTTAGCTATTCTCTGCTACTTCAAGCGTGGTCGAGCTAATCCACTTCATATCTAATTTGTTTATGAGGATACATACTGAGTGCAGCCATGAAGGAGAAGCCACGGTGCAGCTGTGACCCCTTGACCTGTTGATCGACCCTCTGGTCATCTCGACCCGATTCGATTGGGAGGAGTAGCAGAGCTCGGCTTCATGGACTCGGTGGTGGCGCCCGACCCGTCTGAGGGCCAAGTCGAGAACACGTCGTCGACAAGCCGCCTCTTCGCTAGTGCAGTTGGAAGCCAGGCGAAGATGATCGCAATTGCAGCGGCCCGAGGTAAGCGAAGCGGCGGAGGCGGAGGAAGCGAGAGGAGGATAGGAGGCGGTACAAGGCCCTCCAGAGTCAGAACCTCTGGATGTTCATCTATATGCAAGTAATTAAGATTGTATATGTAGCTACGTTGTACTTACGTTTGGATGCTAACATATCATATTCACGATCGTTGTAGGGCGGGACCCTCACGACCCCGAATGCCACCTCGCCGCCGTTCTTCAGCGGAACAACGGCAGGGGTAATGCATTTTGTTCCAGTTTTTGCTAACTATTCATACAAGTACACAAATGCACAAAAGTTTTGAAAATTGTGGTTTCCTCTAATCTTGCAGGTGTCCACCTCAGCTGCGTCTGCTCCTGCGATGAATGCTCCTGAGGTGATTCGATGGCACAAGATCGGCCCTGAGATCAATTAAATCGACCAGGTGTTCTTGATCCTTTTGATGGTTCACAGACTTAGTTAGTTATTGCTTTTGTTGGTGGAATAGCTGTCATGTTGTACATAGACTTGTTGATTGTGATTGTGATGTACTCCTTTGGTTTGTGAGTTGAATTTGTGAACTATTGATGCATTTTGCTATATGTGCATTTGTGATCAATTGTGAATTGTATCGGTGAATGTGAATGTGGTAATGTGTGTGAAATTAAATGTTGTGATTGTTCTGGGCAATTGGGAATATAAAACTGCTGGGAATGGGGTTTTATTGCGGGTTAAAATTGGATTTTTTTTAAATTCCCAGTATTTTTTCCTTTTTTACAACTTTTGTCATCGGCTATGGACATAGCCGACGACACAAATTGATGAGGACATCACCAACATGGATATGACCAGTGTAACCGCTGCCCCTCCTTCCTCTCCGGCCTCTCCAAAGACTACAAGTATTTGCTCCATCTTTGTCACATCGATCGGCTGCGGCAACCGTCGCTGAGGGCCTTAATCAAAACTCAGTTATTCAAGCCCACATCAACAGACAAGGGCCTCAAGCACACACCGAGGACAGCCCAGCGTCGGGGAAGGCCCATATGGAAGCCCAAGATGCCAAAAACCGGTTCGGCCATCCAGCAGCAGGCCAGATTTAAACGGGCATAACTCAGGCTCGTGGACTCCGATTTCAGCGTGCGACCACCCGTTTGAAAGCTTAGGAGATAAGCTTTCCAATGGATCCAGCCCCACTTCAAAAGTCGATCCAGAATGACGGGAAAATACAGAACAATGTCACGGACTAGAAATTCAATGTGCTGCGTCACCTCACTTTTGGGCCTATGGCCCATGTATCTTAGGGTTTTGGTGGCCGCCGCTGTTTTGGCTGCCCCACACCTCCTGGCCGCCGCTATATATATGGCCGCCATCGTTCTTCTACGTTTAGGTTTTGTTGTGTTTTGGTAGATCCCTTGTGCGTCCCTCCTCGTGTTCGCGTGTATCGACTAGACCACCCGTGACGAGAAACAGAACCTCAACTTGTTGGTGAGATTACCCATTTACTATCAACTTGTTCTTGCTTGTTCTCGATTGCTAGCAGGTTCAAGGATCGATCGTGTTTGGCTCGGTTGATCGCCTCGTGTGGTGACTTTGCGATTGTTCGGTTGCTGATCCCGTGGATTGGTAGCGTCGTCACTACACCAAATCGACATATCGTTCTCATCAGAAGATCGGGCCGACTCTAGTGTGCATCAAATGGTATCAAAGCTAGGTCCCGAAACAAGAGGGTGGGAATGATAGTACCACCTTGCTTGTGGAGGGGAGAGAATACCACCTTAAAAGGGAGAGCAACCCTCCCCCCATCAGGCTAGTCTTTTGGGGGCCACTTGGGACTCTTATGGCCTGGCTATGGCAGCCAAGATGTGTATTCCCTCATTGGGCCAAGGCCCGCCCACAGGCAGTTGGCGATCCTTCGCCGGGCGAGCACTGCGCCATCTGGCTAGACGCGAAGGGCACGTTCTTTTCGGGAGGGATGCATCAGTTGGTATCAGAGTGACGGTTGCCTGGTGAGAACACCCTTATCCTTGTTTAGTTCTTCTTGTTCATCCTAGAGTCCAAAAAAATAGCCACAAAAAAAAATTCTGTTTGTCGTGTGTTCGATCTTATCCGAGCCCCTTTTGGCCTTTACTATTACTACATAGTTTAATTCTTGTTGAATTTGCATTGCATCATCGTGTCGTTGCTGGTCTTTGTTTTGATCTTTAGAGTTTCGAGTTCTTGTCACCGAGTTGAACTCCATCGCGTCGTCACGTCCAATTCGGATCCTTCTCTGTCCAGTTCGGTATTTTGGTCATAACTCCCTCATACGAACTCAGATTTTGCTATTCTTATACTTTCCTGAAAGCTTGAGAAATTATCTACAACTTTGTCCATTGTGATACCTTCCAAAAACGCCGTCTTGTTGCCTAAAATCCCATCGGATTGAAATCTGTCTTCATCCTTGATTTTCTGAGCAGTATGTATTTCGGGGTGAATATCTCTGGCTTCCCATACCCAAAATAGACGTTCCATATATGCAAATTTATCAGCTCAAAAAGATCTACAACTTTCCAGTTATACGTTTTTGCATTAGAAGCCGTTAAGAATCCGAAAACAGCATTGGAAGTTTCTGCATAGTAGATCTGTTTTGCAGTAGGAAAAATTTTGGGTTGTAATTCATCATATGTGCCACTTTTGATATAAAAGGAAGAAAAATAAGAAAAGGCAAGTGCATATAAAAGAGCCGCACTAAAAAGGTGGAAAAAAGAGCCCTAGCTATTTGCTTGTGTGCTGAGGTCGTTTTGGTTGTTGTTTCTGTGACTTTATTGGTGTCTAGGCTCGTGTCTCTAGTACGGTCTAGCCTAGGACCAGCACAGTACCGCCGTTGAACGTTCTTTCAACTTGTTTTGACTGGTGTGGTTCTAGTTTTTCCTTTGCTACAAAAAATACTTGTCCAAGCTCCACCCACTACTAACCTACAGGGACAGTACCTTGCAATCGCATTGTCACCTTCTGAGTGCTGGTTACCACCAGTCATCGGTTGTGCCTTAACCAGCTACAGGGTGAGAACTTGTAAGTGCTTGGTGAGAGTTTGAGTGTGAGAGACTTGCCTATTTCCAACACATATTAGTAGATAGGAATATACATTTTTGTGTGTATTTTTCTTGTCTACCACTAATAATGGCAGGTCCACGAAAGAACGATGACCTATACTTTGAGGATGATCCAAGCATTCCGCGAGAACAAAGAAATATATCTGAAAACTTAATCATGAGTTTGAGAAAAGAAGAAATTGAAAGAAAAAAAGCCTGAGTGAGTTTCTGGAGAAATGGCGAAATGGAGAATTAAAAAGTGAAAAGGTCGAGCATGGGATTATCCTTTCTACCAAGAATGAGAACACACCATTGAAGAAAGATTTGAAGCCTACCTCACCCAAGAAGAAGGATAGTAAGTGTATTTCCATATGTAACGATAAGAATGTGTTTGCTATTCCTGCGACTAACCACAGCAAGCAAGAATGATCAAGATGGTGTGCACTGAGTCTTTGCAATGACGGACAACTACATGAGCCTCATGTCTCATCGCCTACTTAGTGCACCCGATGGAGCATGCCAATGAAACTCAGCGCAACAACTTATTCCAAACTAAGTTTGTTGTGCAAGAACCTTGATACCGTCATCATTGATGGAGAAGCTGTAGCAACCTCGCAAGTCTACACAAGGTCGAGAAGCTTGGCTTGACCACGACTCCACTTCGGCGACCTTACTCAATGGAATGGTTCAACTCAATTGGTAAGGTTCAGGTAACACAAACTGTGCAAGTTCCTGTCTCCATTGGTTCATACCATGACCATGTTTGTTGTGATGTCATACCTATGGAATCATGTTCACTTTTATTAGGTAGACCTTGGTTATATGATGTTGATGTTATTCACTATGGTAGAACCAATCAATATACTTTCTTGTTTAATGGAAAAAAAATGATTTTGAATCCAATGACTCCTGCTGAGCTAGCCAAAATTAATGCAAAAAGAATTAATGGTAAAGAACATGAGGATGACAAACTTGTTAGTGGTGTACAACAATCTACACCAATGTTCAAGAAAGTAGTTCTTTTAAATAACATTGTTTCCTCACATGATATTGCTTTGCAGACATCTGTTTCCTTGCCTCCTGTTGCCGCTAACCTTTTGCAGGATCATGAGAAGGAGTCGAGGACGACTCCAATTCAAGAAGGGGAGGATGATGAGGACATTACCAACATGGATACGACTAGTGTGACCGCTGCCCCTCCTTCCTCTCCGGCCTCTCCAACGACTACCGACGCTGCTCCATCTTTGTCACATACGATCGACGCTGCGGCAACTTCGTCGCTGAGAGGCCTTAATCCAAAAGCTCAGTTATTCAAGCCCACATCAACAGACAAGGGCCTCAAGCACACACCCCGAGGACAGCCCACGCGTCAGGGAAGGCCCATATGGAAGCCCAAGATGCCAAAAAACCCGGTTCGGCCATCCAGCAGCAGGCCAGATTTAAACGGGCATAACTCGGGCTCGTGGACTCCGATTTCAGCGTGCGACCACCCGTTTGAAAGGTTAGGAGATAAGCTTTCCAATGGATCCAGCCCCACTTCCATATTCACTCCAGAATGATGGGAAAATATGGAACAATATCACGGACAAGAAATTCAGGGTGCTGCGTCACCTCACTTTTGGGCCTATGGCCCATGTATCTTAGGGTTTTGGTGGCCGCCACTATTTTGGCTGCCCCACACCTCCTGGCCGCCGCTATATATATGGCAGCCATCATTCTTCTATGTTTAGGTTTTGTTGTGTTTTGGTAGACCCCGTGTGCATCCCTCCTCGTGTTCGCGTGTGTTGACTAGACCACCTGTGACGAGAAACAGAACCTCAACTTGTTGGTGAGATTACCCATTTACTATCAACTTGTTCTTGCTTGTTCTCGATTGCTAGCAGGTTCAAGGATCGATCGTGTCTGGCTCGGTTGATCGCCTCGTGTGGTGACTTTGCGATTGTTCGGTTGCTGATCCCGTGGATTGGTAGCGTCGTCACTACAACAAATCGATGTATCGTTCTCATCAGAAGATCTGGCCGACCCTAGTGTGCATCACAAATAGAACCAGGCTGGTTCTAGAGCCAATCGATGAGAGTGCGTATTAAATCGACTACGGTCATAGCCGACAATACAGAGTGGGCAATGGTCTAGGCGGCCCATATGCAGCCGATGACACAGCTTGGGCAAGTGGGGCCCACGCGTCAGAGCGGCGTCGTTGGGGCCAATCCCAGTAGGGGTCTTTGTTGTCGGCTACAGTCGTAGCCGACGATACAGAGTGGGCAATAGTCTAGGCGGCCCATATGTAGCCGATGACACAGCTTGGGCAAGTGGGGCCCACGCATCAGAGCGGCGTCGCCGGGGGCATGCCGTTAGGCTGGGTATGTGTCGGCGGCTACATTATGCCGCCAACACAGACTGGTTGTGAGGCAGCCCAGGATCGCTAAGTCGGCGGGATTCGTTAACCAAACACAGATGTGTTGTGTCGTCGACGCTGTGTCGAGGGACTTGTGTCGTCGGCTGGCCGACGACATAGTGCTATGTCATCGGGAATGGTATCTGTGTCGTCGGTAAAAGCTGACGACATTGATCAAAATCCTTGTAGTGCTATCAGCCAACAAAATAAGGCAAATTCGGACAAGAACATTTACCCCCATGTGCTAGGCACCGGTGGCTACGTGAGGAAAGTACCCAAGTGGGATGCATAGGAAGAAGAGTTAACTCATAGTGGAGTTATTACTGCGACGTCCGAGATGGCCCTAAGATCAAAGTATTGGCTACTTGTGAGGGGAGCTACTCTGTCGGATGATGGTAGCTTAAGCTTTAGAAACGAAAAAGACAAGGAAATCTCGAAGAAAATTGCAGATGCCCACTCCCAAGCTACTTAGGGCTCCTTCCAACCAAGAAGGGAGAACGACGAGCTAACACACGGCTTGGGTAATAAAGAGCACCCTGGTCACACCAGAGGGTTCGGCTTGGTGTGGTCTTGAATCTTTGTCTTTGTGGATCCCTCGGGAGAGCTCATTGGTGTCCTTCCATGAAGATCCCCTTTATCAAACCCCGGACTCCGTCTAGGCATAATAGCAGCTAGCCAAAACCGCCGACAGTGGCGCACCAGGTAGGGGGGTAGCGGTTGGCTCACCCTTTCGTCTCTCCAGCGGATCCTGGTCATCCATCCGGAAGGATCCTGCCTCTGGAGATGGCGGATTCACGTTCTCAACAAGAAGAACTAGCGGAGGCTAGCAGCGCCTACAACACATCCTGGCACTCCCGTCGGGGGGGTGGGGGGGACCATCTCACGCCTTCCCTGGAGGGGGCGGCGTCGTCCCCCCGACGGTAGCAGAGTTGCCGGTTCGGCAGCGGCTAGCAATGGAAGAGGCCAGTCCGGCCCAAAACCTGCATGCGGTCCGTCTCCTCTTGGACCACCCCTCGGTGGAATTTGCGGGACACACCCCAGCCACACCGTGGCTGTGGGACATCGCTTTACTGATAGACGCGTCCCAGCTCCATGTGGGGGCGTATGAGCGGCCGGCTACTATCGGTATTCGGCAGCCAGGGGTGCGTGCGGACCGCACCCAAGCTTCTAGTCACCCGAGCGGGAAGTGCTCTGGCCAGGAGGGCCAGAGTAAGGGCACCGTCACGCACCGGGGCAAGGCCGCTATAGGCGGATGGCTCCTGATGGTGACAGCTCCTCCAACGATACCCACTCTCAGGATAAGATGGAGGTTGTCTCCTCCGAATCCTTGGGGAGTCAAGGTCCGCGCTCCCCAGCACTGTCTGCGGCCGGGGTTCAAGTGGACAACGTGGCTCCCCCTACGGCGTTGGGTGCCAAGCCTTCTCTAGTCGGCTGCGCCGCGTTGCGTGGCCGGAGAGGTTTTACCCGACGTTCATCGAGAAGTATGATGACACCACCAATCTAGAGGAATTCTTGTAGATATACACAACGGTGGTGCGGGCCGCAGGTGGGTCTGAAAAGGCCATGGCCAACTACTTCCCGATGGCCTTGACGGGATCTGCCCATTCCTGGCTGTTGAACCTTCCGCGAGGGTCGGTGCACTCGTGGGAGGAACTGTGTGACCTCTTCGTCACCAACTTTCAAGGCTCATACACTGTAGAGGCGTGGAGGATGATCTCCATGCCCTCGGCGGGAGAATCGTTCGCGTGACTTCATTCGGCGGTTTAATTCTTGTGCAACACAATCCCAAGATCTCCGAAGCGGTCGGTCGTGTCGCCTTAGAAGAAGTCAGGGACCACAAGATCTGAGAGAAGATGGCCACCGCAACATCACCACCACTTCGAGCTATTCTCCTGGCGCTGAAGTCTTGGTGGGCGATGGAAGCTTCGGAGGAAGGTCTAGTCTAAGCGGTGGCCACGGCCGTGTAATTTGGAACCTCGAAGGTTCCGGCTCCGTGGCGAGAAAGAAAAGCGGAGCGGTGAGCTTAGCGAGTCCTAACATGAGCCTTGGCCTTGAGGACACCAAGTCGTGGTGGCGCGATCGTCGTGACCGGCAAGACGATCGGCTTCTTTGTCGATGGGATGACCGCCCTTGAAGAGAAGAAGAACGAGCCCTCTTGCCGATCCACGGTCCAACACGCATGACACGGCGGTTTGCGGGGTTGTGAAAAAGGCTGGTGGAGTAGCACCTCAAGGAGCGACGTTCCCATGATGACGACCAGAATGAAGACCCCGCCCCGTTGGCTTTCTAGCGGCGGAGCACATGGTGGCATACATACACGGTGGCTCGGCCACCTATCCCTCCAACACGAGGTACAAGCAGCTGATAAGGGAGGTCTGCGCCGTTATCTTGAGCTTCGAGCGTGTAGGCCCTTTGAAGTGGTCGGAGCCAATCACCTTGATTGGGCGACCACCACAGGAAACCTTTGCTAGTCTGGGTCATCTTCTGATTGTGGTTTCGCCCACGATTCGAAACGTGAAGCTTGGGAGGGTGCTGGTGAACGGAGGAATCTCCATCAACCTCTTGTCCTTCAAAGCGTTTCGAGCGCTCGAGATATCGCAGCAGGAGCTGCGTCCGGCCCTGCCTTTCTACGGGGTCACCCCGAGGGTTGGCTCAGTGCCCCGGGGGTTGGCTCAGTGCCCCTGGGCCAGGTGCACCTCCTCATCACCTTTGGGGACGAGAGTAACTACCGTACAGAGGTGGTGGACTTTGAGGTTGCCGACTTCGACCACTCGTACAACGCCTTGCTTGACCAACCGGTGTTGGTCAAGTTCATGGCGGCGACCCACTATGTGTACATGGTGGAGAAGATACCAGGGCCTGGTGGCACCATAATCGTTAAGGTGGACAGGCCGGAAGCCTTGCGCTGCCACAAGCAGGCATTGGACCTGGCCGGCACCACCTGCGCGAGGCAAGCTGATGCTACCTACTCGGGAGCCCCTCCGGCGAAGACCCATGCCTCGCCTGGTTCGTCCGGTGAGGTTAAGGTGGTCTCCACAGTGTGGTGAGCCAAGAAGACCGTCAAGGTGGGTGCCCACCTTGGCGCCAAATAAAGCGCTCGTCACCTTTCTCGGTCTAACTCCGGCGTGTTTGCACGACAACCATCTACATGGTTGGGGTCCTCGGGAGGTGATCGCGCACATATTGTAGCGCTCGAGTCGCTCGGTCGACAAAGGTGCAGAGGCGAGGCACGGCGACAAGATGCCATTCGGGAGGAGGTAGAGAACACCTGCTCTGCGGGCATCGTTAGGGAAGTCTCACACCCCAGTGGCTTGGCAACCCGTGCTTGTCAAGAAGTCCAGCGAAAGTGGCGGATGTCGCCGACTTCTTGACCTCAACAAGGCTGCCGAAGGACCCGTACCCTTTTTGCGTTGATCTCATTATCGACTCTCTGATGAGTGCGGTGCTATGCTTTTTGAATGGCGTACTCCGGGTACCACCAGATTAGCATGGCGGCAGAGGATGAAGAAAAAACCGCTTTTGTAACCCCGATGGGAATTTATTGTTATATCAGAATGGCATTTGGGTAAAAATATGCTGGTTCTACTTATTAGCTTGCTATGCATATTTTCTTCCGTCCGCAGATAGGGCGGAACCTCGAGGTGTCGTCGGCGACACAGTGGTGAAAGTCAAGAAGAAGAAGGGTGATCAAAGACCTGGAAGAAACCTTTGCCATCCTCCGAAAGAATTGTCTGAAGCTCAACCCTAAGAAGTGTGTGTTTGGCGTACCTTCGGGAAATTGCTAGAGTTCCTTGTGTCCAGCCGGGGCATTGAGGCCAATCCCGACAAGATAGCGGCTATCGAGCACATGAAGCCACCAACTCGGCTCAAGCAAGTGCAGTGTCTCGCTGGTCGTCTGGCATCCCTCGGGCGGTTTATCGCTCGCTTGAGAGAAAGGAGTCTACCCCTATTCAAACTGCTGAAGAAGACCAACCACTTCGAATAGACTCTAGAGACCTAGCAAGCATTTGAAGACTTGAAGGAGTACCTCTCCTCCCCGCCAGTGCTGGTCACCCCCAACCTTGGCAAGCCATTGCTCTTGTACATCGCAGCTACTCCAGTGGTGGTGGCCTTGATCTTGGTGGCGGAGAGGAAGGCATCGAGTCGGTCTACTCGTCGACAAGGTGCTACATGGCGGAGACGGATACTGTAAGCACGAGAAGATGTTGTACGCCCGTCCTAGTGGCGTCGAGAAGCTAACGGCACTACTTCGGGGGCGGGAGATCACGGTGGTCACCGCCTATCCCATGAGAGAGATCCTCCACAATCGGGAAGCTAAGGGTCGCGTCGCCAAGTGGTCGGTAGAGCTGGGGGAGTTCTGCCTTAAGTACACCCCCTGCACCGCCATCAAGAGTCAAAGACTGGCGGAGTTCATCGCCGAGTGGACTCCGGTTGCTCCTAAAGCTGAAGAGATGCCCGTGCCTTCTCCCTGGACTTTATTCTTTGCCTGCTCCTTTAGGCTAGAGGGCGCGGGGCTGCGGTCATCCTGGTCTCCTCGACCGGCGACATGCTTCAATACGTGGTCGTCTTGGACTTCAAGGCCACCAACAACACTGCCGAGTATGAAGGTTTACTGGCAGGGCTACGCGCCGCCTCCGCGTTAGGCGTCCAGCGTCTCCAAGTCAAAGGCGACTCCCTGCTGGTCATCAATCAAGCACGAAAGGAATTTCAATGCTCTGACCCCGCCATGGCAGCGTACTTGGCAGAGGTTAGGAAGATGGAGCGCCGCTTCGAAGAGCTAGAGTATATCCATATCCCCCGGCACGACAACCACATGGCGGATGGGCTTTCATAGCTCGCGTCGTCAAGAGCCACTGTTCCGGTCGGGGTCTTTGAAGAAAGGCTTACGCAACCGTCTGTCGTTGCCCCCGTTCATGGTGGGGACAATGGTGCGGCTGTCCTAGCCTCCAATTCAGGGAGGGAAGACACCGCGCCTGCCTCAGCCTCCAATTCTAGGAGGGAAGACGACGGTGCTACTGAGGCGGTACCAGGAGAAAAGCCTGGCCAAGCGGAGTACCCAAGTGATCACCACGTGATTGTTACACTTGGCTGGGAAGGTCGGTGGATGGATCCGATTCTAGACTTCCTGCAGGACCAAGTGATCCCGGACGATGACGCGTTAGCCAAGAAAATTGCACGTAAGGCTAAGTGCTATACTCACGGTAGGTGGAGACCTATATCGCGAGTAAGCAAATTCTTCGAAGTGCATCACTTTCGGGAAGAGGGACCAACCTGCTCTCTGATATCCATGGAGGCATGTGCGGGAGCCATATGTCCAGTCGGACGCTGGTCAAAAAAGCATTCCGCCAAGGATTCTATTGGCCTATTGCCCTCCAGGATGCTTGCTAGCTGGTGAGGAGATGTGACGCGTGCCAGTTCTACACCAAGCAGATCCACCGACCAGCCCAAGTACTGCAAACCATCACGCTCTCTTGGTCGTTCGTGGTTTGGGGGCTAGACATCCTGGGCCCATTCCCACAGGCCACAGGGGCTTCACCCATCTGTTCATTGCCATTGAGAAGTTTACCAAAGGGGTTGAAGCCGAGGTAGTGCGCGCCATCACGGCCTCCGCTGCCATCAAGTTCATGTGTGGGATCTTCACCCACTTCAGAGTCACCAACCGCATTATCACCGACAACGGCACCCAGTTTACCAGCGCGGCATTCCTAGAGTTTTGCGAAGAGATGGGCACCAAGGTGTGTTTCGCCTCGGTGGCCCACCCAAGGAGCAATGGCTAGGCGGAGCATGCCAACACGCTGGTGTTGAGGGGCCTCAAGACTAGAGCGTTTGATCGGCTCCACAAGCAGGGACCACAGTGGGCAGACGAACTCCCGGCGGTGCTATGGTCGCTTCGAACCACGCCTAGCCAGGTGACTGAGGAAATACCTTTTTTCCTGGTCAATGGGGCAGAAGTTGTCCTTCCGTCCGAGTTATCTTTGGGCTCCCCGCGTGTTTCGACATTCAGCGAGGAGGGCCAGGAAGACCAGCGCCGAGAAGAAGTCAACCTTCTGGAGGAGGTCTTGTGATCGGCGACTGCGTGCTACTCGGTGCAATGAGCCTTAGCGATACCATGCCACTTTGGTCCATAAGAAACCTTGGTAGTGGGCGACCTCATCTGCGTGGGAATTGAGATCTTGGTCGGTCACAACAAGCTGTCTCCCCTGTGGGAGGGCCCCTTCAAGGTGGTCTCATCTCTCGGCCCGGGGTGGTCCGGTTGGCCACTGAGGATGGCCAAGAGCTGGCGAACTCCCAGAACTTTGAAATGTTGTGGAAATTCTACCCCTGAGAACTGTAAGTGCTCGGCGGTTCGCTCCGATTAGCCGGGGAGTGAGCTCTCCCTCCATTAGCTGATGGGCAACGGCCAGTATTAAGTTAAGTTGTTTGCCTCGCGGGCCTTCTGTTTCTCTCTCTTGTCTTTCCCGCTTGTGCCCTAATGGGTCGCGTTTTATGTGGTTGTCATGGGTACCGATAGCCCGGCGGCCCTTTGTCAATAAGCGGTAACGCCTAACACTTGCGTCGAGCAGGGACGGGCGACCAGGGGGTCGAGTTCGGCATAGTGTTCAATGCAGCTAGTACCCCTGGGTTGTCACTGTGAGCACCGCTGGCCCAAAACCACTCATGGGAACCTACTGCCTTGCCACGCAGTGCTGTGGTCAGGTTCCGAGAGAATGCAAGGGTTTAAGTTCTGAAAGGCAATGAGACAGTGACAACCACACGTGCGGGGATTTATAATCTTTTGTTCTATTCCTTGTGTATCTTGCGTAACTTCTGCTTGTATTTGTAGCGGTTGCATGTAAGTACGAGGAAAATGTCGGAGCATCAACCTAATCTAAACCCTCGGACCCACGTCATGGCAAGGTCCGGGGGCTAGTCGCCCGGTGGCTTGGGCAAGCAAACGCGGGCAAACATACACACAAACATGCATTCATGTAAACGCAAAGGGTGACAATTTCATTAAGTTTGCTAAAAGGTATATGTACATGGCTACAGAAAAAAGAAAGAAAGGAACAAAGAAAACAAGAAGGGCCGCCCAGGGCCATCATTCGTCATCGGCGACTTGGATGTACCCTCCCTACGGGGTAGTGGAGAGGGCTCTTGGTGCCGGTGGAGTAGGTGTAGGGGAAGTCGACGCCGGGGCAGGAGCGGAGGACGTCGCCGTGGCAGATGAAGACCCCGTTCCAATCGTGCTTGGAGGCACGATGGAACTGGAGGGGGCGGCCATCCGGTCATCGGTGTGGGGCCTCTTTGGGTCTGCACCCGAGGCATCCGAGGAGGACGGCCGCTTGCCCGCACTCCGATCGTCCACTAGGGCGGGGTCCTTGATCGTCAAGGGGCCACGAGGTGGCAACATCGTAGGCCCGGTGGATTCCATCGCCGGAAGTGATTTGACAATCCGGAGATGCTCCGCGAACTCCAAATCACATAGTGGCCAGGCTTCGACCGGGAAATCTGAACCGCCTGGCGATGGCGGGAGCAGCCTGCCCAGCCACTTAGCGATAGAAGGGGCATCCAGATTCCCTGCGCCTAAAGAAAAAAGAAGAAGAAGAAGAAGAAGAAGAAAAGGGTTACCGATTGATGGCGACCACGAAAGACAAAATGAAAAGAAGAATAGAAACTTATGGCCCGGGTGAGTGCAGGTTATGTCGTCATCACCCATGTCTTTTACCTGCTTGATCAGTCGGTGGCCGTGAGGCTAATCCTCCAGGTCACGAAGTCCCAGAACACCGGCCGAGTCCCAGTAGGTTGATCGGAGCCACCATTATGCAGAGCTCCGCTGTCTCCTCGATAAGCGAGCCCGATTCTCATTAGCCTCCGGTAGTGCGAAGGTATCTCGAGGGGCATCAAGGCCCTTTGTTGTCACGGTGTCTGACCGATCCGCCACGCCTTCTAGTTGGTCATCATCTGGAAGGAGATGTAGCAGGAGGCCGATCCGTCGCGAAGACGAAAATGGCAACTCCCCGCGACCCAACTGTCCATGGAGCCGCGGACAGTATAGAAGAAGCGGAAGAGAGTGTGATTGGGCATTACCCCCACGAACATCTCGCAGAGGTAAGCAAAGGTGGAGAGGATGAGAACGGAGTTGGGGGTGAGATGAAGATGGTGGATCTCATAAAAGTGAAGGACGGTGAGAAAGAACTCGAAGAAAGGCGGGACCAGACCCGCCAACAGCTCCCAGGAGAAGACGACGATCTCCCCGACTTCGCACCGCGGCGCGGAGGTTCCATGGCGTAAGTGGAGGGAACCCTCAATGGCGGTCCGGGAGAGCGCCGTTGCCCTCTCCTTATCGACGGTTGAAGTAGGAAAAGGATGTGCCATTTGAACAAAGCAATGTCTTGGGACAAGGTAGTTGAAGCGGCAAGGAAAGAAGACGAAGGAGTCGAAAAGAGCGTGAACTACCGGTCGTGGGCGCGCATATTAATAGGTCTCTCGCATCGGCGGTTCGCGAAAAGGCGAATGTGTGCAACACTTTGGGTCTTGAGAAAAGGCGGTGGAAGCGGAAGGTGCAGGTGGTTGCATCTTGAGAGTCTTGAACCCGTCCGGAAGCTGCGTCGGCATTAAAGAAAGTCGAAAAAGTGGCGCGCCGCTCTAGAAGGCGAGCCGAGGACTCTTGTCGGCGTACTTCACGCTAGGAAATCCTCTCCGCCACGGCCAGGAGGGGCCACGAGTGTCGAAGCGTAACAGCCTGGCGGGCAAGTGGGCGATCAAGCCCTGACGCCAAGCGACCACGCCGCGTGGCAGCTTGGCGAGCAGGTGGGCGATTAGGCCCTGACGCCAGGTGACCACGTCACGTGGTAGCCTAGCGAGTAGGTGGGCAATTAGGACCTGACGCCAGGCGGCCAGGCTACGTGGTCGGCCGACAAAGTCAGAAGGTGCTCGAGGGTCCGCTGCCGGTCAGGCGTGGAAGCGTACACTGATGGAATGGGGGAGCTTCGCCTCGAAGTCTTCTCCCCAGACACACCGTGTCAAAACCAGTGAATGAGCGTGGCGCTCTGCTGACGGCACGATAGCTTATCCCACTGTCGTCCTGCACCTAACCCATCCCATACAAGTCGCTTCCCAGGCGGAGTTGGACGATGGTGTAAAGAATGAGGCCAGAGGATGGGGCTACAGCGACTGATATAATAAATAAAGTGTAATTAGTGTGATGTCATCCTTCTCACATGCCCAAGCTAGCCCGGCCTATATAAGGGGGGTTCGGTGCATGGGAGAGAGGGGGGCCGGAAGCCGAGAGAAAAAAGAAAGATTTGAACGAAAGAGCAAGAACGGGAAGAGCACTGAGAGAGCTCAAGAAGAACCCAGAGTGTAAATCGTGCATTTGTAATCCCCTCAAAACACATTAACAAGAGCAGAAGTAGTATGTAGGGCTGTTACCCGCATTGGGGGCCCGAACCTGGGTATATCGATGTGTTCTTGAATCTTTGTCTTCGTGGATCCCTCAGGAGAGCTCATAGGTGTCCTTCCATGAAGATCCCCTCTATCGAACCCCGGACTCCGTCTAGGCATAATAGTTGCCGGCCAAAACCGCCGACACCAAGCGTCTGCAGGCCCTCCTGAAGAGGACTCAGCGTGTAGTATTCCTGTGGACAAAATCGTAGAGCTGACACGTTGCAGTTTTCACCTGCCCATAGTGAACATTACCATCAAGGTGGCTGAAAGGGTGGCTTGGCCATACATCGAGGGGAAGATATTGCATAACCACCCAATTCTGAGGATACACGAGTATCGGTTAATGACATGGTTGTGAATCTGCAAAGTTGAGGTTGAGATCCCGGGCGAGGAGGGAAAAAATAATCTCGGACAAAGCCTAGGCACATTCATCACGTGGCGCAAGCGCTACATAAAGTTTGGCTCAGAAGTTGACGACGACGATGATCGTAATAATGATGACAAGGTGGACTCTCCACCAAGGAAAAGTCCTCCTCTGGTGTCACCCAAGAAAGGTCTCTCTCCTGCTCCAGCGCCACAAAACTGTAATCAAAGAACACCGTGATCTCAACATTCTACACGGTCAGGGGGAAAAGTTCCTCATCTGTGAAGCCGGCATGAACTCTTAGGAAAAAACGAGCATATGACCTGACCGAAGAAGAAACTAGAAGGAAGTAGGCGCCCGGTATGTGACTCACTTCAAAAAGCGCCACCACGATAAGGTTGTGTCGAAGGTGCCAAAGGGATTTCTTCATGGGCTTAACAATGGTTAAATAGATAGGGCCAGACAAGCTGAATCTCCTCAACAGCCAACAATCGGACTCTGGCGCATCTCTAGGAAGAAATCTAAATGAGATGATGGTAAGCGATTTGTTCTTTGGAGGCCAAAGTTGTGCTAAAGAGCGAGGAGCCCTCTCTAAGGTGGCCATTAGATTAGCAGGGAAGCTTTGGTGGATCCAAATGAGAGCCAGGGCCCGACAACACGATTCACGGTGTCTACATCAATCGTACCGGCAGTATGTCCAAGAGACAAATAATGATGCTTTCCCCATCAAATACAAAGATGTGGATTTTCACAACATGGACAGCATTTTCTGGGTAGAACACATGGAACTATATCAGTTGTACCAACGAGACACCCTGGATGTATCTATATTAAGAATGTGGACTCTGTAAGTCTCTTGTATACTTCATGCTATACATTCACGTACCCTTAAACTGAGGGTCTGACTTCTTTTTTATGTAGAATGGAGGCAATGACACTTAGAGCAGACTTAAATGAAAGGGTAGGATATCTCAACCGAGGCCTGGTCAACTGCAAACTTATTCTAGATCCAAAAAAAATAAAAGATGTTGAGGAGTACTGTTGGCGTACGTTACGCTAGGGTACCCTCTCCGTCGCAGATAAGTAAGACCATGTGGCGGCCTAGCGAGCAGGTGGGCGATCAGGCCCCACTCGCTGGGCGAGCGACCCACGTGTAGGCCTAGTGAGCAGGTGAGTGAATCAGGCCCTACTTGCTAGGCGAGCGGCCCACATGGTGGCCTGGTGAGCGGTGGTGATCGAGCCACTCGCTAGGCGTCGGCCCGTGGCGGCCAGGCGAGCGGGTGGGCGATCGAGGCCACCTTTCGTCGGGCGTCGGCCCTCATAGGTGGCTGGCGGCGGTGAGGCGATCGAGGACCTGCCCAGGGCGTCAACCTCTGTGGCCTGGCCAGGCGGTGAGCGATCAGGCCACCTTTCATGGGCGTCGGCCCGTGGTGGCTGGCGCGGGCGGCCGAGGCGATCGGGGCACCCTGCCGAGGCGTCGGCCTCCGTGGCGGCCTAGTGAGCAGGCAGGCGATCAGGCCCTGCTTGCCGGGCGGATGGCCCCCATAGGCGGCCTGGCAGGCAGGCGAGCGATCAGGCCCCTCTCGCCGGGCCACACAGACAACCAAAAGAATGAGAAGAAGGCTTTACCTCGAAGTCTCCTTCCCTAACACCGTGTGTCAGAGCCATTGATTGCAATGACTTTTGCTGTCGACACTACGACAGCCCTTCCCTCTGACGCCTCACACCTAACCCATCGTAGGAAAGTCATATCCCGGGCGTACCGAGCGAAGCCACACAGTGACATTAAATGGGGTTTGAAGGACAATGCTACAGTGATGGGTGTAATAAATGAGCCGTGGATCAGTATGATAAGACCACAATGATGGGTGTAATAAATGAATCATAGATCAGTATGATGTCACCTTCTTACCTGCCCGAGCCAGCCTAGTCTATATAAGGGAGCTCTGGTGCATGGGGAGGGGGGTAGAAAGACTTAGCGAAAAAAAGAGAAGAACGAAGAGCATTGTAACCAGCTCAATATACTTAGCGAAAAAAAGAGAAGAACGAAGATCTAACAGGACGTAGGGCTATTACCCACACTGGGGGCCCGAACCTTGGTACATCGCTGTGTTCTTTGATCTGTTGGTCCCCGGGATCCATCGCGCGAGAGTCATTATGGTTTCCAATCGCGAAGACGCCCTCTACTGAACCTTAATCTCCTTCCTAGGAGAAACCCTGTCCGTTGATAGGGTCTTGGCCGGCAAAATACACCGACAGGGGCGCGCCAAGTAGGGGGTTAGTGGTTGGTTCACCCGGCCATCTCTCCGGTGGATCCCGGTCTTTCGTTTGGAAGGACCGCGCATCTGGCGATGTCGGGTTCACACTCAAAGTAAAAAGAGGCGGCGGAGGCTAGCAACGCCCAGAATACGTCCTGGCACTCCCGCCGGACGAGGGATCATCTCACGGCGCCCTGTAGGGAGGCGATGGTGCCCTCCTAGCGATGGCGGAACATCCAGTTCGACGACGGCTGGCCATGGAAGCGGCCACCCTAACCCAGAACCTACATGAGTCCGTCTCCTCCTGGACCACCCTCTAGTGGAACTCGCGGGGAGACACCGGCCATCGTGGCCGGGACGTGTTGGCCTCGTATCGCGGCCCGGCTCATGTGGGGATGCCGTAGGTCAGTGCCGTCGGTGCTCCTCGATCAAGGGTGTGTGCTGACCGCACCCAAGCTTCCAGCCGCGCAAGCGGGAAGCGCTCTGCCCAGGAGGGCCAGAGCAAAGGAAAAGGTGTACAAGACACGGGTCCCGGTTCCATAGGGAGCCGCGAGGACCTGAGGGTTCATAGGAGCATTGCCGGTGACGCGGCGATGATTTGTGTAATCACCTACAGTGCCGTCGCACCTAGGGGCAAGGCCGCGACAGGCGGATGGCTCCTGGGGATGAAGGCTCCTCCCATGACTCTCATCTTCGGAGCAAGGAGGAGGTCCACTCCTCCGATTCTTTGGGAAGTCGAGATCTGGACTCCTCGACACGATCTCCGGGTTGGGGTTCAGGTGGACGGTATGACTCCCCCTATGGCGTCGGGTGCCAGGCATTTTCCCAACGGTTGCGCCGTGTGGCGTGGCCTGAAAGGTTTCGCCTAGCATCCATCGAGAAGTACGATGGCACCACCAACCCCGAAGAATTCTTGCAGATCTACACCACAGTGGTGAGGGCCGCTGGTAGGTCTAAAAGGCCATGGCCAAATACTTCCCAACAGCCTTGACGGGGTCCGCCCGGTCCTGGCTATTGAACCTCCCGCGAGGATCGGTACACTCGTGGGAGGAGTTGTGCGGCCTCTTCGTCGCCAACTTTCAAGGCTCCTACACACAACCGGGCGTGGAGGATAATCTCCATGCCCTCGAGTAGGAGAGATGGGAATCGTTGCGCAACATCATCCGACGATTCAGCCATTGTCACAACATGATCCCCCGGATCTCTGAGCAGTCGGTCGTCATCACCTTTCAAAGAGGCATCTGGGACCACGAGATGCGGGAGAAGATGGCAACGTGCAACATCACCACCACCTCCAAGCTTTTCTCCCTGGCGCACAAGTGCGCGCGGGAGGCGGAAGCTCAGGGGCCGGTGTCTAGCCCCACGCATGGACGTGGCGGAGACAAAGCCGACACTTCGAGGGGTCCAAGCCTTGTGAGCAAGAAGGCGAGGAGGCATGAGACGATTGAGACCAGGCGGGTCCTGACCGTCGAGCGCCAGCGCAGGGAGACCGAGCCGCGGAGGCATGACCGCTGCGACCGGCGAGATGATCGTTGTGGTCAGAGGGATGACCGCCGCAAGGAGAAGGAGGGCAGGCCCTTCTGCGCGATCCACAGGTCCAACACCCACAACGGCGGTTGCGGGTTGTGAGTAAATGGTGGGCGGCGGCTTAGGAGCGCCGCCCTACAGGCGGCGACGGGGCGAAGACCACTTGCTGGCCTTCCAGCGAGCGAGATCAAACCGTGGCGTACATTCATGGTGGCTCGTCCACCTACCCCTCCAACACAATGTACAAGTGGTTGAGGAGGGAGGTCTGCGCCACGGCACTGAGCTCAGGGGCGTGTCGGATGCTGAAATGGTCAAAGGAGCGGATCACCTTCAGTCGGGCCGACCACCCTGAGAGCACCGCCGGCCTTGGTCACCTTCTGATCGTGGTGTCACCCACGATCCGGAATATGAAGCTTGGGCGGGTGCTAGTGGACGGAGGGAGCTCCATCAACCTCCTATCCTCTAAGGCATTCAGGCGCTCGGATATCTGCAGGAGTTGCTTTGGCCTTGCCCTTCTATGGCATGCATACAGAGGCTGGCTCGGTGCTCTGGGCAGTCGCCTCCCGTCACCTTCGGGAGAAAGCAACTACGTCTGGAGATGGTGGACTTGAAGTCACCGACTTGACCTCCCGTCTAGCATACTGCTTGGCCGACCGGCGTTGGCCATGTTCATGGCGGCAACCCACTATACCTACACGGCAGTGAAGATACTAGGGCCCGATGGCCCTATAGTCATCCGGGTGGACAGGCCGAAAACCTTGCGTTGCCACAAGCACACACTGGACCTAGCCAGCGCCACCTGTGTGAGTCCGACTGGTGTCGCCTATCCGGGAGCCCCTCAGGCGAAGACCCGCGCCTCGCCCAGCTCGGCCGGCAAGGTAAAGGTGGTCTCCCAAAGCGTGGGAGAGCCCAGAAAGACCTTCACCATTGGCGCCAGCCTCAGCGCCAAATAGGAAGACGCGCTCGTCACCTTCCTCTGGTCTAACTCCGACGTGTTCGCCTGGCAATTGTCCGATATGACTAGGGTCCCCGGGTGATCGAACAACGATTAGTAACACTCGAGTCGCCGGTCCGACAAAAGGTGCAGAGCGAGCACAGGCGCCAAGATGCACTCGGGAGGAGGTGGAGAAGCTGCTGCGTGCAGGGATTGTTAGGGAAGTCTCTCACCCCGAGTGGCTTGCCAACCCTGTGCTTGTCAAGAAATCCAACGGGAAGTGGCGGATGCACGTCGACTTCACCGACCTCAACAAGGCCTGCCCGAAGGATCCTTACCCCCTGTCGCGCATCGATCTCATTGTCGACTCGACGGTAGGGTGCGAGCTGTTGTGCTTTCTGGACGCGTACTCTGGGTACCACCAGATTAGCCTGGCGGTAGAGAACGAAGAAAAAATCGCTTTCGTAGTCCCAATGGTTGTTTATTGTTATATCAGAATGGCTTTTGGGTTAAAAAAATGCTGGTTCTACTTATCAACGTGCCATGCATATTTCTTTCCGTCCACAGATAGGGCAAAATCTTGAGGTGTACGTCGATGACTTGGTTGTGAAAATTAAAAAGAGCGAAGAACTGATCGAAGACCTGGAGGAAACCTTCGCTAACCTCCGGAGGAATTGCTTAAAGCTTAACCCCGAGAAGTGTGTGTTCGGCGTACCCTCTGGGAAACTGTTGGGATTCCTAGTGTCCAGTCGGGGTATTGAAGCCAATCCTGATAAGATAGTGGCCATCGAGCACATGAAGCTGCCGGTTCGGCTCAAGCAGGTGCAGTGCCTGGCTGGTCGCTTGGCCTCCCTCAGGCGATTTATCGCCCGACTGGGAGAAAGGAGCCTGCCCCTATTCAAGCTGCTGAAGAAAACCAACCACTTCGAGTGGACCAAAGAGGCTCAACGAGCATTTGAAGACTCGAAGCAGTACCTCTCCTCCCCGCCAGTACTGGTCACCCCTAGGCCTAGCGAACCGTTGCTCCTGTACATCGCCGCTACTCCTGCGGTGGTGAGCGCTGTACTGGTGGCAGAGAGGGAGGGCGTCCAGAAACCGATCTACTATGTTAGTAAGGTGCTACACGAGGAAGAGACCAGGTACCCGCAAGCACAGAAGATGCTGTATGCCATCCTGAAGGAGTCCAGGAAGCTGCGACACTACTTTCAGGGGCAAGAGATCACGGTGGTTACTGCCTACCCTCTGCGAGAGATCCTCCACAACCGGGAAGCTGAAGGCCATGTCGCCAAGCGGTCGGTGGAGCTGGGGGAATTCTGTCTCAAGTTTGTACCCCGCACTGCCATCAAAAGCCAGAAGCTGGCAGAGTTCATTGCCGAGTGGACTCCCGCCACTCCTAAAGCTAAAGAGATGCCCGCGCCTTCCCCCTGGACCTTATTCTTTGACGGCTCCTTCAGGCTCGAAGGCGCAGGGGCTAGAGTGGTCCTGGTCTCCCCGGCCGGTGACATCCTCTAGTACGTGGTCGCCCTGGACTTCAAGGCCACCAACAACATCACCGAATACGAGGGCCTACTGGCGGGGCTATGCGCCGTCTCAGTGTTTGGCATCCGGCGCCTCCATGTCAAAGGCGACTCCCTGCTAGTCATTAATCAAGCGTGAAAGGAATTTCAATGTTCTGACCCCACCATGGCTGCATACTTGGCGGAGGTCAGAAAGATGGAGCGCCACTTCGAAGGACTGGGATATATCCATATCCCTCGACGCGACAACCATATGGCGAACAGGCTTTCACAGCTCGTGTCATCAAGATCTCCTATCCCGGTTAGGGTCTTTGAAGAAAGACTATCACGACCGTCCGTCGTTGCCCCCGTTCAAGGTGGGGATGACAGTGCAGCCATCGTGACCTCCGACTCAGGTGGGGAGGGCGGTGCGGCTATCGTAGCCTCCAGTTCAGGGAGGGAAGGCAGCGCGCCCGCCTCATCCCCCAGGTCTGGGAGGGAAGGCAGCGGTGTCGCTAGTGCGGCACCCGAGGAAAAGCTTGGCCAAGCGGAGTACCCTAGCGGTCACCACGTGATCGCCACACTTGACCGAGAAGGGCAGTGGATGGATCCTATCCTAGCCTTCCTGCGAGACCAAGTGATCCCCGACGATGATGCGTCAGCTGAGAAGATTGCACGCAAGGCCAAGTGCTATACTCTGGTAGGTGGGGACCTATCCCGACGGAGTAGAAATGGAATTCTACTGAAGTGTATCACTCAGGAAGAGGGGAGCAATTTGCTCTCGATATCCATGGAAGCATGTCGGGAGCCATATGTCGGTCGGATCTTTGATGCGACAAAGCGTTCGCTAAGCATTTTATTGGCCTCTGACCCTCCGGGATGCTTGCGGTGGTGAGAAATCGGCGTGCTAATTCTTCGCTAGGAAAATCCACGGACTAGCCCAAGCTCTTCAAACCATCCCGCTCTCTTAGCCATTCGCGGTGCAGAAATTTGGATATCTGGGCTGTTCTGCGGGCCCACGGGGGCTTCACCCACTGTTAAATCGCCATCGACAAATTCACCAAGTGGGTGAAGTGAAGCAATCGATGCCATCACGGCTTCATTGCTATCAAGTTGATCCACGGAATCTTCACCGCTTTGGAGTGCATGATCGCATCATCGATAATGGCACTTAATTCACCAGTGCGGCCTTCCTGGAGTTTTGGGATGAGATGGGCACCAAGGTATGCTTTGCTTTGATGGCCCATCCAAGGAGCAATGGCCAAGCAGAGCGCGCCAACGCACTGGTGTTGAGGGGCTTGAAGACTAGAGCATTTGATCGGCTCCACAATCGGGGGGCGCGTTGGACGGAAGAACTCCCGATTGTGTTGTGGTCACTTCGAACAACACCCAGTCGGGCGACTGGAGAAACACCCTTCTTCCTGGTCTATAGAGCGGAAGCTGTCCTTCCGTTCGAGCTATCGCTCGGCTCCCCGCGCATCTCGGCGTTCAGCGAGGAAGCCCAAGAAGACCACTGTGGGGAAGAAGTCAACCTTCTGGAGGAGGTGCGTTTGTGAGATCATGTGATGAAAAATTGGTTGAATGTTGAAACTGGCATTGTATAGTGACTTTGATTATAGCATGTGTGGTGCTTGTGCATGTGCCATGTTGAGATAATTATTATCTTTGGTGATAGCATGATGGATTACCTTGATGCAATGCACTCGTGTGAGTGGTTGCATGGATTGACTTTGAGTCAAGTCGTGGACTTGTGCTCGTGCAGTTTCTGTGTTTATTCATGTGCGGTGTTGCTCGAGGCGAGCGTGGTCGATGGCGGGACGGAACTAGGTTCATGGAGGCGAGGTTGGGACTAGGTTGAGGAGGAATCGAGGTCTTGATGGTCAAGGATGTCATGCGGGGCGTTCGGGCTAGAGAACATGCACATGGAAATTTGGTTAGTCACGTAATTACAGCGGGTGGGCTGTACATACGTGCAAGAGTTGTTTTTGGCCACGTTGGGTCAAGTTGAGATGTATCTGATCTCTTTCCATGTTGGAAGTGGAGTTGTATTCTATCTCGTTAGGATTGCTCTGTATAAATAAGGGGCGTGTCCCTGTTTATTCTTGGCGTTCGAGGTTTGAGGTTTGTACTCTTGTGTTGGAGTACTTTAGACAATGAAATAAAATCAATCTTCTAGAGAGCTTCTTCTTGCGGTTGTGATTTGCTCTTGGCCGACATAGTTGATCAATCGCTTGAAGTTTTGTTCATCACAGCAGTCACGAAGTTCATCACGGAGTTCGGCTCTTTGCAAAGGTATCATCTTGCGAAGGTAATATCTTTTGATCCGTAGATCCGATTGGATTGATTCTTATTGGGTTTGATTCGTAATTGAATCTAGTTTCTACAGTTAAAATTTTACATCAATCCAACGGTTAGATATTTAGTAATTTGTGGTCGCCCAGATTGATGTCCTGCTCGCCTGACTGCTCGCGTGGTCGCACAGATTCAGTCATCTTGCGAAGGATATAACTTTAGATCCGTAGATCCGATTGACATGATTCATTTTGTGTTAGCTGCGGAATTGAGTCTAGTTTCTACAGTTAAAATTTAACGTCAATCCAATGGCTAGATCTTTGGAATTTTCTATTTTAGTGGACATATATCGGTCTGCTCGCCCAAGTGCCCAACCTGCTCGCCCAAGTGTCCTACTGCTCGCCCAAGTGTTCTACTGCTCGCCCAAGTGTCCTACTGGTTGCCCAGGTGCCCTACACCTTTCGCCCAGGTGCCCAAAGCTGCTCGTCCAAGTGTCCTCTTGGTCGCCTAGGTGCTCAAGCTGAGTGCGCCCAAGTGTTCTCTTGAGTCGCCAGGTGCTCTCTTGGTCGCCTGACTTCTAAGCAGGTCTCCCAACCGTGAACTGGTCTTCAAGCAATTTGAGTTTGAATTGGGATGTTTCAAAAGTTTAAAAATAAGATTTTAGCTTCGCGCAATCATTCACCCCCCTCGATTGGCGCCATCCGATCCTACAAGTGGTATCGAGGCGAGGTTGAGGTATGGCGTCAGATAAGTATGTTAATCGTCCTCCTATGCTTAATGATTCAAATTTTTCTTACTGGAAAAGTCGCATGCAATCCTATATTGAAGCTCAAGGTAATGATGTTTGGCGCAAAGTCTCTACTGCAAATGATGTTCCTGATATAGTCACTAATGATAATAAAGCAGACGTTGATTTAAATGCTAAAGCTAAAAACTTAATTTTTCAAGGAATCTCTGAAAAAGAATTTGATCGAGTTTCTCATTTACGTTCTGCACATTCAGTTTGGAAGACATTATGTGACTATCATGAAGGTTCAACTAAGATTAAGAAAGTGCAAAAATATTTACCAAAAGGACTTTTACGATTTTGTTATGAGACGGGTGAATCAATTGATGATCTTTACTCTCGATTTGAGAAAATTTTGTGCAATTTGCGTGGTGTTGGAGTTAACAATCGATGAGGAGAATGCTAGTAAGATTTTGAGATCTCGACTCTGAATGGCGCATGGTTATTCTTGCAATCAATCAAGCTGTTGATTCGGATCGTTGACCATGGATGATCTGTATTCTAGGTTGAAAACTTATGAGATGGATTCTTTATCACCTAGAGTGATAAAACCTCTACACATGCACTTGTTGCTAACTTGACCGTCTTACGGATTACCATCTTACATCTCCTTATGCGCATTAGCTTCTTTTTAGATGAGCAGTTTGAGATGCTCCCTGAAGAAGATCTTGTGCTCATTTCTTCACGCACTATCAAAGCACTCAACAATGTGAGGATGAGGAGGCGTGGAGGCACTATTTCAGGGCCTTTCAACTGCTTTGAGTATGGTCTTCCCGGGCATATCAAAGCAAATTGTCCCAAGTTGAAAAAGAAGGAAGAAAGAGAACGACTGCGCAGACTCAAGGCGTACTACTCCTAGGCGTTCCAATTTTCGAAAAGTCGCTAAGAAAGTCTTAGCTGTCTTGGAGGAGTGTGATCTTAGTGATGTGGATTTTGAAAGTGACAATGAGCCACGGGACAAGAAGGAGATCTTGATGATGACTTCAGGCATGTGCTTCATGGCTAAAAGGGATAGTGTGATGATTACGATTTTGATGAGATAGGACCTTCTTATGATGAACTTGAGTATGCTATGGTTAAATTAGCTTACGAACTTAAAAAATCTAAGAAGGCTCTTAAAGAAAAAGATCTAGAAATTGATAGTTCTAATTCGAAATTGCAAGGCTTAGATCTTTGATTCACGATGATGATGCACGTAAGTCATGTGACTTAATTCACAATGAGCTTGTTTCACTTAGGAAAGAATATGCTTCTCTGTTAAAACAAGATAGGGAAAATGAGAAACAAATGAAAAATGCTAGTTTGTTCAACCATTGATCTGCATAATTCAACTTCTTGTTCAAAATGCTCCATCTTTGAATTGAAGTTGCATGATGCAAATGCTAGAGTTTCTCAAATGACAGATGCCTTGCTCACTCATGAAGTTCTTTCCTGCTCAAATTGTCGAAAACAGAAAGGAATAGTGGACATTCCCTGTAACAATTGTTTAACTCTGTCTAGAAAGGTTGATTACTTGGAAAAATCATTAGAACGTTTCACTAAAGGAAAGAAAAACCTAAACATGATTTTGGACCAATTAAAAGTCAGCACTCATAACAAAGGTTTAGGTTTTGATTCTTATGCTCATCATAAAACACATGTTCCCACTGTTGTCAAAGTTCTTGAAAGTGGAAAGATTGAAATTGCAAATGAGCCTAAGAAAACTGTCTTTAAATCTGCTGGAATGTTATCTTCTACTGTGATGAATGCATACGTTGCTTCTACTTCTAAAGTTAAGCATTCTGTTAAGTACACTTGCACTCATTGTGGTAGAGATGGACATCTAGTAGATTTTTGCTTTAGGCTAGCCAAACAACATAAGCAAGAAAAAGCTAAGGCTAGGTCTAATTTCAGAAAGGCACGCTCTACTCCTCATTATGTGCCTAAGGTGATACGATCAACTTTTGTTGTAAGAAACACGAGAAAGAGCAAAACTGATTTTGTATACAAGTATACTCATGTTGTGCCTACTCGTCGTGTGTCTCAGTGCTGGATTCCTAAATGTCTTTTATCTAACTTGATCTTGAGACATCGACATTCTCTTTGTATAGACTGTGGAAGAGAGGAAGGAGAACATATGGTTCATAGATTACGGATGTTCAAGACATATGACCGGTGATTCAAAATGGTTCTCCTCCCTCACACAAAGTTACGTGATGAGGTCATCACTTTTGGCGACAATTCAAAGGGAAGAATTCTTGGAAGAGGAATTGTGCGAGTCAATGAAAACTTTATTCTCAAGGATGTAGCTTTGGTAAGCAAGCTCAAATATAATTTGCTCTCAGTTTCTCAGTTGCTTGATGAAGATCTTGAGGTAAGATTTCAGAAAAATTCTTGTCATATATTAGATGTTTCTGAAAATCTAGTATGCAACATCACTCGCATTGGTCGTTTGTTTAAAGGTGATTTTTCATGTCCAACATCTGAAATGACATGTCTTGTATCTCATGTTTCAAAAGATCTAACTTTTTGGCATCGTAGACTTGGTCATATTGGTTTTGATCACCTTTCACGCTTAGTAAATCAAATTTGCTCGAGAGGTTTGCCTGAATTAAAGTATGACAAAACAAGTAATTTGACTTGCTCTCTCTGTCAACATGGAAAAATAGCGCACCTAAACATTTTCCTATCACTTCTTTATGACTAATGCTCGAGTCGGCTTCTACACATGGATCTTGTGGGACCGGCAAGAGTAAAATCTGCGGGGAGGTAAGTGGTATGTTCTTGTGATTGTTGATGATTACTCTAGGTACTCTTAGGTATATTTCATGACTACCAAAGATGAAGCTTTTGAATTGTTTCAAGAGTTTGCATTAAGGTTGCTCAAGGAATTGCTGAAGCACTTAAAGTAATTAGGAGTGATAATGGAGGAGAATTCAAGAACAATCTTTTTGCTTCTTTACATTACGAACATGGAATTGAGCATCAATTTTCTTACCTTTCGAGTTCCTCAACAAAATGGTGTTGTTGAGAGGAAAAATCGCACACTAGTTGAGATGGCTAGGACAATGCTTGATGAATATTCTACTCCTAGGAAGTTTTGGGCTGAAGCTATTTCTACTGCTTGCTACATTTCAAATAGAGTATTTTTGAGAGCAAAGCTTCATAGAACTTCTTATGAACTTGGTTTGGGCGTACTCTAGCATCTCCCATATGCGTGTTTTTGGTTGCAAATGTTTCATTCTCAAACATGGAAATCTTGATAAGTTTGAATCTAGATGCTCAGATGGATTGTTTCTTGGTTATGCTCTTCATACTCGTGGTTACCGTGTGCTGAATTTAGAAACTAACAAAATTGTTGAGACTTGTGAAGTCACTTTTGATGAGGCTAGTCCTGGTACTAGACCTGAATTTTCAGGGACACAAGTTACTTGCAATTTTGAAATTATCTTTTTGGAAGAAAGTGATGATGAAGATGAAGATGAAAGTGGTAATCAAGTTGGCAACTCGGCTCAGCCAATTCAGCCACAGGAAGAAAATCAGCAAACATCTTCGGAAATTCTTCCAGTAAACACACATGGTACTGGACCTCAGGCATCTTCAGAAATTTCAGCACCATTGCATATTCAACGAAGACATCCTCCTAAACAGATGATTGGTGGGTTAAATGTGTGTGTGCTTCGAAACAGGTACAATACTAATGCCTCATATGCTCATACTGCTTTTGTTGCATCTTTTGAACCCCAAGATGTAAGTCACGCGTTATCTGATGAGTTTTGGATTAATGCCATGCATGAGGAACTTAAGAATTTTGAGCGCAATAAGGTTTGGGTTTTAGTTCCACCTCCTTTAGGTCAGAATATCATTGGAACTAAATGGGTTTTTAAGAATAAACAAAGTCAAGATGGGGTTGTTGTTAGGAACAAAGCTAGATTGGTTGCTCAAGGTTTTACTCAAATTGAAGGACTTGATTTTGATGAAACTTTTGCACCTGTTGCTAGACTTGAAGCTATTAGAATTTTGTTGGCCTTTGCTGCATCTAAAGGTTTTAGATTGTATCAAATGGACGTCAAAAGTGCTTTTCTAAATGGTTTTATTTCTGAAGAAGTTTATGTCAAACAACCGCTTGGATTTGAAAATCCAAAATACCCAGACCATGTTTTTAAGTTGTCCAAAGCTTTTTATGGTTTAAAACAAGCTCCTCGGGCTTGGTATGATAGGCTTAAATCATATTTGCTAGAAAATGATTTTGAAATGGGCAAAGTTGATAAAACCTTGTTTTCTCTCAAGCATGGCAATGATCTGTTACTTGTTCAAATTTACGTGGATGATATCATTTTTGGTGGTATTTCTCATGCTCTTGTTGTCAAGTTTTCAGACACTATGAGCAGGGAATTTGAGATGAGTATGATGGGTGAGCTCACATACTTTCTGGGTTTACAAGTCAAGCAAATAAGGCAAGGTATTTTTATTCACCAAATGAAGTACACAAAAGATCTCCTTCGACGTTTTGAGATGGAAACATGCAAACCAATTTCCACACCTATTGGCACAACAACTACTTTGGATCCGGATGAAGAAGGAGAACGGTTAATCAAAAGGAGTATCGAAGCATGATTGGATCGCTTCTTTATCTCCTTGCTTCAAGGCGGATATACACTTTGCGGTGTGTTTGTGTGCTCGTTTTCAAGCTTCTCCACATGCTTCTCATCGACAAGCGGTAAAAGCAATTCTTCGCTATTTACAATCCACTTTAGAGTTTGGCTTATGGTACTCCTCATCATCATGTTTATCACTTAGAGCCTTCTCGATGCTGATTTTATGGTTGTAGAATTAACAGAAAAGTACCTCGGAACATGTCATTTTATTGGTACATCTTTAGTAGCTTGGTCATCTAGAAAACAAGTTTACATTGCTCTCTCAAGCTGCTTTGAATCTGAATATGTTCTTTCTGCCGCATGTTGTGCTCAAGTGTTTTGGATGATATCAACTTTAAAGGATTTTGGATTAAACTTAGATAGTGTTCCCTTTTACGTGATAACACTAGTGCTATTAATATTGCTAAAAATCGATTACAACATTCTCGAACCAAGCATATTGACATTAGCTATCATTTCCTTGAGATCATGTGGAAAAGGGAGATGTTGTGTTGCATTTTGTTGATTCTGAATTGCAAATTGCTGATATTTTCACAAAACCACTTGATGCTTCTCGATTTGCCTTTTTGAGGGAGAGTGGGCGTTGTGCATTCCATGAGCTTGTTTTGAGGGGAGTTTTATGCCAAGTCTGTTACTTAATGAGCTTACTTTATCATATTTCTTTATATATTATGTAATTGAGCTTATATATGATAATCTAAATTGCTTTACTTGAACTAAAAGTGACATTGCGAATTCCTTGGTTTGACTTGTCTATAGCTAATACCTTCGATATCTTGCTTCTATAGGCTTGATAATGAATCGTCTTAACAAATTTGGGCTATGAAGCATGTGTATTTTCAGCTTTACTCTTTCATAGACCATTTAATCTCTTTGCATGTTTACAATAAAAGAAAAGGAATAAGAAAAAAAGGGGCTCAAATCGCAAGAAGCTTGTCAAAATTATCAAAATAAGCAAAAGCTTCAAGATGTATGCTTCAAGCATGCCATTCCTAAAAGATAAGATGTATGCTACAAGCATGCCATTCCCTAAAAGATAAGATGTATGCTTCAAGCATGCCATTCATTGAAAATAAAAGAAGTATGCTTCAAGCATGCCACATGCAGTTCTTTGTTATCAAGATTAATTTGGTCTACTAGATTTGAGTTGAAACTACTTGCTTGCCTGAGTTGTTAGTTGCTTCATTTTTGGCCTAGTGTTTCTGTCATGATTTTACTTAGTACTTGGCTATAGTTGATTAAATTGAGGTTGAGATGCATGTCACTCCCTAACTTGTTAAATAATATTAAGTTCATGTATTATGCTTATTATGTGATCTATAAGGTTATATGATCAAGGAAGCTCATTGGTGTCTTGGCACTCATTTGTTTTTCCTTACTGAAATCATTGTCGAAGGGGGAGAAGAAAGCTTACATTCAGGGGGAGAAGTAAAATGTTTTATTGTCAAAAGGGGAAAATTTTGGAGTTCACACACAATTTGGTTTCCTTTTAGGGGGAGATTTTTCACTTTGCTTTTTGATCACTTTGCTTTCCGTTTTGAAATGAAATTTCTTAAAATCTTTTCTCGTGAGGTTAATGCCAATGTTCAGGTCCAAAGGGTGTTGCCAATGTTTTCATCAAGGGGGAGATTGTGAGATCATGTGATGAAAAATTGGTTGAATGTTGAAACTGGCATTGTATAGTGACTTTGATTATAGCATGTGTGGTGCTTGTGCATGTGCCATGTTGAGATAATTATTATGCTGGTGATAGCATGATGGATTCTACTTGATGCAATGCACTCGTGTGAGTGGTTGCATGGATTGACTTTGAGTCAAGTCGTGGACTTGTGCTCGTGCAGCAGTTCTGTGTTTATTCATGTGCAGGTGTTGCTCGAGGGCGAACGTGGTCGATGACGGGACCAGAACTAGGTTCATGGAGGAACTGAGGTTTGGGACTAGGTTCAGGGAGGAATCGAGGTCTTGGTGGTCAAGGATGTCATGCGGGACGTTTGGGCTAGAGAACATGCACATGGAGGCTGGTTAGTCACGTAATTACAGTAGGTGGGCTGTACATACGTGCAAGAGTTGTTTTTGGCCACGTTGGGCCAAGTTGAGATGTATTGTAACATCCCAATTTTTGCTTTTCTTGCATTTAAATGGTATTTTGAATTTTTGGGAATTTATGGAATTTATTTGGATTTATTTGGATTTATTTGGATTTATTTGGAATTATTTGGATTTATTTTGAATTAAACCATTTATCAAATTAATTAAATAATGGAAAAGTTAAAATAAAGTTTTGCTAAAAATATTTTATTTGAGTCACAAATGTCTTAAAATATTTTTGAGAATTTTTCCAGAATTTTTCGATATTTTTAATGCCCCAAATAAATTATTTTATTTTCGAATTAATTTTATTCTAAAAGGATTAAAAATCCCGATGAACGATCTTGGGCGAAATCTTGTGCGGCCCGTCCGGAAAAACCCTAGCGCGGTGGTCGTCCGATCTTCATCCGAGCGGTCCACGTCGCGCACGTCGCTTACTCAGATCCCCACCGGATTCCGCCGCCTGCCGTGTGGGCCTCGGTTTCGCGCTTTTCACCAGACGTCGAGGGACTATTTATTGCGCCGCCACCGTGTCGTGATTCTCACCTCACGCCGCACCCATCCGTACACTTCACGTCGCCGAGACGCCGCCGCCTCATTGCGCGAGCTCGCTTGAAGTCTTCAAGCCGTCCGCCGCACTTCCTCGAGCCATTCCGCTCATGGGTCACCCTCCGCCGTCGCCGTTGGTCCTTAGAGTCCCTCACGTCAAGCGCGTGTCGGGCGTTACCTTCTCACGTCGGAGGAGCACGGCGCCGTCGTCGCCACGTCGTCGTCTCGTCTCCGGTCGGACCACGCCGCCGCAACATCGCCGGAACTCACGAGCCTCGCCAACGGGCGATCTTCATCCAACCGCCGAGGTGAGCCCGTCGCTGTGGCGAGTGAACCCCATCTTCTAACCTCCGCCGTTAGATGCAAATCCGAGGCGGTAGGAGCCGCGTCGCTATTCATCAGCGGCGTGGCGCCGACAACGGACCCACACGTCGATCGCCGCAGTACTCGTTTCACACGAGGCGCCGACAAAGACGGGCCCACTCGTCGGCCTTGCGCCGCCGTCGTGTGGACGTCACCGTTGACGTCATCTTGGCGTCGGCCACGGAGGCCGGTCGGGGCTGGCGTCGGCAAGGCCACGCGTGGATTACGTGGTGGCGACACGTGTCACAGATGACGCAATAATTAATTTTCGAAAAAGAAAATAATTATTTAATTCGGTATATTGATTTTAAATATATTTTGAAACTTCAAATGCTTATAACTTTTGTGTTTTAACTCCGATTTGAGTGATTCCAATTTCTATAAATTTGTAAAATTGTGATCTTTCTGTTTATGAATTTTAATTGAATTTTTAGCACTGTTTGTTTACTATTTATTTATTTTATTGTTTTGTGTATATCGTTCTGGCAGTAGACGTTGAAGTGCGAAGGTTTCGAGGAGAGGTTCTGACCCAGGAGCAAGCTCAGGAGCCAGAATCAGTACTTTTTGAAGGCAAGTTGTGTTTGATCATGTTGAACCTATCATAGTAAAATTATTTCGATTTAATTTATTGCATGCTAATTTAGTAAAAATTGGTTTGAATGAATTTTGGGATTAGTTAAAGGGAACATATCCTGTGCAACCAGAGAGTTGGTGAAACCACGGTGCAACCCAACTAGAAAAAGTTTCAAAATTTTTTGAAAAAAATCATGGATGTACATCTCAGCTTACCCCATCTACATATAAAATTTCATGATCAAATTCGTCCTGTGCTAGAAGTTACAAAAAGACAAAGTTGATCCTAAGCGATGGCTATTCATTGTTCATGATCAAGTTTGTCTTTTTATTACTCTTAGCACAGGACGAATTTGATCATGAAATTTTATTTGTAGATGGGGTAAGCTGAGATGTACATCCATGATTTTTTTCAGAATTTTTTGAAACTTTTTCTAGTTGGGTTGCACCGTGGTTTCACAAGCCTATCTGATTGCACAGGATATTTTTCCTTAGTTAAATGCCTAGTTGCTGTATGCCACCTTGTCGTATATAATTGTAGGCCATGAATCATTTGTCACCCTAGGTTGTGGATTAATAGTTGGACATTAGTTATTGGCCAACATGGGTTGAGTAGACCGTAAGTAGTATGCTTAGCCCTGCCACGTGGAAATTTCATGATTTTGGATTACCAAAGTTAATATTGATTTAATGAGATATGGAACGTATTTTGTGAATGAGACATGTGTTATTGAGTTGGTGATGGCACGTGGTGCAATGGTAAAACCGAACCGTGGGAAAATGATTTAGGCCGAGGCATGTGGCAAGATTGTTTACGGTGGGCCAAGAGTGGCAAGTAGGCGGTCGATGTTGGTTTTTGTTGGTTTTGTTATGGAGAATCATACTTGGTTAGTCTTGCCTCGGTCAACTAAGGACTTAACCTTGCGAGCATTTGAACTGAGTCTTTCATACAACCACAAGCTCCGTAATGGGGCGAACTGGTGAGTAAACCGGGAAATCTATTCTTAATCTTGTCGTGGTGGTGTGGGGCCTGAGGAGCGGTAAGAACTCATATGGCGCAAGAGGGGCCCTAGGTGTGGTAACAGTCCCTCGGTGTTGAAACTTTAGCGACGATCTTGGGTTTAGACGGAACTTTGGAAAGGCTTTGTTACTAAGTTATTTGCCTTGGTGGTATTTGGTGTATCTTGTGGGTAAAGTGTATAACCTCTGCAGAGTGTACAACCTATTCGAATAGCCGTGCTCACGGTATTGAGCATCGCTCGGTGATTACAGTCAAGGGTTAGATTTTCATGAAAATGACTTGTTTATGGAAAATGCTTGGGTTGGTGATGATGAATTTGACTTAGGATGGAAAAATGAATTACAATTGAAATGTTTGTGAAAGCTACTATTCCTACTACTGTTTTACTGCTTTGCAATCTATTACTGTTTATTTGAAATGCTGTACTGCACATGAACCATAGCCTATCCTTTGTTCTAAGCCATGCATATAGTATATTAGCATTGCATTACATGCATGACTTCTTTGAGTGCTCAAAGTACTCACCCCACAACAACACAACTTCGCTTGAAGAAGAAGCAACCCACTCGGGAGGAGGAGTACGGGAGGAGCCGACGAACTAGGGAGCAAGCCCGTCGTTGCGTGGCAAATTGGTTGGCGCCACGAGTTTATTCCGCTGCATTTGAATATTTTAATAAGTCTTAAGCCTCGCGAGGCGATGTTTGTAATTTGACCATAAGGTCAATCAACTAGTTTGAGTATTTAAATAAAGTACTTCATCATTTCACCGGTTATGGCCGTGATATGTACCAATGTTGAGGCTGTGTGCACTAAGCGTGATCTGGACTAGTCTGAATACACGAGGGTCGGATTTGCATATTCGGTCCCGACATGTATCTGAACTCTTTCCATGTTGGAAGTGGAGTTGTATTCTATCTCGTTAGGATTGCTCTGTATAAATAAGGGAGGTGTCCCTGTTTATTTGCGGCGTTCGAGTTTGAGGTTTGTACTCTTGTGTTGGAGTACTTTAGACAATGAAATAAAATCAATCTTCCAGAGAGCTTCTTCTTGCGGTTGTGATTTGCTCTTGGCTTCGACATAGTTGATCAATCGCTTGAAGTTTTGTTCATCACAGCAGTCACGAAGTTCATCACGGAGTTCGGCTCTTTGCAAAGGTATCATCTTGCGAAGGTAATATCTTTTGATCCGTAGATCCGATTGAATTGATTCTTATTGGGTTTGATTCATAATGGAATCTAGTTTCTATAGTTAAAATTTCACATCAATCCAATAGTTAGATATTCTGTAATTTGTGGTCGCCCAGATTGATGTCCTGCTCGCCTGACTGCTCGCGTGGTCGCCCAGATTCAGTCATCTTGCGAAGGACGTAACTTTAGATCCGTAGATCCGATTGACCTGATTCTTTTTGTGTTAGCTGTGGAATTGAGTCTAGTTTCTACAGTTAAAATGGCACATCAATCCAACAGCTAGATTTTTAGGATTTTCTATTTTAGTGGATGTGTATCGGTTTGCTCGCCCAAGTGCCTAACCTGCTCGCCCAAGTGTCCTACTGCTCGCCCAAGTGTCCTACTGGTCGCCCAGGTGCCCTACCTGCTCGCCCAGGTGCCCAAACTGCTCGCCCAAGTGTCCTACTGGTCGCCCAAGTGCTCAAACTGGTCGCCCAAGTGTTCTCTTGCGCCAAGTGCTCTCTTGGTGCCTGACTTCTAAACTGGTCTCCCAACTTCGTGAACTGGTCTTCAAGCAATTTGAGTTTGAATTAGGATGTTTCAAAAAGTTTAAAAATAAGATTTTAGCTTCCGCGCAATCATTCACCCCCCTCTGATTGACGCCATCCGATCCTACACGTGACCGGGTGGCCCTGCGTGCCGCTCGGTACCAGCAAAGTCTCAGGTGGTACCACACTACCCGGGTCCACGAGAGAACACTGGCATTGGGCGACCTGGTCTTGCGCAGAATCCAGATGCATGCTGGGCACCACAAACTGTCTCCCCGGTGGGAGGGCCCCTTTAAGGTAGTCTCAGTCTCTCGACCTGGGGCAGTCCGGTTGGCCATTGAGGATGGCCAAGAGCTGGCGAACTCCTACAACGTGGAGTTGTTGCAAAAATTTTATCCATAAGAACTGTAAGTACTTGGTTGTTTGCCCCGATCAGTTGTAAGGGTGGGCTCTCCCCTAGTTGATCGGTGACTTCTGATGGTCAGTGAAATTGTTTGCCTTAAAGGTTTTTGCTTTATTTTTCCTACTTGTGCCCCAGTGGGTAGTATTTCGCGTGGGTGTCATTAGTACCGACAGTTTGGCTGCTCCTTGTTGATATGCGGTAACACCCGGCGCTCACGTTGGGTGGGGACGGGCGATCAGGAGCCCGAGTGCGGCACGATACTTCAATGCGGCTAGCACACCTCAGGTTGCCACTGCGAACACCGCAGGCCCAATACCACTCCTGGGAACCCGCTACCATGGCACGCAACGCCACGGGCTGGTTCCAAATCATAAGGGCTTAAGCTCCAAAAAAAGGGACCATGACAACCCCGCGTGGGGACTTAGGTTCTCTTAATATATTTCCTGCATGCCCCGCGTAACGTCTACTTGTGTTTTCAGTAGCTATGTGCAATCGCAGATGAAGTGCTGGAGCATTGGCCTAATTTAAATATTCAAGATGGCCCCACAACAAGCCTGGGGACTGGTCGCCCAACGGCCTGAGATCAAGATAAGTTGTTTGCGTTGAGCATTATCGACCTATATTTCGCATTTGCGCCCTGTTGGCTCGAGTTGTGCGTGGTTGTCACAGCGCCATAACTCGATGGCCGCTATCGATAAGCGAGATGCCAGCCGTTATGCGTCATGCGAGATCGAGGCGACCAGGAGCGCAAGTGCGGTACGGTGCTCAAACGCGGCTCGTACACCTCGGGTTGACTCTGTGAAGCACCGCTGGCTATCACCGCGAGCACCACTAGCCTAATACCACTCCTGGGAACCTGCTGTCTTGTCGCGCGACGTTGTGGTCAGGTTCCAAGAGATCACAAGGATATAAGTTTCGAAGGGGCATGAGCCAGTGACAACCTTGCGCAAGGACTTAGACTCTATTTGTCTACATTCTGCGTGTCCCGCATAACTTTTGTTTGCGTTTGTAGCGGTTGCTTGCAGTCACCCAAGAAGCGCCGAAGTATTGACCTAACCTAAGCGTTCAGGTTTGCATCGCGGTAAGATTGGGGGCTGGTCGCCCAACGATGGGATCAAGCAAATACAATCAAACAAACGCACAGGTAAAACCAAAAGGTGCTAATTGCATTGAGATTACTAAGGAAGTTTGTGCATACAGAAAGGCAAAACAAGGAAAAGAAGAAATGAAAGAAACAAGGGAGGTGGCCTAGGCCATCAGTTGTCATTGGCAACTTGGATGTGCTCGTCGACCTCCTCAGCTTCCTCCTCCGGCAGTGCGGTGTCGGTACCCGGGTCTTCCACCTCCATCAACCCGGACACGTGCTCTGCTGCCTCATGCACCCGTGCCTACGCCTGAGCCTCGTACCCCTCAATGTCGGCCACGATGGCCATCGGGTCGAAGGAGGCGTCACGGCTGGCGTAGCACGCTAGCACGGACGTTGCGGTGGCAACCGCGACCTCCCGCCCTTCTCGGGTGGAGCAAGCGGTCAGGGCGGCCGGCAAGCTGCTGAGGGCCTTGGTGACCCGAGTAACGCCGTGGGCGTACTGCATGGCTGATGACTTGAGTGGCTCGCAGAGGTCCACCCCCAGCGGCTCCAAAGACCTCGCCATTCACCGGTAAGCCGACCAGAGCATGACGGCGAGGTTGTGCCAAGTGCAACGCAGCCTCCTTGCACCGCTTCGCGCCAGACCTCTGCGCGGCGGCAGGCCGCTCGATCGCCCTCTCTGGGCGGTATGCCTCCCTTTCGTCCTCTCCTGCGACAGCTCCTCACGTAGTGCCACCATTTGCTGCGACATCTGCGCTTCGCGCTGGATGGCTGCCACGAAAAGGGCACCCGAAGATGCGTGCGCCTCGCCGAGCCCCGGTGGCGGCGCATAAACCGGAGGCGAGTGGGCGGCACGAAAGAAGTAGGGTGGACGGAGAGCCGGCGGCGTCGACGCCCACTTGGGTCGGTGGAGGTGCCGTGGCCCTAGGCGGAAGTCCCCATAGCGTCTGTTGGCGCTGCAGACGTCTGCTTGGCCGGAGAACCCTGAGGGGCCAACCTTGGAGGCGATCGAAAGATGAAGGAGGCCACTGGAAGCATGAGCCCGCCCTGGTGGGCGGTGGCGTCAACTCTTGTCGCCGAGGGAGTCGGTGCTGCAGAAGGTGGCGCCGTTGAGGTCGGTGCCGGTGCTGCAGGAGTTGGCGTCGGTGGAGCTGGCGCTGGAGCAGGGGCGGCGGACGTCGTCGCCTCGGAAGAAGATGCCACCACTCCGGGCACGCTTTGAGGAGCGCGGAGTTAGTGGCAGCAGGAGTCAGGGCCTCGGTGCGGTGCCGCTTGGGGTCCACACCTGAGGTGTCCGGAGCGCAGGGCCGCTTGCCTGCGCTCCGATCATTGGCTGGGGTCGGGTCCCTGATCACCAAGGGACCGCGGGCCGGCAGCGCCGAGGGACCGGTGGAGTCCATCGCTGGAAACAACTTGATGATCCGCAGGCGCTCCGTGGACTTCAAATTGCAGAGCGGCCGAGCCCCGGCGGGGAAGTCAAGGATGTTTGGCATTAGCGGGAGTAGTCCGGATAGCCATTTTGAGATGGCGGGGCCGTCCAAGTTCCCCGCGCCTGGTGGAAAAAAGAAGACGCAATTGTCAGTTGATGACGACCACGAAAGGAGATATATATTAATGAGAAGAGTAAAGAACTTACGGCCCGGATGCGTGTGGGTCATGTCATCGTCGCCCGTGTACTGCCAGGCAAGGCGGGCACGATGACGAAGGGGACTGATCCTCACGGGCTCTGAAGTCCGGACCACCAAAGACCCGATCGGGCGGCGTCCTGATCGGTTGATCTGGTTGCCATCGCCAGGAGCTCCGCCGTCTCCTCGACGGGCGAGCTCCAACTCTCGCGGGCCTCTACCGGCGCGTAGGGCATCCCGAGGAGGTCGACCCCGCTATCGTCGCCTATGTAGAGCCAGTCGCTCCGCCACGCCTTCCAGTTGGACCTTGGTTGGAGGGGAATGTAGCGGAGGGCCAACCCGTCGCGGTGACGAAAATGGCAGCTCCCCGTGATCCCACCGTCGGCGGAGCTGCAGAGTATGTAGAAGTAGCGGAAGAGTGGGAGATTGGGCATTACCCCTACGAACATCTCGCAGAGGTATGTGAAGGTGGAAAGAATTATAATGGAATTGGGAGTGAGATGGAGATGGTGGATTTCGTAGAAATAGAGGACGGTGAGGAAGAATTCAGAAAATGGCAGCACCAGGCCCACCAGGAGTCCCCAGGCGAAGACGACGATCTCCCCGGGCTCGCACCGTGGTACAAGGGTTCCACGGCGAAGATGAAGGGAACCCTCGGGCGCCATCTTGGAGAGCGTCGCCACCCTCTCCTTGTCGACGGTACAAGATGGAAAAGGTTGCGCCATTGGAGCAGGAGCAAGGTCTTTAGACAACGAAGATGAAAGAGCAAAGAGCAAAGTGTGCAGGAATTAGAAAGGAGCGTGAATCGATGGACGTGGTGCACGTATATATAGGCCCCTCGCACAGACGGTTCACGAAAGGGCACGACGTTTCGGGTCCCGAGAAAAATCGACGAAAGTGGGAGGACCGAGGCGGTTACGTGCTCAGAACTGGTGGGCCCATCCAGGAACGCACCGACATTAAATGAGGTCTAAAAGAAACTAGCGCGTGTTCCAGGACGGACCTAGGGGCTACGGTCGGCGTACTTTACGCCAGGGTACCCTCTCCGGCGAAGATAAGTAAGACCACGTAGCGGCCTAGCGAGCAGGCGGGCGAATCAGGCCCTACTTGCCAGGCAAGCAGCCCACATGGCGGCTGGTGGCGGTGGGCGATCGAGCCACCTTTCATGGGCGTCGGCCCCGTGGCGGCCTAGCGGCAAAGGGCGATTGGGCCACTTTCGCCACGGCGTCGGCCCGTAGGGCACTGGCTGGCAGGCGGGCGATCTGCCTCGCCGCGGGCGTCGGCCTATGTGGCGGCTCGGCGGGCAAGCGGGTGATCAAGCCACCACGGGGACGTCGGCCCCATGGTAGCTTAAGGCGGTGGGCGATCGAGCCCACTCACGGGCGTCGGCCCGTGGCGCTGGAGACAGCGGCGTCGAGCCCAGCCAGCTGGCGTCGGCCTCCGTGGCGACTGGTGAGCGGCGGACGATCGATGGAGCGTCGGGCCCTACTCCGCCAGCGGACGACCCGTGGGTGGCTGGCAGTGCGGTGCGATCAGACCCTCTCATTTGGGCCACCCAACTGGGTACATCGCTATGTTCTTTGATCTGTTGGTCCCCGGGATCTCTCGCGCGATAGTCATTAGGGTTTCCAATCGCGAAGATGCCCTCTACCGAACCTTAATCTCCGTCCTAGGAGAAACCCCGTCCATTGACAGGGTCCTGGCTGGCGAAATACGCCGACAAGTACGTACTCAAGACGCTGCTAAAGCTACAAAACAAGACCTACGTACTTTTACCCTACAACTTTCAGTACGTATTTTCCTACCTACTAGTCTCGCATATTTGATGCGCAACACTATGTGACAACTAATTGACTTCTACAGCTTTCACTGGATCCTCCTCGTCATCTTGTTAGACGAAAGCAACATCACTATCTTGGACTCAATGAGGAAACTGACAGCCGATTACAAAGAATTAATAGAGTTGCTAGACAGGTAAACTCGGTCATTGCATTATTGCTCCAGTAAGCTTTCATTCCATTGCACCTAATTAATTTTAATGACTACTCGAAACCATGCACAGGGTGTACGCAAAATACCACAAGAAGAGCCAGCGGTGTCGTCCATTCATGAAGAAGTTCAAAATAAAAACCAATTTTCTGTGCCTGAGACAGGCCCAAGGGAACAATCTATGTGGATACTACGCAATGACACATATGCATTAAATCATCGACAATCTGAGACTACAACGGCGAGATGGTATATCATTACATGTTGACGCATACTTTTCTTTATAAAGACGATGACACTAATTAATACTTCAATTTCTCCCATGACAGCGCGTGAAGCTGGGCACCAGCGGCCTGCTCGACAATGAAATTGAAGCCCTTCGAGAGCAGCTAGCCAGGTTCATCGTTCGAGAAGTTATTAACCCAAAGGGCAAGTTTTACGAGCATTTGTAGCTTAAGTGAGATGTCAATGATTGTGAATGAACAATGTAATAATTAAATAATATGATGCTTCAAAAGTGAATGAACAATATAATAATTAAATATTATGATGCTTCAATGTATTTGAATTACCTTTAGCGATGTTTCGTTAGTATTGTGCATAACGTATACCATACATAATACATGTACTGTACAATATATATATGCTACAACATTACATAATACATATACTGCAACAAATATTTTTCCTATATAGGAAGCCTCTTTTCTACTCCCGGGAGTAATTACTCCCTATACCGTATCTCACAATGTATGGGGTATCTCGTGTGATTTAAGGGTATGTACGTAGTATCTGATATATAAGATCATTTAGGTGGTATGTACATTTTTTCAAAGGTGGTATGTATATTTTTTGGACATACTCCTTTTTATGTGCATATATGAAGGTATTTGCAAAATATTCTAAAAATTATGGACTCCCTTGCAATTTTTTCATGTGACTCACATTGGAGTATCTTATAATTATTGTATGAGTATACCCAAAGTGATAAAGGAGTATTTGAAGTTCGTTTAGATAGTATTTCAGAGATGGGAGTAACTACACCCACGAGTAAAAGATATTTTTCCTATATATATATATATATATAAGGTTTAAAAAACCCATCACTCTCAGTTTTGGATGAAATAGGGCAGAGAGTTATCACTACCGGTTTCCGAGAGAAAAGTGGCAGTGATACTACGTATCACTGCCGGTTATCAGAGATAACCAGCAGTGATAATTATTATCACTGCCGGTTTACATTCGGCAATGATAGTTGTAACATCCCGAAATTTGCTTTAACTATATTTATGTTATTTCGAATTATTTAGGAATATCTGAAATTTATTTGGAATTTATAAGAATTTAAGCTTTATCAAATTAATCATACAAAATAACGATCACGCATTTCGCGTGCGCTTAAATTTCAAATTTAGTTTAAAATAATAACATTTGAAAAATAAGGATGTTTCTTTCAAATACCTTCAAAAACTAGATTATAAATTAATTTTGTCAATTTTACAAATAATCGTACAAGTGTCTGATTAGCTGAAAGAATTCTTACAGAAAAACTATATATTGAAAAATCACGAAATCAACTTCGTTAAGTTCCAAATATTCCCTAGTATTTTAGAGAATTTTTCCAAGATTTTTGGGACCATTCTACTATTTTACCTTGAACATTTTCTCCTCTCAGCACTATTCAAATTCCATAAAAAAAAGAAACACACACGTGGCTGCACTGTAGATTGTCTTCTTCACTCGATGCATGTCCAGAGCAAATCGTTTCTCTCCCTTCCGCCATTAACACATTTTGGAGCTCTTTAATCACCGCGATTTCCACATCCGTTTCATCTCCATTGAAGCGCCATGATTCACTCCACACGCATGAACGCATGTGGTCACTGATTTTTACTTCCATGGATGTAGTAGCGTGAATGAAGATGTTTCCTTTTAACTGGTAACGTTTGCATGCATGAATTAGTAACGGCGGTGCTTGCTATTGCGTCGCGTCATTAAGGGAAGGATTAGTGCCACCGTTTATGTGCATGAATTAGCGACGCCATTATCTAAAGGAAATGTCTGCTCATTCCAGCCGTTTCCTTTTCAGTCCTAGCAACGCATGTATGCATCCTACAAGCGTATGTATGCATGTGTGTTATTTCCTTAATCAACGTCATTACCTTTTCTTTATTCCTCCAGCCGTTTCTTTTGCCTTGCCTCTATTCCATTCGGTTCATGATTCCTCCTCACTTCTTTAGTCTTCTTGCCTTTCTACCATCTCATTTTTCTCCTGTGCAAACTCCGTTCGTTCCACTTTTCTTGCGCAGTTGATTGGCAGGGTGAGTCCTCTCTTGTCAAATACCATTCTAATGGATTGTCTTAGCCTTCTCTAAAACCCATCATTACCAACGCTTCCAGGAAACGCTGCGGAAGACTTGTTCCTTGTCGCCGGTTCCGTCTCTTCCTCTCATCGCCGCCGCCGCTACTCGTCGGCTGGATCGCACACTTCCTTCCGTTGCCACACGTGGACTTCGCCGACGCCAGCACATTCCGGCCTCGCCTTCTCCTGCGCCGAACGGTATTTTTGTTTTCTCTTTTTCTCTCACGCGTTCTATCTCTACTGATCGGATGTGCTCCTGCATGAATCTATATTAGTCGTAGCATGTACATGTACGTTTCGGTCACAATGCTCGGATTCGGTTCTCCTGATTATGCTCACGTCTTGCCACCGTCGTAAATGCAAGAACCTTTACGCCGCCATGTTTGAAATTAATCTGTATAGCAAAGTGTCGTTTGTTTTCTCTCGAGCTAGTTAGCACACATACTTGTTCTTTTCGTTCTCGGTGTCTGAGTCTTTAAGCTTAAAGTGGAGCACATCGTGGCAACCAAATGAGCCTGGGTTAGTGGTTCGGATTGTGTGCAAATGCCGGTGTTAAATAAACATCAAAACTACCAAAAAGTGGCGCTTGAAGGCGGCGTCCAAAAACTCTCTGAATTCCACTCTATCGCGTGTGTGTGTTTTTCCCAAAGATTCATCCGGCTTCTGTAGTCAATCTGGCAACTGCGTTGCTGAAGATACTCCACATCGAAGAGTGTCATCTTCTGGGTGCAAATCAAACTCTGCTCCAACAGCCGTTGTCTCGTCGACTTCGTCGTCCATCCCACTGCGCTCACCGGACGTCCCTCTCTGTAGACAAGTTTTTCTTCCGCGCGTAGCTGATGTAGAACCGAAGAAAACGAAAGAAAATCGTGAGAAGAAGTATATGTATATACACTGTGAACAGTGCCATGCAAAGATAACTAGATAAGTTTGGTACGTGAATTTGTAACTCAATTTGCGGATTTTGTCTTTTTCGTTACAAATTCGTTATAAGTCTAAATCGCATGCAACAAATTTTGTAAATTAGTAAATATTAATACCTAGCAACAGTAATTTTTATGAAATTTTATAAATCAATTTATACTGTTAAAATATTCAAGGAAAGTCCAAATTTTTGAATTTTGTAGCTCTTAAACTATACATTCAAAAATGTCAAAATAAATTTTATAAATCTTAGAAAATGCTAAACTAATTATCTGGAAGTTTTCATGAAGTTATGAATTAGTTTGATTTGTTGTATTTTTCCGAATGTGTGTTTGTACGTTGTTTTACATGTTTATTTGGCTCTTTGTCTGTTGCGCGTAGACGTTGAGTTGCGGGAGGACGTGGATTTCGAGGACCAAGCTCCTGACCAAGACTCGCTACTTTTCGAAGGCAAGTTATGCTTTGACCATTTTGATCCTAAATTTTGAAATGTATTTTATTTTCAAACTATGCATGCTAATTCAACTAAAAGTGGATTTAAATATTTTGGGTGAATTAGCTAGTCAACCTAATTGTTAATGTCACCTTGTTAATAAAATTTGTATGCCATGATCCCTTGGATAACCTAAGTGGATAATACTAGTTAGTTAATAATATTGTGCCAACACGGGAGGCTAGACCGTGAATAGTTGCTTAGTCATGCTTACTATGTGAATGATATTCTTAAATACAAATGTAACCTTGACTAAATATTATTGAATGATTTTTGAATAAAGTGGAATGTTGTTGGTAATGGTGTTGGACTGTAGAGACCTGTGTGGTTCTACATGAAAGACGATTACGGGCATGTGTTGCACCGTTGAATAACTTGGGGTGGAATTGATTTAGACTGGGGCAAGTGGACCGAGGCTTCGTGCTAGGTGGGCCTGTGTGGCAACTGTGGGATGGGTTGAGTGTTGTGAGGGCTGTGTGCCAAAATTGAGAGAATGATGTCTTGCCTTGGTCAGTTAAGGACCTTACCTTGCAAGTCTTTGACCTGAGTCTCTCGTACAACCACATGTCTGAATGGGAAGACCTAACTTAGTAGGGTTCTGATGTCTTACCTTTGATACCTCGGGGTGGCGATTACGAGGGTAATCAGACGAGAGTGTGCTGTGCTTCCGCTTGGTACCGTCAACGGTGTTTGCTCGCCCTATACTTGGCTCGAGTGAGGGAAGTGATAGTGAAGACAACACGAGAGGTTCTTAGGCTAAGATAGAAGTTTCGAAAAGCTTTATTACAGCTTAATCGCCTTTGTGGTGTGCAAGCAGTATCTTGTGGGTAAAGTGTACAACCTCTGCAGAGTGTCAAAACTGTTCGAATAGCCGAGTCCACGGTACTGGACAATGCTCGGGAATTACAGTCAAGGGGTAGTGTTCTAAAAACAAAATGGGATGGGTGGCTGTGTGCCAGAGTTGTTGAGTAAAGATGATTAGGGACTGTGTGTCCAAAATATTGTGGAAAATAATTTGAGACATATGTTAATTATATGGTTTGATGCTTTCAATCTAAATAAATATCATTTTAAAATATTGATGCAAAGCAAAATAACCAGTATAGCCAAACCTTTGTAACAAGCCATGCATATAGTAAATAGATGTGCATTCTGTGCATAACTTGTTGAGTACGGTGTGTACTCACCCTTGCGGACAAACTTACGAGAAGAAGAGACTACACCAGCCTACGAGGAGGAGTATGTCGAGGAGCCGGGAAACTAGGGGCAAGCCTTCGTCGGAGCGACTGTGGAGAAGATGGACATCACGACTTTTATAATTCCGCTGTTGAACTATGTTACTCTGATTATTGTAAGCCCTGCGTGGCATAACTATTGTAAGGATGACCATAAGGTCGTACACTCGTTTATATAAATGTTTGAAGTACTTTATTTAATATTCCGCTGTGTATGATGTGATATTATACCCTGTTTAGTCTGTGTGCACTAGCGCGATCCTGGACTAGTGCAGGGATACAGAGTGTCCGAATTTGTAAATTGAGTACGCGACAATAGTCCTCGACTATCATCGCCACTTAGATAATCTGGGTCCACATCCGCGGTGATGCCGATGTGGACCCGGCAATAAACACGTATTCTATAGCGGTGTTTGATTGTATTTCGTATCATTGTATGGAGTAGAATGCAATGTTGTTCTTCACTGTAGTTTGTACATAGCGTTGTGAAACTATTGAAAAAACAGTAATGTTATTAGGACGAAATAGTACAAATAAAAAAGATCGTTATGCACAGTAGTAATCATAAGTATACAAGAAAGTAATATGTTGTGCACGTAAGAGTAAAACTTGATGGATGATTGCGTCCTAAGCACGTTAGACGAATAAAATGTTTGTTAGCAAATGGTAGTAAATATAATATAGTCTGCTAGTAATATTGTGTGAACGCAATAGTAAAATCAAAAATGGTAGTTAACATAGGTTAGTAAAATGTAGTAAACACAAGACTATTATAAAGTAATATGTTGTGAACACAAGAATAAAAGTTGACAGATGATCTGATGATCTAATAATATGCAGTTCGGCTAAAGAAATGAATCAGTAAACGGTAGTAAAACATAACACATCGCGTCAGTAAACGGTAGTAAAAACATAGCACATCATGACATCATTTTATAGAAAGCACGTCTATGACCATTCTGCGGTTTTAGTATATATTAGTAAATTTAAGCTATTTAAATAGTAATACTACATAATAGATATAGTAAACTTTATCAATTTGTTTATATTCATAGTGTAGTAACTATTGTTTATTCATCTAGTAACAGTGTCCAAATGAAATAGTAATCAAGCCATGCATTGCTACTTTATTTACTACATTTTACTATAAGACAATGAAACCGTGTAGTCAAACCTTCTAAAAAATGTATTTTGTAGTTTGTAAATGTTTTTGTTTGTTCTTTATTTTAGCCATAACTTTTTATTCATAACTCCGATTCACGAACGGTTTTCATTAGTACGTTACTCACGACGAGAGAAACATAATGATATAAGCCTCACTAATAAACAGTAAATTGATATTTATTTAGCAGTAAAATTTAATTTATATAAAGTTTTATTACCGAAACTTAAATTGTGTTGTTCCTCTCGTCATCAGTAATCTACCGATGAAATTCATTCATGAATCAGAGTTGTGAATAAAAGTTACAGCTAAACAAAGAAAAAACATATTAATGTACAAACTAGAGAACGCATTTATTAGTTGGTTGGCTACGGTTCCAATGCAGTAATAACTTCATTAGTTCTTTATAGTAAAATGTAGTAAATAAGGTACTACAACTTAGTGCATAAAATAGTAAAAGGCAATTACCAATCCTACACAGATCATTCATTTTAGTGGTAAAATTCTATAAAAAATATATGTACAAGTTTTAAAAAATTCTCCAAAAATTACCATATGTAGGAGATGTGAGGTTCTACAGCTCTGTAAAATTTGAATACCAAACTCAGTTATATTTGAAAGATATGAAATTGACAAGTGCTAGTTAGTGATGAATATTAAATTTATCATTTCCTATCTTTAAAATGTGATTGATTTTGGTATTCAAATTTTATAGAATTTTTTGAGAATTTTCAGAACTTGTACATATAGTTTTCCTATACGTACAAGTTCTAAAAATTCTCAAAAAATTACCATACGTTGGAGATATGAGCTTCTATAACCTTATAAAATTTGAATACCAGATTCAATGGTATTTGAAAGATACTAGCCATATGTCCGTACGATGTAACGGAAACTTAATTTGTGATAAAAAAATTATTTGTATATAGCACTAACCTTATCTGAATAATAATGTTCACTCTGAATGTGCAATGGTTAAATATTTAAATCAATTCATCGAAGCATACAAATTTCAAACACCTGTTACAAACTCAAGCTTAAAATTATCTTTAATTTCATAAACTTAAATAATAACATCACAGCACTTGGGATTGTAAATTTGTAATGCCATAATTCAAGATCGATCGATCGACCGAAAGAGGCATCACCTACTGCCCCATGGACACAAAGGCATTGAAGAGGTAGATGTCATCCGTATGTGGCTTTCACTATCAGTAGCGTGCATGGCTCATACATCTTGCTCCAGTCATACCATAGCTCCACCCCATCAACCAGCTCTACCACCTCCTCAGCTCCCCCCACGAGCACCTCCCTCAACCTATTGACATTATCCACCACGGGAGCTCCAGCAGCACCGCCAGCCTATCTCGCCGCCCACCACTAGCGACCTGTCCCTGCGCTGCATAGACGAGATCAGAAAGGTCACCCATTACTTCCGCTCAACGGATAAACTCAACACATCTACAAGAGAGGCAAAAAACGGTAGGGTTATATAGATTCAACAACCGAGGAGATATCTATGGAATCCAAATTAAGAAATCGTCGAATAAGGAAGGCAACAAAAGGGAAAGAGACGAGAAGAGACCCAACTCTATGAATCAGAGCTTTGCTTTCTTTGAAAGGGAATCAATCAATCCAATCCGAAAAGCATCGAAAGCAATCACCGCCGATTCGAATGCCAGATCAATGGGAGAAAGGAAAGCAATAAATGAATCATACATATTCATTTACCTCCTGCAATGGGATGATCAAATCCAATCTACCAAGGTGGCCACTACCCGCTTCCCACTCAGCCACGCGGGTGCGCTCACGTGTCGGGGTGAGGGTAGAGAACGGACGTACCACCACCAACTCCTAATTAGAATTAGTAGAGATGATCTTTCAAATATGACTGTGTTTGGTATTCAAATTTTACAAGGCTATAGAAGCTCACATCCCCTACCCATAGTAATGTTTTGAGAATTTTTAGAACTTGTACATATAGTTTTCATGGAATTTTAGTGCCAATTAACTGATTTGTGATTAATTCAATTATACTGGTTGATAGTAATTTCTAATTGTAGATATAGTAATTTCATGTTATAAAAATAGTAATTTTTTTTACCAATCAATAAAATTATTGTTTAATATTGATACTTATATCATTTTATTCATCTTATCGTCAATAAGTTATTGGTTGAAACTATTAGCAAATCCAAGCTACCAATAAAAAAATATGGCTAAAATAAAGAAGAAACAGATTCATGTACAAACTACAATACACATTAATTAGTTATGTTGACCAACGCATTAACTGATAGCAGATTTGGTAGTAATTGCGTCTATTGTCCTTCGGTAAAATGTACTTAATTTACCACCAGGTTGCATTTATCAGTATGGTGTTATTTGCATACGCTTCTCAGTATGTTTCAGCCAGTGTGTGGAATAGCCTAATTGCTACTGTATATGTTTGTATGTATGTATGTATGTATGTATGTATGTATGTATGTATGTATGTATGTATGTAATATATACATATTATATATATACACATATACATACACATACATATATGGCAACATATCCTGTGTACACAGGGTTTTCCGTGTACATACCGTGCACACCAATTAATAAAAGTCATGAAAAATTATGTAAAAATTGTTGCCTACATATATACATGCATATATATAATATAGACATATATATACACACACATATATATGTATACATACATATATATATACCTATATTATATTAGAGTAGATATTTATGCAATATATAATGGGCATAACGTGCATTGCACGTGCACAATTACTGGTATTCTTTATAAATCCTAAAAAAAATCTCAAGAGTCCACTCATCTACGGTGGAAGATGGAAAGTTTAATAGTGTAAAAAAACTTATTTCGTTTGAAACTTTTTACATTCACATTTTGGACCAACTGCACGTTCTTTGATTTATAAATCGGCTCAACATTATATTCACTACAGGAACGACATCAGTGTCGTCGGCCAAAATATCTATGTCGGCGGTTTCATAACCGACGACAAATATATGCTCTGTGTCGGTGGCAATATATTAGCCCGACGACATACATACTCCCTGGCACGATGACTAGTTGGCGCGGGCAGGATTTTGAATTTCGTTTCCCGCTAAAAGTACCTATGTCGGCGGCCAACAGTATACCGACGATACAGTCCCTCCCACTAACGGCAACCTAACGCCCAGGCGGAAGGATTTCAACGTAGTCCCACATGGCAGTGGGTAGAACCACTTGTGTCGGCGGGAAATTTTACGCCGCCGACAAAAGAGCGGTCCCACATGGCAGTGAACTTCAAAGCAGTCCCACATGACAGCACCACCTTGTATCGGCGGCAAATAATATGCCGACGAAATTATTAATTCCAAATGGGATTAGAAAATATTTTTGTTGTTTTTAAAATTTAGAAAAATAAAATATAGCTTTTAGAATGGTTGTTACGTACTCAACATACATTTGTATGAAATGTGGTATATTTATTTTTAATTAATTGGTATGTGACGGCAGTGTGTTTGTTAAATTAATATACTCTCCTACCTAAAGTTTCAATTAATGCACTTTGTAGTGACGATGCAACACTGGGCGATCAAAAAACGAGGAATGACCTGCTACATGTTGTAAAACCCTAAAATGACAATTCAAATGTCTTATTCGGCCCGTCTAAGGCGACAAAATAACCGGCTGGTTGCAGGTGTTTCATGTGTTTTACCTAGAAGCGATTACGAGGTCGACCTTTTCGAGCGGCGAGGAAAGTGTATGGATCAGCTAGGATGGTATTTGCCATGTTGTGGAGGTGCATGCAGGCTGGTTCGATTGATACCGTGGAAGCGCGGTGGATTATTATCGGTACGTTGGAGCCACTGTGTCGGCGGGTATAATTATACCGACGACACAAGCTATACAGTGTCGGCGCTTGTCACCAAACCGTCGATAAAACTTGACACAAATGACTCAGAGTCGGCGGCTACAGGTAGGCCGACGACACAAAGCTGCGATGTCTCTGCGGTGGGACCACCCTCTTCTCTGAAAGTTTGGGCCGCTTGACCTAGACACAAATGACTCAGTGTCGTCGGCTCCAAGTAGGCCGACGACACAGATCGTGTGTCTTTGACGGTGGGACCAACTACTGCGATGAAAGGTTGGGCCGTTTGACCTAGACACAAATGACTCAGTGTCATCGGCTTCATGTTAGCCGATGACATAGGGTATGTGTCTCTGCCGGTGGGACCACCTGTTGCCACGAAACTTTGGGTCTAGGGTCAGTGTCAGCGGTGCCTAATAAGCCGACGACAAAAGCCTTCATTTAACTCGCGGCCGGCCCGTGCGCTAAGTCCTAGAGGGACTTAGCACACTTCTTGCCCGCCTCCTCGTCCCTCGCCCCTTGCGTCCCGCCGCGCATCGCGCCGGCCGCCCTCCTCTTGCGCGCGCCACCTCTGCGCCCGGCCGCCTCCTCCCAGATGCCCCTTCTCTGCCCACTGCCCCCTCCTTGCCGCCCAGTGCCCCCTCCCCATGTTGTGCACCGGTCGCCCCTCCTCCTTCCTTGCGGCCGCCCCCTCCTCTAGTGGAACACACGTATATTTATGATCAGACTTCCTTACGAGTTTGTCAAACTTTTGTTTTTTTCCTTACAACTGATACCCCAGTTTTGTAGGCCCACATAAGATTCAAGGCATTGGGGCTAGATTTGTTCCAAGGAACATGGATAGCGAGGTTCTCAATGAAGTAATTGAGGTCTGAGCTTATTCCAGTCTTATCTATTCTTCAGTATAATATTACCTTCTTAGAACAAAATCAGGAAGGGAAGGTTGTAGATTTTGTTCTAATCAGCTAAACTATGTCAGTTATTTGACTATATTTGCTGCCCCGGCCGCTTCCCAGCGCCCTCCGGTTAGTGCCCACTGCCAATGTTGATTTGCTAAGTGCTGGTGCTGGACCTTCTCCCTCACGCAATCCGCAAGGTGATGATTTTTGATCCTTTGTGAATTGTGAATTGTAAATGGTTGTGTGAATTGTGAATGGTGGCTTTGGTTATGTACTAAATTGCGAATGGTAGCTTTGGTTATGTACTAAATTGCGAATGGATATCACCACGGCACCACCTCATGTGGTCATAAGATGAAATGTATGCCGAAGCAAGCTCCTCATGTTAGTAGGTTGAATGAATGTGGGAATGGAAAACTCAGCGCTATGTTCGGTTTTATGCCTCGTTGTTTCTCGAAACACAGTAGAGATTGGAAACTGGCGTCTCTCCGATGGATACACAACTGTTCCTTATATTGTATTCAGTATTAGCCACATTCTTTTATATTACTATTGAGCTACCCTGACATCTCAATAACTAAAAATGGGTTAGTGATAACCAAAACTAGCTGCCATATATACTGATGAAATGATAATTGGTAAGTAGCTTAATAGCTTTGGTTATGCACTGAATCAGAAATCACATCAAGTCATCATCAATTTCATTTTTTGAATTGTGAATGGTAGTTTTGGCTATGAATAACTGGATTGTGAACTGTGAACAACTGAATTATGAATGGTAGGTTTGGTTATCTTTAATTGCTATATTCCAATATATTGATTTGAACAACTTATACATTTCGTGATTAATTGATTGGATTCAATTTGATGTAATAGAAATGTATGATGAAGAGGTCAAAACCATTGTCATCTTATTTTCCGGTACAGTCATAGTCCAGTACTTTTATTCAGTAGTTGGGTCATCAACTGTGTTGTTTCCAGCTGATGTAGTCTGAAAAATCTATAAACCTTGCCCCCATAAATCATTGAGCAACAGGATTGCCGCATACTTAAAAGTACTGGAAGAAAGAAAACACATCCGAAAGTAAGATTGCATGATGCAAGGTTACTGCCTGCTTACCATCCAAATCCAGCACAAGAGTGACATGTTTTGTTCTTACTGGTGATTTTGGTAAACAATTGGAACCTACAAATATTAGACAATAGTTTTAATAGTCGACACTCCAGATGCCATAACCTGCCATAAATGACTCAAATAGTTTTAATAGTCGACACTCCAGATGCCATATTAAAATTGGGATGAAATTAAATGTAGTCCGAAGCATGTATATGCAGAATCTGGGCATTATTCTAGTGAGTGGTATGGTTGTTGTGCATTTTAATTCCTATAGATTCAAATGGACATGATATGTAATTCTAGTGTTTTCGATTTCCTGCAATCCAAATAGAAACTAAGGCATTTGTGTGGGAAAAAGTAAATGATTCAGTGTATATATATAGTGTATATTGCTTGCAAATCACAACATATAATAATTTTATTAGAATTGCATTTGTAACGTCAACCGAGCCAGAGTTCAACCCGTTCGGGGGCGCTGCATATTTTCGTATATAAGGAGCTCAAACGGTGATTCGTTGGGTTCCATTACGAAATGTGTTGCGCTCTCGAGCTGTCCACGTTTTGGACAGCCCACGGATGTCTTGGCTTGAGTACGATGGTCGTGACACGAGGGTGTACGGGTTGGGATTCGGCGGTATTTCCTTGTCGTTCTCCTAGTGCATAACATAAGTGGTGCGTCGTGCCCGTTGTTGCACTTGGAGAACAACGGGTTATCTTTGCCGAAATTCGACCGAGCACCCTCGTGCCCACGACCAGATTTAAGCCCACATCGATGGTGGGTAAGCCCTCCTATTTAGCAAGGCTTAAACTGTCTAAATCTGAAATTTGGATGCATGCATTGACGTTATATAGTAAGCGATCTTTGGATGGAAGATCGGCGGTGGATGTACGATGGTTGGATGAAGTCTGGGAAACACACGGACGAGTGGATCGAGAAGGCTAGAGCATTCATGGATGATGCTTTTCGAAGATTCCCCGACCCTAATGCAGCGGTCGTGTGGTGTCCTTGCGCTGCGTGCTTGAACACCGAGAAGAGGACCAAGAAGGATATTAGCCATCACCTATGTAGGCATGGCTTCAAACTAAATTACTTTGTATGGGTAGCTCATGGCGAGAGGAAGCGTCCGGCGTCGGTGTGTGGCCCTGTGGATTTTGAAGAGGGCTACGACGAAGATGAAGTTGATAGATTAGACGAGCTCACGGATGATGTGGCTCGGGCTTATGATCTCTCCCACGAGGAAGAGTCCGAGCCACTTGCCGAACAATTCGAGAAGCTCCTTGATTCTGCCAAGTTGCCGCTGCATAAGCATACCGATGTGACTGTACTATCGGCAGTGTCGCGTCTAATGGCGGTGAAGACCAAGTACAACCTATCAGCCAATTGCTTCAACGACCTTTGCAAACTGCTGGATAGCCTTCTTCCGAGTGGACACAATATGACTCCGAATCTTTACAAGTCGAAGAAGCTTCTTCGCGTGTTAGGCATGCCGTGCGAGAGGATAGACTATTGCCCAAAGTTTTGCATGCTTTATTGGAAGACCGATTCTGGGCTGACTCACTTTAAGCATTGTAATGAGAGTCGGTACGAGGAAGTTAAATGTACAGAACGTGGAATGAGACAGACGACGGTGGTCCAAAAATATTCCGTTTCTTTCCGATCACTCAACGTCTGCAGCGTCTGTACATGTCCAAGGCCATGGCGAGACACATGAGGTGGCACAAAGAGGGCAAGCGTAGAAAGGAGGGCGTGATGATTCATCCGTCTGATGCAGAAGCTTGGAGGCACTTTGACCAACAACACCTTGAATTTGTGGCGGAACCTAGGAATGTGCGTATAGGCCTCTCGACCGACGGGTTCACGCCATTCAATATGATGGCACACCCGTACTCGTGCTGGCCGGTGTTCGCAATCCCGTACAACCTGCCGCCACAACTCTGCTTGAAAGAAGAGTACATGTTTCTTTCTGTTATAATACCTGAGCCTAAGTCTCCTGGAAAAAACTTAGATCTATTCATGCAACCTCTGGTAGAAGAGCTGACTGACCTGTGGACTAAAGGAATCTTGACACATGATAGCTACAAGGGGAAGAACTTTAGGATGCCGCATACCTGTGGTCAATACACGATTTTCCGGCGTATGGCATGTTCTCGGGGTGGAGCACGATGGAAAGTTGTCATGCCCTATATCGTGATAACACCGATGCTTTCACATCGAAAAATGGGGTAAGTCCTGTTGGTTCGATCACTTTGTTATTTCTGGCCAAGCACCCATTTAGGAATCAAAAAGGCATTTCAGAAAGGCAAGATCGTGAAGAAGGGCCACCCAAATGTTTCAAGTGCGAGATATCATCGATGGCATGACAATCTAGCGGATATCGGGTATGTGAAAGACTATGGTGAGGAGCACCATTGGACTCATAAGTGCAGCATCTACAACCTTCCTTATGCAAAAGACCTGAAGCTACCTCACAACATCGACGTGATGCACCAAGAGAAAAATATGTGCGAGTCAGTCGTGAACACAAACTGGGACATCCCACAGAAGACTAAAGATAACAAGAAAGCACGTCTAAACTGCGCTCTGATATGTGATCGGCCAGACATGAACCTCGATGAGAATGGGAGGAAACCTAGGATAAAATTCTGCCTTACACGTGGGCAAATAAAGAAGATTCTTGATTGGATTAAGGAAAAGGTTAAATTCCCAGATGGTTATGCGGCGAACCTTCGACATGCCGTTAGTATAGAGCAATGCAAGTTAAATGGGATGAATGCCCACGAGTACAAAGTCTTCATAGAGCATCTGTTTCTAGCCGTGTGGCGTGGATATGTTGACGATGATATATGGATCACATTGGCAGAGCTTAGCTTCTTCTATCGAGAGCTCTGTGCAAAAGAGATATCCGCATCGAGGATGGAGGAATTGGAGAAGGACATTGTCGTGCTTGTGACAAAGCTCGAGAAGATTTATGTCCCTGGGTTTTTCAATTGCATGCAACATCTACTAGTTCATCTGCCATATGAAGCAAAAGTTGGGGGGCCGGCACAGTTTAGGTGGATGTATGCTGTGGAGTGCATCATGAAAAGTCTTCAGGAAGGGGGGCATGAGGAGTGCATGTGAGGGCAGCTCACCCCAGTACGACGCTTCCGAGGAGGGGGAGGAGGTGGTGGCTACCACCGACTCCCAGAGGTGGAGGAGCACCACACGACCACCGACTCCCATGAGGGGGATGAGGAGCTTCGTTGGGGTTGGTGGGCTCAAGCGCTTGAGGAGGGGGATGAGGAGGGGGACGAGGACTGGGATCCATGGGAGTCAACTGGTACCGAGTCAGGGGGTCCCTCGAGCTCTACGGGAATCAAGAAAAGTCGGGGGCAGAATAAATTGCCAAAAGCCCCCACAGATCCAGCCGACATGATAGAGATAGTTGTTTCTAGCGGGCAAAGGTATGTGCTACAAATTTTCGATGTCTTTTATTACTAACCACAAACTTGGTAACCACTTGTTATTAATTGTTCATGCAGGGGCCTGGTTTGCCTCAACAAGGGTAAGCAGGAGTCGGGCCACTTGCTAGGGGTGATCCTGAAGCAGCTCTACCCCGGGTGAGTGGGCGAGGGTGATGCTCGACGCCCGGTGACTAGGTGGAGCGACTAATCGCTCGTGGAGGACGACCAGGGAGGCAATGTTGCGGATCATTGCATAGCCGAGTTCTGGGTAAGTTGTCATTTCTATTGATGTTTTCATGTTTATAGCTTCACGTGTTTGTTTCATTTTAGGCGAGGCATCAGCTTGGCCCTGACGCATCCTAGGACGACTATCATGCTTGTCGCCATGTACTCGACACAATGGCGGCAAAGACGGTCAGGGACGCCATCAGGTTATCCCGTCGGGACGTGGTGATGAAGCACTACAAGAGCACGAGGATGAAGATCTCGAGGGCACGTGCCTTGTAGCAGTACCTCGAGGCGAAGGAGTACCAGCCTTGGTGTCCGGACTGGATGGACAAGTGTCCACATGCCTGGAGGGAGCTCTGCAAGATGTGGGCATCGAAGGAGTGGATCGAGAGGTCCAAGAGGAATAGGGGGAATCGAGAAGCTAACCCCGAGATCTGTGTGACCTACCTAGGTGGATGAGGCATGGGTCACGTCGCGCGCGATATCGTAAGTATACTAAGTACAACTCTAGCATTCTTGTCAATTCAGTTTTTCATTTCACATTTGAAGTTGAACTGCAGAAGTCAGAGACGGGACTTGAGCCCGACGAGTTCACCGTGTGGACACAGGCACACACACCCCGTGTCCGACCTGACGGTACGCAACCACCGATGCCCCCGGCTGCCCAGGAGAAGATTGTAAGTGACTTTCTCTTTTCGCTACTCTACAGCTACTTCAACTGTGGCCGAGCTAATCCACTTCATATCTTATTTGTTTCGCAGGATACATACAGTGCAGCCATGAAGGAGAAGCATGGTGCCGACTCTGACCCCTTGACCATGCTGGTCGACCTTCTGGTCATTTACGACCAGTTCGGTGGGAGGAGTCACGGTAGGCTCGGCTTCATGGACTCGGTGGTGGCGCCCGACTCATACAGGGGCCAAGTCAGGGCATGTCGACAGCAGGCCGCCTCTTCCACCAGTGCACAGCTGGAAGCCCAGGTGAAGATGATCGCAAATTTGCAGCAGCAGAGGCAGGCGGACGAGCAGCGGAGGCAGGCGGAGCGAGAGGAGGATAGGAGGCGATACGAGGCCCTCCAGAGTCAGAACCTCTGGATGTTCAACTATATACAGGTAATTAAGATTGTATACGTAGCTACGTTGTACTTACACGTTTCAGATGCTAACATATCATATCCACAGTCGTTGCAGGGGGCGGGACCCTCCGGCCAGCAGCAGATGCCACCTCTGTCGCCGTTCTTCACGCAGACGCTGACGCCGGGAGTAATGCATTTTGTTCCAGTTTTCACTAACTATTCATACAAGTACACAAATGCACAAAAGTTTTGAAAATTGTGGTTTCCTCTAATCTTGTAGGTGTCCACCTCAGCTGCGCCTGCTCCTGCGATGAATGCTCCGTAGGGAGGTGATTCCAATGGCACAAGATCGGCCACAGATCAATTCGTCGATGGGGTGTTTGCTGATCCTTTTGTTAGTTCACAGACTTAGTTAGTTATTGCTTTTGCTGGTTCATAGACTTGTTGGTTGTGAATGTGATGTACTCTTTTGGTTTGTGAGCTGAATTTGTGAATTATTGATGCATTTTGCTATATGTGCATTTGTGATATAACTTCAATGTGACTTTTTTGGATGTTCTGCACATAGATAAATTTAGCTATTTTATCCATCTCTGATGTTTTATTGAACAAGAAATCCATTGAGCTAAAATCATGGAGGTTATTTTATTCTGACAAAAAGAAGGAAATGCCTAGATATACCACATATTGGGTATCGACTCATGTAAGATTTGGGAGGATTTGGTTCGTTGGAAGACTTTCAATGATGCTTCAATGCTTCATCACTAACTTCATTCTCTTACCCTTTTCAGGATGTGGTTCTCTTGGATGACAAAGATACAGAACCTGCTAAATCTATTGACATTGATATGGCTAATAAAAGGTAACCCAATAGTGATAAAAGTCTGCCTGTTAACATTTTATCGCTATTGGTTATATTGTAAGATAATGGTGAATTATATTATAGATATTGTTTGATTAATCAAATCACACTTTTGTAGGGATGAGTCAAAGATCTACTATCCTACAAGGTAAGAATCATGTATTGTTACTAAGGTACTGAGAGAGAGATCCCCCCTTCCAAACTGATATCTTTCTTTACTTTTGTCAACAGAACTGATCCGGAAACAGTTGAGCTGACATACTCTGACATAAAATGTCTTGAACCCAAAAAATATTTAAAATCACCTGTTATAAATTTCTATATTCAGTAAGTAATCTTTTTCCTTATCTTCCTATTTCTTCTGTTTCTAAGTTGAACATCCTAGTGCTTACATGCAACTATTAGAAAATCATCATGGATGTGATTGAACTGCATTTATTTTGAAAATGTCAATGTTCAGTCCTGAAATTGCTTATGATTGGTGGAGTGTCTGACTTTAAATGCTGCTTTTGTGGCGCTGAATGTTGTGTTGAAATAGGAAAATATGCTTGTTCATGTATTCACTTTATCGCTGAGATGCCATAGGGAATAATCAGTTCCCACAAACTAATTGATAAATGCTGAGGCTGTAGTGTAAAGGTGCAAAATTGTATCCAATAGACTAGCTTATGACTTGTCAACATATCTCACGCTTAATATGAGGTGTCCCCTTCAAGATTTATTAAAATCCAATAATGTGCTATGTAGGTTTGAATAAACATCGATTGTCCATTCTGACTATGGCACTATGGCCATTTCAGGTACCTCAAGAAATCCAGACCTCGTGGAGACTTGTACATGTTCAATACATATTTCTATAGCAAACTTGAAGAAGCACTATCCAGGATGGTATGCTCTTTGATCTTTCTGTGTTATATTTGTGATATGATATCCTGATATCCATGCCCTTCCATAGTTTGAAGTTGCTCTCTAATTAGTGCATGAGTTGGCTTGATGTGGAAGCTCCATTGTTTCATACCACAGAAAATGTTTGTGACTCTTGTTATGGTTCCCTGTGTTCTACCATTGTGTAGTTAACGTCTTTGTGTCATTCAATTCATACCATTTTGTAATTTTGTTCTATTGATCTTTAGAAGCTTCATTTTAGGTCATATGACCTTGTTGATACTAAGTAAAATATGGAGTAGATGTATGCAAAGCATGTAGACTGAACAACACTATTTGTTTGTTCATTATCTTGGGTATCTTGAGACATAGTTTTTCCTAATTACAAAATATATTCCTATTTTAAGTGTCGGAGAAATTGTATAAACACCGTGGTGGTCCTTAATATTTTTTTTGGGATGTTGAATGCACAAATGGCAAACATGGGTTGATTTGAAGTTACTATTTATGTTAAATGCAGGAAATCTACAATTTTCCAGAAAGTTGGTGCACATTTTTTTCTGAAAAAGAGCCTACTTAATTGTTATCTTTATTTATTCAATTGTTGTTTGTTACCTTTTGCATTTTGCGATTATCTGTTCTTCACCCTTAAAGCTAATATTTTTTTGACTTGCACAATTGTTCCAGGGTGACCGTGACTCACAATTCAGCAAGTTACGGAGATGGTGGAAAGGTGTAGATATTTTTAAGAAAGCATTCATAATTGTGCCAATTCATGGAATGTAAGTTTCTTCTTTTTTGATAATACTTCAAGACAAAAGGGAACATGTTTCATCCACTCCTCAATCAAATAGGATTAGCTTAGTTAATACTTAATAGTTAACATGAGAGTGTATCTGACGGTTAAGAAACAATACTCTAGGGTATCTAGTTATCATATATGATGATAATTACCTTGTGTTCTTGAAAATTAGGATGCACTGAAGCTTGATCATTATCTGCATGCCTGCAAAAGAGACAGAGTCAGGGCCAATAATGTTTCACTTGGACTCTCTAGGACTTCATTCCAGTGATGAGGTTTTTGTCGTAATTCAGAGGTATTTATTCATGCTTGACATCTTGCTAAGAATTTGGTTTTGATCCCAATCATTTAGAACACAGATGATTGATTCAGGACTGGAGCCTGTTGTGTGCTATCCCTGCTAGGAAGCTCGTCATTCCAAATCTCCTACTGTTAAACTACTTTAGTCTTGTCCATGAATCTAGCATTGTATGTTACCGCAGCTACCTTGAAGCAGAATGGCGCCATCTACAGAATGATTCTTCTTATGATGTTCCCTTTTCTGGGAGGATATGGAGCCGTCTTTCAAGAAATATAAATAAGGAAAAAGTTGAGGTAATAAGCCTAGTATTCTAATGATTGTTCTCTAGAGGCTGATTGTGGCTTTACAATAATTCTTCTTCTTTACTGTGTTTTCTAATTTTATTTTCTAACTCTACCTTCTAATTTCACTTGCCAGGTGCCATGTCAGCAGAATGAGTTTGACTGTGGTATATTTATGCTTTATTACATCGACAGGATTATTCAAGAGGCACCAAAGAGGTTGACAAGGCAGAACCTTTGCATGGTATATATCAGATTGCAACACTATTTTTCTTCAGTGACAATCCTGAGTCCTGACTATTATGCTTTTACTGGTTCTTAGTTTGGACGCAAATGGTTCTATCCTGAAGAAGCTTCTGGGCTGCGGCAGGGAATACAAGCACTCCTGTTGGATGTATTTCGGAGCGCTCAACTTGACGATGGAACATCAGAGTCAGAGTCGCATTCCCATGATCATCCTGAAGGTGAAGATAAAGACGGCGATGCAATCATAACTCATAAGGCTTGAATCTAGTGATGAATGACGGTGCCTTCTGTTTCCAACAATGTAAAGATCATGTCGAAGTTTTGACAATAGGGTATACTCTGTTATTTATATGTTCACATATTTATGTTACTCTGTAATGTGTGTGAAATTAGATGTTGTGATTGTTCTGGGCAATTGGGAATATAAAACTGCTGGGAATGGGGTTTTATTGCAGGTTAAAATTGGATTTTTTTTAAAAATTCCCAGTATTTTTTTCCTTTTTTACAACTTTTGTCGTCGGCTCGGCACATAGCCGACGATACAAATAGAACTAGGCTGGTTCTGGAATCAATCCCAATAGGGGTCTGTGTCGACGGCTATAGTTAGGGCCAACGATACAGAGTGAGCAACAGGCTAGGCGGCTTATGTGTGATCGACGACACGGTGAACACGAGCCAATCGGTAGAGAGTGCGTGGTCGGCGACTACGCTTATGGCCGACGATACAGAGTAGGCAACAGTCTAGGCGGCCCATATGTCACCGACGACACAGGTGGTTCTGGAGCCAATCCCAGTATGGGTCTGTGTCGGCGGCTAAAGTTATAGCCACCGATACAGAGTGGGCAACAGTCTAGGCGGCGCATATGTGACCGACGACACAGCTTGGGCAAGTGGGGCCCACGCGTCAGAACGGCGTCGCTGGGGCGCGCCGTTAAGCTGGGTATGTGTCGGCGGCTGCGTTATGCCGCCGACACGAGCTGGTTGTGACGGGCCGCCCAAGATGCGCTTTGGTCGGCGGGTTTATGTCAACCGCCGACACGGATGTCTTTGTGTCGTCGACTCAGACGAGGACTTTGTCGTCGGCTGACCGACGACACAATGCTTTATCGTCGGGAATTGTATCTGTGTCGTCGGTAAAAGCCGACGACACTGATGAGGATCCTTGTAGTGATTGTCTGATCACTTCTCCAAAACATGTTGATTTTCCTTTTCAAAATTCTAAAAAAGATTGGTTAATGAGATGCATTTAAAAGTAAAACATCTTGCTCAATATCTACCTTGCTACAGCATGAAATTATACCGTTACTTGAATACAAGGATAACAAGTGTCTTAAATATTTAAACTCTGTCATGTTTTTAAAGATATGCTGATTATAACTCTATGTGTGATTTCCCTTAATTCATTTATGTTAAAATCACAGTATCTACTCTCATATTTGCGAGAATTTTTATATATATCACATAGAGAAAGTCCAATCAAATCCATGGCAACGCGCAGATGTCACACCTAGTTTTTTTTTAAAAAAAAAATATCAGACCTGTAAGCAAAGCTAAACGCTTTCGATCTTTCTTAACTCTTGACGATACAGAAATTTATTGATGTTTTTTCCTTTTGCATATATATATATATATATATGACATTTTTCCTGCACATGCACATTATGAATTTATGATATAAGGATGTCGGCAATATCATTGGGTACATGCCTTGAAAGAAGGAAAGCTTTACTAGGACATGAGTCAGTTGCTCCCCTTTGAAAGTGAGCAGCTTAATATAAAAGTGCAGATATTTTTGGAGCAAAAGATCAATACATATCAACTGTTTGAAAACAGAGATACCCCTCAATAAAAAACAATTCACCTCCAAGATTATCCAATAAAAAAAGCTCCATGTTTCGTTCTTGCATAAACTAACTAGCGAGTAATGACCACTGCTGCATGCCTGATCGATGACTACATAATAAAGTATACAGTACACGTCGCATCATGACAGAAATGAAACTGATACAGAGAGTGATAGTCCTGTTTCTTGCTGTCAAAATTATCTGTACTGAGCACAAGTTGCTTCCAAACTCATTGGTACTTACCTATTTGCATATTCAGGAGTATCTTGATCACGCAAGCTGAACCTATTATGTCCTGAACAAGAAGGTTTAATGTTTTAGTTCATTTTGTGCTGAGTTTAGTGAGTAGAGCATAATCGGACCTATTGGGTGTGTGGTTCATATGGATTTGATAGGAAGGGAGATTATGACCTTATTTGGTAGAACTTCAGATTCTAGATCCATCTGAGATCTAAAATTTATATGAAAAAATAAGGTGAATTAAGTTTATATTTTAGTCTAAAATGTAAATAAGATAGTCTATATAAACACTTTTAATGTATCAGCAGCTTCACCTCTATAGATCTAACAGATCCGATAAAACTATAACTGTACCAAACACACTCTATACCTTCAGTATACTGTAGGATCTCTCACCTAATAGGCTTGCGGGCAGGAGCACTTGATTTACCAAAGACATTCACCAGTGCTGTTGTTGACATTTTTTCCACGTGGACCTCGAGGACCTTAAAATAAAGCTGTCTGGCACGACAGTTCGATTGCATGGTGGGGCAAGCAATGTGCACTCCTTTCCAGTAGTTGGATGCAAATCTATACATTAATTATGGCATGTAATCAGTGGAGCCCACACGTGTTTTAGATGGCCCCAATGTGAAATGATCTTCTTATGTGCAGCATGAGTTTCGCGAGGTCAAACTGCTACATAGGTTCACGTGATGTTTCCATGTTTCAAATAAACCCTAATAATACTGGTACGTGCCTTTGGGCCATTTTGAGCCGTTCTATGGAAATACGGTGTTTCAAATCGATTGCTACACAGCCTACACTTCACCAGTTGCAATAAGAAAAAAGGAAAATGTAGTAACCAATACCGTACTATAGCATAGTGGCCTTTCTCCAAGTTCTTGAAGTAATATCACGTACGAGCGAGTCTGGTTAATCTATTTGAGGCTATGGCATGCTTAATGCCTGGGTGGCAATGCAAGAATCGCCTAGATATAGCAGCTAATAATAGCTAATGGACTTTTGTACGCATAATCTGCAACATCAGTTGGTCAGCAACTTTGGTCGGCAGGGAACTAGAAATGACATATGCAACACGCGGCGGACAGGGATCTGACCAACTTTGGTATAAAGTTGAAAGGGGACCGTAAGTTAAGTGGTGCCCATTCAACCGTTAAAATTGTAGCAGATTTTACTGTAGCATATACTACAGAAAGTTTCTGTAGCGCATGGTTTTGGATGCCCTAGAATATCGATTCACTGAATCGGATTGAATGGGGACTGTTTAATTTATAGTCCCCGTTTAAACTGCATGCAATCTCTATCCCACACGGCAAGCGAGTTTCACACCTCCCCTTCTCATTGTGGAATGATCTGTTAAGATCAGTAGCGACATGCATACGCCGCTGCAAGGTCACATGGAACCTTCGACGCGAGGAAAGTGTTATATTGTCCATCTTTTTTCACCACCGTAAATTTTAAGATAAACTGATTGGTATATGTAATTTAATATAACTTTGATAGGTGAGCTCATTATTTCACACGGGAAGAGAGTTCTCTGTTCGGATGGGATCTTTGGTGGAGACAAGTCGAGCTACTTAGGGCCTGTTTGGTAGAGCTCCAGATCCCAGCTTCTCCTGAGATCTGAAACTTGTAGGCTAAAATAAAGTAAATTAAGTTTATATTTTTGGCCTAAAATATAAACAAGATGATCCATCTAAACATTCTTAATGTACTCACAGCTCCAGCTTCACGGATCTGTGAAGCTAGGAAAACCCAGCTCCACCAGATCCACGGATTTAGTGAAGCTGGAGCCGTACCAAACAGGCCCTTAATTATAAGCTTTTTGCACACCAACCTGCCACGAGAGGGACTCCACCAATGTTTCAAGATGCAACTCATGATTTACCGGATTTTATCTTAGACCCCAAAGTCATCGAAAATGGAGAGGAATCCCATCTTGAGATCAGACCTGAAAAAACAGGAGAAACAGGTTTCTTGGCTCCTATCATTCTTTTGAAAACCACCACTGCATATGTTGGATCTGAACACGGTAAAACAAATATATCGAAGATTCTTTCTTGCATATGGCAGTACAGCTTTGTTTGCACCCAAATTGAGCAAGTGTAGTCAAAATCGGCAGTGGAAAGGCTTGAAAAATATTTGGTTACAGCAAAGATTTTGAGGAAAGACTGTCCGGATTAAGGTCGATACGGATTGTGTTCTTCAACGTGTTGTAATAGGATACGATCGGTTTATGAGGATAAAAGATGGCTACGGGCATGCTAGAAACAACACAATCAAATCAATCAGCCAGTATTATATTTTTATCTATTTTTCTGCCGACTAGGAGTAGTTCTTGTAATTTAGAAGCTCTATAATCCGATTTTGATAGATAAAGTTACGTATCACCGATTGTTGATCTTCATCGATTACATCCTCAGGTATGGTTTACTCAAATTTTGTTATGCATCGCCTTTTCAGAATCAATTTACCTTTACCCTTTGATTAGCCCTAATCGGCTAAATAGATTTACCCCTCATCTTCGATTTGATCGGCTTTTGGCTAATTAGATCTAAGTCGATTGTCCTGCGAAATTGGCTTTGAGTAAATTTTATATTTTTCTTTACCGATTTCAGGGTCAAATCGGTTGGAACGCTCTGAACCCAGCGTTTGTCTGGTGTGTTGTGGCTGATAAACCCTACATCAAGTTTTTTTGTGTCAACACACTCTTAACACGCCCGGTGGGACCACAAAGATGTCTTCATCTGGCAAGTCAATTCCGCCATCCAACCTCAACGCCAAGGCTATAATCATCCCTACATTGGACGATTTGACTCCAGAACAGTGCAAAGAAATTGAAGATCAGAAAGCTGCTTTGGAGGAGATGATGTTGGATTGCTACCACAAAACGCAATGTGGTGTCACCCAGAAAACTGCTTTGCTGACGGTAAATGTCCTCGGCGACATAGGGGTCGCAAAGAGCTCGGTAAGTCAATATATGCATGCGCAAGTAGAATTATCAGCTATGATTGAATAGTCTATGCATCATGCTTTGATCAATCAATCATCGGCTTTAGTTACCACACTCAAGCTGATGACTACTAATAGTGTCGAGACAATTGCCCAAGAGTTGGCTCCGTCTGGAGGCCTGCTCGATCCGTTGCAGGCATTACCAACCTATCCTGTTTATTCAATGGCGCAAAACACTATCACCGTGGTTGGTACAAAACCATCGGCTCCGACTCCTTTGATGCCGACTCTATCGTTATACAGCCACGCGATCCTCGTCCTAGCGAGGTCACGCATTACCAAGCATATACTGATATTGCCAAATTGAATGTGTTAGCTAGTTTGCCGCCATCGGCCCTGTTTCACGCCTTTCCACAATCGATTCCACAGCCAGTTGAGTCTGATAGATACTCGCAACACCATGAGCTGATTCCACCTAGGAATCTGGTCCCGCATAAGGTGGTAATCTATTCAGAATCCTTTGTCCCATTACTGGAGCCGCTGGTTAGAAGAAATGATGGATACGACCAATTCTCCTAATATTTATCGACTCAACCTAATCAGCAGCCCGAGTTTGTACTCGGGGGACAGAATGCCAGTTATGATCATAATTGGTAGGGGCCCAATACCTCGTCGGCTAATAATGTGAGTTGGGCCGACTAGATCTCTGCTGTGTTGAGGAAGCAATTCGGCATTCAGCCAAAGGGCAGAGGTACCGGCTATAAAAAGTCGTATCTAGATTACATAGATCGTATGCCATATCCACATAATTTTAAAGTGCCTGATTTTGCCAAATTTTTTAGAGACGATTCAGTCACAACGTTAGAGCACATCAGACGCTTTATCGCTCAATGTGGTGAAGTTGCTCAGTCCGACAGGGTAAAAATTAGATTATTCCTATTATCATTATCAGGAGTTGCTTTTACTTGGTTTACTAGTTTACCTCCAAATTCGGCTCATTTTTGGAATAATTTGGAAAGCCAATTCTATGAGTACTTTTTCTCTGGATAGTCTGGAACTAAGGATTTCCAATCTAAGTTCCGTCAGCCAGAAATTTAGGGAATCGGTAGTAGATTACATTAAAAGATTCAAGGAGATTAGAAAATGGTGTTTTAGTGTTACGCTACCTAATAATCAATTGGCCGACTTAGCTTTCCAGAGGTTAATTCCTCCCTTAAGGAAAAGTTCAGTGGACAAGCCATCTGCTTCATCGTGTATCGACTCAAAAAGGTCGATTTCCCGACAATAGGGGGTTCCAGGATAAATTCAAAGTAAATGGTAATAATAAGGAAAAGGACAAGGCTAAGGTTAATATGGTCAACTATTGTCCAAGTGAGTCATCTGAAGATAATGAAGCAGAGGTAAATATAGCCGAATGGGTCAAAGGTTCCAAAAAATCTTTGGTCTATTCATCGCTTAAGCTGACTAAAAACAAGTCAAAAGTGAAGTATGCATTTGATGTGTCCAAATGTGATCATATTTTTGATTTACTTTTGCAAGAAAAAATAATATGATTGCTTGAGGGACACGTTATACCATCGGTTAACGAGATTAAGTAACGAAGGTATTGCAAGTGGCACCATTCTTTTTTCATAATACTAATGATTGCAATACTTTTTGTCAACAGATCCAGGCGGCTATTGAAGATTATTGGCTAAAATTCACAGATGAGCCGACCATGCAGGTGGATGTTGATTTGTTCCCCATAAATATGGTCCAATGTTTGCGCAAAGGAAAAGAGCCGATGTACAATGAAGATCCGAAACAGGCTTGGCGTGTCAACATTCAGCTAAACTCGAAAGGCAATGAGACCTTGAAGATCACAATTGGGTCACTACAAATAGAAGTTGATCATGATGGCAAGAATTCAAGGACCATCAAGTCCAAGGGAGATCCGCAAGTGGGTAAATGGTACAAAGCGAAGAAGTCACCGCCACGAAGGACGATTAGCAAGCCTAAGCCAATTTTTGCTCAGTTGCTGGAAAAGTATGAAAGGATGAATAATTGGCCACAACATCCTTCACGACGGCCAGATAATCTGTATTGGCCTGAGAACATGGAAAGAGCCCATCAAAGGTGCCCCTTTTGGCAGTTTTGCTGGGAAGGGGAGTAGCACTGCCATCACCGTACTCATGTCTGATGGAACACTACCTAGGACAATTGGCCCATGCGATCGGCCAAAAATAGATTATCGAGGCCAATATGGGATCATCCTAACAAAAGTTACAGGAAGCCAGTTTGGGAGAGGATATCCTTGCTAAATCAGGCTGAGGTACAAGCAGAAGGATCCAGCTCTACAGTCGAGACGGATCTGGCTAAAAAATGCGTAGGCTAATCGAACCCAAACCTAGATGGTGCCCGCTAGGTCTTAGCCGATCACAACGTAGATGGTTTCAAGACTAAGAACCCAGGAGATTAGGGAGGCCGAACAAGAGAAACAAAGAGACCAGGAGTTCAATGAGCTTCGGCCGATGAAAACCGTGAAGGAGTGGAGGAGGAAAGACTAAGTTGAGGAAGAGTCAGATTCAACCGATGACTTGGGCTCGCCTATGATTCGAGATGACACTCCTATGGACATCATTATGGTGTTCACTTTGCTAGTCGAGTTCAAACTAAGGACTGAATCGACTAAAGAAATTTTTGGTCAGCTATGTTTGGGTGCTCAAGACACAGTCTTCGAGAAGGCCCATGATGCCCATCAGCATCTCATCTACTATATCTCAAAGGGCATATAAACGGCAAGCCGATCTCAAGCTAGTGGATGGAGGGGCAACAGTCAATTTGCTGCCGTACACCACCTGCAAGAAGCTGGGTATGTCCAACGAAGACTTGATCAAAGCTAATATGGTTTTGAATGACTTCACAGATGACTCCACCGAAGATAAAGACATCATGGTCACAGAATTAACTATCAGTAGCAAAACATTGCCAACTGTATTCTTCGTAATCGACGCCAAAGACAACTATAGTGTATTGCTTGGACGGGACTGGATACATGCGAATTGTTGCATCCCGTCGACTATACACTAGTTGTGTCGGTGTTTCGAGTACCGGCAAGTGAATTTTTAGTCAAGGGGTCGCGCGTTCCCTCTCCTTGAATGGTCAGACTCAGGGAGCCCAAGAAGTATATTGGTTCGGGCCGAATGTCCCTACTCCAGTTCGTGTGATGGATCTATATTGCTCTGGGTGCAGATGTCTACACAGCGTTACAAGCGAGGGCTAAGGGCTGGCCTTGAGCACCTCGTATGAGTCGGAGAAGTAAGAACAGTTCACTCGTAAAATCCGTCCCCTTCCCTGAGGGTCCTGCCTCCCTTTATATAGACGGAGGGGGCAGGTTACATGGGAATTTGGAAAAGAGAGGATGGGGTGTCCTACGCCTAGGAGTCCTGGTCTTCAGTCTTGATCGGTGTCTACTCATCCCATGCCAGGTCGGTAGATACATCGAGTGGCATGGGTTTCTGTTTCACCGGGAAGTGGCGCACCTACCCTCTGTGCGTTTGCCAAGTGCTGACGCCGTAGCGCTTGGCTCTGGTGTTGCCTCAGGAGGGAGCGTATCCTCCCACTGTGCATGACTGGACGATGAGACTGTTGCTTGACTTCGGCAGTCTCCTCGACACCTCGGGAAGGAGCCACCTGCCCTTCGCTCGGTCATTCTAAGCCGTCATGTTCGTGGGGCAGGTGACCATCGACCGGTGATGGTCTGGCATTCGGCCCTTGGCGGAGATCGCCATGGCTTGGTCGGAGCTTGTGGGGCGCCCGACCCATGGTGGGGGTCAGACCGCCCCCCTGGTCGGTTAGGTCAGGGACAAGTGTCCTTCGTGGCCCAGCGGGACCTTCGGCCGGAGCTGGGCTTAGGGTAGCCCATTCGTTATCTTGGGCCGTTGGGGGTATCCATGGTATGAGTATTCGTCAGTGGCCCCCGAGCCCCCGAGTGAGCTCGTCAGAGGCGGTCGGGGGTTTGCCTTGGTCGGCAAAAATCCGACCGAGTGCAGTGAGCGGACTTGGTCGGCCATTCGCCCGGGTGCGCTCGGAGGATTTGCCTTGGTCGGCGAAATCCGACCGAGTGCAACAAGCGGACTTGGTCGGCCGTTGGCCTAGGTGCGCTCGGAGGATTTGCCTTGGTCGGCGAAATCCAACCGAGTGCGGCGAGCGGACTTGGTCGGCCATTTGCCCGGGTGCGCTCGGAGGATCTGCCTTGGCAGGTAAAGTCCATCCAACTTGGTCGGCGAAATCCGACTGGGCGCGTGCGGGCGGATCCTGTTGGTTCTGTGCCCCGAGAGGGTCGGATGGCTGCCTTGGTCGGCAGAGTCCGACCGACTTGGTCGTCCGGTTTTGGCCAGGTGCGCGCGAGCGCACCCAGTGGGTGTAGCCCCCGAGCGGGTCGGAGAGCTGGTCGGGGGGTTTACTCTTGCTGACCGGGGCCGACTGATTTGGTCGGCAGGATCCGACTCGGTGTTGCCTTGGTCGGCACGGGCGCCCAAATGCCTTTGGCAAGGTTCTGGTATCCGAGTGCTAGTTTTACGTCGTAGCTCGACGTTGCCTTGATCGGCGCGGACGCCCAGATGCCTTACGCGAGGTTCTGGTGTCCGAGTGCTAGTTTTACGTCGTAGCTCGACGTTGCCTTGGTCGGCGCAGACGCCCAGATGCCTTACGCGAGGTTCTGTTATCCGTGTGCTAGTTTTACGTCGTAGCACGACGTGTTTACAAGGCTAGTTTTTCGCCGGAGCTAGGCGGAGGGCGTCCGCCCCAAGTCCTCATCTGGTGAGGCTATCTGTGGGAGGACTTGCCTTTGCTTTCCCTACCTCCCTGCGTGAGATGAGAGAAAAAGGAGAGCAAAGGAGCCAGAGAGTTCCTCACCTTCCTCTTCTCTCACCTTTTCGTTGTTTCCACCTTCGGAGATGTCGTGGTCGGAGTGCTCCACTCAACCCAGCCGCGCGCTTGGCCTGGAGAAGAAGTGGTTCCTTCCTCCGCAGGACGTCTCGAGGTGGAGGGTGCCGACGGGGGTCGCGGTCCCCTCACCGGAAGACGACGAGATCGTCGTGCCCTCCTCGTTCTACGAGCGCGATTTCGGGCTCCCACTCCATCCGTTTGTCCGCGGGTTGCTGCACTACTACAAGGCGGAAGTGCATCACCTCAATCCCAATGGCGTGCTCCACATAGCGGTCTTCATTACGCTATGCGAGGCGTTCTTGGGGATCGACCCCCACTGGGCGCTTTCGAGGCACTTCTTCCATGTGCGGCTAAGGAAGGACAAGCCAACGGATACCTCGGCGCCCATCGGCAGCGTGGCCTTCCAGCTACGTGGCGGCCGTGGACCGGACTACATCGATGTGAAGCTGTCGTCGTCGAACCGAGGGTGGACTCCAAATGGTTTTATGCTCGGAACCTGGGAGGCAGCGCCCCGGCCTTCACCGGCTGGCTTCCCGAGGCGGGGCCTGAGTGGACTTGGGGCGCCGACCGGAAGGATAAGAACAAGGTGGACGCGATCATCGAGCGGATCAAGGTCCAAAAGGAGCGGGGCCTGATCGGCGACGTTATTGTGCGTGCATTCATGAGGATGCGCGTCCAACCCCTCATGGATAGGGCGTGCCCCATGTTTCAGTATGAAGGGGTGTCCGACCCCATGAGAATGGCGAAGTCGGAGCTCCCCACGTCGGAGGTCGGGGCTCGGGTGTCCGTCGTCACAGGGCAGTGCCACCGAGGCGGCGATTGGCCACCCCGAGCCATTCTCAGCGCGCAATCCCCGGACCTGGTAACCCGAGCAATTCTCTTCCTTTTCTCTTCTTTCCCCCTCAGCCCTTAGTATTTGGTCCGACTAGTGTCTCCGTGTTTTCCAAGGGCTGGCGGGCGATCTCCGGGCATTCTTCTTGGGAGAAGGAGTTGAGGGTCGTGGCCCATGCAAGGCGTCCAAGAAGACCTAATCTGCCGTAAGAGGCGGAAGGAGAGGAGGAGGAAGAGGAAGGTGGAGAAGAAGCAAGAGCGCGCAGCAAGGGCCGCACATGGCGAGGAGGTCTCCGACACGACCGCCGTCGATACGGTCGATCCAGAGTTGACCTCGAGTGACAGCAGCGGTGGCCACGGTGACGACCCCTACCACGGGTTGGACTTCGGGCTGCCGACTGGTGGTGGTCCGGACGAGGGTGCCAGCGCGAGCGCCGCCGTCGTCGTGCCCCAGGCGGAGGCGCCCCCGGTGGAGGCGTCCTTGGGGAAACGGAGGGGCGACTCGCCTCCGCAAGGAGGGTCGACGAAGAAGGCGCGGTTGCCGCGCACCCACTCAGCGTTGTAAGTGTCTTTCCAAGTTGCATTTGCATTAGAGTCGTTCGAGTAGTTTCCGACCAACTGTTGTGTGTGGCCTCTGGGGGTGGTCGTGGCGGCAAGCGGCAAGATTCATTCATGGGCCCGTGAGGGCCGGGCGCCGCCCCGCGAACCGCATGGGTCGAGAAGCCGCCGGTCGGCCGAGCGCGGCCGAGCCGAGCAGTGCATTGGCGGAACCGGCGAGTGTCGAGGCGCCGCAGGCGGTGACGGAGCTACCGGCGGAGCCGACAAGGGTCGGGGCACTGCTGGCGGAGTCGGAGCACGAGGGAGTCCCGGCGACTCTTGGCGAGTCGAGGCCTCACCCGGAGGCCGAAGAGGGTGAGGAAGAGCTCCCACCACCACCGCCAGTGAAACCGCCGGCTCATGCGATCCGGGTGACCAGGGTGATCCTGCCGCCGTCGCCCGAGAGCCCACCGGCGGGGGTCGGAGGTGGTCATCATCAGGCCGCATGATCCTCCGCAAGCGCAAGCCGCCGGGGCGGTCCCAGGAGAGTCCGCTCGGCCACCCTTGCCCTTGCTGATCTGGCCAGGCGAATATCCATCCGGCTGGCCGTCCCTCGTGCTGGACGATACGGTGGAGCGCGGAGAGTGGGAGGCTCTCCAGGAGGGTGCGCGGCGAGCCGAGGTTGAGGTGGACCAGATCCGAAAGGGTCTGGCCCTCGCCCTCGAGTCCTCCGGCAAGGCGCTGGATGCCATCACCGGGGGAATTCGCCCGATCGGCGCAGTAAGCCAAACAAAACCCCATCCTTGCAGTTTTTTCATGAGTTTGCGGTAAGCTAATAGGGTGTTCGTGTTTTGCAGCACTTGCGAGCCCGATCGGAGGACAAGTCCGAGTTCCTCCGGTGTTTGCACGGCCGGAGGACGGCCACCGAGGAGGAGCGCGACCGGCTGCGCCCCGAGCTGCACGACGCTCGGGAGGCCTTGGCGCATGAGCAGGCAGAGGCAGAAAAGGCCCGCCAGGAGCTGGGTCAAGTCACGCAAGTCTTGTCCGAGGAGCGCCGGACAAACCAGTCCTTGAGGACGAGGGTGTCCGAGCTCGAGTCTCTCCTGCCGGGGCCAAGAAGACTGTGGACGCTGCTGCCGCCATGGAAGAGATCGCGGCGGCGCGACGACTCCTCCGGTGAGCGCGACTTGGCCTAGGGGGCCGCCAAGCAATTGCGCACCGAGCGGGACGCCGCTCGGGAAGAGTTGGCCTTGGCGAAGAAACTTGGCGAGGACTCGGCAGTCCTCGTCGAGGGTCTTCGGAGGGATGCCGCGCACGACCAAGAGGCGCATGAACAGGCCCTGGCCAGGGCCAAGGAAGAGCTCCGCGCTTTGGGGGACTCCGCGGCTAGTAAGTGACCCAACCCCTTGATCGATTTTGCGATCGCAGCTCACCGGGCGCGCTATTTTGACGCTGTTTCAATCTGCAGAACTGCAGTAGAATTTGAGCGACGCCGTGGAGGTGTGGAGGCTAGCAGAGGAGGCGCGTGACGTGGCGGTCACGGCGCGGGACGTGGCCTTGACGGCGCAGCAGCTGGCGAAGGAGGAGCGGTTCGAGCAGGCCGCCGAGCTGGCGACCCTTCAAGGGGTCGGCCGAGCTGGCGATATCCATGATGGTCGGCCAGTAGAAGCCTTGTCGGAAGGCTTTTCCTACGAGGGACCGTGGTGCGGCGTGGTGGCCGCAGATACCGCCATGGATATCGAGCAGCTGCCTCCCCTGGTCGGCTAGAATGCATTTCTGGAGGACTCCAGAGGGGCTCCTCTTGTAGAGGTCTTCTCCGACCAGGACGAAGGATTTTGCCCATCGAGCGAGGCGCCGGGCCTCGGTTGGGTCGGCGGGGAGCGATCCGTCAATCAACAGGTCGATGAAGGGCTTCCTCCAGTCGAAGTCGACTATCAGCACGCCGCGATCCGACCCGGACGATTTCACGTCCGACCGCTCGGTGGTCGGAGCGGTCGCGTCCGGCGGGTCGGTCGCCTGCTCGGTTGTCGAGTCCAACCAGATGGAAGGTTTGTGAAGATCGCAGACGAAGATCCCAGGTGGGACCGGTCCCTTGCTGGAGGCGAGATTAGCTAGGTAATCGGCCTCACCGTTGTAGCGTCTGTAGCTATGGTGAAGCTCGAAACCCTTGAACCTTTCCTCGAGCTTGCGCACTTCCCGACAGTATGCTACCATGCGGGCGTCACGAGGCTCCATGGCCTTCATGACTTGGTCGACGACAATCTTGGAGTCGCCGTGTACGTAGAGTCAGCGCGCGCCGAGGTCGGCAGCGATCCAGAGACCGTTGACAAGGGCTTCATACTCGGTGACGTTGTTGGTTGCGTCGAAGAGTAGTCGGATGGCATACTGAAGCTTGTTCCTGAGCGGGGAAACAATGGCGACTCCAGCGCCTGCTCCGTTCTTGGTATAGGACCCATCGAAGTACATCGTCCAGTACTCGGGGTCTTCGAGCGCCGGTGGCGCCTGGGCTTCGGTCCACTCGGCAACGAAATCAGCCAGAACCTGCAACTTGATCGCTGTCCGGGGGACGTACGATATGTCATAGCCATTGAGCTCGAGTGCCCACTTGGCTATTCTTCCTGAGGCGTCGTGGTTGCGGATGATTTCGCCGAGCGGCAAGGAGGTCACCACGGAGATAGGGTGCCGATCGAAGTAATGGATCAACTTCCTCTTCGTGATGAGCACCGTATAGAGCAATTTCTGCACCTGCGGGTACCGAGCCTTGGACTCGGAGGGTACTTCACTGATGAAGTAAACTGGCCGCTGTACCTTAAGAACATGGCATTCTTCTGCTCTCTCTACGACAAGCACCGCGCTAACGACCTGGGTCGTGGAGGCGATGTAGAGGAGCAGCGGTTCTCGGCGCCAGGCGACCAAGATCGGGTGAGGTCGAACGCCACCGATCGAGGGCTTCTGAGCCTCCCGTGATCCAAATGAACTGGTTGGATTTCTTGAGCAGCTTGTAGAGCGGCATTTCGCGCTCGCCGAGGCGAGACACAAAATGGCTCAGGGCTACGAGGCATCCTGTCAGCTTTTAGACTCCTTTCAGGTTACCGAGTGGGCCCATCTTCATGATCGCGGAGATCTTCTCCCGATTGGCTTCGATGCCACGCTCGGAGACAATGAAGCCAAGCAGCTTTCCCTTGGGGACCCCGAAAATGCATTTCTCGGGGTTGAGCTTGATACGGAACCGTCGAGGTTCGTAAAAGTTTCCTCTAGGTCGGTGACAAGATCGCCGGCCTTCTTAGTCTTGACGACGATGTCGTCGACGTACGCCTCGACAGTACGGCCTATTTGGTCGTTAAAGCACGTTTGCATACATTGCTGGTATGTAGCACCCACGTTTTTTAGACCGAATGGCATCGTTACGCAACAGAACGAGCCGAACGGAGTGATGAAAGAAGTTGCGAGCTGGTCAGACTCTTTCATCGCTATCTGGTGGTAGCCCGAGTAGGCATCCAAAAAGGACAGGGATTCGCACCTTGCGATGGAGTCGACGACTTGGTCGATGCGAGGCAATGGGAATGGGTCCTTGGGACATGCCTTGTTCAGGCTCGTGTAGTCAACACACATTCTCCATTGCCTGGTTTTCTTTTTACAAGTACAGGGTTGGCCAGCCACTTAGGGTGGCGTACCTCTTTTATAAACCCTACGGCCAAAAGTTTGGCAATCTCCTCCCCTATGATCTTGTGCTTCTCCTCGTCGAAGCGGTGCAGGCGTTGGGCGACCATCCTTGAGCCAGGTCGGATGTTCAAGGAGTGCTCGGCGACTTCCCTTGGGATTCCAGGCATGTCGGAAGGCTTCCATGCGAAGACGTCTCGATTGGCGTGGAGGAAGTTGACGAGCGCGCTTTCCTATTTGGCGGGGAGCGTGGCTCCGACCCGCATGGTCTTGGCCGGATCCTCGGGATCGACCGCGACCTCCTTTGTGTCCTCGGCGGATTTGAAGGAACTTGGCCCCGACTTGGTGGAGTCGGGGGCGGACTCGGAGGTTTCCCTCCGGAGGTTAACGAGCTCGGCGGATGCAATGACCGCCGACGCCAACTCGCAACTGCTTTTCTCGCAGTTGTAGGCTAGCTGAAAAGATGAGACCACGGTGATTACTCCCCGCGGGCCCGGCATCTTCAGCTTGAGGTATGTGTAGTTGGGGACCGCCATGAACTTGGCGTAGCACGGCCTCCCCAGGATGGCGTGGTAGGAGCCGGGAAACTCCACAACCTCGAAGGTGAGGGTTTCAGTGCGGAAGTTGTCCGGGCCCCCGAAGGTGACAGGCTGGTCGACTTGCCCGAGTGGATGGGCCTGCTGGTCCGGGACGACGTCGTAGAAGGGCGGCTTGCTCGGTTGGAGACTCGAGCGAGGGACCCCCATGGAGTCGAGCGTCTCAACGTACAGAATGTTGAGGCCGCTGCCGCCGTCCATGAGCGCCTTAGTCAGGCGCTTTGGCCTTATGACGGGGTCGATGACCAGTGGATATCTCCCTGGCTGCGGAATGTGGTCGAGGTGGTCGGTCCGATCGAAAGTGATCGGGGATTCCGATCACCGGAGATACTTAGGCACGGCGGGAGTCACCGTGTGGACATCGCGGAAGGCGAGCTTGAGCCGTCGTTTGTCGGCGTAGTACACCAGTCCGCCGAAGATCATGAGGCAGCTGTCGGGCTCTGGGAACTCGGCATCCGCCCTCTTTTCCTCGGCATCTGGTGCCGAGTCCCGCTTCTTCCCCTTGCCCCGCGATAACGTGGGGGTTCCGGAGAGCAAGCGCTTCAGGACTTCGCAGTCCCGGTATTTGTGCTTGATGGGGCACCCGTGGTTCGGACACGGGCTGTCCATCAGCTTCTCGAAATGGTCGGCGTTCTCGCTGATGTATGGTTTGCAACAGGACCAAGTGGCCTTGCGCCTTGTTTCCCTCGCCTTCTTGTCGAGGCGGTCGGAGGGGTGCTTGCCCGGCTGGGCTCTCGCTTGGCCTTCCCTTTCTCGAAGATGGCCCCCACAGCCTCTTCGCCAGAGGCGTCAGGCCAGGCACGTTTAATTGGACAAGTGAAGTTTTGCCCCGATGGAGTCCAAGCAAGCAATGAAGACCCTACAGGATAAGACGCAGAGCTATTGGCAGATAATGGATAGCTGTGAGACCATTGAAGATTTCTAAGAAATCAAGAAATTAGGCCAAGGATTCACATCGACCGATCTGCTTGAAGAAGTCGACTTAGGCAATGGTGATAGGAAAAGACCTACTTTTAATAGTGCAAAATTAGATACAACATATAAGAAAAATTGATCAAAATCCTTAAGAACTATATAGATTGCTTTCCCTGGGAGCACCATAAGATGCCTAGTTTAAGTCGACAACTTGTCAAATATCGGCTACCTTTAAAGCCAGGGTATCGGCCGTTTAAACAGTACCCTCGAATGTTTAATTCGGCTTTGTACAATATTATAAAAGAAGAAATAGAGAGATTGTTGGAGGCCAAATTTATCAAGCCTTACTATTTTGCTGAATGGATCTCTAATATTGTTCCCATTATGAAGAAAAATGGTAAGCTGAGGGTATGTGTTGATTTCAGAGATTTGAATAAAGCTACTCCAAAAGACGAGTATCCGATGCCAATAGCCGATATGCTTATCGATGCTGCATCAAGAAATAAGATTATCAGTTTTCTAGATGGAAATGCTAGATATAATCAGATATTCATGGCAGAAACCGATATACCAAAGACCGCCTTTAGGTGCCCTAGCGCTCTAGGGTTATTTGAGTGGACGGTTATAATGTTCGGCTTAAAGAACGCTGATGCAACCTATCAGTGAACTATGAATTTAATCTTTCATGATCTGATCGGCCATATTATTGAAATTTACATTCATGATGTTGTAGTGAAATCAAAAGACGATTTGCAACATTTAGCCAATTTAGAGATAGTCTTTGAGAATATAAGGACACACGACTTAAAAATAAATCCTTTCAAGTGTGCGTTTAGCGTGTCGCTTGGATAATTTTGAGGTCAATCAAGAAGGAGTAAAGGCTACAGCCAAAACGAAGCCACTAACGTGCAAAAACGAATTGCAGAAGTTGATCGGCAAAATCAATTATTTACAACGGTTCATTTCAAATCTTTTTGGTCGTATCCACGTGTTTACTCCCTTATTAAAGTTAAAAGGTAATCAGGAATTTGTTTGGGGAGCCGATCAACAGAAGCTTTTGATGATATCAAAGAATACCTAACCAATCCTCTAGTCTTGGCTGCGCCGCAAAAGGGGATTCTATTCAAGCTATACATATCGACCGAAAAGGAAACTATCAGAGCTGTTCTGGCACAAGAAGTTGACGATAAAGAAAGGGTGTTCTATCCAAGCCAACGTTTACTAAACGCTGAGATCAGGTCCCTTTTATAAAAAAACTATGCTTATCTTTATATATTACCTGAAGAAAGTTAAGGTATTATATTCTAGCATTGGCTTGTAAGGTAGTTTACAAAACAGATGTTATAAAGTACATGCTTTCAGCTCCAATTTTACATGATCGACTTAGTTAATGGACTTATGCATTGATAGAGTTCAACCTATCATATGAATCGGCTAAGACTGTTAAAGGACAGGTTATAGCTGATTTTATAACAGGACGTGAAACTACCATCGATCTAGTTTCCATCGCTCCTTGGCAGTTGTACTTTGACGGAACGGTATGTCGAGAAGGCGATGGCATTGGAATAGTACTCGTCTCATCTAAAGGGCACAACTTCAAGTTTGCATTTCGGCTAAATAGCCGATGCTCTAATAATTAGGCAGAATATGAAGTATTACTCAAAGGCCTACAACTATCAGAAACCATCGAAGTATATGCTATTGAGGTTTATGGCGATTCCTTATTAGTTGTGTAGTAAATCAAAGGGGAATACCAGTGTCATGATGAAATACTGCTTAAATATTTAGAACAGTGTCATGATACAATCAGCTCATTCACTTCATTTTCCATTGACCATATTCCAAAGAGAATGAATGATAGAGCTAATTTGTTAGCTTAACAGGTATCGGGATATAAGGATTTTGGCCAATATCAAATGCCTAAGCTGGTTGACAAAGCGATAATGTGTGCTGATGCTGTCAATTAGAGGACAAAGATAAAAGACTACCTAATTGATCCATCCAAGCCGACAAAGCGCAAAGTTAGATAGCAGGGATTAAAGTATTTTGTCCTGGATGAAGTATTATACTATCGAACATTAGAAGGGTTGCTACTGAGATGCCTTAGAGCCGATGAAGCCAAAGTGGCTATGGGTGAAGTGCACGAAGGTATTTGTGGGTCTCATCAATCAGTTTACAAGATGAAATGGATGCTTAGACGCATAGGGTATTTTTGACTGATGATGTTGGAGGATTGCTTCCAATATTATAAAGGGTGCTGGACTTGTTAAAAGTTTGGCAGTATACAATTGACTTTAACATCGGCTTTGCATTCTATTATTAAGCCTTGGCCATTCAGATGATAGGGAATAGATATAATCGGTCAAATATTTTCTGCCTCAAGCAAAGATTACAAATTTATTCTAGTTGTGACCGATTATTTTTTCAAATGTGTTGAGGTTGTACCTCTCAAAAAGGTTACAAGTATCGAGGCTATCGGATTTGTCAATGAGCACATTATTCATCGATTTGGCATCCTAACTATCACAACCGATCAAGGTACAATGTTTATGTCCAATAGTTTTCAAGATTTTGCCAAGAGCTTGGGTATTAAGCTATTGAATTCATCATCTTATTATGCCCAAGCCAACGGTCAAGCTAAATCATCTAACAAAACTTTGATTAAGCTGATTAAGAGAAAGATCGAAGAAAAACCAAGGAATTGGCATTCAATGTTGTTAGAATCTTTATGGGCCTATCGACTGGCATACCATGGATTAACAAAGTTTTTGCCTTATCAGCTGGTTTATGGTCAGGAAGATATTTTACCAGTGGAAATAAATATTGATTCTATATTTGTGGCCAGACAAAACAATTTGTCAATAATCGACAACTTAGATGATTTGGCAGACTTACATTTGTATATATTGGATCGACTTAAAAAGAATAAGATGAGAGTTGCTAAAGCTTACAATAAAAAAAGTAATGCCTAAGTTTTTTATGAGGCCGATTTAGTTTGGAAAACTATACTTCCCATCGGCTCTAGGGATAACCAATTTAGAAAATGGACTCCTACATGGGAAGGACCATATAAGATAAATCGGCTTGTTGGTGGGAATTCCTATATGCTAGAAATGTTGGACGGCGTGGTATTTCCTAAGGCAATTAATGGAAAATATTTGAAGAAATACTAGCCTAGTGTTTGGATTGGCTCTTAATTGGTTAGATGCTCCATGCCAGTAAAGACAAATTAACACGGTGCAGTTAATTTCGGTTAAGTTAAAATATATCCATGACATTAACAAGCAAGACAAGACTTAGATAAATAATCGGTTAAACAGCCGATTAACCATTACGAAAGCTTTCTGTTTTAACCAAGGCCAATAAGAGTATTTCTTGATTCGTTACAAGGTCTAGGGATTAGCACTGCAGACTAGAACCATGACGTCTTGCGCCCAAAGCCAATAGAGCTCCCGCTGCCTTCACTATCGTATCTTGTAGCCGATCCAAGATCATCTCATCTTCTTTGGCATTTGCGGGCACAGGGACAATTTTGGCTAATTGTTTTGTGATGTCAGCCACAACCGAAGCGATTTCGAGCTTCTGGTTCTTGATGGTCGATGCAAATTTTTTGATGAGGTGTTGGCCATCAGAGATTTGCTTTGTTAACTTGGCCAACTCTTCTTCGAGGAGTTTCTTTGCCGATTCTAGTTTTGAGACTGCATCTTTATTATTCTTGAGTGACTAGACTTCAGCATCAAACTTACACTTCTTTGACTTGGCATCGGCAACCAGCTCATCCAAAAGTTTTGGTCGGCTTCTTGTGCCACCCTCTGAGCAATTCGAGGCTTGGCGACATCAACTCTGCCTTCTTATCATATAGATGGCAGACATCCAAAAGAGCAGCCATTGCCTCTAGGGGCAAATCAGCTTCAACAGTAGCCATCGCGTCATGAATCGGCTGGTTGTTGCTCATAATTTCTTCCTGCAGTCTCATCACCAAGTCGAAGAGCTTCTCAAGCCGTTCTTGCGTCCCTAGAGCCGATGTCACTACAGCCGACACTTCCTTTTAGACTTCTATTATTTTGTGAATATCTACGAGATAGTCGTCGGTGGCCATGATCTCTGGATCATCGAGATCAGCCAAAGCAAACCCTAATAGGTCCGTTGGATTGGAGGTAGCTGGAGCAGTAGGGGCCGGTGGCGTCGACTGAGAAGAGGGAGATGGAGCCCCCAGAGAAATTTCAGGCAGATCGGCCAGAATGTTGGCCACCTGCACTGATGGAATTAGTTATAAATGAGAATTAAAATGAGTTAGACCGGTGTACAAGGATACTCATCATATAAACCCATGAAGCATGTGTTGAGCTTTCACCACTCTGTTCTTGAGGCTTGGAGCCTCTTTTAGTAGGACCCATGGCAGATTTTGCCTTCTTCTTTTCTAAAATTTAATCAAACATGAGTTAGTCCCTAGAAGGGGCATATAACGATGAAGTGAAGTGACAGTCGATCGAAGTATACTTATTGGGTTGCTGTTTTTTCTCCATGTCCGACAGCGATGGGCTTTAAATGCCCAAGGTGCCCGAGGTGTACCCCGTGAGGCCGGTCGACTGATGCAGCCTTTTCCCTTGCTGGCCACTACCCGACTGGCCAGAGATTGGCTTCTTACCCACAACCTTGGTCTGCGAATGGGAACAAAAGCCAGTTAGTAAAAAGTATTTGGCAAAATTGAAGGTTGGGGTGAAGAGAAATCCATTTAGTCAATACCTTGTCGGTAATGTCTACTAGACTTGTGTTAGTATATTCAAAGGAGCTAGAAGAGCTAGACTCATTGCTTGAACCACTGTCGGGAACTACCATCGGCTCAGGCAGATTTGAAAAAAAATGCGTTAATAATAGCCGACAGCGTCCTCTCCAAAAAGAGCGCCTCCGCAATAGATGACCACCAAGAGAAAAAGTGGTCTGCCCTGCGGGTGTTCAGAAAAAATGTGGCAAGGCTTCAATTTGAAGCTCATCGGCTATTTCCAGTACAATACTTGCTGTGGCTACGTTGCGAACGTGAGCTCTTGGCTGAAACCGATCAATCAATGGGAGACTTGGAATCACTTGCCCAAAGTTCAGCTGCCTGGCATAAATAGAGGGGTGGTAAAATTCGTAGGATGGTTGAAATGTCCGATTTCCCATATTGAAGCCAACATGAAGGATACTCGGAGAAATGAAAATCTTGTAAAAATTCAAAGTCTCCTGAGGCATCAAGGAACTGTCGGCTTCTAGATGCAAGAAAGATGGCCATGGAAAAACGGCCACTCCATTATAACTGAAAAAGTCCTGTTGTTTGAAGTCTTTATTATTAAGCTGAAGAAAGAAAGCCTCGTACTTCCTTGAGTCGATGCGTGTAATTCTTGTTTCATTCCCAGAGTACGTCATAAATCTCTCCCGTATGATTGGCTAGCTCTGAATTGAGGCACTACATTTTCTGGGGTGTCTTCCCACGAGAACACTGTATCTTCGGCTGGTTCTAAGGCAAAAGATTGGCTGAACAAGCAATGCAGCCAGATCTGAATAAACCAAAGGGGGCAGCCTACATTGCCGATGTAGAAACTAGCAATTCTCGTAAATAATCGACTTCTTATTATGTACATCATTTGATACACTGCTCCCAATAGCATCTTTCCCAGGGCTAGCCGACTGCCTTCTACTAGTTGCTTTGCTATAACCTGATATACTTGACTCGATCCAAGAGAAGTGCTGAAAAACAAATCTCGATCTAGCTAGAGGTTGAGAAAAGCTACATGTTCTTCATCTGATACTGGCCCGTGTATTTTGTTGTTGCTGATATATTTGGCCCACCCTTCGCCTTCGGATTTGATCAGTTTGTACTTGGGTTTAGCACTGTAAGCTGATATTTGGTCTTCATCCGGCCTCAAGCAGCATAGTTGAGCCACGTCCAGTAGAGTTGGGCCGACAAGACCAGTGTGGAATATGAATGCATTGAAAGTGTCCGACCAGAAATAGCAAGCTGTGGCCACTAAAGGCTCATTGGCCTCTGGATCTGCTAAGCATAGGGGGAGTCACTCGGCTATTCTCATCCTATCCCATACCTCTCTTTTGGGCCGATACCCGATTGTACTAGCTCGTCCATCCTTTGAGCGCCATCGGCCAAACCCTAAAGCTTTTACTCCAACCCTCTATATTATAACCAGCAGCCAAAAGTGGGAGACGAGGAACTTCTTCGTTTATAACCATATCGAAATCTAGACTTCCTACTAGTCCTAGGTAATACTGGTCATCACTGATAGGAATCGGAATGAGTACCTGATTGGGATCCATTCAGTCGATCTTGATGGGAGCTGACTGAGGACTAGAGGAGATGCTTTGAAAAATTTGTTAGCCTAGACAGAGAAGCCAATGGGTGATCTTCAAAGACCATGAGAACATAAGAATGACTGTGTAGGGAGCCGCATATTTATACAAAAGGTAAAATGTGAAATGGCAGGAAGGATTTTGAAACAACACGCGTAGTAAAAACGCACGATGTGCATGTTGAGATTTTTACAGCGCCATTAATGCAGCGGTTACTGGTAAAAATTTCCTGCTAGGCCGACGCCATGCAAGCCGATAGTTAAAATTTTTGGAAGATAACAAATTATCTCCAAAAATGGAGGCATATTTTTGCACCCAAATTGGGCAAGTGTAATCAAAATCGGCAGGATATAATCAGTAAATCATAACCAATATGTGGTATGGAAAGGCTTGAAAAATATTTGGTTACAACAAAGATTTTGAGGAAAGACTGTTCGGATTAAGATCGATACGGATTGTGTTCTGCAACGTATTGTAATAGGATATGATCAGCCGATGAGTATAAAAGATGGCCATAGACAGGCTAGAAACAACACAATCAAATCAATCAGCCCGTATTATATTTTCATTTATTTTTCTGTCGACTAAGAGTAATTCTTGTAATTTAGAAGCTCTGTAATCTTATTTTGATCAATAAAGTTGCGTATCGCCGATTGTTGATCTTCATCGATTACGTCCTTAGGTGTGGTTTACTCTGATCTTATTGTGTATCACCTTTTCAGAGTCAATCTACTTTTACCCTCTGATTAGCTCTATTCTGCTAAATAGACTTACCCTTTATCTTCGATTTGATCAGCTTTTAGCTGATTAAATCTAAGTCAATTGTCCTGCGAAATCGGCTTTGAGTGAATTTTATATTTTTTCCTTACCGATTTCAGAGTCAAATCGGTTGGCACGCTCTGAACCTGCGTCCTACTTAAGTTCTTGGCGCCAACAAGCTTAAACAATTGTGCGTGTCGATGCATGACCGCGCGTTTATCGGTGAAGTCAAACCTCGCAGAGAAATACTCAGAGAACATGGCGTTGAAAGTTGAAACATCTCCAAAAAAAAAATTGTTCTATTGCATCATTGGTATGTATCCATTTTGATTACAAGAGGCGCAGGTAGAGTGGCGAAGTACATGTTTGATTTTACATGGGCAGCAAAATTATTCAGACAATCCCAGAAGAGAAGCAAATAATCCTGAATCTACTTACAGAGAAAAGAGAGGAGAAAAAAAAAAGCAGAGGAAGAATCTCATAGAAGCTGTATAAGCAAGTGGCTGATCTACTGATCACTTGCTTCGAGACAACAAACATGGAGTAATTCCCAAAAATGATGCTTCAGTGTACTTTCCTTTTGTTTGCCAGGTGAGGAAATGCACCCAGGATGTTGTGTGCCCTCAGGTCCTGCCTTGTCAAGATCCCCACAATCGGAGATATCTGAAGAGAGAAGAAAGGAACAAAAATAACACAAAATCAGCACCAGATGCTTCACATTGAAAAGAGCAAATGAACAAGAAGCAAGTTTTGCAAGAACGTTATCGTGGTAGAGACTGCTGAAAGTTTGTGTTCTCAGCTCTATAACAACTGACCAAATTAGAAGCCTAATTTTGCACATCTATCTAAGGCATCAAATACTAGGAATCTTCAGAGACTGTGATCTTGGCTTGTACTAGTAATTGTCTCGCACTGTTTCTTAGAATGTACATAGAAATATTATTTTTGTTTGCACTCACCTCAGCGCCTTGGTACTTGGGAATGATGAGCATGTGCCGGAGCGCGACGGAGCGGAAGAGCACGACGGCCTTGGCGACGGACATGGTCTCCACGACGGTGTAGGGCGTGGTATTAGTGAATGGGTGGAGGTCAACGTACATGTCCATCTCCTCTGGCGTGAGATGGACGTCGTCGAGCTTCCCGCCCTTCTCGGCGAACTCGGCCGACGAGAACCGCTCCCTGATCTCCCACTCCTCCGTCCTCCTCTTCTCCGGCAGGAACCACCGCTTCTTGAGCACAGCGACGAGGTGGGACCGGAGCACGAGCCCGTGCAGCTCCGACACGCCGGGGCGCGGCCTGTCGAGCACCGGGAACCCGTTGTGGCTGGTGGACTGTAGCGTGTCGACGATGGTGGACACCTTCTCGACTACCTGAAGCGTGACGGCGCGGGGCTTGGCGGCGGCGAGCTCGCCGACGGTGAGGTCCTTCATCCAGGGCTCCGGCTTGGGCTCCAGGAACGGCAAACCCTTGAGGTCGAGGATGATCTCGTAGATGCTGGGGTTGAAGGCGTCGCCGACGGTCTTGGCTATGAGGAGCACGAACATGGTGATGGGGAGCAGGGGGAGGTTGTTGGTGAGCTCGAGGAAGATGACGCAGAGCGAGACGGTCATCCTCATCGACCCGGACATGAGCGCCGCCGCGCCGAGCACGGCGTAGAGTCCGTGGTCGATGCGCACGAAGCGGGCGAGCACGAGAGCGAGGATGCGGCCGTAGGCAGAGCCCATAAGGATGATGGGGAGGAAGAGGCCCGACGGGACGGCGATGCCAAAGGTGAAGAGCCCTAGCACGCAGTAGATGACGAAGAAGATGAGCAGCGAGTCGAACCGGAACTCGCCGGCGGTGCCCGTGGAGAAAATGTTGCGGGTGGCGTCTACGTTGGTGGCGTGCAGCAGGCTAGCGAGGTCGTTGTATTGCCCGGCGGGACAGTTGAACTGCTTGAAGTTGCCGCTCTTCCCTGTCGTCGGGCACGCATCGCCGAACGCCGGGTCGCACGGCGTGCACGGCACGGCGAACGGCAGCACGTAGAGCCCCGCCGACGTGAACACACACACAGCCAGCGCCAGCGCCAGCTTCGCCAGCCGCCCCTTCTCGTTTATGAGGTTGTACAGCCTGAGCACCTTGTGGAGGAGGTGGTTGTACAGGCTGCCGAGTAGGCCGCCGATGACGCCGACAAGGGTCACCGGGAGGAGGTCGCCGACGTGGTACCGGACTGTGACGTCGCTGACGTCGAAGATGATGAGCCCACCCTCGCCGAACATCCCGCACCGCCCGTTGCGGCACACCTCGATGAACCCGCGCAGCACCACCACCACGATGGCCGTGCTGAAGAAGGTTCGCCAAAGCAGCGCGCTCCGCCACCACGTCGCCACCTCCTCCAGCGAGAAAAGCACGCCGCCCACGGGGGCGCGGAACGCCGCGCACACCCCCGACGACGCGCCGCAGGTGATCAGGTCGCGCCGGTCCCGGTCGTTGTTGAAGTACCGCAGCCACCGCCACCGGAGACGGTACCGGTCGGAGCCGCCCTGGCTGAGCAGGTTCGCCAGGCACGCGCCGATGTGCACCAGTGGCCCCTCCTTGCCGAGGTCGAGCCCCGACGACACCGCGCCAATGCTGCCTATGATCTGCACCAAAAATCGAAAAAAAAAATGTGAGTCGTGTCACTCGCTGACACATTAGGCCGGTGTTGCGTATCACGTTTAGGTGAGAGGAACACTTGCCTTGACAATGAGCTGCGGCGCGCCGAACATGTTGGGCGTGTCGACGCCGTTGAGGTAGGCCTTGATCTCGGGGATGCCGGGGCCGGCGGCGGTGGGGGCGAAGACGACGCAGAGCACGGCGGCGGTGAACGTCAGGGCGAAGTTGATGCCGGTGAAGTAGAAGAACCCGGTCCAGTACCTGCAGTGTTCGGCAAACAAGCAGGATTCCCCAATCAACAACTCCCTTCTTCGCCATTGAGGGTAAGAATTGGGGAGACTGCAGGAGCCCGGAGCTCTTACCTTTTCTCCCGGACGAGCTGGACCATGTGGAGCATCTTGAGGCCGGAGATGTTCTCGATGGCGAGGTTGATGAGCGACGCGATTACGCCGGTGAGGAGGCCGACGAGGAACGCCATGGCCCACTTGAGGAAGATGTACTGCAGCACCTCCGCGTTAGACCGTCTCCTCCAGTCGTGCTTGAAAAGATCATTCTCGATGATCCTGACATATTCATACACCATATAACATGGCAGATTCAGCAATTAAACAAATAAAACACGCAAGAACAGAGTCGTAACTAAGCACGATCAAGCTGGCACCAGAGCTTAGGAACATATATCGAGCTGGTGATGGAATGCTCACTCGTAGTCGAGGCTCTCGATGTGCGAGACCTTGGCGCCGACCATGGCGAGGTGGCTGGCGGTCAGGGTGTTGCTCCTCTTCAGCAGCGGCTGCTCCAGGTCTTCCGGGTCATCCGGGTCATCGATGCCATCGTCGTTCTTGCATTCCGGTCCGGGACCGGCCGTCGTCATCGTCGGCTCTCCTGCAATCCTCGGGCTCTGCTCTTCCTCCATGGCCGTCCTTGGAACAGAGGAGTTCTGTGGTGTATCTGGTTCTTGAAGCGTAGAATCAAGGAGAAGTGAAGGGGAAGTCAAGGATGGGATAGGTGTGTACGTATATCGGACAATTGGAGGGACCGTTTCCACGCTCTTATCTGGCTTGTGTTGGAACACATCTAAAAAAAGCTTTAAATAATTTTCTCTTTATTACTTGTCGTTTTGTTTGTTTATAAAATTGAAGCCCACTCCTCAATTTATATTTAAAACTACAACCCTCACAAAACAAAATAGGATTTCACTTCTTCATCCTAATCGGACTCTTTATCCTAAAATTTTCAAACTGATTATAAGATTACATTCAACATTTTCCCTCCTAATCCTGTAATATTTAACTTCTGACACTACTATATCTAATCTTCCAAATTTTCCTCAAAATTTTCTCTCTCTGGTCTCTTCCTTGCATGCACACTATGCACGGTAGAGTACTCTCGTTTCCTCTTTGTGCATGCGCTGGACAGGTACGGCCGATGAAGCACTAGCACCACGCTGCTCCGGTCTTCGTGTGCTCGCAACATCCTCGGCTGCCTCCGCTGGCCTTTTCTTTTCGACACCGCTGATTTCTTTTCACGCGCTCTCTTTTCCTTTGGTTCTTGCAAGGCTGCAAGATTTCTTTGCATCGCCGCTGGAGCCCCTCGCTCTAATTTCTTTTTGACATGCTGCACCTGTGTGTTTCTTTACTTCCCTTTGCTGCGACTCCATTGCTTGGAAGTCCGCCTCCTTTTGCTTACAAGTATTTAGGGAAATCTTATATAACCGGTTTGGAAATCTCATAACTTTTATCAACAAATCTTTGTTCTTGTTATAAACACGCAAGAACTCCGCCTGCAGCACTATCATGCACTCTTCTTCTGCTATTTGCCCGAGACTGAGTATATTGTTACACAAAATCGGTATATAATAAATTTCAGAGAATAACTTCTGATCGTCGTTCTTGCATTGTACCAACATTATTCCTTTACCTCTTATTTGCACCGTGGAACCATCACCAAACTTTACTTTTCCTGAAATTTTCTCGTCAAGCTTATAAAACACAAAGCGATCTCCAGTCATGTGATTACTTGCTCCATTGTCCAAATACCACAAATCAGTGTTATCATGGCTATCTCCCTCCATGCATAGTTTAGGAACTATATTCTACTCGTTCAACATCAGTATGTTCAACTTCTCTTCTTTACACAATGAAAGGAGTAGAGTTGGTTCGTCATCTGCATTGGCTTGGGTGAGGTTTACCTCCTCGTTCTTCTTCTTATTTCGGCAATCTGAAGTAAAGTGTCCATACTTGTTACAATTGAAGCACTTTATATGACTGCGACACTGTGATACATAATGACCATATTTTTCACATTCAAAACATTTGATATATGACTTATCTCGTGGTCTGTTATCACCATCCTGTTCAGTCTTGTCTCCTCGGCCACCTCTGCCACCTCGTCTACCGAAACCTCCGCGTCCACGCCCACGCCCACGGTTAAACTGCTTGCCATCACCTTTTTTATCTCCCTTTAACAGCAACACCTACTCGTTACGGAACTGATACCCCTGCTTTTTACAGGACTGATACCCTCTCAATAGCTCCTCATGCACCTTAAGCGAACCGGTGATCTCCTCAATTTTCATATTCTCCAAATCACAGGAGTACATGAGCGTGGTGACAATAGGCACAAACTTTTCTGGTAGCACGCGTAGGTACTTCTTCACTGCCACAGATTCCTCAATCCCGTTGCCGAGAGAAATAATCTGATTGTACAACGAAGTAAGCTTACCCACAAACTCATCTACCGACTAGGTTTCTCCCATCTAGAGATTCTCAAACTTATTCCATAGATTTTGTACTCGCACCTCCTTCATGCGGTCAATCTCATGTGCATCTTCTGAAGCATTTGCCATGCTTCACGTGTTGTCTCTTTTTCAATGAGCTGGTGCATCATCGAATCTGGTATTGCCTGATAGATCACAGCAAGTGCAGCCTGATCTATCCTGTCATCTTCCTCAGCTTTCCCCTTTGGATCGACTGCACCCTAGACACCCTAGGCGCACAAGATTGCCTTCATCTTCATTGTAATTGTCGATCATCAGAAGTGGGTATTGGAGGGATATGGACCTACTCTGGACCTTCGCCTTCTCACCCATGATCTTCAGGTATCAGAAAGCCTTATGTTTTTCTCTGCAGCCGAGCAGTACGCTTTGCCTAGAGTCTGCGCCCTCTGCTTCACTTGTTTCCTTCACGTCACGCGCAACGAACAAACCTCTTTTCCTTGCGTCGCACCGTCGCTTCACAAAGATCTGATCTTGTGTCGCCCTGTTGCAGGACTCTACTGTCTCACGTAGCCTTTGAACTGGAGCCGCACGTCTTTCTCGGAACTGCAGCCTCACGTTACTTTCCCACGCGAACGGGCTGTGTGATTCTTGTTAAGCAGAGGTTAGGAGAAGTTTTTTAAGGACTTGTATCTCCTCGATGTAATGTTCTTAAAATTAATAAAGCTTCCTTCATCTAAAAAAACACTGCTATACGTCTCTGAGACATTGACTTACAGCTTCGCTTCGGAATCGACTCTCGAGGCGAGAATACTCTGCTCACTGGCTGCTTTGATCCTGCATCGCCTTTTCTTCCCGTGTGCTGTATGCTGCACGCTATGACCTTGCTTCACCGAGACTTGCTCCGCACCGTAATCAGGATCTCCTGCGTTCTGATACCATTTATTGAAATAGAACATCAAAAATTTTAGAATAATGTTTTCTTTATTACTTCTCACTCTGTTCGCTTATAAAACTAAAGCCCACCTCTCAATTTATACCCAAAACTACAACCCTCACAAAATGGAATAGGATTCTACTTCATGTAGCTACGTACATTATCATGACAGTACATTTTGCTCCAGGATCCATACACCTATCTCCTCTCTCCTCTCTCTCTCTTTCTCTTTGGGTCCGACCCGACCAGCATCACCTCAACTGCACAGCTGCCATCACGACGTGCTCGCCAAAAACCTTGTCGACGTCGCGCCGACGACCTACCATGCTGGAAACCTCGACAAACCTCATCTTGCTCACCAAAAACCTCGCCACCACAGCTACGAGGTTTATGATTTAGGGCCAAACCCCACCGCCGCTAGCTAGAAACCTTGCAGCGGCGTGGGGTGAGGTTTCCAATGAGCAACACGGGTTTTGGCGAAATTCCCCGATGAGTGGAGGAGGTTCTGGTGAGTGACGAGGTTTCCGGCGAGCGGCGACGGGGTTTGGTGCGGTTTCTAGTGTTGCGGGGTTTTTGGTGCAGCGGCGATGTGGTTTCTAGCGAATGGTGGCATAGCAGTGGCTGCATGGCTCAGGCGGGCATGATTTCGAGCAAGGGGAGCACAAATCTCGGAGCAAGGATGGACGACAGTGATAGCGCATGTAGCTACATGCAGTTGCATTTCCTGAACTTTTTCCATTTTTCCAGTGCCTAGTCCTCACATGGATATAATTATGTGTTTTTTTTACATTAAGAAAGTGCAGTACTTTGTCAATGTTAACTGAACCAATGTTTTGTGATATTTTTTATACGGAGTTGTATTGTTACTGTGTGTATAAAATGATGTAATTTCAGACATGATAAGGCGATTCAATAATCTGAAGAACTCATCCTTGCCTTGAGAAGGTCATCGTGCCTTTTGGGTAGCTAGTAAGGTTCTTCCCTTGTTTTAGTTAAGAGTGAAATGCACAGAGCTCAATTGGTGGCCACTTGGTCTGCCTATCTAACCTTTTTTACTATGGACAAATAGGATGCTGCGAAGTGGACGGATGGAAATCATGGAACCAAATCAATCATGGCAACAAAAGGAATAGTGGTTGTCTGTATCTATGCAGGGTTGAACTTTCCTATCGTTTTAGCTCAGACATATTCAGGCCAGAGGGGATCTCACATGGGGGCATTTGATTTAGTTGGTCCATAGCATTAGCACTTGTATAGAGAGAAAAATCCTTAAGCTGAATAAGAGGTAGGCAAGTAGATCAAGACAGTGGATTGTGAATCCACCGTGCCCGGATTCGATTCCCATCGCTCACTCATCATATTATTGCAAAATCCAATAAAGCAATTTTTCATATTCCTAGTTATATATTTAGTTATGGCGACCAAGAATTAGACTATCACTATATTTCTTTTTCCTTTTTCTATTTCTTCTTCCAAGTGCAGGATAACCTAAGGGGAAGGTTATGTAGATTTTTTTTCTACCAATAGGGCTTTCCCCACACCACCCTATGTGGATGATCAATAGTTTTCATGACTTTCTTTCTTACTATGGTGGGCTTTACGTAGCCCATACTTAGGTTCGCCTCTACCCAAACTTTTTCGGCTCACCCAACATTACCCACTTGTCTGATTATTGCTAAGTAATTTTGGGATATCAAATGAATCCCTGTTGGCTGGCTAACCATTCTGTGCCCCAAGAGCACTTATGAAATTTCTCCTACTTGTGCAAAATTTAACCTTTTTTCTTTAATTGTAAACCCCTTAAATTTTTTATATTGTTCAACACTCCTAAGAAAATGAAATTATTGTTGCAGTCTGTGAAATCATGTGATGAAAAATTGGCTGAATGGTGAAATTGGCATTGCAAAGTGGTTTTGGTTATGGCATGTGTAGTGCTTGTGCATGTGCTATGTTGATATGTTTATTATGCTGGAGATAGCATAATGGTTTTGCTTAATGCAATGCACTCGTGCGAGTGGTTGCATGGATTAATCTTGAGTCAAGTCGTGGACTTGTGCTCGGACGCGTTGTTTGTTACTTCATGTGCGGTGTTGCTCGAGGCTTAACGTGGTCGATGACGGACCGAACTAGGTTCATGGAGGAACCGAGGTTCAAACTAGGTTCAGGGAGGAATCAAGGTCTTGGTGGTCAAGGATGTCATGCGGGGCGTTTGGGCTAGAGAACATGCATGTGAAGGTGGTTAGTCATGGATGTGCAAAGCAGTGGGGCGATCATGCGTGCAAGGTTTTGGTTTTGGCCATGTTGGGCCAAATTGAGATAGATACGAACTCTTTCCATGTTGGAAGTGGAGTTGTATTCAATCTTTCTGTTCTTGCATGCGTGCAAGAGTTGTTTTTGGTCATGTTGGGCCAGATTGAGATGAATATGAACTCTTTCCATGTTGGAAGTGGAGTTGTATTCAATCTCTTTATTCTTGCTCTGTATAAATAGGTGGAGGTGTCCCCTGTTTATGGTTGAGCGTTTTGAGCGTCTAGGGTTTGTACTCTTTGTGTTGGAGCATCAGTAACGAGATCAAATAAAGAAATTCATCTTTCGCCAGAGGATCTTGCGTCTTTGTGCCTTGTGGCCAAAGTTTTGTTCTGCTTGCGTTTGGTAGCTAGGAAATTATTCGTGATTGCTCCTCACGATTCTTTTTGATGCGTGGCAATTGGTGTTTTCTCTGAGATTGGTCCGTGGTGAAGATTGGTCCGTTGCACAAAGGAACACATCACAGAGTTTGGTCTGTTGCTGCTTTGATTCTCAATTCTCATCACTTGTTGCATCAGTTGAATTGCGAAGGTAATATCTTTTGATTCGTAGATCCGATCGAGTTGATTTTTGTTGGGTTAGATACTTAGATTCATCATTGAATCTAGTTTCTACAGTTAAAATTTCATGTCAATCTAACGGTTGAATCTCCGTAATCTTGTTGTTTATGTTTTGTCCGTCACTAGTCTGATTTGATCCGTCACTATTAGATCGGGATTTGTTTTATCTGTTTTGCAAGGGACATAACTTTAGATCTATAGGTCCGATTGAGTTGATTCTTTTTGGGTTAGCTTCGGAATCAAGTCTAGTTTCCACAGTTAAAATTTCACATCAATCCAATGGTTGGATCTTCAAGAATTATTGTTTTAGTAAACATGTGTTAGGCTGTTTTCGTTTTGTCCGTCATACACATATCAGAGGCGAAATTTTGTCCGTCATACACATGCAATTCCTTTGCTACAGTAGAAATTTTGTCCGTCATACACATGCAATTCTTGTCAAGCGAAGTTTAGTCCGCATACATATGCGAAGTTTTGTCCGTCATACACGTGCAACTCTCATCCAAATCAAGTTTTGTCCGTCATACACGTGAAAAATTGGTCCGGTGCAATAAGGTTCTTGTTGAATACAAATCAAGCGATCCGAGTTTGTTTGGGGTGTTTCAAAAGGCAAAATTTGATTTTAGCTTCCGCGCAATCATTCACCCCCTCGATTGCTAGATCGGTATATTTCGATCCTACAAGTGGTATCGAGCCTAGTTCTTTTTCTAATTAATCTTAACCGGTGATTAGAAACCGTAGCGATGGATAGGTATTCGACAAAACCTTGTGTTTTCGATGGTGTTGATTTTCAGTTTTGGAAAGCAAAGATGGAGGCATATATTCAAGCTCAGGGTTTTGCAATTTGGGAAAAGGTCTACAAGCCATACAATGTTCCTGAGAATGATGAAGTCAATGACACCAATCGAACACATGTTGAAGCAAATAGCAAAGCAAGGAACTTGATCATCCAAGGACTAGGAAGAAGTGATTTTGATCGTGTGATTCATCTCAAATCTGCATATGAGGTATGGAAATCTCTTTGTGATTATCATGAAGGTTCTAACACTGTCAAAGAGGTTAGGCAAGATATTTATAAGAAGGAATACATGCGATTTGAGATGAAGCCTAGTGAGTCTCTAGATGATTTCTTTGCACGGTTCAATAAAATTCTTAGCAATTTGCGTGCTGTTGGAGTTTTCTTTGATGAGGCTACAAATGCTAAACAATTACTTGGTGCATTAGACATGTCTATTTGGGAAATGAAAGTTACATCTATTAGAGAATCCACTGTCATGAGTACACTTACTTTGGATGTTCTGTTCTCCAAATTAAAAACTCATGAGCTGGATGTTCTTGCTAGGAAGACTGATCATAAATCAATTGCACTGACCTCCCAATCTAGCATGTCTCAGAATAATGCTTCTTCAAGCTTTGCTTTGTCCTCTTTGTCTTCACTAACTGATGAACAGATCGAAGAGTTTCCTGAAGAAGATTTGGCACTACTCTCTTCTCGGTTTAACAAAGCTTTGCAGAATGTGAGAATGAGAAAGAGAGTTGGTGGTGGCCCTCCAAGATGCTATGAGTGTGGTGACCTCAATCACATTAGATCAAATTGTCCTAAGCTTGCGGGTAAAACATCAAGGAGGAGAAGGACAATGACGAAGAAAAGAAAAGAAGAAGTTTTCACCAAGTGATAGAAAGAAAAAGAGCTTCATCAACAAAAGGTTGTTCATCGGGTTCTTTCGCTCTTGAACAAGTGAACTTAAGTGATGTGGATTCAGAGAGCGATGAGGATGACACAATGGTTCCAAGCAAGCATGATTTGACAGATTATGTCTCATAGCTAGAAGTGATGGAAGCTTCACCGAGGATGATCATGACAATGACTTCAATGAGGTAGATCCTTCTTACGATGATTTAGCTATTGTTTGTTGTCGCCTTGGAAAATTGCTTAACAAACGCGACAAGAAAATTAAGAAACATGATGTTCTTGTGGAATCTTTGCATGCTGAAATTGCTAGACTTAAATCTTTGATTCCTCGATGATGATGCTTGCAAATCATGTGACTTAATCTCTGATGAGCTTATTGTGCTTAGGAAAGAACATGTTTCTTTGTTAGAACAAGTCAATCTTGAAAAGAAAGAAAATGCGAAACATGTTAAAAATGCTAGCTGTTCAACTGTTGATTTGCATGATACAACTCATTGTTCTAAATGTGCTATATTGGAATTGAAGTTGCATGATGCAAATGCTAGGGTTTTTCAAATGACAGATGCTATGCTCACTCATGAAGTTCTCTCATGCTCAACTTGTCGCAAACAGAAAGGAAAAGTGGACGTTCCATGTAATAACTGTTTAACTCTTGCTCGAAAGGTTGATTACTTGGAAAAATCTTTAGAACGATTCACTTCAGGAAAGAAAAACCTAAACATGATTTTGGATCAATCAAAAGTCAATACTCATCACAAAGGTTTAGGTTTTGATTCTTATGCTCATCATAAATCACATGCTCCAACTGTTGTGAAGACACTTGAAAGTGGAAAATTCGAAATTGTCAATGAGCCTAAGAAAACTGTTTTCAAGTCTGCTGGTGTGTTATCTTCTACTATGGTGAATGCAAATGTTACTCCTGTTTCTAAAGTTAAACATCATGTTAAGTACACTTGCACTCATTGTGGTAAAGATGGACATTTAGTAGATTTTTGTTTTAGGCTAGCCAAACAGCAAAAGAAAGAAAAGGCTAAGGCTAGGTCTAATTTCAGGAAGGCACATTTCACTTCTCATTTTGTGCCTAGGGTGATGCAAACACCTTTTATTGCAAGAAACACGGGAAAGGGCAAATCTGATTTTTTGAACAAACGTACTCGTGTTGTGCCTCCTCGTCGTGTGTCTCAGTACTGGATTCCTAAATGCTTTATTTCTAACCCCAGTACTGAGGCCCCGACGTCTTCTGCCTTTATGTAGGCTTCTCGCGCGAGGAAGGAGAACATTTGGCTAGTTGATTCCGGATGCTCACGCCACATGTCCGGTGATAAAAATTGGTTCTCCTCCCTCACTCGTGCATCTCGTGCTGAAAGTGTTACTTTTGGAGATGCTTCTTCTACTTCTGTTGTGGCAAAAGGTACAATAAAGGTAAGTGACAAGTTTATGTTCAAGGATGTGGCTCTTGTTGAAAACTTGAAATACAACTTGTTGTCTGTGTCACAAATGATTGATGAAGATCTTGAAGTATGTTTTAAGAAAAGTGAATGCAAAGTTTTAGATGCTTCAGGAGACCTTGTGTTCAGGATTTCACGCTTTGGAAGAGTTTTTAAAGCTGATTTTGATGTGTCACTTTCTTCTAAGCATAGATGTCTAGTTGCCAATGTTTCTAAAGATTTATTCTTTTGGCATCGTAGACTTGGTAACGTTGGTTTTGATTATCTAACTCGTGTTAGTGGTCTAGATCTCATTCGTGGTTTGCCTAAGCTTAATGGTGATAGCGATTTAGTATGCTCTTCTTGTAGACATGGTAAGATGACTGCAGGTTCACATCTACCTCTTACCATGGTGATGACAAACGCTCCAGGATAGCTACTACATCTTGACACGGTTGGACCTTCTCGAGTTCAATCCTTTGGAGGCAAATGGTATGTACTGGTCATTGTTGATGATTATTCTAGATACTCTTGGGTTTATTTTATGGTATCTAAAGATGAGGCTTTTAGTCACTTTAGAAGTCTTGTTACTAGATTATCTGTTGATCACCCAGAGCACTTAGAGCTATTAGAAGTGATAAATGGAACTGAATTCAAGAATTCTTCTTTTGATCACTTTTGTATTGAAAAAGGAATTGATCATCAATATTCTTCACCTAGAGTGCCTCAACAGAATGGTGTAGTTGAAAGGAAAAATAGAACCTTGGTTGAGATGGCTAGGACTATGCTAGATGAACATCACACCCCTAGGAAGTTTTGGGCTGAAGTAATCTCAACCGCATGCTATGTTTCTAATAGAGTGTTTTTGAGATCAAAGCTAGGCAAAACTCCTTATGAGCTTCGTTTTGGTCATAGGCCTAGTGTATCTCATTTCAGAGTTTTTGGATGCAAATGTTTTGTCTTGAAATCTGGAAATCTTGATAAATTTGAAGCTAGATCAATTGATGGCATCTTTCTTGGACATCCTGCTCATACACGTGGTTATCGTGCACTTGTTTTGGAGACTAACAAAATTATAGAAACCTGTGAAATCACTTTCGATGAGGCTAGTCCAGGCACTAGTCCAATTGATGCAGGAACAGGTGCATATGTTCAGGGGGAGAGTATTTTTGTTGATGATGATGATGATGTTGAGGATGAAGTGTTAATTCCTATTGCACAACCAGTTGTACCTCTTTCGGCACCTACCACTACATCACCTACAGCTGAGCATCCTCAAGCAACAACATCTTCAGTACATGCTGAAAACGAAGAAGAAGGAGAAGTTTCTAGAGTTGCAGCTCCTTTGCACATTCAAAAGAAACATCCACCTGAACAGATGATTGGAGATTTGAATAAGAGAGTCACCCGATCCAGGTTTATTGCTTCTGATTCTCATGCTCACTCTGCTTTTGTTGCTTCTTTTGAACCCAAAGATATATCTCATGCATTAACTGACGAATCTTGGATCAATGCCATGCATGAGGAATTAGAGAATTTTGAGCGTAACAAAGTTTGGAAGCTTGTTCCACCTCCTCCTGATTTTAATATAATTGGAACTAGATGGGTTTTCAAAAATAAACAAAGTGAGGATGGTGTTGTTGTCAGGAATAAAGCTAGATTGGTTGCTCAAGGATTTACTCAAGTTGAAGGTTTAGATTTTGATGAAACCTTTGCTCCTGTTGCTAGAATCGAAGCCATTAGAATTCTTTTAGCATTTGCTGCATCTAAAGGTTTTAGATTGTATCAAATGGATGTGAAAAGTGCTTTTCTAAATGGCTATATTAATGAAGAAGTATATGTTAAGCAACCTCCTGGTTTCAAAAATCCCAAATTTCCTGATCATGTGTTCAAATTGTCCAAAGCCTTGTATGGATTAAAACAAGCCCCTAGAGCATGGTATGATAGGCTAAAAACCTTTTTACTTGAAAAGGGGTTTACAATGGGAAAAGTCGACAAAACTCTCTTTTTACTCAAGCAAGGCAATGATCAACTATTCGTCCAGATTTATGTTGATGATATTATTTTTGGTGGTTCCTCTCATGTTTTAGTGTCTAAGTTTTCAGAAACCATGAGAAAGGAATTTGAGATGAGCATGATGGGTGAGTTAACTTACTTTTTGGGATTGCAAGTCAAACAAACGAAGGAAGGTACTTTTGTTCATCAAAGTAAATACACAAAAGATTTGCTTCGTCGCTTTGGGATGGAAAACTGCAAACCGATCATGACACCCATGGGAGGCACTTGCACACTTGATCCGGATGAAGATGGTGAGATTGTTGATCAAAAGGAGTATAGAAGCATGATAGGCTCTCTGTTATATCTCACTGCATCAAGGCCGGACATTCAATTTGCTGTGTGCTTATGTGCTCGTTTTCAAGCTTCTCCACGTGTTTCACATCAACAAGCTGTCAAGCGGATCTTCAGGTATCTCCATGGTACTCAAGATTTTGGTATATGGCTTTCTGCTTCCTCATGCATTAGTTTAAGAGCTTTCTCTGATGCTGACTTTGGAGGTTGTAGAATTGATAGAAAAAGCACATCTGGCTCATGTCTTTTCTTGGGTAATTCACTTATTGCATGGTCATCTAGAAAACAATCTTCTGTTGCACAATCAACTGCTGAATCTGAATATGTGGCTGCTGCTAGTTGTTGTTCTCAAATTCTTTGGATAGTAGCTACACTTAAAGATTATGGGGTTAATCTGGATAGTGTTCCTCTTTTGTGTGATAACACTAGTGCAATATGCATTGCTAAGAACCCTGTGCAACATTCTAGAACAAAACACATTGAGATCAGATTTCACTTTCTTAGAGATCATGTAGAAAAGGGAAATATTGTGCTTCATCATGTGGATACTGAACATCAATTGGCAGACATTTTCACAAAACCTTTATCCTCTTCTCGTTTTGCTTTTATTCGGGGAGAACTTGGGTTAGTTCATCCAATGGGATACTTTTGAGGGGGAATTTTTGAAGTTTTTGTAATATTTTGTAACATACTTTTTATTTTGTGTGTTTCTTAAATGAAAAACAAAAAAAATTGAAAACAGCAAAAGTACTGAGCATTGTATTTCATACACGTATGTCATTTGAAGCCATGTTTATGCTACAAGGTCTTTGCAACTTTCTGTGTATACATATATGGTGTAGTTTATGTCATAGCTATTTAAAATGGAGTGACAACTTGAATTAAATCTTGTCATGGTTGAACTTTCTTGGCTATCTTGATCCTGCTCAAAAAAGTGCTAAATCTGAAAGCTAAGTGCTAAAGCAAAAAATGATTGTTGATAAATGCAAGAACAAGGTCATGTACTGTCGCACTTCTTCTTTTCGAGACTGCTTATCATTGCACTTTGATATGAACTTGGAAGAGGTTGTGTATGACCGAAACCATGAAACCTTAAGCTTGTGATTGCTTGGCATGGTTGAAAAGTAAGGCTGATGGTGCATGTAATTCCTTGCAATTGTTATTGTTGCAATCAAAGTAATGAATCAGTTTTTCAAAGCACAAATAAAGTGCACAAAAATTCAATGTTTTCAAGTTTTAAGATTGTTGAGAAAGGGAGATTATGCCATGCAAAAAAAATCGTTAATAGTACTTGATTCTAGTTATGCTTACTCTACATTGTTTATGTGTAGATTTGAGGGTGCAAGTACTGTTGATAGCATGACTTGGTGATCAAGTTGTTACATTTGTGCATGATTCATAATGCTCAGTACATAAAAAAAAGGAAAACAACAGATATAAAGGGGGAAAAGTTTCTCTTTTGCTCTCTTTTTGCATTCTTGATGAATCCATTGTCAAAGGGGGAGAAATTTTGGAATCAAAAGGAGAAACTTTTGGTCACACATTGCACATTCACACACACATTTCTTCTTTCTGTTAGGGGGAGTTTCTTTTTGTCATGGGGGAAGATTTCTTTTTAGATAGGGGGAGATTTTTGTTCTTCTTTGTAGGGGGAGATTTTCCTTTCTGTCTTTTGGTCACTTTACTTCTTTTAATAATGGTGTTGCCATTGTGAGGTGAATGCCAATGTTCGTTTCCAAATGGTGTTGCCAATGTTTTCATCAAGGGGGAGATTGTGAAATCATGTGATGAAAAATTGGCTGAATGGTGAAATTGGCATTGCAAAGTGGTTTTGGTTATGGCATGTGTGGTGCTTGTGCATGTGCTATGTTGATATGTTTATTATGCTGGAGATAGCATAATGGTTTTGCTTAATGCAATGCACTCGTGTGAGTGGTTGCATGGATTAATCTTGAGTCAAGTCGTGGACTTGTGCTCGGACGCGTTGTTTGTTACTTCATGTGCAGGTGTTGCTCGAGGGCTTAACGTGGTCGATGACGGACCGAACTAGGTTCATGGAGGAACCGAGGTTCGAGACTAGGTTCAGGGAGGAATCAAGGTCTTGGTGGTCAAGGATGTCATGCGGACGTTTGGGCTAGAGAACATGCATGTGAAGGTTTGGTTAGTCACGGATGTCAAAGCAGGGCCGATCATGCGTGCAAGGTTTTGGTTTTGGCCATGTTGGGCCAAATTGAGATAGATACTGAACTCTTTCCATGTTGGAAGTGGAGTTGTATTCAATCTTTCTGTTCTTGCATGCGTGCAAGAGTTGTTTTTGGTCATGTTGGGCGATTGAGATGAATATGAACTCTTTCCATGTTGGAAGTGGAGTTGTATTCAATCTCTTTATTCTTGCTCAGATAAATAGGTGGAGGTGTCCCTGCTTATGGTTGAGCGTTTTGAGCGTCTAGGGTTTGTACTCTTTGTGTTGGAGCATCAGAACGAGATCAAATAAAGAAATTCATCTTTCGCCGAGGATCTTGCATCTTTGTGCCTTGTGGCCAAAGTTTTGTTCTCGCTTGCGTTTGGTAGCTAGGAAATTATTCGTGATTGCTCCTCACGATTCTTTTTGATGCGTGGCAATTGGTGTTTTCTCCGAGATTGGTCCGTGGTGAAGATTGGTCCGTTGCACAAAGGAACACATCACGAGTTTGATCTGTTCTTTGCTTTGATTCTCAATTCTCGTCACTTGTTGCATCGGTTGAATTGCGAAGGTAATATCTTTTGATTCGTAGATCCGATCGAGTTGATTTTTGTTGGGTTAGATTCATCATTGAATCTAGTTTCTACAGTTAAAATTTCATGTCAATCTAACGGTTGAATCTCCGGTAATCTTGTTGTTTATGTTTTGTCCGTCACTAGTCTGATTTGATCCGTCACTATTAGATCGGGATTTGTTTTATCTGTTTTGCGAGGGACATAACTTTAGATCTATAGGTCCGATTGAGTTGATTCTTTTTGGGTTAGCTTCAGAATCAAGTCTAGTTTCTACAGTTAAAATTTCACATCAATCCAATGATTGGATCTTCAAGAATTATTGTTTTAGTAAACATGTGTTAGGCTGTTTTCGTTTTGTCCGTCATACACATATCAGAGGCGAAATTTTGTCCGTCATACACATGCAATTCCTTTGCTACAGTAGAAATTTTGTCCGTCATACACATGCAATTCTTGTCTGAAGCGAAGTTTAGTCCGGCATACATATGCGAAGTTTTGTCCGTCATACACGTGCAACTCTCAGTCCGAACTGAAGTTTTGTCCGTCATACACGTGAAAAATTGGTCCGGTGCAATAAGGTTCTTGTTGAATACAAATCAAGCGATCTGAGTTTGTTTGGGGTGTTTCAAAAGGCAAAAATTTGATTTTAGCTTCCGCGCAATCATTCACCCCCCTCTGATTGCTAGATCAGTATATTTCGATCCTACACAGTCCCCGAGTATGTCGCAAGGTTGAGGAGAGCTAAAAGAACCGGCAAGAGAACTGTCTTTTTTAATGCATTAGTTAAGCTAAGAGAACATGATCCTTGAACAGAACAAATACGATATACTCATTCTTTTCAGTAGTGACTCGTAAAGGTCAAAAGACCTTGGAGCATAGGACAATATCTGTGGGGCCTGGAGAGGCATTTCATATGTGTGGAAAGTTATTGATCCACTCTTCTAAGGTAACTTGCAGTTATTTTACCAATCTTTTGGGGCATTGCATGATAGGACGCAATTTGGTATTTGGAAGGACTTGTTTCATGGGATCCAATGGACACGCTAGCATGTTCATCTCTGCTGCCCTAGGTATAGGTTTAAGCTCTATATGCCACTTTTGCTGGTCCAACGGAACTCTGTCTCTCATTACCAGTTATTACATTCGTTATTTTACCTTCTTGTTCCTCATAAATTATAATTGAGGCTCTAGTACACAATTATTCGTACCTACCGTATGGTTCATTATGTTTTGAAGATGTGTTCTCATTAACTATTATAGGATGTGAGAGGTCGTTATTTAATGAGGCCTATTACTTGCACCACTCCAAAGCTGATATATGATTGAATTACTTACTGTACGTAAATGATAATTTTTCCGCATGTTAAAACAACATAGAGGAAGTAATTATGCTAGGGTTTTGATAATATCACCCGGATGTTTTGTTTGCTAAAATTACCTAAATTTGGGAGCCTCTTACAACATTTTTTCCTGACGTGTGCAACATTTTTTTCAACGCTTGCAACATGTGTTTACTGTGCCGTATTTCTACTGTTGTCAAATGAAAATATTGCAATATTTTTTTTTAACGCTTGCAACATTTTTTCCCAATACGTGCAACATTTTTTTCCACATGTGCAACATCTGTTTCACACCGCATTTCTACTATTGTCGAAGAAAAATATTGCAAGCGTTGGAAAAAATTGTTGCAAGCGTTGAAAAAAATTGTTGCAACATTTTCATTCGATAATAGTAGAAATGCGGCACAGTAAACACATGTTGCAAGTGTTAAAAAAAATGTTGCACGCGTCGGAAAAAAAATGTTGCAATTGTTGAAAAAAATATTGCAAGAGACTCCCAAATTTAGGTGATTTTAACAAACAAAACATCCAGGTGATGTTTATCAAAATCCAATAACAATTACGTGCAGTCTTAGAAACCATTTCGGATGGGGGAACCAATCAACTAAAAAAAGTTTTGGCAAAAGTCGTAGACGTGCTTCTCAAGTTAACGCATGAATAAATTTTCAAATTCAAATTCAATCCATGTTGAGAGTAACAAAACGAGAATGTTTTGACAAATGATAAATCAAAAAGAAAGGAAAAGAAAAAGAACGAAAGACGAAAGCTTCTATTTGCAGCAAATTAGTTTAAGTTAAAATCGTAAATGGTGCTACAACACTCCAAGCTAGACTACATCACCGATCATTTTGGAGATTTTTCAGGTTGATTTAGTGCCCCAAACATAATGGTTTTCACTATTGCTCCTAATTGTTTATTTGTGCTATATATCCCCCCATGAAACAAATTGATATTTAAGAATAAGATAACTCTTGAATGCATGGCAGCAGCTTGTTGCGATCCGAAATGCGACTAACATTTTTTAGAATATGATAGAACATTAGCTAAAGGGGCAACTTGTACTTTTCCAACTTTATGTTTACGAATGAGCACTTTTGCGAAACACAATATTGAATATTAGCCGTTTATTCTATTTAATCTAATGTATCAGATTAGTTAGAATTTAGTTATACTTCCACTGGTAGTATTGGTAGTAGAAATCATATGACGGTAGTATTGTAATTAACCTTTGTTTTAATTTTGAACGTATATGTATTTTTTTGTGCTTTTGTGTAAAATTCGAAACTGCTTCGAAGGCCACACAGAACAGAGCGCTCGATGTGTTAATGCGAGGCTATGGCGTCATTACGAATCAGGTGGGAGGGCACTAGCCTAGCGTGGTCATAATCCGAGAGGGCACCAACAGGAAGGCAAAAGCTGCGGCGTCAAAAGGACCGGACTTGCGGCGGCGGTGACGAAAAAAGGAGGGCAGCGATAACGAGTAACGCAATAAAGGGCGGCAGCAGTAGAAAATGAAGGTCAGCAATAACGATTAACGAGTAACGTAACAAAAGATCAAAGTCCATAATACCCCTGAATGTACAACTAAATCTAATTTCTACTTCCACTATTTACTACCCATATTATTCACCGTAAAATTGCTCTTAGGAATATGTATTATATGATTATCTTGATCTTTCTAGAGAAAATTAATGAAATAGATCGAGATTTCCATTTGCTTGGGGTAGAGCGAAGAGACAGATTTCCATTTGCTTGGGGCAGAGGGAAAAGACAATAATTCCTTTAACTATGGGTATGGAATCTTTGAACTGTTATGATATAGGCTAATAATATCCTTAGTATTCATGATAAAAAAAATAGTATACTTGGTATTATATATTTTTCCCGATGAAGTTGAATTTTATGTTTTTTTAGTTATTAACCATGCTTTAGTCTTTCGCTCTTCCTGGTCATATATAGATCCTACTTATTTAGACATTCGCAAGCAATAAAATCCCTGGACAAAAAATGATCAGAATTTAATTGGTTTCTTCAACCACAATGCATCTGGTTATGAATATAACACGATTCAAGTTCACTGAAAAGGTCAAATTTATACATGCGTTTATCTAAGACAATTATTTGCCACTCAAGCACTTCGAAAAGGCACTTAAAATTTATTTAATTTATAAGTTTTTTGGAGTCACTTAACTCAAATATTTAACATACAGGTGCCGAAAAGAGAGAGATGACTTATTAGCGCTTACAAATTTGCTGAAATGGCCATTCAAGCCATTTTTTCCGGAATATCACTAACTAGGTTGAGCCGTGTGCGATGCCGCGCCGCGAGGAAAAAATTTAGCACGAGTTTTTTGCAAATCGAATTTGTGACACTACGGGTCTCTTTTTCCAAAATAACAGGCAGAAGGATCTATTTACGATTCCAATTTTTTTTTAAATCTTCCAAGTCAAAAGAGCCGGCATTTCTCGTGATTCCAAATTTTTTAAAATCTTTCGGGCCGAAAGAATCGCACTCCCAGAAAAATGTACATTAGTAACGGTTCGTAACTGTCATCAGTGATGGTTTTCGAACCGTCACTGATATAGTGCCACTGATAATCGGAGATTATCAGTAGCGGTTTTCGAACCGTCACTGATAATATTATCAGTGGCGGTTTTTGGCTAGAACCGTCACTAACTAGGCGGTTCTAGTCAAAAACTGCCACTGATAATATTATCAGTGGCGGTTTTTGGCTAAAATCGCCATTGATAATATTATCATTAGTGTTTTTTGGCTAGCTGGTAGTTTAAAATACTAAATTAGAAGGGACTTTCAAGGATGTCACCCATCCTAATACTACTCTCGCCTAAGAACGCTCAAGGTCACACATCCTATTACTACTCTCGTCCAAGCACGCTTAACTTCGAAGTTCTTATAAGATCCAGTAGTTTAGTGGTGTTATGATCACATCTGATATATAATGCATCTCTCCTCCTCTTAACCCTATGAAGCACCCAAACATTGATTTCTAATTATTTCAAATTAGCAAACTATAGAGATAATTAGCAAAATTTAAAACGTTCAAATTTATTTTTCATACTTTTGACTATTAATTATGCTTGCAATGTATGTGCCATTACTATTCATGAAACTTGTAAAAACACCGTAACTTTTGACTCATACCTTCGATTTTAGTGTTCTTGTGCTTTCCGGAATCATCACACGATAAGCTCTTCAGTTATATTCTTTTGGGCACCGATTCTAATTTCTAAATATAAAATCCGAGCATTTTTGTTAAAATGGCCATAACTTTTGACTCTAACTCCGATCGGGGCGTTCTTTGGCTCGTTGGAAAGATAACGAAAAATATCACCTGAATTTCATAAGTGCGTGAAAATTAGATGGTCGAATCCTGATGGTTTGTGAGAGTGCGTGCGCGGCGACGAAATTCCAATAAAAGATCGTTTAGCTGTTTTGAATCTATTTCGGTCGTTCTTTTCAATTATTGCAAATGAAATATTAGTTCTAATTATTTCAAATGTAATATTATTTAATTTCAATTCTTTCAAATTAGAAAGCAAGAGAGGTAATTAGCAATACTTAAAATTTTCTATTTTTTATTATTTGTGGCGGTTTCAAATTAAAACCGCCACTGATAATATTATTAGTGACGGTTTTAGCCAAAAACCGCCACAGATAATGGATTATCTGTGGCGGTTCCAACCAAAAATCGCCACAAATAGTCTCGACATTATTTGTGGCGGTTCCAAAGAAAAACCACCACAAATAATCACTTATTTGTGACGGTTCCAAACAAAAATCGCCACAAATAGTCTTCCCACTATTTTGAATTTTAGAACTGCCACAGATAAGTGTATTTGTGACGGTTCCAAAAGAACCGCCACAAATAAAGCGTCACCTATGTGCTATTTTGTGGTAGTGTCGGTGCTTGCGTTGAATTTGCGTAACTACGGGGTCCTTTTTGTAAAATAACAGGTTGAAGGACCTATCAACTATTTTCGATTTTTCAGGGGCCTTTTCCGGGAAACCGATGACATGGCAGCCTGCATGCGCTTGAATCCTCCTGGCTTTATGATATACCAGTCAGAGTATCGTGCTACGATTCGTCGCGCACGACGACGCGACGTGTAAAATTCAGGGAATCTGGTCGTATTTTCGGTTTCCGTTTTTTCTTTTTAAAATGGGTCGTCAGGACCCGTCGGCGAATCTATGGGCTGCTATAAACCTTCGACGAATCTGCATTTTTTTTAAGAAAACCACATGGAGGGATATAAACATATTTTCATTTTTTTAGGTCTATTTCACTAAAAAATCGACGAAAAGATTCCGATATTTTTTGAGTCTATTTTACAAAAAACCGCTGAAAGGATCTAAATGCGATTTCCAATTTTTTGAAGGACCTCTCCACGACGGGCGACAGCTGGCACGGCTGAGGAGGGTTGAATTCCAGACGCTATTATATAGTCCATATGCATATAACCTAAGGTGCATCCTTGTCAACAGCATGTCTTGAGTACCCTTTTTCCTTTATGAAAGCTTTATCACATGGATTTACTTCGCAATCTCTTCTCTTGAAACATCTAGAAATATGTCGTGTTGTGAAGATAACAGCAAAATGAAGTTTACCGACTAGAAAAGTTAAAAGGTGGTTGAGGACCACATCTCACCGCTACCAATCATAATTTGGAAGGAGCACACTTCCAAATTAACACTGTCGTACCGTTTCTTTTTCTCCTTTAGCTAGCATAGCTCTTGAGGCCTCCGAAGAAAGCCTTAGGCCGTGACAAGATGGACACCTGGATGAGGACTCATCATTGTCAAGATCTAGTACCTCTAAATTTCTTTGCCTCCTTTCTGTTCTTTTTTGCTTGTATTCGGACAAGTGATGACAATACAGCTCACACAACCATGTTTGCTAGTAGATCAAAGGAAGATACAATCTTTACATGGAAACAAATATACATTTGGAATTTGAGGAATCTGCCAGTGACTGCTACAATATTTGCTATTTAGCTTCATTTGATACTTCTCACATCATAGAGACATTTCTTCGCCACACCAGGTGCATGGCCGCTCATACTATGCCCGTTAGTCCCAGGTCATACAAACTCCTATTTTCCCAGGTCGTTGTAAATTTCTACGTATTTCTGGTACTACTTTGTAGATCTATTTTATGATTGACCTACTGCTGGCGTGCATCTCTACCGAACCCAACGGTACGAGAGGAGTCGAGAAGTGTCGCATATAAATCACCATTCCTTTTCTTTTTCCTTGTTAAGAAACATGTACAAATCATCATTTCAACAGAGGTCCATGGATCTGTCGTACATTGCCAGCTGAAACCAAAACAGGCCTGCGCAGGCGCAAACGAGTGCATCTAAAGAAAGCAGCTGTACCAAAAAGAAGCTACTGCCATTAGTAGGCAGGAGGAGCAGCATTAATGTGTCTGACCAGATCTGGTTCACATCCAAGTAACTGTCAGCTAGCAGCAATGCCCATCGAATTGTCGACTAAATCACAAGTAAAATAATGTGTGTGTGTGTGACTCGGAGAAATGGGGAAGGTGAGGAAGGCAATGGCAGTGCCGGCGACAGGTGGATGATCTGTCAGCCTTCCTAGACGTCGTGTAGCCGTCCGGTGCAGAGAGATTCAGACATGAAATGGCCCAATAATGCAGCGAGGCTCACGATCCCAGGCTTCCAAGTCACATGGAGTGGGACTGATTGGCAACCAGAAAAAACGGCCTCTGCATGCTCCCAAGGGCCGGTTTTCCCCAGAGTCAAAGTGGCTCGTTGGTTGCTTCTCCTCTATGGCACTGGCGATTCAATGGTTTCACGTGATTGCCATTGCTGGTTGAATAGGACGTAGACCTGCCGTAGCAAAGCCAAAGCGTGTGTTCTAATCCAAGGCGCCATGCAATGATGCAAAATGGGAGGTTGAGACTTGAGACCTCATCTTTCTCTAAGCATGGGAAAATGACACTGGGTTGATGTATCAGGGAGCTATATACTTGATTAAATTTAATGTGAAGACTGTGGAAACTTTTCCTGGTTTGTTGGGAACTTCGATATCTTTTTTATGAGTGATAGCAGCGGGGAAGACCCCTACATCATATATACACACACATACATATACACAAAGATTATGTACAAAGTCTAAAGGTTTAAACAAAAAATCAATCTCAATCTGAAATAGAAATCAAGATAAGAGTCTCTAGCCAATTTAACAATCATTGCTTATGATGTTCTTTCACACAATGCACATGCAGCGTGAGCTTATTCTTAAAAAGTCGTTTCCAATTCAATATACTTGAGGCAATATTCTAAAATATCCAATCATTTTGTTGCTTCCATATTTCCCAAGCTGCAATTGTAATTATTCCTATGTAAAAGATAGAATCAAAGTTGTTCTTAGAATGTTCAACTTTTAAGACAATGTCCTATGTATTATCCCATAGCATCTTAATACTATTCCAGTATGTGACACTAAAGGAGTAATTAAAGAAGAGATGATGTGCTGCCTCCATATGTTGATCTTGGCACAGAACATAATAACGATGGTCATCCATTTGAAAATGTTTTCTATGAAGTATATCTTTTGTGTTCAATCTGTCCAAAAGCAATAACCAAGCGAATACTTTGAGCTTCATCACACATTTACTTTGCCAAATCCACTTAAAAGGTTTTGGTACTACCATTGCATGAAACAAATATCGATAGAACTTTTGTGACTGGTAAATGTGCTTATTCCAAATGTATGTCCAAGCATCCGAGCAATTATTTAGTGGTAAGAACCTTTGGATGTCGTCAATTAGTATATTGTACTCATGAAAGGCATCATTAGAGAGTGGCAAATTGAAGTTATGCCTTATGCATTGGTTGTTTAGAAATTGTGACACTGAGCTCTCTTTCTGCCTAAAGTATATGTAACCGTAGCAATACCTCTATAAGAATTGATGTATTTCATAATATCTCTCCACCAGAAAGATCCTTGTATTTTTTAATAGTGAGGGATTTTATCCCTATTATAGGTTGATCAAATCAAATTTACCTATGGAAGATCTTGTCTGTTGTAAAATTTGTAGAGGTTTTTCAATAAAGGAGCCTCATTCTAAGTTTGAAGTTTAATAACACCTAGACCTCCTTTGTTCTTTGGTTAGCATACCAGTTCCCATGTTGCTATGTTTTCTCCCTTTTTGTTAAGATCTGAGCCACGCCGCAGACAAATGTTTTCTTGCTCTATCAATATTATTGACCACTGTGACTGGAATTCTTAGCGAGCACATGTAATAGGTAGGAAGGGTTGATAGAACTGAGTTAACCATTTGTAATCAGCCTCCATAAGATAAGTAGAATGCGCAAGTTGACAATCTTCACTCAATTCGGTCTATTAATGGTGAGAAATCACATATTCTTGGCCTTATAGTCCCTAGAGGTAAGCCTAGATAAGTAAAAGGTATGGCTCCAACTTGACATCCAAAAGTTTGAGCTAAAACTAATAATTTTCTTTTATGAATATTGACTGGTACCAAAAATGATTTATTATAATTTACCTTCAGACCTATAGAGATATAGAAAGAATTTAGAATTGCTTTCAAACATATTAGTTGCCTAGCATTGGCCTCTATAATTATTAAAGTATCATCAGCATACTGTATAATAGGGAAGTCACTGTGCATTGATGATGGAATCGGTAGAGAAAAGAATCCCCTTTGGTATGCCTTGTTCATTATTGATTGTAAAAGATCAGCTACCAATAAAAAAGGAGAAGAAATAGTGGATCACCTTGTCAAACTCCTCGCTTACAATGGAACTGTTTACTTGGGGCTCTATTTAGAAAAACTTTAGATGTGCCTGAATTGAGCAAAGCTTTTATCCAATTAATCCATCTTTCAAGGAAACCCTTTCTTTGCATTACTTCAATAATGATAGTATGTTCCACAGTATCAAAAGCCTTTTTAAAGTCTAACTTAAGGATTAGAATTTTTCTTGGACTGTTGGTATTGGTGTATGTACTCAAAAGCCCACACTAGGCAGTCTTGTATTGTTCTATTTCTATTGAATCCATGTTGGTTTTTGTGAACTAGTTGAAGAATTATTTTTTGCAGACGGTCTACTAGTAATTTTGTCAATGACTTAGAGAGGAATTGAGCAAGGAAATAGATTGATAATAATTGACCCCCTCTGGAGATGCCTTTTTTGGAACTAGAGTAATAAGAGAATTATTGATGCTTTGAAGTTGAATTTTGTTGTCATAAAATTCTATGCAAAGATAATAGAAATCAACTTTAATAATGTGCTAACACCTTTTTTTATGAAATGGCCATTAAAACTGTCTGGTCCTGAGGCTTTATCAATAGGCATTGCCTTTACCAAGTTATCAATTTCTTCATGAAAAAAATCTTACCATAAGGATGTCAAGACCATGTAAACGATTGATCAATTCTTGTAAGTTAAATAGCATTGTTGGCATAATTGATGATCTCAATCAATCTTCGAAAGAGTTCCATAATATGACTACCTTGTTGTGATGTCCTGTAACGGTAGTATTATCCGATGTGACTAGCTGAGTGGGTTGTGTTTCTTTTGTAATTCACAAAGGCTAAGGCATAAAAAATTTCATATTCTCATCTCCAAGTTTTACCCAATGAATCATGCATCTCTTTTTCCAATAAATTTGCTTAGAGAGGAGAAGATGAAGAAGATGCTTCTTTATAATTGATCTGAAATTCCATCCTGGTGTATTTAAAGATCGTTGTTCCTCCAATCCATCCATAATGTATGTTACAATGAGAGATTAGGATGGATAAGTGTGATATTCTCTTACTCTAGATTTTTAGTCCATGGCGTAATAATTTGAACTTCGCTGAGAGAACCAAATCTGCACTATTGAGATGACAGGGTAGATTCTAGTAATATGCAATTTGTCAAAGAAACCTAGGTGTTCTATCCAATAGTTTTCTAAATAGAAAATTTTTGCCTTTGGGATAGCTGTTTGGATAGAGATTACACATGGAACATGATCAGAGATATTTCTAGTAAGTGGTTTGACCATTATGTTAGGATAAGTTACTGTCCAACTTATTGAGGTAAAGAACCAATCAACTGCTCAAGAAGTAGGTTTTGTTGCATATTATTCCATGTGAATGAGCATCCTTTGATAGGGAGTTCAATTAAGCCTAGTTGGCTGATGATTCCATTGAATATGAAAATGTCATTCATGTCTCTACCACTCTTGTTGTAATTCTGTGTTGAACGAATAAAGTTGAAGTCCCCAATAATTAGCCAATTATCATCGGTTGAAATGTGCAAGCCTTGGAGCCAATTAATGAAAATAGCATGTTCTAGATAAGCACATGGTCCATAAATGCAGGTCAAGGTCCAGATTTCCAAAGAATGGACTAAAGTGAATTTTACTGATAAAGTGAAATGAAAGTTATGTATCATTTGACCAGAGAGTATAGAGCTATTCCAGATAATTACAATGGCTCTAGAAGTACAATTTGATTGAGAATAAATAAATTGATCAAAACTTCTTGGGCAAAACTGTCTTATGTAGGAGATATCAAAACTTTCTTTTTTTTAGTTTCCTATAGACAAATAACATTGCAAGCACTTTCGATGATTCTGTCTCTTAAAGATCGCCAATTATGAGCTGAGTTTATTTTCCTTATGTTCTAGCAAAGAACATTCCAATTACGATTGATTTGGCTCATTGATTGTCATGTAGTTCGATGAATTAGGAGAGGGGCATTGCAAAGCCTTACCCCATTTTATTATACAACAGGATATAAAAGAAATAATGCAAGCAAGAGTAAATCGGAGGTGAAGACAGTGTATTTTTTTATTATACATAATGACTGACTGCACATGGTATGACATATACAATATCTATGCAGTACTGATAGTAATGTAGATATCTAACAAAGGGAATCAAAATGGCATAAGACCGTAGCCTGGTGCTATTAATGAAAGGGTTCATCCAACAAAGACCATTGGAACATTGATTGAAACTAGGCTTCAACTACATCATCTTCATTGTGGAGCATTGGATTAGCCAACAAAGCATTAAATGTTAACTCGGCAGGAGAAACGTTGCAGAAATCTATAACAATTCATTGCAGCATGGGAATCAGGATGTGAGGTGTTGGTTGCTGCTTAGGATGGTTGGGCAAAGTGTGTTGAATTCCTTGTGGGATAGCTATTTCAGGACCTTTGAGAGGAAGTTGCACCAATTCAAGTCCTTCCTTGGGCTTGTTTTTGCAAGCACTATGACAGACTTTAGAAGTTACCAAAAGGCAAGGAAATCCATTTTTTCTCTTCTTGATTGGTTCAATGCCTGGGATGGAAAAGAAGCCGAAGACTATTCCTGGTCATCAAAGACCAGGCATGTCACGACTTTGTGCTTATTGCGAGGAGACTCCATATCAAAAATAAGATCTAAAGTCATGGTTGTGGAAGGATAATGTCATGTGGAGATAGCTTTGACCACTTCCTCTTTGCATCTATAGACGTCGTATCCAGTTGTATGAGATGCCATGGTAGGGTTGGAAGCCATGGTAAGCATGATGGTTGTAGTTTGAAACTTGACAGAATCTTCTTAGAGAACTAATCAAAAGATATCTCTGATGTAGTTGATCCCAAAGTAGAGAATGGCTTACTGGTAATACATGAACCTTGCTTGGTTGAGATGCTTGGATCAAACATTGGATGATGGGCTACAGTGGCTAAAGTTGCAGAAGTAGAGGGGAGCACCAAACTAGTTTGAAGGGAAGCATTAGGCTACACTAAGCTGACATCTTGTCCAAATCCCTCAAATCCATAATCATTGTTATTGATTTCATTGTCATCGTGTGTTTCTCCAGTAGCATCAGCCTGATGAACAGGTAGAGTATCTCCATAAGCATTGATTCCCCCCTCCTAGGAAGGTAAACATTGGGTGAGGGTTACCATTATTCGGTGGAAGAGGATCTTCCTCACTAAGATCTACATTTGGAAAGTCAGAGTGAAGGATATAAACCAGAATCGTCATGGTGATTTCATTACCTCCTAAGTCAGATCCAAATTTGATTGCTATATCTTTTGGGATTGAGTTTTTGTCAAACACCAGGACCTTGACAACGACACTTGCCTTGTTTCTTGGATTACGATGCCAGTGCAAAAGAGTACCAAAGGAGGAGATAGTTCTTGCTATGATCTCTACAAAATGGCAGTCCAATGGGAAGACAAGCAACATGATCGAGCATATTCTCATGAAGATGTTATGAACATGAATAGTTTCATCATGCTTGAAAAAGGAAACATGATAGTTTGGTCCAAAAATGTGATGAGGACTCCTACATACCACCAAATCCTGCTAGATAATACTGCCAAACTGGAATAAACCAATTCCAAAGGGTGTAGGGAATATATCAAGAATATGCACCAAGTGATTCTGCTGTAGGAAGAGCTTGATTGCCTGACAAGCTGCTACATAATCTTCTTTGTTAATGGGAGGATCACGGTTGCCACAGCAAAGTCCTCATGCTGTCTCTGAAGTTTGAACCATCGGGATGCTTACCCAGGAGCGCTGAGGCTTGTCATTGGAGTCTTCAAGCTGGATCCCACGAGGTACAAAGGGATAAGGGTTGATAGCAAAATTTGACATTGTGTCTACCATAGCAACCAGAAGCTTTCTGCCAACAGGAGTTGAGACAGCAAGAACAAGAGCACTCTTATCTTCAATAGATTCATTTGGTGAGTTGAATAGGATGGACGCAAGTTCTAAAAAGCTTATGAGAGTAGGAGGCTTTTTATCCTGCTGCAGACTATATATATGCCTTTTGGAACCAAGAAGATATATCCTACCAAGGCTTAGCTAGGAAAGATGCAAATTGTCTAACAAATTTTTGTTTAGATTTCTTTCATGAGAAACAGAATAAAGCACGGTGGCCATAATTAAAACAAAGTTTGCATCGAATTTGATTAGAGCACTGCCTTGAAGGGTGCCCCACCTCTAAGCACCTAGAACACATGATATTTTTGGACTGCGTATTATTCTAAGATATCTCATTCAAAGATCCAACCGAGTGAGAATTATCTCTGGAAGAATGTTGGTGTTCATTGGGAGTAGAAATATCAGCAAAAATATACAGATCAGAAAAAGAACTCCGATAACATCTTGGGAGCATAGAATATTTTACTGTTTGTGAGTTCATATTAACTTCCTTTTCCTTGCGGGTCTAAGATCCGAAAGATTTGAACTCAGAACTATAAGAAATTTGATTAACTAGAGCTTGATTAAAATGTTCCTTTGGATAAGCAGAATTTCTTATTTGTTTTCCATTCACAATGTCTGCGAATGATGGTCTTGCCGGATGCTGAACAGTACCATCGGATTTTAGTCTGGTAGGCTATTTGCTCTGTGATATAACTTATTTTGGAATTTGAAATCGCTTTCTACTCAAAACTAAAGTCCACTCCAAATCATATTCAGAATTCCAACGAACAAATTCTGTTCTCCAATTTGGACCTTTGTTACCCCAAAGTTGAAAATTAAATTTGAAGCCTTTGCTCATGTAAGATCGCAGAGAATAGATAAGAAAGCCTACATACTTTGTGAGCAAACTGAAAACTTGAAACAATTTCCCCGTAAATGGATCACATTTAAATCTACTGGACTGCCACCCAAAATTGATTGCAAAGAAATAGCAGTTGATTGTTCTATGATTCAGAACAAAGCATGACCAAATGAGAGAATAAGATAAAAATTGAAAGAGAGAGACAGTAGGTGTATTGTAGAACGGAAATGGAGTTGGACAATTTCCTTGAATTGAATGTCCGGAGAGAAATCTAACCTTGCAATAAGAGATGCGGAAGAATCCATAGAGATTAGATGGATCCATGAAGGAGAAAGGTGGGAATGCCAGAGAAATCACCGTACCGCATATTTCGGATCTATTGGTTTTGGGCATCACTGTTGTCTAGCATGAAAATCTATTGTGGAACCCTGAACTTCGATAACTTGCAAGGTAGGAAAAATGAGTTACGAAGTTTAGAGTCTATCTGTACTCTGGATAGGGCGCACTTGGATCCAAACATTTCCAAATCAGTCCGTCTTGCAGAGACATCCCTTAGTCCTTGTTTAGGAGGCCCATTCTCGACCAAGATCCATGTGGGTGGGCTGGGATTGAACAAAAATCCTAGTCCATCCATATGGATAGATCGGGATTGTGGCCCAGCCAAACAAAGTCTTAATATGAATTTTTTTTGGAGCACATCTAAGTTATTCGGGTGAGAGATGTCTGGAATACCAACTTGAAGGCATGCAAGCATAAGAATTGACCAAAGTGACAGAGAACGGGTAGGCTATTTAGCATAAAATCAAAATTTTCTACTGTATAATCAAGGAACCACTGCAAGTTATAGATCATGGAATTACCATTAGATGTGTAGACCTATAGCAAAAGTAAAGTCGATATAGCATGTTTGTGCAGTTGTAGTTGTACTAGCCTTATGCCTCTTCCAACAGCTCCTTGTGATTGTCATAGGTTGAGGATCATCCTAGCGTTGAAGCCTCACTTCTAAGGTACCCATACGTACTGGGCAGAAACACCACGTGCTGTAGCGCTAGTGCTGGCTACAAGGATTTGGGCAATGAAGGTGTGGTGGCTAAGGTTTCAAAATTTTAATAGTGTGAATTAACCCTAAAGCCACCACCCCCTTCCTTTAAATAGACTCCCCATAGTGAGTCTTTACATTAGAGGCCCATTAGGAACTCAAAGCCTACTAAAATTCAGATCACCATCCGAATTAAGTCCTAACCCTTTAAGCGTATGATTCTATAGGTACACGTATATTTAGACATAGCTCAAGTATTCTTATTTGACCATTAATTGGTAGCAGTGCCTAGCAAGATGTATCAACTCTGGACTATATATATGTAAATGTCACATCAGCGACCGTTAACAATGCTTAGTTATATGTTGCCTCATGATATCAGTCAAACTTAAGACGACTTTGTGCCATCCTTATTTAGTTAGCTCGATCACTCTTTCTCGATTACGTAACTTGGAATTCCCAACTACAGTTAACTCTTTAACCACGAGTAGCATGGCCATATATTTTCGGAATTCGACCACACGAGAGGCCTAGAGATATCTCTTCCATTGTATATAGAGGAGCAAATCCCATCTTGATCAAGTACATGCATCAACCTTCAAGTATAAGGATATAGCATATACATTGTATATGAGACCAACTGATGATAAGTAAGATTACAACGTTCTTGCAGTGTCTCAATGTGGGTCGATCCAATTCTATGTTCTGTAACATGTGTCTATATTATTGGTTTGGTATCTCCATATGCATGACCCATGAAACATGGTCATCAACTAATACATATGCTACTGCATTCATATGTGTACTCATATATTTATCAACTAAGGATCATTTTTAGAATAATTATCGTAAGATCATATATCACAAACAAGTCATATACTTGCTAATAAATAATAATAACATTATTTAAGAAACAAGATAATAAATCATGAATATAAAGAAATATAATCATTTCTATGATTGTCTTTAGGACATATCGTCCACACAAAAGTCAGTTGGCTAGGTAGGTTAGTTGTGTCCCCTCCACCGGGGTTCAAGCCTTACTTGACACTGGCGCTCACCTTCTTTTAATAGTGAATGCTAGAGTTTCTAGCCTAAGTTTTTTTTTTAAAAAAAAGAAAGGCATGGAAGCATGAATGGCATAAGTGCAAATTGCGCTAAAACAACGCATACCTCCTCACGGCTCATCTGAGCCATATGGGACATTGGGACCCTGAGGGAATTCTTGTCCGCAAATTCAGGTCTCCACGTAGCGCACATGGACGTTAACAAATCTAGCAAGAACATGGGGCCATGGAGCTTTTGTCGGTGACATCTAAAATAATAAAGTTTCCAAGATCTTGTTCTCTCATGTGTCTCCTGTGCAAGCAAGATCAGCACGCCATAAGTAAAAGTTCTGAAAATTGCATTGGTAGTGAAATCATTAGAATCCCGTGGATGGGTGGATCGTATTTGATTTTGACCTGGGTTTTGATACATCAGCAGATCGAAATGTCATATGCCAGTGTAAACATGAAACTGCAAAATTGCCTGATCACATTTTTATCTGTTGTACCAGTGTAACACTAGTACCAGTTGTTATTTATCCTCGTTTTTCAGCATTCAATAAATTGTGATGCTGTGTGACATCTCAATTTTACAGCCATTAAAGCCCCAGCAATTGATCGGGGCATCCTGCATCGCGTATTCCAGAGCAAAAGTGATTTGTCGTGTGGCTTCAGTCGTGTATTTTCCGTTGATTGCATGATGTAAACATGAGATTCAGAGGGCACAATATCGTCATCAAAACAAAAAGAATGGGGGAAACAGCCGCAGAGGACAGCCACACACTGGTCAATCCTCCGATTTAAGTTGAAGTGTCTCTTGTTACCTGTTTCTCCCCTCCAACACACGAACGAGCTAATCACAGCTTTCTCTGATCCAAATGGAAAGCATCTAAGCATCCTGCGTTAGGGTTAGCTGATCCCAGTCAGGTGCTCTGTTCAATACCGTTATCCATGCGCACGGTCAAGCTTCGAAAGTTGATTGCATAAAAAGAGAAAATATTGACACGTTATTTGGGGGACACGGCAGTACCATTGCTTAGAGAAAAGTGCACTATGGGCCGCTAAACTTGCACGAGAGTGTCACTTGGGTTCATGAACTTAGAAATGTATATTTATGTATCTCAGCTTGTAATAGTGTCTATTAGCACTAAAATTTGGCAAGTTATACGGCTTATTTTGGAAGGCCAAGTCAGAATTGGATATTTAGATGATATCGAAATCGAGTTTGGAATTTTATCTCTAAGAGATAGGCACCGATACGATTTGTGGTTTATAACAAATCGGAGAATGATACGATCGGTTTACACGCTATAAAATGGGATCTGAGGTGAGCCAAGAATACAACAATCAATTAATTAACTTGCATATACTTGTATCTACTTTTCCTATCAACTAAGAGTAGCTTTTGTAACTTAGAATCTCCGTTATAATTCGTTCTTGATCAATAAAGTTACGTATAGCCGATTGTTGATTATCTTTGATTATGCCAACGTATCTAGATTTGCTTTTCTCCGATCTTGTTGCACATCGCATTTTTCGGGAAAATTTGTCTTTGCCAAACCATCTAATTAGCCATAGTAAGCTGTTTAGATTTACCATTATGTTCGATTTAATCGGCTAAACCGCTGTTCAGATCAAATCTATAATTGAAAAACCTAATCGATTGAAATAGCTGTTTAGATTGTAATTTTCTTGCCGATTACAGGATCAAATTGGCTAGCTCGCCAAAAACCTCTTAAATCCAGCGTTTGCATGTATTTAAGCCAATCAAATCATTCGTCACATTTTCGGCGCCAATAATGTGTCAAGCAAGCATGCCAGAATCTCGAATTTCAGACTTAAAAGTATTCCAACCCGACGGCCGTAGATTTATCGAGCCCATTCGATCGTAGGATCTTAATTTTGTAATATCTTATTAATCTTAAGATTCTAACAATTTTTTAGTAGTACGTGTGGTTCCTTTGTTTTAAGGATAGAAAAATCCCACAATAATCCTAAAAAAATCCTAGAAAGTCTCATATTAATAGAGAGAAAAAGAGAAAAATCTTCACTACTTATTTTGGTAGGGCAGATTATAACGGTGCAGATTAATCATATATAGATATTAGACTTATATAACAAATACAATTGTATTTCACTCGTTATATGAAGTAGAGTTGGATATCAAAGACGTTTGAATCATAATATCTAGCCATCTAGTTGTGCGAGTAAACCTACTAGTTAGCTATAAATAGTTGCTTGCATATGTCCTTTCAACTGTAAAGCTTCATCTTTTATCCATTCCTATATGGTATTATTTGTATAGATATTTATAAATCATTCATTTAGACTACAATTTTAAAGTAAAAACTTCCAAAGCCCAAGTCAGAAGACGTATTTTTGTCGAAATACACGATATAATTGACATCTCAATTCGCAGCCATTAAAGCCCCAGCAATTGATCGATCGGGGCATCTTGCACCGCGTATTCCATCCACAGGAAAAGCGATTTGTCTTGTGACTTCACTCCTTTATTTGCTGTTGATTGCATGACGTATACATGAAGATATAGAGAACACATCATCATCATCATCCAAATAAAAAGGAAACCTGCAAGAACGAGATTCTTCTTGTGATCCACTGACAACGAGCAATATCACTCTCAATGCCAACATGCCAAATCCGATAGTTGAAGCGGAATCTGAGGCCTATTTGGTAGAGTTTCACATCCAACTTCATTTGAGATATAAAATTTATAGGCTAGAATAAAGTGAACTAAGTCTTTTTTTTTTGTCTAAAATATAAACAAGATGATCCATCTAAACACTCTTAGAGCAGTCCCAACTTATGGTTTCTATGAGCAGTGTCTAAAGGAGAGAGAAACAATAAACCAATGCATAGTTTCCCAACCCGTGGTTTCCATGAGCAGTGTCTAGAGGAGAGAGAGAGCAATAAACCAATGCATACACCACAAACACACCTTGATCAGCACGCAGAAACGTCCAACCCCGATTTTGCTCGTTTCTTGCGTCTTGATACCTGCGCCGACCCAGTTTCTTGCATGAGACACGGTTTCTTTGTTTTTCCTTCTCTCCCTTCCTTAATTCCTATGCCATATCAGATTTTTGCTTAGTTGGCAGCGTAATTAATTCTATGGACACCAGTTGAGGTGGAGGGTTGGGACTGCTCTTAATGTATTCATAGCTCCAACTCCACGGATCTGATAGAACTAGAAATACTCAGTTGCACCAGATTCATGGATCTAATGAAGCTAGAGTCCTACAAAACACATCCTTAGGCTATTCCCAGTGTATAGTAACATACCCATTTAATGCATGCCACATAAGCATTTTTGATAATGTGGCAAGAAAGTTAAAAGGGGAGAGACGAAAGCTGTATCTTGAGGAAGATACCACTTGAGCACGAAATCATAGACATTTAAATTTGAATCATCTAAGTGGCCCACAATTCATACTCTCATACACATCTAACATTTAATTATCTTGTGGGGACTAAGAAACAATTCATGATACCATGCATTGGGATAGTTGTATCTTCTATAGTATCATATGACATGACAGCTTTGGATATTGTGACAAGATACAATGCACGGTGAATAGCCTTATATCTCGATTTGGGATTCGTGCTGATCAAGTGCTCTGTTCTATCCCGTTATCCATGCGCACGGTCCAGCTTCCAATGTTTGCATGGCAAGAATTTTCGTGCGAAAGCCGAATGCATCAAAAGAGAAAACACTATCACATAATTTGGAAGCACGAGCGGTATCAACACGGGTCCCTTAAAACTTGCACGGATATGTCACTTGGGTTTCTGAACTTAAGCATTCTGTGCTTAGGTAATTAAGTTTGTATGAGTGTGCCAAGACTTGTCAAACATGACGTAATTAGCACCTACCCATGACATGACACGTTTGAGCCTGTGTGATCTAAAGTTTGAGCGTCTTCATGCTAAGTAAAATTATCAAATGAAAGCTAGCAAAGTTTGTCAAAAGATACATAAAAAAACTTCTCTTCGATTGTAAATACTTGAATTTCCATTCACTTCACTTGACAATCTCTAATACCAATTAAGAAAGATTTGGACATTTGTCGACTCGCTTATACAAATGTTCAATTCTCAGGCCTAGAAACCTGAAGTGGCATACGAATACATATTCAAGGATTTGAGGTCCAAAATCCTAACTTCTCCCAAGCACGGCTTGTTCTGGCCTGATTGACCGAACATACTGGGCTAAGTTGACAGCGATTTCGAACCTATAGTCTTTTTACTTTTTTTTAAATCTAGCCCCTACATAGATATATTTGTAGATTTAGCCCCCTACTTCATCACGAATAACGCGGCAGACCATAGATATATTTGTAGATTTAGCCCCCTACTTCATCACGAATAACGCAGCAGACAACATCTATCCCCTATCGCATTTGGAGAACACGGGAGCCAACAAGTGCGATAGCGGACGGGGAACACAGGAATAGGTGCTGCCACGCTCAGGGTGAGCAGGCTGCCACGGCCTACAAGTGCGGGAGACAAAAGGAGTGCTGCCACGGTCGAGGAGCATAAAAGATATCTTCCACGATGGGAAGAGAATTATATTTGCAATTCTATTGAGAAAAAAGTCAAATTTACATAGAAAAGGGAAAGGTGGGCTATAAAACTGATTAATTCAGCAATTTTAGGCAAAAATATGGCACCCTTTTGCCAGCCTAGCCTGCCTTTTGTCACGTCGATTTATGAGTTAAAAGATTTCGAGCTCACAGTTCGCCAAGAGAACGAGACAGGATAAACGAACTGGCTGAAGCCTGAACCAGATGGAAGCAGATGAGCGTACAATACTATAATGTAACGTGCGATCAAGTACTATTGTCACAAATATCTTCCCACCTGGTATGTTATTTCCATCCAGATAAGAATTAACACAGGTATTAAACACATCTCATCTTCCTTATAAAAAGACAAACATATCACATCAAAGGTAAGCAAGGAAAAAAAAAGAACACTTTGGCTGTTGAAGCATGGCAGGAATTGCATATCATAATATGAGAATATTGCAGAAATGAACATTCCAGCATTTTGATTGCTCACAAACATCCAAATCATTTCAGACTTCAATGCCCTCAATGTCTAGATATTCGGAGAAAACAATACCCAGAACCAGATAAGATCAAACAACATCACCCAAAGAAACAGAATTGAGTTGGAGGCTTTGCTTCTCAAGGTGAATGAAGAGCATGCAAGGTTAGCTCAAAACAAAAGATAAAAAAGTTTTGACAACAGGCAGCATTTTGCAAGGCTTATTGATTGGAAATTTGGTCTATACAGTGGACTTACTAAGAACATATAAAACAGGCAAAGTGCTAAAAGAATATCCATGGAAATCATTCTACGATGAGTTGGACACTCAAAAATCAATGGCAAGAACTACTTTTTGACTTGACAAAAGTTATACAACAGCTGGCGGCCATCACTCATCAACAATTCAACCAATGGACTGCTTCAGAAGTACACTCAACCTTCCAATCTTATGATTTACTGTACCATAAAATGTTCTTAAGTATGATGGTAAGTGTTAACTTTTTAAAATTCACATTGTTTGTTTCCCTTCTGACGCAGTTTGAACTTTCAAATCAGTCGTTCAATTGTGTGTGATGTTACAGAGCTAACATAAGGAACCCAGTATTTCACGAAACAAAATAGAAAAGTAAAACTTCAGATGTTTGTGCAAAATCAGGATAAGCTTTCTAAATTGATGTCAGGTTGTGAGTTACATATAATATATGTGACAACTTGGAAAGTCAAGCAGCAGTAGTAGGTAATACTTGTGGTGTGATTTCAGTTGAAACATGTAAATGGTGATACGTTGTAATGCCGTCAATGGCATAGAGGAATTCCAGTAATTTAACAATACGACCAGTAGTGAAGCAAAATGAACCCTACAATTGCTGCCCTGCAGCTCGATTGTATTTTAGCTGAAGAAAACCTTGAGATAGCAATACTTGGTAGTTCTTAGCTGTATGATTGGTACTCCATTCCTTACTACAATTTGGAAGTTTGCTTTTTTTTAACTTGTAAATTGTCATTGGAATGTTAATAGTTAATACTTTTTTTGTATAGTAACTAACTGGCAGCATCCAGTTCAGATTCATAATAGTAAAACTTCATTGGCGATAGCAAATTTTCTCTTTAACTACCAGATTCACCCATCACAGTGCAACGAAAAAAGTTATGCTATACTTTGTTTGCAAAGTGCCTCATTTCAAGGACAGATTAAACAGTGAGAGACCGAGAGTAGCTAGAATAACTAAGCATATATGCAAATTTCTTACTTGGTGACTTCACTTCTGCTTCTGCAGTTTATGAATATCTGCAAAGTATAATCTATTATATAAATTTTCAACTCATCCCAGGTTCATAACTGCAAAACATATAAAGTTCCATGGACACACAAGTATCCAACAAGGCAGGTAGCATCTTAAAATGCACATTACTAGGTGCTATGATCACTTCGCATCAACTTCAATCCAATGAGAAATTAATACATGTGGATAACTTATAACAAACAGAGGAGCAGGCTTGGATGTTCGATTATATTATATCCTTAAGAGATCGACATAGGTGACATAAGAGAATAAGACATGTTAAAGCAAAGTGACAAAAAAAAACAAAATATTGTCCATCAGGACAAAAAGAATTAGTAGGACTTGGATAATTTGATATATGCAGATGGCCTTCGGTAATTTAGGTGGAAACTTCATATAAGTAGCAGAGACGACATTAAACAACATCAAAGTATACACCTTACTATAACTGAGCAAACATTGGCAGAACAGAATGCACCAGAATGAGAAAACAAGCATAATAAGAAAGAATAGGAAAAGGCGATATAGCAGATGGATGACTTAGTAGAGAAGTGTTACCACCAATGAATGATCGCAAGGACCAAATCAAGGGATTGAACTTAAGCTGTGCATTCTCTACTTTATAAGGACATCAATCAAGATTCAATGACTAATTTTGAAGAAACAACACACAATAAAATAAATATTAAATACAGTACTTACCTTCGTGTAATAATCAAGTTTTTCACTAAGTTTCCTTGCTCATAATCAATCCAAAGAGCTTTTGCTTAGGATACTACTATGATAAGCTCGAGTACACACCAAGAAGGAGATGCCATTAACAAATATATACAGATAAGAAAAATATCGTATAGTAATAACACCAAAATGCAGTGAAAACACTTTTGCTAAGCATCTTTATCATTTTGAATATCAAGGGCAAACTCTTTTACTAAAGTTAGTTCAATAGTTCACGCCCTTCTCAAACTATAATACGGCTTTTCCGGACCATCAAAGCAGATAACCGATAGCCAGCAAGCAAAGCAAATCATCAGCAACATGTAAGTAGCACAATATATCTAGCATCTCATAATCAGAAGTTCTGCAATTAATATCATAAAAACATGTTGCAACGACTCATCAATCAAGATAACCTCTTCCTCTGGCAACTACTTGTTCTTCCCGGTCTTCTTCTTACCCCCGGTCGCCACCGTTGAGGCGCTGACCTGCGGGCGGGGGTGGCGATCTGCCTCGACGGGGTCGAGCCACTTGAGCGGGTGGCGGTTGAAGAAGGGCCAATCGGGAACGGTGACGAGCGCGGTGAGTGCGACCCCGCCGGCGTAGATGAGCAGCATGAGCTGGAAGTCCCCCAGCACGTACCCGACCAGGAACGCCGCCACGGCCGCCGCCACCAGCAGCACCTGCATCAGCATCTCTGCGCGCTTCTGCCCCTGCCAGTCCATCTGCGTACCAAGAAAGAACAGGGTGGGACTCAAGATAGCTTGGTTGGACCAAGAAAAGGGAGCGGATATTGGATGGATCTGGGGCGCTGGGCAAGGCGGCTCGGTGCATCCGGGTTCAAAGAAAGGAGGAATCCTTGGATTGGGGGAGTGGACAAGGGGTGGAGTACGAGGGGGAGGAGGAGGAGGAGGCGGCTTACCTTGCTTGTTTGTCGTGTCGCGTACGGGGTTCGCCGGAGAAGACGACGAGGATGGAGGAGGCGAGCAGGGAGTTGGATCTGTCCGGCTGCGCAGCGCCGGCCTCAGAGACTGAGATAAGCGAGTCGTGGCTGGGGTAAGGTTTAAACAATTTTTTTTAATAATACATTTTTTTCTCAACCAGATTAATCGGTCGGTAGACAATTACTTCTGCGTAAAAATAACGTGTGGGCAATTCCCTTAATAGGTATAAATTGTTGTAAAACGTTATCGAACGCTAACGATTAATCACCGGATGTAGATGCAATCACAGAAGCAAGAATAATAGACACGCAATGTATGGGTGGAGTTCTCTCTTGCTTTATTGATTCAATCGTTTACAATGAAGGAGCACCCGATATATATAGCGGTGAGAGAGAGTTCGGATTCGACCACATTAGGAAGAGATAGAGTCCTAACCATATTTAGTTTAGGTTTCCTTATCTCATAACACTCTCTCTTGGTCGAATACCGCGTAATGCAAATGTCTCGTTAAAAACTCCACTCAAAAACCAAGTGGGAAAAAAAAGAGATGAAGAAAAGAGCACATCGCACTCGCATGCTATGTTGCACTAGTTGCCTCATTAAAAACCTTTATGTGAGAAAACTTGAAAAACTCACAAAGGAAAAAGAGTACAACTTATTACCTTCAGGGTTTATTAGGATCTTCAGGATCGCAATAAGGGTTATGGTTCAAGGGTTTTCTCCCCCTGAACTCTGTATCTCTCTAAGTCTTCTCATTCCAATGCCTTTAACATATCTTTGAAATATGGATTTAGGCAAGGACTTAGTGAATAAATCTGCAAGATTTTCACATGACTTAGTTTGCAGGATCCTTATCTCACCACTCTTCTGGAGTTCATGAGGATAGAATAATTTAGGAGCAATATGCTTCGTGATGTTGCTCTTTACATAACCCAATTGCATTTGTGCAACACAAGCAGAATTATCTTCATAGATAATTGTGGGGGTATCGACGGTGTTAAGGCCACATGACTTCTGGATATGACTAATCACACGTCGCAGCCAAACACATTCACGTGAGGCTTTATATAGGGCTATAATCTCTGAGTGATTGGTAGAAGTTGCTACCAGGGTCTGTTTACAAGACCACTAGGAAACGGCTGTACCACCGCAGAGAAACACAAAACCAGTCCGAAATTTGGCACTGTGGGGATCAGACAGATAGCCAGCATCCGTATATCCCACCATGGTTAAGTCTTGGTTCTTCTGGAAAAACAACCCAAGATCTTAATTACCTTGGAGATATTTGAGTACAATCTTTACACCAGCCCAATGTCTCCTGGTTGGAGTTGAACTATATCTTGCTAGCAAATTTACTGCGAATGCAATATCAGGCCTTGTGCAATTCGCAAGGTACATGAGTGCTCCAATAGCATTTAAGTATGGAACTTCAGGTCCTAAGACTTCCTCATTTTCCATCCTCGGTCTAAAAAGGGTCTTTATCCACTTCGAGAGATCTTGCAACCATGGGGTTTTTCAAGGGATGGGATTTATCCATATTAAACCTTTCTAATACCTTCCGGGTATAGGACGACTGGTGAACAAGAATTCCTTCTGGGAGATGCTCTAGCTGCAGGCCTAAGCAAAGTTTGGTTTTACCCAAATCTTTCATCTCAAACTCCGTCGTGAGGTAAGCACTTGCTTCCTTTATCTCCTCTGTGGTTCCGAAGATGTTCAGATCATCGACATACACCGAGATGATATCAATCCATTCAGGATTCCATTATGAACACACAGGGACAATCATCATTATTAGAGTATCCTTCTTCAGGAGGAACTCACTAAGTCGGTTATACCACATTCTTCCCGACTGTTTTAATCTGTATAGCGATCTCTGCAGTTTGACGCTATATATATTGCGATTATTAGGATCAGGACTTTTATTCCTTTAGGGACTTTCATATAAATGTCAATCCATTGACCCATATAAATATGCGGTCACCACATCCATCAACTGTATTTTTAATTTTAAGCCACCGCCATTGATATTAGATATCGGAACGTTATTCCACACATTACAGGAGAATATGTTTCATCGTAATTGATGCCGGGTTTCTGCGTGAACCCTTGTGCTACAAGCCTCGCTTTTTATATCTCACCACCTGGGTATTTTCATTTCTCTTCTGGATGAAAAACCTATTTGATCCTGCAGGGAATCACTTTAGGAAATATTCAGTCAACAGGACCAGAAACTTTCCTCTTATTAAGCGAGTGTTGTCTCAATTGCTTCTTTTGACCCTATCTGAGCGCTTCTGGCACTCTGCCATGGACTTTGGATCTGGATCTAGTTTTTAGCAATTTTAGAGGCAAATATATGTCGACAATTGTAGTCTTTCTTTTATTCATTTCTCTTGCATCACTTCGGGGATATATCTATATAATTTCTTCCAGCTCCTCGTGATTTCCCACAACGAGGGAGTCTGGGTGTTCCGACTTCCCAGCGTCGAATTGTGCGCACAAATATACGCTGGGGTTATCATCTTCAAGATGAATCACTTCAGGGATGTTACCATCTCCAGGATGGCTCACTTCAGGGATTTTCTCAACATCAGGTTGAGCTTCTTCTACTGTCACAGGTAGTGTTCTCATTTGTTCGGTTCTATATTTCTACGGACGTCTCCGCGGAATTGAGTCCCGTGCACCTGGAGGCCTCCTCCTCTTCTTATCATGAGGGTCAAGAGTAGGTTCAATATCCTTCTAGGATATTTCTACTCTTTCAGGTGCATATACTACAGGTATATGAGATCTTTCACTCCCTTATGACCAGTGAAGGCATTTGGCAGATTATTAGCTTATTTATTTCAGATTCATTATCCTTTGAACTTCAAGTTCGATCTTTCCAATGCGTGGATCTAAGGACTAGGCATTCTGAAATGTGGTACTTATCTCCCCCTAATGCCAAAAAATGTCCTTAGTATAATCAGCGTACCGAGCTATGTACAGATCCCCTATCGTAGGCTCTAGGTATTTTAATATATGACGGAGATTCATAACATATATGGATCCTCAACTGCTGGTGAGGTCCTATGGTTGTACGCTGTGGTGGAGAGATTGGCATGTATACAGTACAACCAAATTTTCACAGATGGGAAATACTTAATTCTTTTCCACGCACTTGAAGGACCGAGTTGGCCTAGACGGGGGGGGTGAATACGCAACTTTTCAATTTTCAACCGAAACTTACAATTAACTATTTTTATCAAATTGACGACTAAACAAGAAGAAACAATCAAATGCAATGCATTCTGAAACTAAGAATAAAAGCATCAACAATACAATGTAATCTAAATGTAGAATGAGACAAGATATTTATCCCGTGGTTCGAGATCCACTCTAATCCACGTTGAAGCACTTCTCACGAGTATAGCTTCACCACACCTAGTCACGCAGTAGCAATGGTATCCACTCGGGTAGCTCTTTCACAACTCCTGTGAAGTGAGCTACAAACCCTTCACAATCACAAAGTCGCTTCCACAATCTCCTTTGGACAGTCGCACTTTACCACCTCCAAGTCGTCTAGGATCACCGAGAACCAAGAGTAATAAACTTTGCACAAGTTACTCGCCCCTTGGTTCACTCACAAAGAACACAATGCTAGACACTTTGCTTGGAGTTTACACACCTAAAAGATTCAGAGTTTTGTGTATAAGGATGAGGAACAGACTCCTTTGAGAATGAGAGCTCTTTGAATGCTAAAATGACAAGGAGTACATTAGAAAACTTTGATAGATAGCTCAGGCAATGCTTATATAACAGTTCTGATGAAAAATAGCCGTTGTACCTACCAAAAGACCGTTGCACGTGTCAGAATGTCAATTTCGAACTTAATCACACGTTTACAGCGGACAAAATTATTAGTTCAGCGATACTGATCATATATATGACGGACAAAAGAAATCAGATGTTTTATGGCGGACAAAAAGATCAGTCCGTCATACATGGGAGCGCAGCCATTTTTGTCCATCATAGCAAACAATGCGAACCACATGTATACCGGACAAAATATTTTGTCCGTCATAGATGTGTTGCTGATCAATTTGATTTGAGGATCAGTTTTCAAACACAACACTGTTTAGATAAAGAGATTTTTGTTTTAATCATTACTGAACTTTGAAATTCTCACATCAGATTTATTTTAGAGGGAAATTCTCAAAAAGGAGTATTAATTTGATCAAGATTGCAAAGAAAGAATACCTAAATTTAGGTCTGACTGATTTTTGCATAAGAGCTCGAGTAGAGTGAGGACAAAAACTTGATTTGAGAATGCACATGTATGACTGACGAAAAGTTTTGTCGAGTCATAGATGAAACAACGAGAGGATGTCTCAACGAGTGTATGGCGGACAGAGAGTTTTGTCGAGTCATAGACTTAGCAAACCAGATTCACTGAAGCTTTGAAGAGGTTTTCATTACGTACTAAAATGTGAATTAAGTTTTGAACTTATGAACAACCCAATGGATTTTGATGATGAATAGAATATAACGACCTCAGATGTTTGGCATATTGAATTAAAGGTTGAGATCAACTTAGGCTCGAATGTGACGGACATAGAAGAATAAAACTGAATATTACTCCATCAGCAAGTTTTAGCAAAGGGAGGTATGGGTTTTGATTTAGATTCTCAGAAGTACTAAGATGTTCAACTCCAAGCATTATAGACATGTTTTTAGCCTTGAGAACCAAGCTACCCACTTGTGCAAAATCCCTCTTTATAGTACAGCCGAATGAAACTAACCTAGCTATTTGACTTGAGTCAACTCCCAAATCATAAACTAGAAATAAAATCCCTTAACCTTGTTTGTCCACTTGTTCCTTCCATGATTTTAGTTCATGCTCTTTGTTAATTCAAGGATTATTAATTCAGTCATCATCACCAAAACTTATTTAATAAAACATGATAATTGTTAAGGGAGCCTAGATGCTATCAATCTCCCCCTTTTTGGTGATTGATGACAACATACCTTTGCAATTAGTAATTTCTCCATTATTCTGCAAAACAAAGTTAGTCTTGACAATATGTGGACAATATATGGACAAGAGTTTGTAGATATGTATGCTCCCCCTAAATGAGTGCAGGATCCAATTATTTGTAAATCTGTATTTTGGACTATATTAGATCCTTAAAGCATTTAATAATAAAAAGAACTGAATTTTGGTTGGAGCATCATTGCCTACTATTTGTGAGTGAGGGATGATCAGAATATCCAAGTATATGCAGAATAGCATTTAGATCAATAAAGCATAATTTCAATAAAGCATAAACACCATTTGTTAATAGTACTAAAACATCCAGAGTGCAACTTTTGCACCACAAACAAGTATTACATGTACTGTTTAGCCAAGATAGAACCAACCAAGGGATTTAAGCCTACAGTCAAGATGGTCAGGATAGTTCTCCCCCTTTGGCATCAAAACCAAAAAGGGTTCCTATTTGTGTCTGGAGAAGGTCCTCTTGAACTGACCAAAAACAGAGCTTTTCCTTGGTGGAGACTCAACTTTCACATTATCACCATCATCATCTGATTCTTTTGGCTGACTTGAGCTGGTTGAGTTGGTACTTGAGCCATCGCTTGATCATGCCAGCTTGGATAATTTGGATCCCGGTGTTGAAGGACTAAGGTATGAAAATCATCTTGAAGTTGATCCACGGAATTATTTAGGCGATCTACTATCATGGATAGGTCTTGTAGGTCTATATGATGTTGTTCGGCAAACTGTCCATAATCATAAAAGGCAGTGTCAGTATCTTCCCGAAAATATGCTTGGTCTTGACTGAGTCCCAACAGTTTACTTTCTACTGATGTATGTGCAGCTCCAATCTGATTGATCAGGTGCTTGTGATTTGTGTCCATTTTCAGATTTATGTCATATAATCTATCTCTGATCAGGTTCTGGTTCGTGCTAGCTGTGTAACCCAGTTTCTTAAATCTCCAAATCTAGTAGAAGATTCATTTACGAATTTGAGTTGCTCTTCATATTGTTTTCTCATCTGTTCTTGAGCTTGCTCATTATCTTTTGAAAAGGCTCTCATCTCGCTCTTCATGCCTCTGAGCGCTAACTGTTGATCATTCGGATGTGCGGTTTGAAAATTCCTTTGATCGCATATCTTGTTGCTCAAAAGATGTAAACCATGAAGGCCGAGAGTTAAAAGTATTTTACGCGTCTTTGGATTAGATTCCTACTGCATTTGCACATGACTTGAATGGACAGACTGATGTTGATAGTCAAATAAACTTTCCTAGCCAGAAAGGTGTTTCTGACATCATGATCAGGATGCATGGCTTGGGGTGGATAAGATGTTTGAACTTCTTGTGGCATTCCAGATCCACCAGCCTCATAATCATGAACACCAGGTCTTAAACCTTGATTTTCCATAAACCTTGCTTTGCTGCACAAGCTCTTCTGACCTATTAAGTTGTTCTTCAGTTACTAAGTTAGCAACTGAGGTTGACCTCATTGGTGTTGCTACTTTGTCTTGCCCTTTATCATTTCGAGTCTTGTTTTTGCTTCTACTATGAGCACTAGACTTTTTACTCTTCATAATTTGTTCAAGCTGTTATCATGCCGACTTTTAGCAGAAGATCCTTGTTTATAACTCTGGCTTGCATGCCTTGAAGCTTCTGAGTTGTCATGAGAGTGATGACTTCCATAGCTTTGGTGATTATCATTAAGACTACCATGTGACTGATAATAGTCACTTCTACTATCATGAACTGAAAAGTGATGGCTTGAGCTATTTTGATCAAATCTATCTTCTGATTCATTTTCTGTTTCTTCATCTCCAGTTGATTCATAATCAAGAATTACTTCTTTACTTGGTCCACTTTCTTCTCTTTCCTCATCATCATGAATTTGTTCATCTTCTTCTTCAGGTTGATTAGCTTGTAATCCTTAAGAAAACCAGTGATTCTCGATTTTGTCGATTGACTTTTTCATGTTGTATTTCTTAGGAACACATTTAAACTCTCTATTTACTTCACTTTGAGTGACAATCCTTGTGCCATGAGAACTTGGGCAATTTGTTGAGCAAAAGGCGAGAGTGCTCATCTTTCTGTAGATTGCCTCTTCCATTTCTCCAAAAATGTTATCCACTAGGTCAATTGGTTGCCTTGACAATATTAGGTGCAATAACCAAGCTAGGGTTGGAGTCACACCTTCTCTGTATCCTGTCCTCGGATAAATAGTGCGTCTCAACACATGCAACACTTTTGCTTCTTCAGTTAAACATGATGCTCTATTTGGATTAAACTAAGGACTTGTGACATCTTTGTAAATGTGAGCAGATAATTGAAGATCAGGCATGTCACCAGTTAATCTCCATCTTTGATGTGGGTACATTTTCTCAAAGACTCTGGTTCTGTTTACTAATGGGCTTGAAGCACCAATAGCTGACTCAAATCAGGCGGCCCTTGTTTTCCGATTTTTCCATTTATAGTGAACATAATGTGCTCTCTTTGTTTGTTCACTAGCAAGGATGCATAGACCTCTAGGGTTCTTGACACACTCCATGGTACCGTATTGTTTGATAGTAAATAGGCTGATCCAGGGGTAGAATTTATATTGATCAAACAATCTGCGAGGAACCAATAATAGAGTTAATTTGTCCCCAATCCACATATTGATGATTTGCCAAGACAGAATGACTTGTGTTTTTCTTTCCATCCGGCTTGTTCATATATCCATTAAAGATATTTTTGTGGAGTAAAGACAAATTTTTCACCAAGAGTGATGCGGATGTTGGAAACCGAGATTTTTCACTTACTAATCTTATTGCTCTCAATTTTACGCCACTTAGAGTAAGCATGATCCTTACTACTCGATAAATCCACTTCAGGGACCAAATCAGGATTCTCAGATGAAGGGTCACTATCAGGTTCATATTCACTGTCATCTGAGGAGTTTGACTCTTCAATTTCTCTATTCTTTCCTTTCATAGGATGTGAGGTAACCACTTTTCTGTTCTTTCTTCCAGCACTATGATCATCTTGAATTAATACTGGGCCTTGAGGTTGTTTAGATACTGATATTCTAGGAGACGATCCTGATACTTTTTGTTTCTTCCCTTTTACTTTATCAACAATTTTTCCAATCAAACCTCTTTTGTCAGGATTCTTGGACCCCATTTGATTAATTTTGTTTTAGTCAGACCCAAATGCAGACCTTATTCAGGGCAAAACCTGACCTAGACAAAAACAAAATTGGTTTCTAAGTTCTAGTTCTAGGGTTTTGACAAGAGAACAGAAAGGTTCAGAATTCACTTACTGAGCCTTTAGATGAACTCTTTGCACAGGATGACCAGAAGACCACCGTTGCCAAAACTCAACTTGAGATTGCTTCGGTGAAGAGAAAGTGAAGATTTCTGGTCAAGAGAATTTGCGCAAAGAGTAAGAACAGAAATGGGAGATTTGATCGAAGGCAGTTATGGCAGTGAAGGTGGGAGAGAGAGAAGTAAAAAGGGAGGTCTTGGGAAACAGGCGCCTTAAAGCAGGGTGGTTGAAAGGAACAGGCGCCCTAGTAAAGAAATTGGTGGGACCCTTTTTGCGAAAAGCAATAAGAGTCACAACTTAGGGATCCCGAAATTCAGAATAGGTTAGCAGGGGATAAGACCTATAGCATTTTCATAAAATTTTGAATACTTTTAGAAAACTGAGATAAGGAGAAAGGTTTTGTGAATAAGATCAAACAACCCTTTTGAATTAGATGAGAATCAGATAGAAACTTTTTCATATATGTCATTCTGATTCAATCAAGGGAGCAAAATAAACTCTTATTGATTACGGACCCAGAAGCACGTTTATGATGGACAACCTCCCCTTTTTTTTGTCCGTCACACACATGCTTTACCCTTTTTAAGACCTGTCCGTCATCAATAGACTATTTATTTCAAACTGAATCAATTTTTGACATATAAGAAATTTTCTGAAATTAGCAGATATAACTAAGATGAGTAAAGCACCAGCTGAAAACTCATATTTAGGAAGAATTAATGCCTTTTAGGAAATGTTTGAGTCCATATTTATCATGAGCATGAGTACTTACAACTTAAGCTCAGTTTACAGACTCAAGTGCTGAATAGATACTGTTCATGGAATTGTTACTAAGATTTTGAAACAAGAGTTTTGACCTTAGGGCTATGTTTTGAATAAGATAAGGAAGAAAGCATAGTAGAATGATACTTTTTAGAAGCATTTTCTCAACTTTAATATAGAAAATTTATGAAAGTATTGATTTAATTATGAATCAGCACTTTGTATTTACTTAATCACTCAGTGGGTATCAAGAGATGCATTGAAAGCAAACTTGCTCACCCAAACTGTGACAAACATCAAACAATATTTGAATAAGCAATAATATTCAACTCATTTCTTAATTTTAAAAACCTTGCCTCATCAAGTGGTTTAGTGAAAATATCAGCCAATTGGTCCTCAGTTCTTACATAACTAAGCACTATGTCACCTTTAGCAACATGATCACGAATGAAGTGATGTCTAATTTCAATGTGCTTAGTTCTAGAATGCTGGACCGGATTGTTTGCTATTTTTACTGCACTTTCATTATCACATAACAGAGGCACATTATCAAATTTGATTCCAAAATCCAGAAATGTTTGTTTGATGAATAGAATTTGAGCACAGCAACTTCCAGCAGCTATATATTTAGCTTCGGCAGTTGAAAGTGCTACTGAATTTTGCTTTTTAGAACACCAAGAAACTAAAGATCTACCAAGCAAATGACAACCCCACTGAAGTGCTCTTACGATCAATTTTACAACCAGATAATCGAGAATCGAATAGCCGAGAAGCTCAAAAGGAGCACCTTTGGGGTACCATAAACCAATATTAGAAGTAAACTTAAGATATCTAAATATTCTTTTCTGACACTTAAGTGAACTTCTTTAGGTGCAACTGAAATCTAGCACACATGCATACACTAAACATGATGTCGGGCCTAGATCTTTGTCAAATCTGAGAATGAGCCAATCATAGACTGAATAATTTTTATCAACAGACTTACCTCCCACATCTTGATCAAGATGTGTATTTGTAGCCATGGGAGTCTTGATTGGCTTACATTCTTCCATATTGAACCGCTTGAGGAGATCTTTAATGTATTTTTCTTGTGAATGAAGGTTTCTTCCTTCAATTGCTTAACTTGAAATCCAAGAAAGAAAGTTAGCTCTCCTATTATAGACATTTCAAATTCCCTGGCCATCATGTCACCAAATTCTTTGCAAAGGGAATCATTAGTACATCCAAAAATGATATCATCTACATAGATTTGGCAAATCATTAATGTTCCATTGATGTCTTTTAGAAATAGTGTTGGATCAACCTTCCCAACTTTGAAGTTCTTATTTATCAAGAAATCTCTAAGCTGTTCATACCAAGTTCTAGGAGCTTGTTTTAGGCCATAGAGAGCTTTAGACAATTTGTAAACATGATTAGGCATATTAGAATCTTCAAAACCAGGTGGTTGTTCAACATAGACAGTTTCATCAATAAAACCATTAAGGAATGCACTTTTTACATCCATTTGAAAAAGAGTTATATTAAAATGAGTAGCAAAAGTAAGGAGAAATCGAATAGCTTCAAGACGTGCCACTGGGGCATATGTCTCTCCATAATCCAATCCTTCTATTTGAGTAAATCTTTGAGCTACCAACCTAGCTTTATTTCTTATTACCACACCATTTTCATCTTGTTTGTTTCTAAATACCCACTTTGTACCAATGACATTATGATCCTTTGGGTGTTCAGTTAAATACCAAACTTTGTTTCTTTCAAAATTGTTTAGCTCTTCTTCCATAGCAATTATCCAATCTGCATCTTCTAGTGCTTCTTCAACAGTTTTAGGTTCAATAAGAGAGACAAAAGAATAATGTTCACAAAAGGAAGCTTGTCTAGAGCGAGTTTGTACACCCTTACTGATTTCACTAATGATTAGATCAAAGGGATGATCTTTAGCAATAGTATGATGACTTTTGATTATGACTGGTTGCTCTTGTTCCTTTTCTTCCTCTTCTTCTTGAGTTCCATCATGTGGAACCATTGAGTGAGTTGATGGATCATCTTTATCTTCCTTAGGCTTTATATCACCAACATCCATTTTCCTCATTGCTTGCACTAGGCCATCATCACCTACATCATCTAAATTCTCATGCTCACCTTGTGAGCTATTAGATTCATCAAATTTCACATAATAGGTTTCCTCTACTAAACCAGTTGAATTATTGAATACTCTATAAGCTTTGGACTTAGAAGAGTAACCTAACATGATACCAGTATCACACCTAGACTGAAATTTTCCCAAATGGGTTCTCTTCTTATATATGTATACTTTGCAACCAAAAACTCTAAAGTATGAAATATTATGTTTTCTACCAACCAATAATTCATAAGGAGTTTTCTTAAGCAATTTATGAAGATATAGTCTATTAACACATGGCAAGCGGTATTAATAACCCATTAAAATGCATCGAAGTGTTATAATCATCTAGCATAGACCTAGCCATTTCAATTAGAGTTCGATTCTTTCTTTCAACTACACCATTTTGTTGAGGAGTGTAAGTAGCAGATAATTCATGTTTAATTCCTAATTCATCACAAGATTAAATAATGTTAGTGTTAACAAACTTCGAGATCCATTGTCACTTGATTTTCTTGATGGGACAATCAAACTCATTTTGGGCCCTTTTTGCAAAAGATTTAAAAGTCTTTCCAACTTCACTTTTATTTGGCAAAAAAAACCCAAGTAAATCTAGAGAAATCATCAACTATAACTAAACAATATGAGTTGCCATCTATGCTTGCATATGAAGTGGGGCCAAACACATCCATATGCAATAGCTCAAGTGGTCTAGAGGTGGACATGATACTTTTGGATTGATGAGAATTTGCTACTTGCTTGCCTGCTTGACAAGCACTACACAGCCTATTCTTTTCAAACTTTACATCCTTCAATCCAACCACTAACTCATTCTTGAAAAGCTTTTTAAGATTAGACATACCCACATATCCAAGCCATCTATGCCAGAGCCATCCAAGTGAGACTTTGGCCAATAGACAGGTTGAGATGCATGAGGAGTTAGATTTGAAATCTACTAAGTAAAGATTTTGAAATCTGAAACCTTTAAAAATAAGCTTTTCATTTTTGTCAAATACAGTACCCCATCAGAGGAGAAATTACAATGGAATCCAAGATCACATAGTTGAGCAACTGATAATAAGTTGAAGTTTAAAGACTCAACTAAAAGTACATTTTCAATAGAATGGTCAGTTGAAATAGCAATCTTACCAAGCCCTTTTACCTTTCTTTTGCTGTTATCACCAAAAGTGATTTTGTGACTTGGGTCACTTTCTCCTTCAATTGTGGTGAACATTTTTGAGGTGCCAGTCATGTGCTGGGTACATCCACTATCTATCACCCAGTGCCAGCCGCCACTTTTATAGTTTACCTGTAGAGTCATTTCTTGATTTTAGGTACCCAAATGCTTTTGGGTCCTTTAATGTTAGTCTCAATAACCTTAGGCCTAAAAGGGTTCAACAGCACAGACTTAGGTACCCATACAGCCTTGAGTTTTCTATCTAGGTTAGAGGGACCAACATATTTGACATTCATTTTGCTCCTAAAACTTTTAAATAGCATGTAGTGGGCATCTACCATACAGTTTCTATTCACTTTATTATGAGGAGCATTTGCAAGAAAGCAATTTTTTGATTCATGATTTGATTTATGGCAGTAATAACAATGGGTGTTTTTCTTGACAAAAACCTGTTTGCTTCTACTTGACCCATTCTTCTTGAGCAAACCATTAGGTTTATATCCTAGACCCTTTTTGCCCAAGTTAGGTCTCTGCTCAACCAGAATTTTGTCAAGAGTAGCACTGCCCAGAAAACATTTTTCCAGACCTTTATCAAATTTGGCTATCTTGAATTTCAATTCTTCATTTTCAGTCTTAAGTTCCTTAGCATAGGAAGCAGATTTGCAACTTTTATCACAAGAGCTAGAGGAACTAGAAACCATGTTTTCATTCACTAACAAGTCACAAGAAATAGATACATCATTGACAGAGATATGATCAGACTTGCTGACAATCATTTCATTTTCGATTTCTAACTCACAACACTTATTTTTCAAGTCCTCATGATTTTTAATAAGTAAAGCATGACTTGAGACAAGATCATCATACATTTTCACAGTCTTAGCATGTTCATGAGTAAGCTGATCATGTTTATCTTTTAACAATTCTTGATCATTGATCAAGCTGGTAATAGTCTTTTTGAGAGTTCTAGTTGAGGTTGTTTTAGCATGCAAGGCATTGTTTAGTTCTTCAATTATCTCAACTAACTCATCATATGTAGGAGAGTCACTGACCTTTTCTTCATCTGTTCTGGCCATCAGACATAGAGGAAATGAGGGTGGTGGAGGAGTTGACTCGTCCAATGCAAGTCCAGCTAGCCCTTTGACCTTGAGTTGTCGCCATCGAGGATGATTCCTCACTTGAACTTTTTTCATCAGTTATCCATTCTCCTATGTGAGCCTCTCCCTTTCCTTTCTTCAAAAATTTCTTGGAGTAGCTCTTCTTGTAGTATTTCTTCTTTGATTTGTCATAGATTTTGTCATTATCCTCATCGTCCTTGCCCTTATACTTGTTCTTCTTTTTGCTTTTGTTGGGGCACCGAGCAGCAATGTGTCCCTTTTCATTACATTCAAAGCAAATAATGTTAGTGAAAAGATTCCTTTTTGAGTAAGAGTTTGACCTTCCTTTGTCCTTGAAGTTTACTCTTCTCATAATCTTATTTGCTCTTCTCATCAGTAGAGCTAGTTGCTTTACATCTTCATCTTCAGCGTCACTTGACTCATCATTACTTTCATCAGAAGAGTCTTGTATAATTTCCTTGGCCTTCAGAGCAATTGATTTTTTCTTTGGTGCATCTTCTTCAGCCAAGGTGAGCTCGTGAGCTGAAATCTTTCCAAGTAGCTCGAGAGGAGTGAGTCTCTTGAGATCACCACTGCTTGATAAGTAGGTGATCAAGCTATGATAAGCTTCGGGAAGAACTCTAATCATCTTCCTGCAAACTTCAACATCAGAAATTTTAGTTCCTAGGCCTTTGAGCTCATTGACAATAGGATTAAGCCTAGTAAACATGTCATTAGCATTTTCTTGAGGGAGCATTTTAAATTGATCAAATTTTTCTCTAATAACATAATATTTTTCTTCTTTAACATCAGAAGTTCCTTCATGAATTTCTTGAAGGGTTGTCCAAATATCATAAGCTGATGTTAGATTACTAACTCGATCAAATACTTCTAAGCTAAGACAAGAAAAGATGGCATTCCTAGCTTGAGCATCATACTGCATATTTTGAATCTCACCAGGGGTGGGTTCACCATATACAGTTTGCCCTTCAGGCATGATGCGTGAGGCAGAGGCTTCTCTGTAACCCTCCAAACATCATACCCTACAGCTTCTAGATAACATCTCATTCTAATCTTCCAATAAGCATAATTTGTACCATCAAAACAATATTCGACCTATACTAACAATGAGCGAAACTATTTCCTCGACCATTTACCAAAGCTAGTTAAGCAAACAGAGGTAAACCTGCTCTGATACCACTTGAAGGACCGAGTTGGCCTAGAGGGGGGGTGAATAGGCAACTTTTCAATTTTCAACCGAAACTTACAATTAACTATTTTTATCAAATTGACGACTAAACAAGAAGAAACAATCAAATGCAACAGTTACAGCAAGTAAGAATAAAAGCATCAACAATACAACAGAACGAAATGTAGAATGAGACAAGATATTTATCCCGTGGTTCAGAGATCCACTCTTAATCCACGTTGAAGCACTTCTCACGAAGAATAGCTTCACCACAGCTAGTCACGGTAGCAATGGTATCCACTCGGGTAGCTCTTTCACAACTCCTGTGAGGTGAGCTACAAACCCTTCACAATCACAAAGTGGCCTTCCACAATCTCCTTTGGACAGGTCGCACTTTACCACCTCCAAGCTGTCTAGGATCACCGAGATCCAAGAGTAATAAACTTTGCACAAGCTCTGTCCCTTAGTTCACTCACAAAGAACACACTGCTAGACACTTTGCTTGGAGTTTACACACCTAAAAGATTCAGAGTTTTGTGTATAAGGATGAGAGCAGACTCCTTTGAGAATGAGAGCTCTTTGAATGCTAAAATGACAAGGAGTACATTAGAAAACTTTGATAGATAGCTCGAGCAATGCTTATATAACAGCTCGAGATGAAAAATAGTCATTGTACCTACCAAAAGACCGTTGCGTGTCGAATGTCAATTTGAACTTAATCACACGTTCTGACGGACAAAATTATTAGTTCAATGATCTCGATCATATATATGACGGACAAAAGAAATCGATGTTTTATGGCGGACAAAAAGATCGATCCAGTCATACATGGAAGCCTTGACCATTTTTGTCCTATTATAGCAAACAATGCGAACCACATGTATGCCGGACAAAATATTTTGTTCGTCATAGATGTGTTGCTGATCAATTTGATTTGAGGATCAGTTTTCAAACACAACACTGTTTAGATAAAGAGATTTTTGTTTTAATCATTACTGAACTTTGAAATTCTCACATCAGATTTATTTTAGAGGGAAATTCTCAAAAAGGAGTATTAATTTGATCAAGATTGCAAAGAGAAAGAATATCTAAATTTAGGTCTGACTGATTTTTGCATAAGAGCTTGAGTGAGTACAGGACTAAAACTTCAGGTTTGAGAATGCACATGTATGACGGACAGAAAGTTTTGTCCGTCATAGATGGGCAACAGAGGATGTCTGAACGAGTGTATGGCGGACAGAGAGTTTTGTCCGTCATAGACTTAGCAAACCAGATTCACTGAAGCTTTCGAAGAGGTTTTCATTACGTACTAAAATGTGAATTAAGTTTTGAACTTATGAACAACCCAATGGATTTTGATGATGAATAGAATATAACGACCTCAGATGTTTGGCATATTGAATTAAAGGTTGAGATCAACTTAGGCTCGAATGTGACGGACATAGAAGAATAAAACCGAATATTAGTCCGTCAGTAAGTTTTAGCAAAGGGAGGTAAGGGTTTTGATTTAGATTCTCAGAAGTACTAAGATGTTCAACTCCAAGCATTATAGACATGTTTTTAGCCTTGAGAACCAAGCTACCCACTTGTGCAAAATTCCTCTTTATAGTATAGCCGAATGAAACTAACCTAGCTATTTGACTTGAGTCAACTCCCAAATCATAAACTAGAAATAAAATCCCTTAACCTTGTTTGTCCACTTGTTCCTTCCATGATTTTAGTTCATGCTCTTTGTTACTTCAAGGATTATTAATTCAGTCATCATCACCAAAACTTATTTAATAAAACATGATAATTGTTAAGGGAGCCTAGATGCTATCAGGACTATCTCGCAACGAGGAATTTCATAATATGCGGTTGGTCCGAGTTGAATTATTACCAAGATATGCAAGACCTGCGTGGCCCCAACAAGCGTGGGAAGCCAATTATACGCAAGAGCGGCCAAGCAATATGATAAGTTTTGTTCTTTTAATATAATGACTCTGCAGGGCCATTATAAGTGTGGTCTGTGGACATTAGGTACAAGATGCTCTACATTAATTTTTGAAGCCTTATAATAATCATTAAATGCTTTGAGATAAACTCGCTTGACATTACCTATTCAAAATGGACTTAATCCTTTCTTACGGAAAGTAGGCTCTTAACTTAATAATTTGGACAATTAATATTGGTAAAAGCATGGTCCCCTGTAGATAAGAGACTTACATAGGACCATCTAGTAGAAACATCTATTAGTACCATAAAATTTCTAAGAAAGGGGCCGAAGCGAGAGTTGAGCAGTCCACAGATATCACTTTGAATTTTCTCGAGAAAATTCGGTGATTCCTCTCTAACTTTTAGGTAAGAAGATCTAAGAATGAGCTTTTCTTTAGTATAACGGGGCATAAGAAAACTTGGCTCTAGAAAAATCTTTATGCTATGGCCAGCAGAATTATAATTATACTTCTTATAATATTCAACTCAAGATAACCCAATCGATCCGCTAGATCTTAATATTCTTGGGTTTTTATCGCAACACAAACTTCGGGTTTTATATATGCATAATATAACCCGGGAGGAGAGCGAATGAAGCCTTTTAACCACACGTTAATTACACCCATTAAACTTAGTCATGAGTAGGTATTCATGCCATTCTCATTCTTTGTCTCCCATAAGGAAACGATTCAGACCAATGTTTTAAAACTTAAAAGAGTACGACTAGACTCAGGGTATAATATGGCATTCTTCTAGTGCCAACTATGAGAGTATCGCTTCTAGCGATAGTCATAATAATTCAATTCACTTAGTGTGGCATAATTTGTCTTCTAACAGATTTTCTCCTCTGTTATCGGATTATACTTGTTCTATATTAGAAATATGATTTATCAATCAAACAATTGTTGCATCGAGGAACAAATAATATAGAACAAACATAGCATAATTAAATTAATATACTGGGGAAATCAAACTTTATTAAATTTGGTGATAATCACTCAACAGAGCGTAGACCATTGTTCATTCGGGAACACAAAGACTAAATCGATAAATGAGGCTCTTAGGGAGACTCTAAAGGATATCGACATCGACTCAAAAGGAAAAATCGGAGACTACTCCATGTCTCCATATAAATCATTATATCGTCCTCTGGGACCTTTCTTTATTCTTCGGAATACTTTTAGCTCATCCTACGAAATCCTCCTCCTCCATGGGATATTTGGTCTTCAGTGCGTATGGAGATGGTGCCTCACGGAGAGCAAGAGCACCAATTTCAGTCGAAAATTAATGGCTCAAGGGTTCGGTGTCAAGTTAATCTTGGCATTCATTGCCCAAGTAGTTCTTTGCCATCGAGGCAAGCTCAAGAAATTCTTTCTTTGTGATGTCGACATATCCTATATGCAAACAAACGAGGATTTTACTTGGAGTAAAATATTGTCTTGTATGCTTATCATTGAATCGATGAAGTCCGGTCTATATCTATTCAAGAGATAATTATCACAGATTTTTAGGATTTCCTAGCATTTTGTAATTTTCTACTAATTATTAAGCAATTTCCAGAATTACAAATTAACAGAGGGATAAATTTCAACGTGAAATAATCCTTGCATGATGCTAATTACATCTTATGTGGCTCTTATTGGTTGGGTATAAAATCATGTAATGAATGCCTCGTCAACATAACTCTTGGCGAGTCAACCACTGAGGGCTCACATGAGGAGGGAGCGCTTCCGATTTGAGCGCCCGAATTAAGAAACCTAGCCTCATGTGTGTTTTCCTTAGACACCAATTGTCATGTATCTGTTCCTTCAAAACTGAAATCAACATCCCAACCACTTATGCCTTCAAGCTCAAAACTGTTTTGATGACTTGATTATTTCCATAATTTTCTAGCATTTTCTGTTGGTTCCTGAGCAATTTTCAGAATTACTTAAATAACAGAGAAATATATTTTCTGCACATACTAAATGATGGCATAAATCTAGAAAATAAACCCAGAGCATGAAACTTTGGAAAATGTGCTAAATACTTATTTTATCATGAGGATTGGATGGTCTGGAATTCATAAATCAACTCTAAAATTAAACAATACCGGTTGTACGTGTGTGTGGAACGCAAGGCCCATAAGGCCAATCCGGCATAAAAACAGGCGCCCGGCCCATATAAATGGCGGCCCGCATGGCACTTGAGGGCTGCCAGTCCGCATGGCACATGAGGGCTGCCGGCCCGCACGGCACATGAGGGCTGCCGGCCCACATGGCACTGGTTGATATGCGAGGAAAGCAAGGGTTAACCCTAGCCGCCATTTGATCGAAGCGGCGGCGGCGGCAAAGTTTGGGTGCTACACGCATGACACAAGCGCAAGCTTCGTCACCGAGGCGTGACCACCGACGCGCGACGAGTCCATTGCGATGCAGGCTTCGGGTGGCGCACAAACCAGCTCTTCTCTGCGGAGCCGGGCCGACGTGGCAGCGCTTTGGGCACGGGATCCTGCGACGGAGCCGGCGGGCTAGAATGGCTGGTCTGCGCCGAGCACGGCGAGCCAAGTTCCGGGCGTCGCCATCTGGGCAAAAACCGAAGAAGTGCGACACGTCTTCGCCTGCTGGGCGCTCGAGGCCGTCGTCGGTGGGCTCGGACGGAAGAACCGAGGAGGCCCAGACGTGACCCCCGTCGGGCTTGCGCTGTCGTTACTGCTGGGACGGGCGCTGCAGCGGTTCGGCGCGTGTGCCGCTGGCCTTGGCGCTTCGAGCACTGCCATATCGACTTTCCTCGCGCTACGGGTGCTACCGGCACGGTCATGCGGACTGCTTAGATGCTCAGGAGTTCTTTCATATATTTTTTTCTCATATTTGTTAATGGTAAATAGTAGCAACATTTGTACTCCCAGATTGTGATTAGCATTAGGTCTTAATCTGTTAATATGGTATGACGATCTGCAGGATCAATAGTTCATGCCAATTTAATACCTTGATTCAGCCTGCAGGGGAAAATCTGTAGACTATCGCGTAGGATAGAGTCGCGTAGGACTTTTCAGCAATCTGAGTGGATGTCGGCGTGATGGCGAGTTGTTGCAGTCGGATCGAGCGATCAATCGCCGGGTAGTAGTCGTTCGTTATTCGTCGACGATCCTCCTCCTTCGGTAGAGACTCGTCGATAGCGTGTTGTAAAAGCGTTGTCGAGCGCCAACGATCAATCACCGGGATGTAGATGCAATCACAGAAGCAAGAACAATAGACACGCAATGTATGGGTGGAGTTCTCTCTCGCTTTATTGATTCAATCGTTTACAATGAGGGAGCACCCGATATATATAGCGGTAAGAGAGAGAGAGTTCGGATTCGATCACATTAGGAAGAGATAGAGTCCTAACCATATTTGGTTTAGGTTTCCTTATCTCATAACATAAATAACTGATCGAAAGTTATCCAAAACGACATCTCCTATGAAGACACATCTTTTAGCGTGAAGATACCTATTACGAGGAGACACCTTTTAAAGGATAATTACCACTCCTTCATTTTGTTTAAATAGGGATGCATTTGTCCTATTTGAGACATCATTCACTTTTTGATCAACTCCATAATTGCTTATAAACACATAAGACTTTGTAATACTTGTACTCTATCAAGCCACTTGGCTAATAGAAGTAATCTTTTGTCCCACTCTTTGCACTCTCTGGTCTTAGAGGCTTGCAACTCTTTGCATTCATAAGTTTGATTTAGAGACCTCGTATCTTGAACATCGACACATTATGTTTTTTGAAACAGAAGTGTTTTGAACTACATGCAAAAGTTTTTTAATCAAAACTATTTCTACTCGAAAGTTTTTTGAATTGAAACTTTTCGAACAAAAATGGTTTTGAATCAAAAGTTTCTGGACTAAATGTTTTCAGAGTTAAAAATTTTTATTTGAAATCTTTCATGGTGAAACTTTGTAATTTTGAAATTTTTTATTTAAAATTTTTTGAGCTAAAATTTCCTAACTTTAAATATTTTGAATTGAAACTTTTCGAGTCCATACTTTCTGATTTGAAACTTTTTTGATTTAAAACTTTAAGTTGAAACTTTTTGAGTTTAAAATTTCTAATTTGAAGTTTTTTGAGTTTAAACATTTCATGTTTAAAATTTTTTATTTAATTTGTTTCAAGTTAAAACTTTATACTTTGAAACTTTTCAAGTTGAAACGTTCTAATTTGAAAGTTTTTTAAAAAAATTTTGGAGTTGAAAGTTTCTGAGTTAAAATTTTTTGAGTTGAAAATTTTGAGTTGAATTTTTTTCAAGTTGAAATTTTGTATTTAAAATTTTCTAATTTTAAAATTTTTTGTTATAGAGGAAGGAAAAGAGGTGGGGAAATGAAGAGGAAAGAGGGAAAAGGGGGAATATTGAGGTGGATGCAAAAGATAACACATAACATCTTAGAAAAATGTACTTAAATTGTTAGTTCGAGAATAACATCAAACTAATTATACCTTCTTAGGAAATTGCTAACTTACGACTTATGAGGAAGCCCTGTGCTAACGATTTGTGTTAAGTTACTGTGAAATAAAGAAGGCAACATATCTACTATCAAGTGTAAAAGATAACTAGATGAATACGCGCGGTGGCTCGCCACGCGAGGGTGAGTTTTTGGATAATCAGTGAAATTTAAATACATCAGTAGCACCGTCAGAATTCTTAAAAATCGTACAAGTTTGATCATGCTTTGAAATTTTTACGGTAGCCTAGGCATGCTCTCAGGGCCCCCCTCAAAAATTTTCAACATGCTTAGTAGTTCAATTAAATCAGCAAAGTCGCTCTAAATGCATTAGCACCATTGTCAGATTTTTAAAAACTGCACAAGTTTGATCATAATATGAAATTTTTATGATAGCTTAGGCATACTCCGGGGACCCTTTTCAAAAAGGTTGTGAAATCAAATTCGTTTGATGGCTCTGATCGAATTTAAATGCATTCAGAATTTCTAAAAATCATACAAGTTTAATAATGGTCCAATTTTTTATGGTAGCTTATGCATACTCTCAAGACCCTTATAAAAAAGTTTCAAAAATTTCCAACATGATTTATTATCTCAATTAAATTAGTGGATTCGCTATGAATGTATTAGTAGCATTGTCAGAATTTTGGAAAATTGTATAAGTTTGATCATAATTTGAATTTTTTGGTAGCTTAGGCATGCTCTAAGGACCCTTATCACAAAGTGTCGAAAATTTCTAACATCATTTGATAGCTCAATTAAATCAGTAACAAAATTACCTTAACCAGTGAAATGACCTAAACGTAATTACACATTTTTTTAGGGGTTTTCATGGAGTGAGGACACGTGGACTGCTCCCAAACATTAACTCTATGGAGTATAATAAAGGTCGTATTTATTATGAGATAAGAAAGTCCAACCGTATTCGATTTGGACTCTATCTCTTACTTATATGGACGAATCCGAACTCCTCTCTCCATCCCTATATATATATATATATATATATATATATATATATATATATATATATATATATATATATATATATATATATATATATTCCCTTTGTAATCAATCAATCAAATAAAGAGAGAGTTTTCTACCCTATATTTTGTATGTTCTTGATTCTTGATTCGCGTGTTCTTGCTTGCGTACTGTCGATTCGAGCGGGTGAACGACTACGCTTTACAACACGTTATTAGCACGAAGCTCTACCACGACTGATTGGTGATTGTCTGCCGGCGACAATCGACATTACGTTGAATTCATCCTGCGACACGCGATCTACGCTACTACAAGCCCTACGTAGCGTTCTATGCAATCTATCGATCCTGTAGATCGTTGTACTCTGATTGCAGGCTAATTTCATAGGATGATTGCTCCTAATGCATGCATCTCCTACTGTTTATCATCACACACAAAAAAAAAATAGATCGGGTCCTGAAGACCGTTCGTTGCGCTCTCGCACACGCCATCGGCCCAAAGCCTCTCTCGCCGTCGGCAGTACTAGCCGCAACGACGGCTGCACATCGGCCTTCGGCGGCACCGCTTGGACCGCCGCGCCACCCTATCGGCTGCTCCGCCCGCTAGCCTGAAGTTGTGCCCAAAGCCGCGCCCGGCCGCGCCGCCGCTGGATCCGCTGGGCCCGAAGCCGTGTCGCCGTCGAGTCTGTCGCGCTCGAAGTCGTGCCCAAAGCCGTGTCCGGCCGCGCCGCTGCCGAACCCGCCACGCCCGAAGCCGAGCCTGCCGTGCCCGAAGTCGCGCCCAACTGTGCTGCCGTTGAGCCCGCCGCCCTTGCGTTGCGCCATCCGCCGCGTGGGTTCCGCCCGGTCGCCACCCGGCTCCACTCAGGCACCGTGTGGGCTTCCACCGACCGTCGCCCGGCTCCGCCTCGCTCCTGCCGCGCGAGCTTCACCTGGCTTCACCCCGTTGACGCCCTCGATGCACCCGTGCCTTGTGTCCGCAATCGCCGCCGCACCATCTTGTTTCCCGCGCCGGAGGTCGAATCTCTAGCCCGCCGCCTTGGCTCCAGCTGAACCCGACCGCGCCATCTACTTTGGTCGTGGCGCCTCGGCCTTAGGCCACGCCGACTTACGCCGCGGTTTTCGGCTCACCGCCTGCAGCGCGAGGAGATGGTGGCGCGAAGGTTCTGAGCCTAGCTCCCGGCGACAACGTCGTTGCGACCGAGTGGTGGCCAAGCCCTGGCCTAATGGCGGTGGCTAGGGAGGAAGCACTAGCCGCGTGTGCTTAACAGGCTGGACGATTGATGGGCCTATTAGGCCGCACGAGCCAGCGTGACCTGATGGGTCGCTCGGGCTTGATGGGCCTCAGAGTCCATCCTTCCTTTAAAATATTCATAAATAATTATTAAATTCCAAACGGTGGTTAAAATATTCCAGAAATTGTTTTTAGGTTCATAGGCTTTTGTAAATTTTTTTAGTCCCATGTTCTAGGTTTATTTCCTAGTTTTATGCCATGATCTATATGTTCTGAATATTTATTTTCTATTATTTAAGCAATTCTAAAATTGCTTAGTAATTAATAGAAAAATGATTAAAAATTATAAAAAAATATGGATGACCTGTTGCTCTGTGCCATATTGCTAGATTAATTTTTAGCATGTTTTTCATGTTTATATATATGCTAGACATATTATTTCCTGCTATTCAGTAATTCTGAAAATTACTTGGTAATTAACAGAAAACATGAAAAAGGCTATAAAAAATTCTAAAAAAATTTCAGATTGCATAGTATGATTTTAGTGTCTCTGGATTAATTTTCTTAGCATTATGCCATGATTATTTCATGTTGAAGTTATGTTTTGTTAATCGGTAATTCTGAAAATTGCTTAATGATTAACAGAAAAGTATGAAAAAAAATTGCTAAGAAAATTTCATAGAGCATATTGAAAGCTCAATATCTCTGGATTTAATTTCCTAGGTTAATTCCATATTGATATGTGTTGGAATTTATTTTTGTGTTGTATGGCAATTCTGAAAACTGCTCGATAATTAGCAGAAAACCATGAAAATTGCTAGGAAAATTATGGAAAATTTTAAATAATTATAGATATAGACCAAGCTCTACTGATTGAAGAGTGAGCATGCAATATAATGATTTTACCAGTAGTAAAAGTCATTTTGCATAAATAGAAATATGATATGTTAGACGTCGCAAAGAGATAACTTATCAAGCTTGTCCTGAATGGTAATAATTACCTTACTCGGGCAATGAATACTAAGATTAACCTGATAGCTCGATCTTTTGGAACTACTATTTTCCCGACCTGAAACTGGTACCCCTGTTCTTCCTAAAGCCTCCAGATATACGGCCTTGCACCTCTTGAGGCACCATCTCTATATGGACCTGAAGGCCAAATAGTTGATAGAAGATGACTAGCTAGTACTTTTGAATTCCCTAAAGGAAAAATATATAACCAATAAAGATCGTCACATTGCGGTAGCAGTCTTGAATGGATTCTCCGTGCTTTCAAGATAATCGCACCTTCCACCCTAATATGAGAATACTGCTGTAATAGTATCTCCATGCCTAGTACCAAAAGTACTTCAAGCTTATATGTATTTTGCTAGAAGCAGAAAACATGATGAACTCTTAGTAAAGAATCATCACGTACTTCCTAATGGAAGTCTTGCAGTGCCTGAAGCACATGCAAATGAAAAAAAGTGATAAAGGGAAGAGACAATTCATAGTGGAAAAGTAAAGGTAAAGGGCTAGGGACTTCCAGAAGTAAGGCTACAAACCCTGAATAATTCTGTTTTAGGTATGAATGCATTGACCATATCATGCAACTATTACATCCTGAAGCATGTGGTAGACCTTTGCATAAAATCCACTGGAAAAGTCAATAAGACCCAGGGTAAATAATGTTGAATCATATTTCACCGTTCAACCTGTTGTTGACACGAGTGCTGAGAAGTGTGATAATATGGTTCTTAAAGTTACAAAGTTCGAGGAGTCCCTGAAGGACATATATGACTCATATGGAGACCTAGATTAGTCTCCTAAGTATCCTTCTCTTTGCCAATCAATGTCACATATTTCTTATAAGTCTCCTTATCAATTTAGCCTAGTTCCTGAATGAACATTTGGTCTACACTCCTGTTGAGCGATTATCATTCAAAAATTGAATAAATTGATATTTCCCAGATATTGGTTTAATTGTGCTATGTTTGTTCTATATTCTACAATTTGTTCTTGGTGAAACAATTGTTTGATTGATAAATCATACTTCTAATATAGAACAAAGTATAATTCAATAGCGGAGGAGAAAATCTGTCTAGAAAACAGTTGTGCCTCACTAAGTGAATTGGAATTATTATGACTATCGCCAGAAATGATACTCTCATTGTTGGCACTAGAAGAATGCCATATTATACCCTGAGTCCAGTCGTACTTTCTTAAGTTTTAAAGACATTGGTCTGAACTGTTTCCATATGGAGACAAAGAATGAGGATGGTACAAAATACCTACTCATGACTAAGTTTAATGGGTATAATTAACGTGTGGCTAAAAAGTTTAATTCATTCTCCTCCGGGTTATGCTATGTACATATAAAATCTGAAGTTTATGTTGTGATAAAAACCCAAAAATATTTAAGATCCGGTAGATCGGCTGGGTTATCCTGAGTTGAATATGAAAAAAAGAATAAATATAATCCTGCTGGCCATAGCATAAAGGACTTTCCTAGACCTGAAGTTTTCTTATGCCCTGGTTGTGCTAAAGGAAAGCTCATACTTAGATTTTCTCACCTAAAAGTTAGGAGGAATCACCGAATTTCCTAGAGAAAATTCAAAGTGATATCTGTAGACTTGTTCAACCCCTATCGGGCCCCTTCTAAGAAATTTTATGGTATTGATAGGTACTTCTACTAAATGGTTCTATGTATGTCTCTTATCTATTAGGAACCATGCTTCTACTAAAATTAATTACCCAAATTATTAAGTTAAGATCCTACTTTCCAGAAGAAAGGATCAAGTCTTTCTGAATGGGTAATGCTGACGAGTTTAACTCAAAGCATTTAATGATTATTATATGGCTCTGAAAATTAATGTAGAGCATCCCGTATCTAATATCCACACTTAAAATGGCCTTGTAGAGTCATTATATTAAAAAAACAAAACTTACTATATTACTTAGCCGCTCTTGCAGAATAGTTGGCTTCCCATCAGTTATTGGAGCCACGCAGTGTTGCATACTGCAGTAATAATTCAACTCAGACCAACTGCACATTACGAGATTTCCCCGTTGCAGATAGTGCGTGGAAAAGAATTAAGTATTTCCCATCTGCGAAAATCTGGTTGTGCTGTATACATGCCAATCGCTCTACCATAATGTATAACCATAGGACCTCACCAGAAGTTGAGGATCTATGTAGGTTATGAATCTCCGTCATGTATTAAAATACCTAGAGCCTATGACAGGGGATCTGTACATGGCTCGATACGCTGATTATATTAAGGACATTTTTCGGCGTTAGGGAGATAAGTACCATATTAGAGAATGCCAAGTCCTTAGATCCGCGCACTAGAGTGACCGAACTTGAAGTTCGAAGGATAATGAATCTGAAATAAATAAGCTAATAATTTGCCAAATGCCTTCATTAGTCATAAGGGAGTGAAAGATCTCATATACCTGTAGTATATGCACTTGAAAGAATGGAAATAACCTAGAATGATATTGAACCCACTCTTGACCCTCATGATAAGAAGAGGGGGAGGCTTCCAGGTACACGGGACTCAACTCCACGGAGACGTCCGCAGAAGTAGAGAACCGAACAAATGAGTACACTACCTATGACAGTAGAAGAAGCTCAACCTGTGATAGCATCTAGGCCCCCTAATTGTTTATTTTGTGTTAATGATATGGTTTTGGTGTTGATGACTAAGTTAATAATTTCGAAGCTATGAAGGATATTAGTTGGTGCATCAAAAGTCTACTAAAATGACAAGGATAAGGTGTCATGTTACTAAGTTTTTGGTTTGGGAGATGATTCAAGCCAAGTAGCTAGGGTTATTTCTTTTGGCCGTAATATGAAGGGGGGCTGTGCATAAGCTAGTAAATTGGTTCACAATGCTAAGATAAATTAGAACTATTTGGAGTTAAAAAATTGCTAAATCATCTGTTCTTGAATCAAAAATCCCTCCTTCAACCTAAATGTCTCCCCGAACCAAACTTCATATTTCGTTCTTTAAGTCTGAAGCAACCTTAGCCAAAACCCTTTACCACCGGACCAATCCTTTGTTTTAGTCCGGCGCCAAAACTTACTCATTAACCGAGTGTTTCACTTTCACACTGAACTGATTTTCGTTGTCTCTTAGTTTAGTCCGGCGCAGTTATAATTCTCTCAGTTAATCCTTCCTTGTCCCAAATAGTCCGCAGGAATAATCTCCTTGAAATCTCATCTACGGCGGACCAAATAAATTAGTCCGGGATACTTAATAAAATACCATAAATCCTCTCCGAACCATTTTTACTTTCAGTTCGTAGTGAAAATTCTTTGAAGAAACCTCTAACCATGCGCACACCATTTACGCCGAACTAAATTTCGCCTTCAAAAAGTTCAGTCCGGCGCTAAAGTAATTCTCTCGGTTGAACTCATATTTTGTCAAAATTTCCGTGGCTACTGATTCCTATGAAGTCCATCTACGGCAGACCAAATTCTTTGGTCCGGCGCACATGTTGAATTCTCATTTCTTCGCCAGACCACAATTCTGCTAACTTTCTATGTACGACGGACTAAATTTTTTATTCTAGCGTAAATATTCGAAATTGGTCCGGGGTACATAGAATCAGTATCGCTAGACTATTTTGCTAAGTCCGTGGTAAACGTGTTTAAGCTCAATTTTGACACTCTGACACGTCCAATGGTCACAATGGTAGGTGCAACGGCTATTTCCTGTCCAAATGCCTATATAAGCATTTCCTAAGCCATCTACCAGATAACTTTTGATCTCCTTGACATCTTAGCATCCTTAGAGCATTCATTCCTTCAAGGAAATTGTGCTTCACTCTAAACTCTTAAAAACTTCACTTTCTTAAGTTTTTAACTCCAAGTTTAAGTCTAGTTGTGCTGTTGCGAGTGAACCAAGAGACAGGGCTTTCAGGGGTCTATTACTCTTGGATCTTAGTGATCCTAGACGGCATGGAGGCTGTGAAGGTGCGACATGTCCAAAGGTGTTTGTGTAATGCCACCTTGCTTGTGAGAGGTCTGGAACTCACCTGACCGGAGTGGTGGAAGAGTTGCCCTAGTGAAGACCAAGGCTACTGCGACTAGCTTTGGGGAGCAATACTTCAAGGAGAAGTGCTCCATCATGGAGTAGGAGACAGGCTCCGAACTACGGGATAAAATTCTTTTGTCTCTTGTGCTCATTCTGTTTGTTAAGTTATTTGTCCCTTTTATTTATCCGTTTGTGCTTTACATTCTGTCTTCTTGCTTTGGTTAATTATTTAAGTTCAGCAAGGAATTAATTTCAGCTTGTATCTAAGTAGTTTAAAATTGAAAAGTTGCCTATTCACCCCCCTCTAGGTCAACTTGATCCTTCAACCTGATGTTGAGAAAATCCCTGAAGTGAGCCATCCTGGAGATGGTAACATCCCTAAAGTGATCCATCTTGAAGATGATAACCCTAGTGTATATTTGCGACACAATTCCACGCAGGGAAGTCGGAACACCCAGACTTCATTGTTGTGGGAAATCACGAGGAGCTGGAAGAAATTAACATAGATACATCCCCGAAGTGATGCAGGAGAAATGAATAAAATAAAGACTACAATTGTCGACATATATTTGCCTCTAAAATTGCTAAAAGAAGCAATTGAGGCAGCGCTCGCTTAAAAAGAGAAAAGTTTCTAGTCCTGTTGATCGAACATCTCCTAAATTGTTCCCTGTAGGATCAAATGGGTTTTTCATTTGGAAGAGAAATGAAAAATACCCAAGTGGTGAGATATGAAAGCGAGGCTTGTAGCACAAGGGTTCACACAGAGACCCGAATCGATTCTGCTATAAAGAGTGGAATAACGTTCTGAAATTTAATATTAATGGCAACAAGCTTCATCGTATCAAATGCAGTTGATGGATGTAACGACCACATATTTATATGGGTCACTGGATACGGATATTTATATGAGAATCCCCGAAGGAGTTACAATTCCGAATCCTAATAATTGCAACATATATAGTATGATCAAACTGAAGAGATCGCTATATAGATTAAAACAGTCGGGGAAAATGTGGTATAACTGATTTAGTGAGTTCCTCCTGAAGAAGGAATATTATCCCTATGTGTTCATAAAGAAATCCCAAAATGGATTCTGTATCATCTCGGTATATATCAATGATCTGAACATCATTAGAACCACAGAGGAGATAAAGGAAGCAAGAGCTTATCTTATGACGGAGTTTTGAGATGAAATTTTTGGTTCAGTCAAATTTTGCTTAGGCCTGTAGTTAGAGCATTTCCCAGAAGGAATCCTGGTACACCAGTCTCCTTACACCCAGAAGGTATTAGAGAGGTTTAATATGGATAAATCGCATCCCTTGAAAACCTTCATGGTCGTAAGATCCCTTGAAGTGGATAAATACCCTTTCAGACCGAGGATGGAAAATGAGAAAGTCTTAGAACCTGAAGTCCCATATTTAAGTGCCATTTAAGCACTCATGTATCTTGCGAATTGCATAAGGCCTGATATTGCATTCGCAGTGAATTTGCTAGCAAGACATAGTTCAACCCCAACCAGAAGACATTGGGCTGGTATCAAGACTTTACTCATATACCTTCAAGGTACTCAAGATCTTGGATTATTTTCCCAAAGGAACTAAGACTTGATCATGATGGGATATACGGGTGCTGGCTATCTGTCTGATCCTCACAGTGCCAAATCACATATTAGTTTTGTGTTTCTCTACGATGGTACAACCATCTCTTGGCGGTCTTGTAAGCAAACTCTGGTAGCAACTTCTACCAACTACTCAGAGATCATAGCTCTATATAAAGCCTCACGTGAATGTGTTTGGCTGCAACGTGTGATTAACCACATCCAGAAGTTATGTGGCCTTAACACCATCGATTCCCCATGATTGAGTTATGTAAAGAGCAACATCATGAAACATATTGCCCCTAAGTTATTTTATCCTCACGAACTCTAGAAGAGAAGTGAGATAAAGATTTTGCAAACTAAGTCATGTGAAAATCTCATAAATTTATTCACTAAGTCCTTACCCAAATCCACATTTCAAAGATGTGTTAAAGGCATTGGAATGAGGAGACTTAGAGAGATGTAAAGTTTAGAGGGAGAAAACCCTTGAACCATAACCCTTATTGTGATCCCGAAGATCCTAATATAAATCCTGAAGATTGTAAGTTGTACTCTTTTCCCCTTAGTGAGTTTTCCTAAAGTTTTCTCACATGAAAGTTTTTAATGAGACAACTATGCAACATAGAGTACGAGTGCAATGTACTATTTTCTCCATCTCCTTTTTCCCACTGGGTTTTTTAGTGGAGTTTTTAACGAGACATGTGCATTACGCGGTATTCGCCCAAGGGGGAGTGTTATGAGATAGGGAAGTCCAACTGTATTCGGTTTGGATTCTATGTCTTATTTATGTGAGCGAATCCTAACTTCTCTCTCCATCCCTTATATATATCAAGTGTTCCCATTTGTAATCAATCAATCAAATAAAGAGAGAGTTTTCCACCCTATATTATGTATATTCTTGATTCGTGTGTTCTTGCTTGCGTACTGTCGATTCGAGCGGATAAACGACTACGTTTTATAACAGTATTAGGTGCTAAGGTGTAGAATGCCACGTGGAGAATTGGATGGCAGCCCGGACGGCGGCAGGTGGGAACCGTATGCCACTTGTGCCATTTTGCATAAACCCCATGGACAGAATTTTTTTCGTGAAAGAGGTCCTGTATACTCCCCACCGTTATGTGAAATTTGTAAAAGTGGAAGGATCTTTCGCAAAACATCCATGCGGAAAACCCAGGAGCCCATGAGCGATGGAAGCGCGGCGCCGCGGACACAGAAGGAAAAAAAAAAGAGACCACTTGTAAAATCCGCAAAAGAGCGGGAAGGAAACCAACGGAGCGGGGGAAATAATTTTCCCTAGGAAAAAAAAAACGCCGAAATCCCCGAAATGGCGGAGCCGCCTCACGCCGCTGCCGGCGGCGGCCCGACGAACTGGCGCGAGGAAGCGGACCAGCGCCTACGGCGACTCCACTCCCTCCTCTTCGGTGCCGACTCCGCGCTCGAGCGCGGGGACGCCGCGGTGGCGCAGGTGCTCGCTCTTCGCGTCCTTGGCTTCCTCGACTCCCAGACCCTCGCCGCCGACTCGGGGCCCGACGCCGCCTTCGTCGCGCCCATCCGCGCTGCGGCCTCCTCCCGCCTCGCCGCCGCCTCCCGCGCCCGCGCCCCCGATTGCGACCGGTACAAACCCTACCCCCGGGCAGCCTCCCTCGTTCGCGTCCGGATCATGTTATACGGCGTTTTCTGTGGCTTAATTCGTGGGTTTCGGTGAAACGCGAGAATTTGGGGGGATTGTAGCTTAGTAGCTCAATTGCCGGGATCACTAAATGTGCTAACATGGAGCTTTGGTAATATGTGGGATTTGGAGGGATTTCCATGTACATGGTGGGAGAATTTCCAAGATGATGTCGCAGCTTGCCGACCCAAACAGACCGATGGAGCTCAAGCAGTGTTCTAAATAGCTAGCTATAGCTATATTATAACTGTGCTATAGCTTTTTTGGACCCTCAACGTGAAGCTACGAACCATTATTCTGCTATATTAGCTACAAACGCTATAGCTAGTAATAGCTCCCCGATAGCTCTCCTATACTACATAAATACCCATGGACCAAAATATTGGGCCCATTTTTAAATCCAACATTACTAAAAGACCTAAATACATCTCTTATAAACCTAAACTATGAGAACCTAGTAAAAGACCCCATCTTGCCCTTTTTCAATAATCCAACATTCAAATTTCTCAGTGATTAAGTACTTAGTGTTAAGAACATTATTATACAGTTATCATTTATGGTCTTTTGGACATGTATTACTATGTATGTTGATTTCGGACTTTGACTCATTCTTATTATAAAAATATTAGTGCCTTCTAAAGTACCATGTTTTTATGATTTGCTTGGAGGAGACTTATATTATATATATATTTTAATACTGAAAACGTGACAAATGATAACTTCCTCAATAGCTAACGATAGCTGCTGTAGTTTTTTGGGGACCTTGCTGCAAAAATTACGATTTAAAACCTTAAGCACAAGCATCTCAACTATAATGATCCACGCCATGCCTTTCTATTCCTGAATATCCTGATATAATACAAGCTGAAATGTAGGTGTGGGCATGTGATAATAGTAGGTTATATGCGTTGTATTTTATGGGAATGGAAAGAAATGTTGCTCTTTATTTACGCTGCTATGCTAGGGAATGATCATATCATGTAGTGGAGAATTTGAATAGTCCAATAAGTTCAAAGTGCATGCTCTATGTGTCTAAACACTGTTGAGCAGGCATATAATTGTGGGAAAAGCAGGTCTTCATAGCAAAGGATTTTCAAAGGTGATTGTGTTCTTCCACCATGATTAGGAGCACGGATATCAATTTGCATGTCCTACATCGGATCTGCTGCTATTCCTTGGGTTCAAGTCTTCTAATTAGGCAACAACCTAGTCCTAACTAGGGTTCACTAAACATGAACTAGGGTTTGGAAAAAACACTATACCATAAATATGGCCTAAAATCATTTTAAAAGATCATCAAATTATTTCTAGCAGCCATGTTCTACTTTTTTTGCACATAAGTGCATAACATGCCCACCTACTGAAATACAAGTTGATTTCCGTTTTACGTTTGCTCATTGTTTATATGTGAGAGGAAGAAAATACCAAGTTATCACTGCTAAAGACTTGCCTGAGTGTAAGTTCATTTTTAAGAAATGACGACCCTCTGACCATTCCATCTCATGTGTGAACCATGTTTGAATTGTGTACATATCCTTACAAGGGTAGACGTGTCACATACAGATATAAGTGTGCTGGGATCTGCTCAATAAGGATAAAGGTGTTGCAGAAATTGCAGGACATGACGAAGCATACGAGATTTGGAAGGAGTGTCAATTGTGAAATATGCTGCAGGAATGTACTAAGTTATGGCACAGTGTTCTTGATTCTAGCTTCAGATACCTGGAATGAGTGCAGCGACATGATTTTCTGGGGACAGATCAGGGCCAGGAGTAGTGAACATTTGGAAATTTGATTTTCCTGTGCTGATTAAGAATATCATATGCATATAGGAATTAAGGTGTCATCAATGATGGAAACGATCAAGGATCTTGTTGGGTTTATCTTGAACAAATAACTGTGCATAAAACAAAATTTACTACTGCTGCTATGTTTTCTGACCCCCAAATGTTCAAGTTTATACTTTGATGCATACTATCTTGAATATATCCCTCTATTTGGTAACAATCCTCACTTTGGATGTGTTTTGGGTTCAGTGCAGTGTTTGAGCTTGCAAAAAAGGATGCCGGTTGTGTTTTTTCGAAGCTGGGAGACATTAACATTGAAAAGATCAAGTGTTCAAAGTATTTCCAAGCATTTCATCACAAATCCAAAGGAAATGCTGCTGATCAACTGGTATGATCCAATTTTTTTATTCTTAAAATTCTTCAGTGAAAGAGCTATCTATTTACCTTCTCAATCTTGTTTTGCTTTTTCTTTGGGGCATCCAGACATTGTCCCTTTTTTGCTTAGTTTCCTTTTTTTTTCATGACATCATTTTTGAAAAGTGAATATGCTCTTTTGGAATGTATTACTTTTGACTCAAGCACTGTTTGAAGAATCACATAGATATATATGTTAGTTATTTGCAAATCGTGGTGTTTGCCTGCTAACTTCTATTACCCTTTTCTGTCCTCATTGCATGCATTAAATGCAACAGAGCACAGCTTGCCAAGAGATCACCATTCAAGGGGGTCCACATATTGAGGAAAGGCTAACTGACATAGAAAACGAGAAGCTTAGTATCAGGGCTTCAAAATTAATGACACAAAGAAAAATAACATCATTGTGTAGTAATAAGTCCTTGAAGGCAAATAGTGTGTCGGACAGGAATATGTTCAAATCAGAGGGGAACATATCTAAAGAATTTGCTGGTGTTGAAAATGAGATCAGAACAAATCAAAATGATAACAGGCATCCTGCTTATCTGGGGGTTGAAGAAGATGAGAAACCCCGTGGGCCATTCCAGAATGCAAAGCGAAAGCGTACAGGGTTCAGAAGTCCAATCTGTGACCATGCAAATTCTCCATTAAGTAATGATGAAGCTGATGCTCCTGCCAATGGGTTTGTGACTGCCAGGACAAAGTTGGTAGGTACACTCGTCAAAATAAGTACCTTTAGCTGTGCTGCCAATTTTGGTTATATTTTTCTTATGCTATTTTTGATAAATATTTTAGAGAATGCTTCTATGCTCCTCCAAGAAAAATGCACATATCATAAAGAACCAGTGTTTTATAATAGGTAGGTGAAGGTTTTTTGACATTTGAGTTTTGTTCATATCGTATGTACTTGACTTCAGTCTTCAACATTCTTATCATACCAAGGCTATTTTTAGTTTTCTAAACATTGCATAGGTTTGAACATGAGGTAGGTTCTCTGTTGGGCTCATTTGCTGATTGCAGCTTACTTGAGTCCTATGCATTTTGTATATGCCATTGATTACTAGCAAATCCACATCATTAAACAGCTTTTGTGTATTTTACTTCTTACCTTTTCTCTGTTTGCTATCTAGCACTGCAGTCTGAATCACCCATGCCCACTAGGGAATACCTAATAACTTTCTGCCAGTAGTATTACTTAAAACCGTGCTTTATATTGGTAGATATTTGGAGCAAATGTTTTACTTATGCCCTTATCAAAATGTTCCTTGCCAGCTCCTTATAGAATTGCTTCTTGAACAGTGAGTATCATCCTGATCTTCAAACATTAACGTTTTATAACTTTAAAGTTTGAACTCTTTATTGGGGGGTTCTGATTTATCATATGGCACCCCCCCCCCCCCCCCAAACAACCCAAATAAATGTCCTTATACAATATTTGTGATGATTTGCATGCTCAAATCATTTGTGTAGCTCTGTACTAGCATCTGCCTTGCTTTGGTGGTATGGTGGCCATTTGAATTTGTTTACATGCTAAATATTAAGAAGGCATCACTATCTTTCTCCAGAAAAAACTTGTGTGCAATTAAATAGCAAGGCTTATTATAGGCACTCTGATTAAAGTTTAATGTATCTGTCTTTCTTTTTTATAACCTTTTTTGGCTTATGCTTCTTTCTTTTGTAGGAGATGGATGCTGTCCAAAAGTATGGGTACAATGGTCCTCAAGGTGCTTCTGTATCTCCACAATGTGATAACCTTAATACACGGAATTATGGTGTGAGGCCAAGCTGGAATTCTCGTCGTGGACCACGTGGTAATTTTGTCCCCCCTATCAGAAATAATGGAGGATCTGCTTGCCATACAATCGGCTCACGTGTTATTGGAAAGAATGATGATTCCATGGAAGATTCAACAAGAAAATGGTTTGTATTTCCATCTCAATTGTCTTATACGAATTTATTTTTGTCTTCACATTAGGGTTATACTTCCACAACTACGCATCTGGTTAACTTCCTTAATATTTAGCATGTGCATATCTTACCTTTCTTCCTATTATTTTCTTGTTTGCACCATTCAAGTTGTTACAACAGTTTTGTTGTGTTTTCTGGTTGCTCTGCTGTTAGAGCATAGCTACAATGACATCGATCCATGCATGCGTCAATTTCCGTATGCCAATATGACCAGTCCTTTCACAAGTTCAGAAGAGGAGTATGAAATGAGCAAAGGCAGCAAAATTAACTATGAAAGGAGACATGTACTAAGAGCTAAAAAACATTATTTAGGTATAATATTTTTTAATTTTCTACCATTGGTACAAGCTAATTATGAACTCCCAGTGACAAATTGAGTGCTGGGCTATGAAGAACTTGCTCTATTAATTGACATAAGAAAAATGCAAGCATGTGGAGTGCTGAACAATATCTAGTGAGTTTATTTGTCATTTAACATCTGGTGTCTTGCTTGTTTGTGGGAAAAGGCATCATTTTTTTAAAATACTCCCCACCTCAAACATTAGCAGTTTCCTTATTTCAAGCCAAAAAAAAAAGATTAATTACCTCCCTTTCCCAGCAAGGATCCTCTGCACCTCTTGAATTCTCATATAATGTAATTACTGACTTGGCTAAAATTAACTTCTATTTAACTTCGATTTTATTTACATAACTAAAGGTACATAATTGAAATGTGTTCAACCATTACCATGTAAATTACTATTATTATTTCTTACCATTAAGTGTACTTTGCATCAATTATTCTGTTTTGTCAGATGTGGATGCACATGCATAATTTGTAGCCTGACAAAAGCAAGATGTGCATATTTGATTTTTTTGCTGTTGTTTATTCATATCTTACTAATAAAATATTACTATCATCAGCTTAGAAATGCTTTGTGGCCCTGATGGTGAACTTCCTGAGAAGCTGAGGAATCTGGAGCCTCGCCTAATTGAGCATGTCAGTAACGAAATAATGGATAAAGACCCTAATGTTCGCTGGGATGACATAGGTACATAGTTGCCTTCTAGTTCTTCAGTATTTCTGTGAGACTTATAACTAATTCATGCCAACTCGAATAGCTGGTTTGGAACATGCAAAGAAGTGCGTGACAGAGATGGTGATATGGCCACTGCTACGTCCAGACATATTTCGTGGTTGTCGATCTCCTGGAAGTGGTTTACTACTATTTGGACCTCCTGTGGGTATTTATCTCATCTAGTTGTGTTGTGCCTACCCATGTTTCTCAATGTTAAAATATACACACTGGTTTCCACAGGGGACAGGCAAGACCATGATTGGAAAAGCAATAGCTGGTGAGGCCAAGGCGACATTTTTCTACATATCTGCAAGTTCGCTCACAAGCAAATGGGTAGGTCTGCCACTTGTTTTTTGTATTTTCAATACAGTCCATTTCTATCATTCTAGTCTCGGTGCATCTTTCTGTTTTGTGTATCTTTGTCACACCAAAAAAATGTCATTAGAACTGAAATTGCTTGTCAATGTGCTAATAAATTTGTTGTTGTCTATGCTTTGCAAGCCTAATGATATTTAAGGAATTAGAAGCAGGATATAGTAGGATGCGGAATATGTTTGTATAATTGTTTGTTTCTATAAGAATTATATTTTGGCAGGATGCATTCTTTTGTGTTAAATCAATAATTGCTGATTTTCTGACAATCAAAATTGTTTTAGGATGACAATGGAGGAACATATCTGTTCCAAAAGTAGTTTTCTTTCTTTTGGTATTGTTGGTTCATTAGCATGTTTACACGACATCAATGTAACTGTATGGTTCACGCGACATGTACATGTCTGCCATGTACTGCACAGCTAAACTGTTTTGGCACAGGTTCTTGAGAAACCTTAGCACTTTCCAGTTCTATAAACAAAAATAGAATGGCAATTGAGGAAATGAGATGTATGATTCAATCAATAAAATAGTATGAAAAACAGAAGCAACAAATTTATTAAGAGGAAATGAGCAATGCAGGCACACCTTTTGCTTCAGAAGCTCTCAAGCAGAGAAGCAACTGCCTGACTGACAACATTGTAAATGCGTAGCGGACAGCACACAGTACTATGAAATACATGCTGGCACTGTATCATCTTTAACAGGACTCTCCGAACAATTTGCCCCCAAATACATACCAGAGATCAGCTTTTCATAAATCTATAAAGGAAGAATGCAATGATTAGTTGTAATTGGCAATGAAAGAAGATATACCTCTTTTCAGACTTTCAGCATCTAATGCGTGGTCAAATTCAGTCAAAGGAAGATGGGATGACCTGAAGTTCCTCCATTCCATATTTATTACGCATGACAGCATAAAAACTGATAAAAACCCTGACAACAATCTCAAGCTTATGAATGAGCTAATCATGCACAAGAAACATGACTCATGATAACCATACAGACGATGTGTTGCTCCTTTTTCCAGTTTTTCACTTTCATGTTTTTTTTTTGACATGGTCACAGCCCACAGTTATTACATATTGAACAATTGTATAGCCAGCCTGCCTTGTGAGTAGAAAAAAAACACTTAACATATCTGTAGACTTGGGCAGGAGATCATGCCATTTAGGAATCGCATTAGCACGTTCCATATATGCCGCATTAGCACCTGTCCCCAGTATAACAGCAGCAACACATCATTATCATCGTATCTCGCATCAGCCAATGCCCCTATAGTATCATTTACCTACAAAAGAAGGGACATGCACTTCAGGTTACAGAGACATATTCTTGACACAGGGTATTTAACAGAAGCTATCTCGTAACTTTCAAATCAAAAGACACTAACCAATGCTGTGACTTTCATATCAAGTCCCCGATGTTCTACAGCCTTGCCTAATTCAGCCACCACATCCTCGCCGACCTGACTTTACAGCAACATGCAATAACTATTATGGTCCAGAGGAATTTCTAATAACCATGAGAGATAAGGGTGTGTTTTTTAGTAAAGAACTTACATTTTTCAATGCAAAAAGGCAAGTCTTGTTGAGTAAAGAACTTACATTTTTCAATGGAAAATAGCAAGTCTTGTCTACCATTGTAAGAGTATGTTCTTGTGTGTAATGGATACTTGCTAATAACATAGCACAGTGGCTAACATCTAACCATTTCACCAATTGCAATACTCTTTGTCCACTTGATAAGAGTGCCTGATGCAATTGAAGATTGCTTTACTGGGAAAGAGAATGTAAAACCGAGCTCTCTCTTCCTCTCCTGAGGAAGATAAAAGTTTTCACCCTCTGAGGCAACAAATTTTGCCAAAGCAGCAGCAATAAAATCAAACAGTTCCTGAAACAAAATTACATGAGATGTGACACACTTATCATTTCAATGGAACGAATGCAAAATAGACCAACGGGAACAATTTTTTACATGTGAACTCCCAGTCATTAAATGTGTTGGAATTGAAATCTTATCATATTCTTGCTTGAGAACTCACCCTTCCTTGCCTCCTAATTGAACCCCTAAAACATGGAAATTTGTTCCTCCAAGGTCAAGAGCATAAAATAGAGCGATCTGCATAGATGACCAAGAGAATTTCAAATTAGCAGAGAAGATTTATGAATTGAAGATAGGAAATCAAATCTATGTTAGAAAATAAGGAAATGCCGTAAATATTGACAATGCATGTAAATCTATGGCGTAGCTACAATATGAGATTATGTCTTTAAAGTGTTCCTTACTGGATTCCCCTGCTCTTCTTCTCGTCATCATCGGGTCGCAATGTCATCAACAAATCTCATCATACTCTTCAATCAAGGTAATACATGACATCATGATTAGTTTTAGCAATCATTTTACCAATCGCTATCTCGAACAACCAACTAAGATCTAACCTTTTAAGAATAACTAAATTCTAATCACCACCTGTGGCATATTGTTATAAATTGGTATCATAATTTGATTCATAATAGGTATGGATTAGGTTTATTCCAATAGGGGTTCTTCCTCTATTACATCTTTCATTACAGATTAGATGATAAAATAAAACCTTAATGGTAACTTTTTTTTTTGAAAGAGCAGCAAGAGCATTGCAGCATTAGTATTATTAAGAAGAGGATAGAAGATAAGGTTGGGCCCTGTTTTTTAAGGAAAAAACCGGGCCCGAGAAAAAACCTCACAATTCACCACCACCGATAACTCTTAAAAAACATCCCACTCCAGACTTTAAGTATCTCCAGACCTTAATGGTAACTTACAAGGTGACTTATTTGGGCAAGTTTAAATGTAGCAGATTCACTATAATATTGTGATTAGTATTTTAAACACATAAATTATTTAGCCTCAGCAGAAACCATTTGAAAATTGACCTAATAAGTTGTAATTTGGTAATTCTTTTGATCCCTAAACTCAGTAGGATAAAAAAGGGTCCATCCTGCCAAGATTTCCAGTAACTGCGCAACTGCTGGCTACGGCTTGTTTTAATAACACTTGCCATGAGTACATGGGATATTGGTGTACGTTGTAGCATTACAATGAGTAGTAGTAGAAGTATAAACTGTGTTGTTTGTTTGTCATATCGCTCTATAGCAGTATCGTGTGAAACCCTTTATTCTGTGAATTGAAAAAGATGAAGATTTTAATGTTCAAAAGTCTGAATGGCAATTTGATTTCTCTGTGTATCCTGGTTGCTGTTTTGGGGCGCTCAAAAATGATTACTTCACAGTAGCACACTAGCACATACACAGCATGCTGATCCTATATATATATATATACTTTTGCTCCCCATCAAAAGTAAAAGAGGGCCCCCAGACTACAATTGTGTATCTTCAGCATCTCACACAGTAGCAAATGTTGAATCATCCTGTTTTAGATTGATAATGATTAATAATTCTTTTGCTTGTGCAGATTGGCGAGGGTGAAAAGCTAGTGCGGGCACTGTTTGGCGTGGCCAGTTGTCGCCAGCCTGCTGTCATATTTGTTGATGAGATAGATTCATTGCTATCTCAGGTTTTGTTCAATGAGTTGTTCTTGTTATGCCCATATCCATTGCATATGTTAGACACTTGACAGCCTTAAAACATTATTGCAGCGCAAATCAGATGGTGAGCATGAATCAAGTAGGAGGTTGAAAACACAGTTTCTAATTGAGATGGAAGGTTTCGACGGTGGAAATGGGCAGATTTTACTTATAGGTACCTCATGCATAAAAAGTGAAAAATTATATTTAATATTACATTTATGTCATGTTTAGGCTTACACAATATTACCTATGGGGGAAGCCTGCGTTTTTTCTCTCTATGCGTATCGCATATGCATATTTTCTTAGACAGGTATGCGTTGAAGTTAATATTGGAATCTCGGGTTATGACAAGTGGAAGAGCTTAGTTTGGACCACACATGGTGGTGGGCCTCAAACAAATCCACGATTGGATCATATGTTGATTGAGCCTTCATCTGGCCCCCCATAAACTTGTAAGCCTGCCAGTTGTCTCCTTAGGCCTCCCTGCATACAGGCCAAAGCTCCTCCACCGGTTATGACCGAGTCTATGACAACCACTACATGTTCTTCCGTGTTCATTACAGAAATCTTTGTTTTGATCCATGTCATTTTACTTTGTTATCAACAATTTGAAACTTGGAGCATCGAATGAATCATGGCCAGTAGCATAGGAGCATACTGATATCGTGGATCAAAAATGATGGCAGGAGCAACAAACAGACCTCAAGAACTGGATGAAGCAGCACGCAGGAGACTTACAAAACGTCTGTACATTCCCCTTCCTTCATCAGGTAATTCTCTGTTTTTTTTTTCTTTTAAGGAGTTGCTTCAGAAGTCTTACTATTCCATTGTTGTGAAGAAGCACGGGCTTGGATAATTCGCAATCTGTTGGAGAAGGATGGACTTTTTAAGCTCTCAGAGGAAGAAACAAGTGTCATCTGCAAGTTAACGGAAGGTACTCGGAATCATCCAGTTTTCTCCATGTTACTGCCAACCTCTATGCTTCATGCCATATTACTGATTTTTTGCTTCTGTAAATAATGTTGTTTGTTATTTCCAGGTTACTCGGGATCTGACATGAAAAATCTTGTGAAAGATGCTTCAATGGGACCTCTAAGAGAAGCTCTTCAACAGGGTGTTGAAATCGCAAAGCTCAACAAGGAAGATATGCGACCAGTGATGCTCAAGGTACTAGTGAAATGAGTGTTAAGAGTTCAGATAATGAGGAGCTTCTGATCGTAAGAAAAATATGCTATTTGCTCCAATGATCTATTCTAAATGTTTATTTTATGACGTGCTTCTTTCTGATGAATCATTCCCAGATATGGCGTATTCTAATTCTGAATGTTTATTTGGATGGCAGGATTTTGAGATTGCTCTGCAGGAGGTCAGACCTTCTGTTTCCTCAAGTGAGCTGGGGATTTATGAAGAATGGAACAGGCAATTCGGCAGCCTATCAATCTAAGTTGTAGGGAGATAACAAGTAAAAGAATGAACAGTCATAGCAACTGATAAACTGGTTCAATGCTTTTACTCAGAATATTACACCCTCTACTAGTACTACATACGTGAACTTCTTGAGTCTCGCCTTAAGTGTATGAGAACTAAGAAAAAATATGGGGAAAACATTGTGATAACCTGATAGGTGCTCTGCACCTTGTAAAATTTCGTGTTAAATTATCTACGAGAGTCTGAGAGATTCTGTACTCAGCGAAATTACACATCCTAAACAACTGGTTTGCTAATGGGTTGCTACATGTAGATCAGCACCTCAACTCCTAGTTTCCTTTAAAACATATGAAGTTTTATTTAATGGAGAGTAGATTCATTTTCGAACAACACATGGAAAGATTTATTATTATTATTCACTGGATCACTATGTATCACCCATACGTGATATTGGTACGGTGATATGCTATTTTCTAAAAACAAGAATCCGTGATATGGTGAATATACATACATACATATATACATATATGTATATACATATATATATATAGGGGAAGTATATGGTGAAAGTAGACATATGGTGAAATCATGAAAGTAGACAATCGTGACGTTAGATCAAATTTGAATGGTTCAGATTTAAGTGGAATACCACCTCCTCACTTAAACACGCTTTTACACATAACCCTCTAGAAAAATTATAAAATTTCTCCACTTAAGTGGAGGAGGTGGGATTCTACTTAGATCTGAACTATTCAAGTTCAATCCAACGCCCCTGAATGTCTACTTTCACAATATACTTCCCCATATATATATATATATATATATATATATATATATATATATATATATATATAAAAAGTTTTTTTACTCCTGGAGTACATACTCCCACTCTAATATACCACTTCAATGAATACCTTATACTCTTTTATCACTTTTGGTACACTCCAATAATAATTCTAAGGTACTCCAATGCATACATAGATAAAAAATTTATTATAGCCCTTTATTTTTTTGCTACATACCCTTTTCCATATGTAAAAGGAATATATAAACAAATTATGCTATAAAGAGTGGACTTTAATGAAATTTTTCGTGGAACTCACTTTGGAGTATCTTATAGTCGATAAAGTATACCTAAAAGGATAAAGAGTATAACAACATCATTTAAAAGGTATATCTTTGGGTGGAGTACATACATCTGTCTGAGTATGGAATCATTTTCATATATATATATATATATATATATATATATATTAAAAAAATGTAAATAAGATAATAATTAGTCGATTACCTTAATGAAAAGTTGAAAAATATATATTTGTTGCCTCTTTTTCTCCTCTTCATATATCATGCAAATAAATGAAATAGACAATATAAGAGTTGTTACTAACCATAAACACAATTTTTATGAGAAATACAATATAAAGAAAAGAAAGATGACTTAGCCAACAAAATTTGACCCAAACCCTTCAATCCATGATCAATAATTGAGGTAGTAACCTTTAATGCAACATGTTACCAAATAGGCAAATACCAAGTATGCAAGTACCAACAAACTTATCAATCCATGTACAATGTCATCTTCAAGGCACTTTTGCCTGATTTAGGATTCATCTCCGATCTGGTCTGCTCTGGACTAGAAGTTCTGTCCGGTAGTGTTACTTACATGCGGACACGGAGTCGAGAATCCCTTCCGGATTCGGGTGTCGATTCAACAAAAAAATCTGGACCACAGAAATGCTACTCAGAATCGGATACGGGTGTTGGAATCCAACCTCGGTTCGAGGTGTCCAATCGGCAAAAGTTTTTGAACACAGGTGTTGAGTAACACCGCTGTCCGGATTCCGCACGTGATGAGAGATGATAAGGGGTGATTGTGTGTCTACTTTCTGCCTGATTTAGTGATTTTTGGCATTTTGCATTACCTGAAACAATGTGGTCAGAGATACCTGCTTTGTTCAACAAAAATTGCCTGCAACTACTTCTGAAGACCATGGACGAACATGCTCACATGAAGGTCCTGTTTCTGACCACATCTGACGTGAAATACAGAATACTTATTTTGTTCAACGATAATTGCCTGCAGCTACTTCTGACTGGACCTCAAGTAGCGAGTAATCAGATGTTGCAGGTTGTTCGGTGTGTGCTATCTGGATTAATATTTGGCCCGTGCACCTAGCCAGATAACTAGGAAGTGTGCCTTTTGAGACTGCCCAGGTCTGTTTTTAATCTCTCTTTAGTCAGTGCAGAAGTAAATGAGCAGTCATATAACCCTTGACATCTCCAGAAAAATAAAGGAAAAAAATGCTATGAATTTTTTGGACCAGAGGGGGCACTTACCCTTGCCATGTTGAAGGAGGGAAACCGTGAAAAAGCTTTTGAGAGAACATCATCATTAACTTCGTTACCCAGATCTCCACAAAACAACCGATAGTCATCTGCAACATCGTACAAAATGAGAAAAGATGAGTGAGGCAACCATGAAAGGGGGAGAAAATTGTCCAGTAGCTTTGCATTGCATTAAAGAAATATCACTGCCATATAGCTAAAAAAATGTTGACGCCTCTAAAATCACTGGCGTAAAATTGGCAGAGTATATATTGTCAAATAGGCATGAAGGCAAACTGAAGGCATGACAAAATCAATAGCATATTTATGGGGAGATTGCAAATGACAGTTCAACAAGATAATTCCCGAATTTGTGATTAAGGAAAGAAAAGAAAAGAAATCTTGGGCTCACAGAAAGAGTAATTGAATGTTTCATAGGCCGTGGTTGAAGTGTAATTAATCCCTATGGTGAAGGAGTACTAGTGGGTTGTTGTCAATTGAAAGAAGTTAGAACGCATCTGTCGGGCCAGTCGGTGAGGGTGATCCTCCTAGGACTGTCCGTGCGCTGGCGAGGATGGCCTTCTTCTTGGCGGCGGTCGGAGGAGTTGGCGGTGGCTCGGCATTGGCGGGTTCGAGGGCGTCGCTAGTGGCGAGAAGAGGCCTTGAAGCTCTCGGCGCCGAGGGGTGATGCGTCCGCGCGTCGGGCATTGACGAGTCAGCTGCGCTCATTTGTTGTTGGTAATCGTAGTCGCTGGGGCATTGCTGGCCACACAAGGGTCGGAGGAGTTGGCGGTGGGTCCCGGAGGAGGAGGCGACGGCGGAGACTCAAGCACTAGGGTTAGGGTTGCGCTGGCGAATGGGGAACGCGAGGGCTTTAGCTTTCGGGTTGGGAATGGGAACCGAAAGAGAGGCTTGGCTCCGGGCCTGTTTTTCCTGTTCAGATTCGGATATCCGGTCGGATACTATCCGGTTATCGAATTCAACCTATTTGGTCGGATTACAGATCCCGATCCGCCATGAATCCAAAACAACTATCCGGTGATCCAATCCGCCGGATACGGTATTTTTTTCACGGATACGGTTTTAGTCGGATTCGGTACGGATCGGTTGGGATTAACCCGTACCATTTTCACCCCTACCAACAAAGTAGTAAAGCACCTAAGCAGCACTAATAAGTGAGATATAAAGATAGTCTTGTCCAGCAGGAACATAACATTAAGTAGGAACATAACATTAAGTAGGATACAAGACATTACATGATTACATCCTTAGTGCATTACAATTATATAACATAATAGGATAATGAGATACAAGGCGAAAGACCAAATATAATTGCTCCACATGAGCTAAACCTGTGGTGAGTCAATGAAATGTGATTGCTCCACCTCGTGAGAAGTTTCTCTATCTTTTTCACATAAGACACCCTCAAATTCAGGCTCATATAGTGTGAGTGCAGCAGCTTGAAGAGGAAGAGAACCATCAAATGTTTCGAAGACATCTCCCCCAACATCCCACATTTGGGTTGGTCCATATTATAGTCATCAACCTACCTTGCAATAAGGCGCAAGTTATTGTGCACAAACACTAAATCTTCAACACGTTCAGGGCTGAATATCTTTTCAAGCTATGGATAAAACTATAGGTACTCCAATTCCTTGGGCAGCAAGAAGAAGATGACGGCTGCAAAGTAACTTGAAAGCTAATGCTTTCAACTTAGGTGTCCTAGACTCATAAGTGCCCCACCATTTCTTTGGAGTAAAATGGGCTCTATCCTCAATTGAATCAAATGAATCAAAGTGTGTCCCAAAGAGAGAGAAATCAGCAAATTGTTGCTTAATTTTCCTAAGATCCTCCGCAATAGGGAAAAACTTTATGAAGCATTTGTTTCTCTCTTCTAACATTTTAACATCCTTATGGGGGGTACACGATTAGGAGTTTCAGAAAAGCCATGGTGACTAAAGTACCTATAAAGAACCAAATATGAAGAAGGGAACACTCGGCCACACAACAATGAAGAAGGCAAGAGAAGTTAGTTACTAGTTATTGCCTCAGATTAAGTGAGTGTGCCAAACAATGGAGAGGAGTATTGCTTTTGACCCACCGATCAACTAAAATATCATGAACAATGTCATACAACATAGATTGTTCATGTAGTTTCTTTCCTTCATATTGATAAATACAAGCTTTCACCGTCTCTATCATGTTGTCCCACATCTCATAGATCAAAGTGGAGACATGGCTTGTTAGTGTTAGCTGCCTGTAGCATTGAGTAAATAGGCTCAGTCAAGTCGATGATGAATTTAATTTTATCCCATAACACATCATTAAGAACCTTCTCTTTCACAAATTGTGCTTTGCCCGCATCATCCCTATATGTAGCCCACTTATCACTAACTACCATAAGAACAAGTGATTCTTTGAGAAGACGAAACCTCTTCAACATGACAATAACAGATGCAAATCTTGTGTCGGCAATAGAAAGGAACTTTAGCTTACTAAACTCATTGAACATTGATAATCTCATATTGTGGTTCATTATAAAATTCTTGATAAAGTTGGCATCCGATGCAATCTCACTAATTCATGCAAGTTCTTCATTATCACCATTATTGTTCTTTGCAGCACATATGTTCTTCAATGCCAAGTTCAAGGTGTGAACAACACAAGGAGTCCAAAAGATGTGATTGTATCTTTGTTCAATCATCAAACCTGCAACTTTGCAATTTGTCGCGTTGTCTGTGATCACTTGGACCACATTCTTTGCTCCAACTTCTTCAATCACCGCAATCAACTTATCGACGATGTATTCCTTTCTCTTCACCTCTCCTTCGGTGTTAATACCTTTCAAGAATATTGCTCCACCCTCTGTTATAGCTAAAAAGTTTATAAGTGGCCGCCTCTGAGCATCGGTCCACCCATCAGCTGCAATAGTCACTCCTTTCAAGGCCCATGTGCTCTTGATGGGTTCAAGCAGCCTCTCCACATTGGCTTTCATTGTTGGAGAAGAGTTGTCCTTAGCTTGTTAACTCCAGGAGGTGAATAACCACCCATTTTGTTGTTGGCAAGAAAAGTGAAAGTGGCTCCAGAATTTGGGTTTCTTTCCAAGGTGAAGGGAAGGTCTACAAGTAAACGCAAAGACAACAACCATGTAGCATTAAGCAACTAACATGCTTAAGATGAAATGAATTACAACAACTAAGTACTATGCAAACCTCTAGTGTAGAACATTTTTGCAATAATAGCATTAGCCACTTGTCAAGTTCAAGATGAAAACTGTCTACAATTTCGGAGTGCTTCTTTCTCTTTGATACTGTGGCTCTGGACAGCGCACCTACAGAGATTGGCACTGCAAGTGGGACCTCCATGGGCAAGGGAACACTCCGGGGTGTGCACATGGTAGCCGCTGCGTCAGCTACAGCAACTTCCCTGCGATGTTGCTCAAGGATAGGCACTGTTAGGCTGGGCAAATAAACCGAAAACCGAAAACCGACACGAAAAAACCAAACCGATTAAAAAACCGAAACCGAATTATTCGGTTGTTGATTCGTTATTCATCAAATAACCGAATTTATTTCGGTTTATTCGGTTTTATACATCGGTTAACCGAACTAACCGAACTAACCGGACTATAATTACTTAGTGGTATTTAGTAGGCAGCATCTCGTATTTCCTTGCTCATTTGCTGATTGTTTCATATGTGCTTCTCCTATCTGCTTCTCCATGTGTTAAGGATGCTCTGAACCACCTTCCCTTAGGGACTTAAATTTTCTTCCAATTCTCATATTTAATTCAAGCAATTCTCAATCATCAGCGGTGATTTACAAATTATATTGTTTTGTTCGACCTCATTTAATTCTCAATAATGTTCGCAATTTTAGTTTTATTAGACAATTTGTTCTTTGTGGATTGTGGTGAGCTGGTGATTCACTGAATCCTAACAATCAAATTCTGGAATTGTCGGTTTCTAAAATTTTCAAACATATTTCGGTTTCATTTTTGAAATAACCGAATTTCCCAAAAAACCAAAAACCGAAACCGAATTTTTCGGTTAAACCGAACGCCCAGGCCTAGGCACTGTCACCTTTGAGCATAACGCAATACCTTGGTTTGATATCTTCAACAAATGTGCTTTCACTTTAGAATAGCTCCTTGAAATAACCTTACCACAAAATAGACATTTAGATTTTGCATTTCCTCCTAAACGACCACCAGTTTTCTCAACATTTCTAACATGCTTCCATAGATGAAATCTAGCATTCTCAGTTCGTTAACCAACAAAAGACAAATTCACACTCCACTGCCACTACTAGTTCCAGGGCGGAGAGAAGGAGCAGGGCAGCTGGCCCCCTAAAAAAATAAAATTTAGTAATTAGTAGTAATTAGCTAACATTAGTAAACACTAAAAAGTAAATAAAGGCCCAAACATTAGTAAACACTAAATAGTAAATAAGTTCAACGAGCTCGATTAAAAAGTCAATTATCACTCTTTCAACTTGATGCATGCAACCATCCGGAGCTGTAATGCTTGACCACTCTTGTTGATTTGATAAGTGAACTATATAAAATAGGTAAAGCTTCCATTTTTCTCAACTTGATGTATGTAATACTTGATATCTCTTGTTAATTTAACAAATGGATTATATAAAACAGGCAAAATTTCCCATTATTTAATGACTAATAGGCTATTACGATTGTTCATAACTCTTCCGGTGCCAATAGCAACCACAGAGCGAGCATTTTTAACTATAAAACTTGTCAAGACCCGCCTTTGAAATAAAATAAGAGATGACTTTCTTTGACACTACATGATAGTTTACATTGAAAAAAAGAACTAGCAGCGAAAATTAGTTCAGATGAACTTATTAACTTGTATGGTTTTCTAGGTATTTGTAGAACTAAATTTAAGTTAATAGAGATGTAAGTTTCTTATTCTAAAAAATATGTCATATTTTACTTATGTGGGCATGTGGTTATGCTATATTTAAATTTAAATGCATCGATATTAATATAATATTTTTTATGAGTGCTATGATAATTTTTTGATGATCCACATGGCCCCCCTTAACCCAAAATCCTGACTCCGCCCCTGACTAGTTCCTTATGAATTTGGAATTTGACAGCTTTCAGATGTCATCCCTAAAGTAAAAAAGCTAACCTAATTAAGAGGTTGTAGACCTGATACACTAAAGAAAAACAGAGCATCACTCACTTTGTTGAAGAGGTAGCAGAGTAGTCGGTGAGGCAAGTGAAGAGGTGGGTTGGCCTGGCGGCGATTCGTCAGGAGGGAGCGTTGGTCGGCACAGAAGTGGAGGGGGAGTCGACTGGCAGAGAAGGGGGAGGGGGCGCCAGTTGGCTCGGAAGGGAGGGGGAATCAGCCGGCAGAGAAGAAGGCTCGATTTATTTTATTAATTTTGTGTGACCTGAGGCTGGAAGCTTGTAACGATAGTTCTTTAGGGTTAGGATTCCTGGGCTGAATGGGCTTTTCCTTTTTTGGGCTTGGAAGGATCAGGAAGTATTGTGTAGTATCGGAGGAGAATCAGAGAAGAAGGCTCGGGATTTATTTTATTAATTTTTAATGCTGATTTTCTCCGATCCTTTCTGATCTGGTATCGGGAAGGATCGTGGAGGATTGGAATATCTGATAAGTATCCAATACCAGTACGGCATCTTTGTGAAGGATCAGTGATTTATAGTTGAACCATTTTTTTGTTTCCCCTTTGACCTGTAGATTGTCGAACACCTCGCTCGTAGACTTTTGTAATTGTGACTGCGTGGGTTCAGGATGCTTCACTAACCCACGAGTGTTGAGATGAACTATTAGATTCAGATCCTGTCATGGCCAATCTAAATGCAAATGTGTCTTTTATGGTGTATTTTGTTTCATGTAACTCGAGTGCTTTGAGTGGGTCTGGCACATGACTTGGGAGTCTGCAAGTTTTTTATGGTGTACTACTCGCAGCTGGGAGCGTGATGCTTTCCCATGCAAAGCGTGCGAAACATACGAATTTTTTTAATAATACATTTTTATTCGAAATTTCAAAAATATTCCAATCAAAAAAATTCAGAAATATACTTCTATCGCCTCGCCCAACGGGCGACAGGACCTAAATAGAAAAATACACGCGGCTGTGTGCTCGGGCCGACATTGCTTCGTCAAGACGTCGAACGTGGCGACAGAGCGAAGGCACTGTCGCACGACTAACGTATGATAAAGGAGAAAATCGAAATAAAATAATTTTTTCGATTCATTACAGGACAATAAGTTTTTATTTCTAATTCTTTCCGGTTCAATACATCAATTATGTACAACCAATTTACAACAAAAATTGTCAACAAAAAATATTAAATACAAAAATTTCAGTATTCTCTAGTTGTCGCACGTTCGTCATCAATTATGTACAACCAATTTACAAAAAAATTGTCAACAAAAAATATTAAATACAAAAATTTCAGTATTCATGTCATTGCCGCACGCTCGTCGTGGGCGACAGACTGTTGAAGATCTCGTCAGGCGACAGCCTCCTCAGATGCTAAATGCTGGCGATTGAGTGCATTTTCGCTCCTCGTCAGAGACGTTCCACGCCGCTACCGGGCACTGCCGTGGTATTTTTTTCTATTTATGCCCCTGTCGCCCGTCCACAGAGGTATATTTCTGAAAAAAAATTTTCGGTGGAATATTTTTGAAATTTCGAATAAAAAATATATTATTAAAAAAAATTCGAAACATATCCCCGCAACAAGGGACAATTAATGAAGTGCCCCTCACCTCCATGCAGCCACATGCCTTCAACAACTTACCAGCATTCAGCGATGCAGTCCTCCGTGTTTGTCAGCTGAAACACACAGCGAAAGGAGCTGCAGATCCTTGGTGATTTGGTTGTATCCTATTTGTTGCTCAAGTCCAAAAATTTCCGCAGCTTGAAACTTTGTGTGAGTTAGCCTTGGGGTGGTTCAAAAGAAGCTACTTCTAGCAGTTACTGAACTTTCAGTCGTTGCAAAGCCAAATGGCAAACGCTAGCTTGGTTAAATATATTCTGCTGTTGTACATTGATTTCTGGAAGAGAGAAGATAATCTAGCCACCATTGTTGGCCAACATTTTTCTGTGCAAGAGCCAAGAGGTCTCAGAGGTCACCATGTTTAATGTACAGAGATGCCTAAATCAAAATTATCTGCATATAATTTTAAAGATATTTAAAGTCTAGATTTATTACTTAAAAATCTGATGGAATTAATAATGCGTGAAGGTCATATTTGTGTTTGTCAGATATAACAATATGAAGTCTTTTGCTATTTGGCCATCCGCAGTCCTCGATCATCTGTTTTTTTAACAACCATAATCTGTTTCTAGTTCGACTCCCTTATCGTGAGGTTGTAGAAAGAAATCGGCCCTATTCGAATGTTTTTATTCACATGAGAATTGAACTATTTTCTAAGAAATTATAATGCTCTACATGCCCCTTGTTATGAAACTAAACATCTTTTTTTTAAGATGGAATTATTGTGATTCCATTAAACCGGTGCCAAGGCCCCACAAACATTGCCCACCGAGTCTCTGATAATGAACCCCCCAACTTCCAGATTTTGTAACTTTCGAGAAGGAGTCATCAATACTTATCGTCACAAAGTTCTCTGAAGCTGGTTTCCACCGTGATGAGATCATGTTCGGTTATTTCTACTACGCTGTTTTTATCTACATGGCTTCATTGACCTTCACCTTGGTCAGGACGATCACGCAGTTAGCCTTCTTGACCTTTAGATTTGACGTTATCATCTACATTAGTCCGGCTGCCACCTTGGCCAACGCCTAGGCTTTTGGGCATGGCAACTTCACTCCAAAGAGTAAGTCGCCACCTTGGCAGCCTCCTCGATGAGCACATCACCTCTTGATACAACCACGGTACTACTTAACTCACCAACGAGCCGATCCTACAATAGTCCAAGGACCAATGATCGAGCTCGCGGTACGCATGCCTTAATCATCGTGAATGCGCTCCTAAGCCTCCCCATTAGTGATAATATGAACAGGATACTATTTAATACTTGTGATGATTTGATTTTACTTAGGAACCATCACTACTACAATGAGGCTTATATCAGACGACGATCACGCACGGTTTTGAAAAACCGTCTGTAATATGGAACATCACGCATTTGTTATGTACTCAAACCGTCGCCATGCGTGATATCATGATGACGGTTTTATATTACAATACCTGCAGGATATAAGATATATCATGACGGTTTCTAAATATAACCGTCAGATGGCTACAAGACTATTATGTATGGTTTCGGTAAAACCGCTCGATTTCTCACGACGGTTATATAACACAACCGCTCATCGTATATCTACAAGAATCATTACAGACGGTTATATTTAGAAACCGCTCGCGATATTTCTTGTATCACGACGTATGTAATATAAAACCGTGATGTGATAATACCGCTCTCCGTGAAAAACAGAGCCTCGATCCATCCACTTCGCTTATAGGGTTTCGCTTCTATGCTAAGTGGCTACTGTGGAAGTGAGGCGATTTTTTGAAAGAAAGCCATTGATTTCAAGGGTGATATTAGATTCATTTGATTTTGGTGATCTAAGGTTAGTAATGAGTTCTCTAATTGCATGCATCAATTCAATATCTAGGTTTGTTAGGACGTAATTAATTTAAAGATTGTTTGATTAGATCTAGTTTAATTGTAGTCTGGATCCATATGTTGTTTGTGATATTTGGTTAGTAATGTGTTTTAATTGCATTATATTCAACATCTATCTTGATAAGGAAGGAATTTGATGATTTTTTAGATCTAGCTTGTAGAACCATGTGTTGGTTGTTTGATGTATAAGGTTAGCTAGTAATGGTTCTATTTGCATAATATAATATTCGATCATGATGTAGCTAGCTAGCTTGTTAGGATAGAATTTAAAGATTGTTTAGATCTAGCTTATAGATCAATTCAAGTCTTTTGGTGATCTAAGGTTAGTAATGGGTTCTAATTTCATTATTATATTGAAGATTAATTTGAATTGTGTTAATTACTTTGTGATGTAATTAAGGTATGTAATTGCATAATTAGTTTAAGAATGTGCATACGACTACACCGATGCACTTAATATTTAACACTAAGTGTTACATGTAGCGAGATGGATCGAAGGATGTACGCCGAGAACCGTGACGAGTGCCGAAAGTACCTTAATGGCGCTCCACTTTCAAAAGAGTCAGAGAGGAGGATATGTTTAATAAGGGGTGCAATTCATGTCATGTCCGCGCATTGATTGTGAAAATCAAGATGTTTCAAACCCGCCGCAGATCGGCTAACACTTGATTCAAGGGGTTTCAAAGGGCTATACATGTTGGACCAATATGGCGGAAGAGCATAATATATGTGAAGTAAAGTAGTGTTAATATCGTCGATTTATGTCAATGATATGTCGGATGATTATATCGATTGTGCTTTCGATGAGGACAGGTTGCACGATGACAATTTGATCGATGATACGCTGATGCGTATGAAACCTTGATGACGTGGAATATGGACAGCCTGTGGCTTAATGGAGGACTTGAGAAACCTTTGTTCGCAGGGTGCAAGTTGAAATACACAAGGTTATCATCCGTGCTTCAACTACTCAAATTGAAGGCAAGCAACGTTGGTCCGACAAGAGTTTCACAAATACTGTTATGTCTATGGACATGCTTCCAGAGGGAAACGAAGTTGCGTTTACAAGCACCTACAAAGCCAAGGTGTTCTTTGTCCCTTGGGAATGGAAGTAGAAAGAATATATGCATGTCCAAACGACTATGTCCTCGTACCACAAAGAGTACACAACTTGCATATATGTCCGTGTGCAACACATCCCAAGACAAGCGTAAGAGTCATTCAGATGATGATGGCGAGAGCATTAAGGTGAAAAAGGTCCTCCTCGCTAAGGTGGCATGATATCCGCCTCAGTAATTCCTCGCTTGAAGCGCTTTGTTTGCGAACCCAAAGGAGGCAAAACTGCTGCGCTGGCACTTTGAGGAGCGTAAGAATGATGGAATGCTAAGGCACCTCGCTAATTCCATCCAAAGGAGAAACATCGACGGAGCTTTCAAGAATTCGTGCGGATCCGAGAAATATAAGGTTTGGATTGAGTATAGATGGAATGAATCCTTTCGGTAACATGAGCAACGCAAGATAGCACTTGGCTCAGAATCAGATTCACAACCTTCCTCCTTGGTTGTGTATGAAGCGGAAGTACATTATGTTGTCTCGTGCTTATCCAAGGACCGTAAACAACCTGGAACGATATTGATGTGTACCTAGCTCCATTGGTGGAAGATCTAGAAACACCGGGTTACCGGGTACACGATGGGATGCGATAAACGAGAGAACTTTACTTTGCAACGCTTGTTGTTCTGCACCATAAATGATTACCTCTCGGCTTTGCTAACCTGGCTGTGCCGTAGTACAAAAGGAACCAAAGCCCGCACTCACCGCTAGATGATACCGAGAGTTTATGGTCAATCACTCCCGCAAAACCGTACATGCGCCATCGTGAGGTTCCTTCTGAGGAATCACCCATATCGCAAGATGAAGCAACTTTTCGATGGAAGGAATGAAATGGTTCAGCTCCAAGGCGCTTGAGCGAGAGATGTTCATGACATTGTTAAGGATTTGGATGTTGCGATGGAAAGGGACGAATCAAGTACCGTGAAAAGAGCATGTGGAAGAAGAGATCAATATTCGGGACCTACCTTACCGAGCACCTAGAAGTTCGCCATCGTGATCGATGTCATGCACGAGAGAAGAATGTCTCGGATGCGTGATTGGTCTCTTACTCAACATTAAGGGTAAAACAAAGGATGGTATCAACGCACGGCTTGACTTGGATCGATATGGGCATAAGACCTGAGTTAGCACCGAAAGAGACCGATAAAGGCCGACGCATTTGGAACTCGCTTGTTATACTCACAAAGGCCGAAGAACTGAATGCGCCATTGCTTGCATGGTGTGAAAGTTCCGTCCTGCTACTTCTCCAACATGAAGAGACTTGTTTCAAGGTAAGATTTGAAATTAACCGCATGAAGTCTCATGATTGTCATGTGCCGATGACACGATGCTCCCCGTCGCAATTAGAAGTATTTTGCGGTCAAGGTCCGGAGACAATCACTAGGCAGGTTATTTCTTTAACACAATTGCTCGAAGGTCATCGATCCCGGGACTAGATGCTCGCGTCGAGGTGGTGATGACTCTATGTAATCTTGAGATGTATTTCCTCCATCATTTTTCGATATCATGGTCCATCTCATTGTTCACCTTGTGACAGAGATAAAGATATGCGGCCAAGTGTCCCACGAGCATGTACCCGCTCGAGAGGTACATGGGAATTCTCAAGTCTTACGTGACGGAATCGATCTCGTCCCGAGGGTAGCATTGTCGGAAGGTTATGCAATGTAAGAGGCCGCCGAAGTTCAGCGTCGATTACATGGCCTGTGTCGAACCAATAGGTGTGCCTCGATCTCGCCATGAGGGAGGCTCCAGTATCGGGACCATCGGGAAAGCAATCACGCCTGATTCGGTTATGTGATGCTCGAACCCATTTCACGGTTTTGCAACACATGGTCAGAGTGTCCGCCTATATCGCCGAGCACAAGCAATGGCTAAGGCAAGAGAATCCAAAGACGGCAGAGTCTTGGATCACGAGACAAAGATAACCTTCAGCTCAACAAATGGTTGAAGGAGCGACCTATCATGGAGCTCGCCAGATGACACGACATGGTTGGCAAAAGGACCAACTTTTACAGCTTGTCACATGGAAAGGATATGACTTAAATGGGTACACATTTTACACGAGATCAGGATATGAAGAGCACAAACCTGTATCACGGTGTCCGTGATAGATGCATTCAATAATACCATTGGTTGACGAGGAGCCCTACTATGGGTTCATAGAGGAGACATGGGAGCTCGACCACGACTTTTCAAGATTCCCCTATTTCGTGTGTTGGGTCCACCTCCAAAGACGTGAAGGTTGACAGAATGGCATCACTATCGTGGACCTCGAACGGTCGGATACCAAGATGAACCATTCAGACATCGCTAACCAAGTTGTTCAAGTCTTCTATGTGTAACCAATCCATCCAACAAGAAGCGCCACGTAGTTCTTCAGTGGAAAAAGGAGAATTGTCTGAGTTGAGAATGTAGTAGATGAGGAAGAGTACAATCAATTTGATGAGTTGCCACCTATCGGAAATGACATCCCCGGTCCCGTAAGAACAACATGAGGAAGCAAGCTACACACGCCGATCATCATGAAGGGCTAATTTTCGTACAAAAGAATAAGCATGTGGTGGTGTAGTTATGAGAAGGGTGCATTGTCATCATGCTTACTAATTTTCATGTGTAATAATATTACATTAATGCTATTGTAAAGATGATAATGACCCATCATGCTTTGTACATATGATTGTGATGATCTTTGTAAGTAGCTTCAGAAGCATCCAATTATGTATATAGGATTGTGATGATCTTTGTAAGTAGCTTCAGAAGCATCCGATTGATGGAAAAGATGCAAGTATGAGAGCACGTATTTATTCCTTAATATCAATATGATTCCAAATACATGATTCAAAGATGGCCATCGCATATAATTGATGACAAAAATAAATTATGTAGACTATGGCAAACAAGAAATGTAATCGATCATGTCTACTTTGGCAATATGGAAATAGTTGTATGTGATTGTTCTCAGATTTTAGGGTTTGAATTGAGGATTAGAATCTCCACATCAACCACAAGATGCTTATATTCTGTAATCTACAACTTTCCTGTAAGATACAACAAAGTGGCACGCATAAGAGTCGATCGAATCGAACCGACAAGTGAATGTCAATGAATAAGATATATCATGACGGTTCTTAACATAATAGTTCTGTGATAAGTTATTTGTCATGCATTTGTTATGTTACCCAACCGCTCAGGATATTCAACATCACGCATTTGCTTCTATTATATAACCGTCTGTGATATTCAACATCACGCATATTCTATTATAGAACCGCTCAGGATAATAAATCATGCATCATATATTTTAGAACCGTCTGTGATGTGCTCTCTCTATATATCTCCCCTGCCAGCAGGCTCATTCCACAGCCTGGCAAACCCTAACTCTTGAAACGCTTTTGTGTCCCACGGCTGCCTCACCCTCCTGCTGCCCCCTCCCTCCCTGCCCCTCCCTCAAGGCCCCCTCCCCCAAGATCGACGGTTCCCCATCGCCGCCCCTCCCAGCAGCGACGTTCTCCCCTCGCGGCGTCCTCCCCTGGTGACCTCCCCATTGTCGTTCTTCCGCCGCAATGACGGTTTCCCCATCGCTGCAGTGCTTCGCCTCTTCTCAACAACAATCGCTGTTCGGTGTAAGTGTGTCGCGTGATCTTTCTTTCTTCTTCTTTCTGCTATCGGGTGATTGGTACTGCTCTCTATGAGTATCAATGAACCGATCGAGTATTTCGGGGACTAGCCATCGAGCTAGAGGTCGCCGATCCGAGGCTCGATTTTGTTCTACTACCGCCGATGATGATTCAATTAAATGAGGCTATATTGATCTCGCTAGTTAGTGAGTTCCTTTTGTGATTCAGCACTCTTAGATCATTGTGTCTAGAATTCAACTTGGTCAAGTTGTCACTGTGACATGTGATATGCTATCCCGTCTGTGATTCAGCTCTTATACTCGCATTTTATTTCGCTTTGTCCGCGGTGGATGTCCTAGTTTTAGGAGGTGTCACGAAATTTTTATTAAGTTCAAGAACCTCCTAGTTCGCTTGTCCTGTCATTGTCAAGAGCTTTTCATAGTCCATAGTTGAGTTCTAGTGAATCAATTTTCTTAACCAAGGCTTCAATTGTGAGATTCACTAATCTCATATTTGTATACCCTGTGATATATTGTTGAAATTGATGTTGGAGGGTTCTTAATTAAGAGCAACCCATCAATTTAGATAATCTGAGAGCAAAGTTGCTTATAAGCTAGTCCTTTGTGTTATCTTGTTTATGTCATACCTCTTGTGTGTGAATTATGTATTCTCATATATATGCTTAAGAGGAATAATAAACAAAGTCTTGCTCTTATACTGCACTTATTTCTCGCTTGTCTCATTGTGTGGATGTTCTAGTTTTAGGGGAGGTGCAGCCAAATTTTTATTAAGTTCTAAACTTCCTAGTTCGCTTCTTTTGCTAAAAGGATAATAACAAGCCATTTAGGCTAGTTCTTTTAAAAGGCTAATAACAAGCTATTTAGGCTAGTTCTTTTAAAAGGCTAATAACAAGCCATGGTATCCACAAACTTATTCACTCTAATTTGATTTTATTTGTTCTTCTCTTTTAGCTCGCCTGAAACTATTTTAACTTATAAAGAAGATGTCGTCCTCTAATCCATTGTCTGAAGGACATGATGTGCCCTCAAAAGAAGAATCGACCCGCGCTGCAAGAGGACCAAATAAAAGGCCAACAGACCGATATACCATTACGTAGATCGATCCAAAGGATGGGGCCCTAGAAAGCCAAAAAAGGCAAATAATGCATTTTGAGTATGTGCGGATAGTAATACATAAAAAGGCGCTGCTCCACGCAATCGATAACTTCTAGAGTTGTACAATTGTCAAATGGTATTCATTAATTCGAAAATATGTCAAAACTTGCAGCTATTCTTGTTTGTACGATTCATTGTATTGTCACATGATATTATCCTTAATACATATTTGCTCATCTTGAATGCAACAACTTAACAATGTCTTGCTTGTTGAACTAGATGTTTTTCCTTATTACCTCCATTATGGTTATTATTGAAATTTCCATCTACTTAGGTTGTCCATCTATCAGATAATGTTGATGAATTATTTGAGACAGAGTTGAAAAATGGTATTGAAAATTTGTAGATGTATTTCATAGATTACCTAGTTAGGCTAATTAAAGATTGAACAAATGTGATTGCAAGTCGGGTCTTCTATAAATTAAATGTGATTGAACAAATGGAAGACCCGACTTGCAATCACATTTGTTCAATCTTTTAATTACCCTACCTAGAGTAATCTATCAAGTACATCTACAAATTTTTTCAAAGTACCATTTTCTCCCACTCGCGGCATCGACGGTGACGCCGCAAGAGCATGTCGCCCGGCACTCGCACCGGGCACGACGGTGATCACAAGGCCACTTCATTTGGCATGAAGCAAATCACACATTCGAGTGTGTCCGGCTCGATCAAGCACACTATGGTTGCCGAGACCTCGCCATACCGTCATGGGTCTTGGTTGATTTATTAGTCGAAGTTCCATCAACATTATCATAAGAAGGAGAAAAGCGCTACAAATATTTATATTTTAAGTCTATCCCGATCGGACAAACTGCTACACAATACATATAGGAAGTACAGATATTCAATTACAACATCTATAACTGACAGCCTTGTAAATATCGCAAGTAGAAATATTGATGGAAATTTCAACAACACCATAAATAATGGAGGTTCTACTGAGGTATGGGAAAAAGGTCATCACTGAGCGGTTCTTATCTAAAACCGTCTGTGATAAGTTCGTATCACAGACGGTTATGATTTGAAACCGTCTGTGATATATATTTTCTCAGACAGATGGAAAACCGTCTCTGATGATCTCCTTCATCACAGACTTATTGTTACTGACGGTTCACAAAACCGTCTCTGATGACGTTTACGAACCGTCTGTGATTACGATTTCTGTAGTAGTGCATGGAGAAGGACCCTCGTGGATCAAAATTGGGCCAAAGATCAAGTTCAAGTTGGATTGGGAAGAGAACAAGTCCGAGTTCAGTTCGGTCTCACCAACAACGCTAACTTTAAAACGCCATAACTTTTGATTTCGGAGGTTTCTGGAGGCCCATGAGTACACGTTTGAAAGATCTCAGAGTTTACTTTCCAAAGGATCTAGCCTCACCTCAAAACTCCTTTAGATGCGTCTGGAAACAGCCAAAAACCACACGTTGCTTTTTCAGTCCGAGTCAAACTCTAGTCAAAGTAGACTTGGTGCTTTGAATTTGAGTTGTATTGGATCTCCTATGCTATGGCCGACCCCCTCCTGCTCCCCTAGTATAAATAATCACCCAAACCCTCATTTAGGACTTGGGTTTTGTTGGATTGAATGTTAGCTTTGCTACTTCATGTGGTAATCGCGCGTGTTGGCTAAACCGCTCGAATTACTATCTACGGAACCCCACCTATCTCTTGTTTTCAGATTGAACACTTCAATTCATATTCATAATTTCAGATTGTTTTTACCATTATTCTTGCTTGTTTTTCGGTTGCTTGCAGGAATTGAACCTCGTGTTCAGGTTGATCGTGCCAACGGCAAGATCAATAACACTCTGGAGTTGGTTTAGCGATTGTTAAGGCGCATCGTCGTCGTACGTTGTAGTCGGATCGTCAAAATTAGTTCCTCTAAATCGAAGTTATCACTCTCATTGAAAGATCGGGACCCAAAGTCACATCAGGTGGTATCAGAGCGCCAAGTTGCTCGGTGAGAGATTCAGTACCCTAGATTAGTTTTTGTTTTCTATCCAAAATTGAAAATCCTCCACAAAAATTCAACCTTTAGATTCAATCTGATATTTTAGTGTGTTTTGTTAGATTTTGATCCATTAGAGTCCTTGTTTTAGTTGCTGATCGTTCTCCCCTCGCGTAGCTTTTATTTCAATCTGTCCAGTTCTTTGTTTTATTCATAACTTTCGCATACGAGCTTGGATTTTAGTGTTTTTTCATTTTGCTAAAACCTTGGGACATGCTCCACAAAAACCTAATTGGGCACGAATTCTAATTCCGTCTGAAAGGTTGTTTAATTTGGACATCAAATTCGGGAAGCTAGTGGCAATTGCAATCCAAGTTTGTTCGGTATTTTGATCATAACTCTCACATCCGAACTCTGATTGAAAAGTTTTTATACTTTCCTGAATCCTTGAAAAGTCCTCTACAAAAACGTTTGTAGGTGTCCTTCGTGATTCGGACTCCTTCAAACCGAATTTGACTCGGATTCGAATTTGGTCAGATCGGCTGAATTTTGTTAAATCTGTGCACCTTAATGTTTTGGCCATAACTTCTACAAACGAGCTCCAAATTATGTGTTTGAATACTTGTGTTAAAGCCTAGAACAGTACCATCAATTTATTACATTGTGAGCAAGCTTGATTCGGTCATTTTCATGCCTTAATTGCAGCGACAACCTTCTTGCATAGTTCTGGCCAAATTTGGTTTTCTTTCTTCAATTTGTGTTCTAGCTTTGTTCCTTTGAGTTGGTTGACTCCAGTAGCATCTACAACCATAAAATTCCAAAATATCAGTGCACATACCTTTGGGAACCAATTCATCCTTTGCGAAAACTTTGATCCCAATTAAGACTAGCTATTTGAAATTGCTTGGGGCCGCTCCTCTTGATACGTTGCACTATCATATATCTTGTGATATCAAGTTAGGGATTCCAAAACTTTGCTCATACTAGTGTTGGCCGAAAGTCACTAAAAAGAGAAAGAAAGAGCCAAAAGGCCAAAAAAAAGAAGAAGAAAAAGAAAAGAAAACAGCATAGTGGCCGGCAACACTACATTGAGCAAAACCCTAATTTGTATTCGTTATTTTCAGATTGTGCAATTGCATTAAATAGTGAGCAATCTTGTGCCCTTTTACATTTTTTGAAGCAATTAGCTAGCGTCTCTCCATAACTTATGCAATATGAGTTTTGGTGCTGAAATTATTCTTATTTAGCTCATTCAATTGGTTGCATTAAGTTTCATTATCTTTGCGTGTGTGTTGCCTTGAAATTCACTTATATCTTTGAGATCGGCAACTAGGGCTTGTGAATTCTAGTTTGGATCATTACTTATCATTACAATAACTAGAATTATCAGATTGCATAGGAAATTAACATAGCCTACCAAGCTCCACATATTCTACCTCATACGTTTGTTCGGTCCCTTGGCAATCATTTTTTCCAAGTATGGGAGAACTTTTGACGCCGCTAACGGCCAACAACCCCTACTGCACGGTAAGAACTTGTAAGAGTTTTGGTTAAAGTTTGAGAGTTGAGCGACTTGTTTAGCCACATCTGGTAGTTGATAGGAGATTATATATGGTTGTGTTTTTTCTTGTTGTCTACTAATCATGACAGGTCTACATGAAACGAGTTCACTTCGATTCAACCAAAGGATTTGCGACATGAACAAAATGACGGCTTCATCTCCTACTCCTGAACACGGTAACCTCAAATTAACATTGCCTCCATATGTTGGAAACTTTGACCCTGAAGCATATATTGATTGGGAAATAGCGGTAGACAAACAATTTGGCATGTATAATTTGTCTGAAAATGAAAAGATTTGTTTTGCCGCTAATGTGCTTTCTGGGTATGCGTTAACATTGTGGAAGCATGTTTGTAGAAAAGGGAGAAAACCTGAGAATTGGAATGACATGAAAAAATTTATGAGACTTGAATTTGTTCCTGAATATTATGCTGAGTATTTTCTTACTAAACTTCAATGCTTGAAACAAGGGAATAATACTGTTAGAGAATACTTTCGTGAATTGCGAACTTGTTTGTTACGTTGTGGTTTAGAAGAATCTGATGAAGCTATCCAGTTTAGATTCATACATGGACTTAATAAGGGTATTCAGGATATTCTTATTGATCAAACGTATCGTTTTCTTTCACAATTGTTGGAAAGTGCTTGTAGTATTGAATGTTTGAATACACTATTAGCTTCACTTGAGGCGCCTGTTGCTGCACCTCATCTTGTGGATAACATTTTGCAGACAAATGAGCACAAACAAAAAGAGATTGAGAACATGGAAGATGAGAAAGTCGAGCATGGGACATTCCCTTCGACTATGGAACGAGATATGGATACCCCGACACCTACAACAACGGATGAAAATTTAGGAGGTAATGTAAAAGGTGTTGATTTTACACATGGTGAAAATAATTTTGATATGCTGAAATTGTCCACTACTCATGCTGTCATAGAGTAACCTTTAGTGGAACCCATGGCTGAAATTTCATTATTACAAGATGATCTTCATGCTATCTCTTGTGATGAAGAAGAGTTGTGTAAGAATGCTTCACTTATATCCATGTCACAACTAGTGAATGAACATATTTCTTTTCTTACAAAAACAAACACTTGTGCTAATAATACGTGTTATTCACATTGCTAGTGAAGAAGATGAGTTTAGATTGATATCTTCTTTAAATACTTTAAGTTACATTGAATTTGATATTCTGTGCAATCCAAATAGTTTAAAGGAGAAACTTTTTGTACATACCAATTTGCCATTGTTATCACGAAACACTTTTCATATTATCGGCAAACATAATGAAAAAGGAGAGCATACGGTACATCGTGTCTATATTTGTTCAAATTCAAATCCATCATTTTATATGCAACAATGTGATCGATCCATAACAAGTACTTCCAGTTTTATTCCCAATCTACATAATAGTTTTCAAGAAAGGGAGTACATAGATGTTGATGATCTTAGTTCCAATAATGTAATTGCAAAAGATGTGCATATTGCTTTGTTCCCTGTTGGTACTAACATTTTGCAGGAGACTATGATGGAGTCGAGGACGACTCCAATTCAAGAAAGGGAGAATAATGAGACCATGTTCGGCATGGATATGACCAAGGCTATTCCTACTACGCTGCTTTCATCTACATGGCTTTATCGACCTCCACCTTGGCCAGGACGATCACGCAGTTCGCCTTCTTGGTCTTTGGATTTGGCGTCATCATCTACATCAGTTCGGCTACCACCTTGGCCACCGCCTAGGCTTCTGGGCATGGCACCTTCACCTCCAGTAGTTAGGCCGCCACCTTGGCTGCTTCCTGATGAGGACATCACCTCTCTTGATATAACCACGTGTACTACAACTCACCAATGAGCCAATCCTACAATAGTCCAAGAACCAATGACTCGAGCTCGTGCACATACAATCATCGGTGAATGCGTTCTTAAGCCTCCCCATTAGTGATAATATGAATAGGATGCTATTTAATACTTATGATGATTTGATTTTACTTAGGAACCATGGAGAAGGACCCTCGTGGATCAAAATTGGGCCAAAGATCAAGTTCAAGTTAGATTGGGAAGAGAACAAGTTCGAGTCCAGTTCGGCCTCACCAACAGCGCTAACTTTAAAAGGTCATAACTTTTGATTTCGGAGGTTTCTAGAGACCCATGAGTACACGTTTGAAAGATCTCAGAGTCTACTTTCCAAAGGATCTAGCCTCACCTCAAAACTCCTTCAGATACGTCCGAAAACTGCCAAAAACCATACGTTACTTTTTCAGTCCGAGTCAAACTCTAGTCAAAGTAGACTTGGTACTTTGATTTTGAGTTGTATTGGATCTCCTATGCTATGGCCGACCCCCTCCTACTCCCCTAGTATAAATAACCACCTAAACCCTCATTTAGGACTTGGGTTTTGTTGGATTGAATGTTAGCTTTGCTACTTCATGTGGTAATCGCGCGTGTTGGCTAAACCGCCCGAATTACTATCTACGGAACCCCACCTATCTCTTGTTTTCAGATTGAACACTTCAATTCATATTTGCAATTTCAGATTGTTTTTACCATTGTTCTTGCTTGTTTTTCGGTTGCTTGCAGGAATTGAACCTCATGTTCAGGTTGATCGTGCCAACGGCAAGATCAACAACACTTTGGAGTTGGTTTAGCAATTGCTAAGGCACATTGCCGTCGTACGTTGTAGTCAGATTGTCAAAGTCAGTTCCTCCAAATCGAAGTTATCACTCTCATCGAAAGATCAGGACCCAAAGTCACATCACACTGCATACCTGAAACAGGATCCTCCCTCGGTGATGCACTCAGGAAGTCCAGAAACTCCTGTGCATGGCGCGCTGCTAGATAACATATTTCAGTGCAAGGTTTCAGAGTATCGCCTGCATCAACCGCATTTCGTTCCGACCAGAAAACCCATAGAAACGTAACTACCCTGATTTGTTTCTCCTCCAAGACACTCCAGATATGAGCCAGGAACTCCTTTTCCGTTCTCTGCAAAAGAAGTAGCTCCTGACATCCTCCATCTGCAGCAGACGCCAACAAGTTTTCGCTGTCTTACACTTCGGGAAGATATGGCCACCATCCTCCTGCAGAGTGGGCATTTAGTATCAAGGTTAACCCCCCCTAGAAGGCTACAACCAATATTCCTTCGCATTGGCAAACTATTTCGGGCCAGTCTCCACATGAACACTTTAAATTTGTTTGGCACCTTCATTGCCCATATCTTTTTCCACTGAAAATCAGCTTGCCTTGTCGTATAATGAATAGTGCTAGCCTGTCCTCTCCCAAATTCTCTTTGGAGTCAAAATGCTCGATATCACGACATAAAGGAATTTCCAGGACAATAGCAGTGTCTTCTGGACTGAAATTCTGCTTCACTAGCTGAACATCCCAATGGTTCGTGACGGGATCGATGAGCTCATGCACATATCGCAGGAGAGTATGCCCACGCCATGAGCTAGGTCTTCTTGTGGTACCCCTGGGCAACCATGGATCCTCCCAAAATTTATTTCTCCTACCATTGTCCGCTCTGAAAATGAGTCCCATTTTGAGAACGTCAACACCTTTCAGGATACCACACCAAACATAGGACATTCCATCACCGGTTGAGCATGTAAAACATCACCAGCTGAGAAGTACTTAGCTCTTAAAATTCTTGCACATAGTGAATCAGGTTCCATTAGAAGACGCCATCCTTGTTTTGCCAACATTGCCATGTAAAAACCGTGCAAGTCTCGGTAGCCCAGACCAACATCTTCCTTTGATCTGATCAATTTGTCCCACGCAATCTAATGCATCTTATGTTCTTGACTCCGCCACTGACACCGTCGCAAAAACTTTTAGTGAGAACAAAACATGACATCGCATAAGTTGGAATAGCTTGAGCTACCTCTTGACGAGAATTTCCTTTCCGGCCTTCGATAACATCTTTTCCTTCCACCCTTGGATTCTCTTCCAAATTTTGTCCTTTTAAGTACTGGAAAGCCTTCGTCTTTGAACGACCAATGTATACAAGGAACCTCAAATACTTATCATTATATGCTTCGGGGTAGGGATGTATGGCCTCCATACACCTGAGTTTACCCGTGGCAGAAGTATTCTTGCTAAACATGGCAGATGATTTCTCTTTATTAATAAGCTGTCTAGAACTCTCTTCATAAAGATCAAGGATGCAATGCAACTGTTGAGCGTTCGACACGTCCGCCTTTATGAGAATCAAGGAGAGTCATCGGCGAAAAGCAAGTGCGTGAGGCTCGGCGCATCCTGGCATAGCTGGATTCTGGTGATCGAACATGTATCTTCTGCTCAGCTGCCCCTCTCAAATTAAAAAGTCTCATTAAGTACAAACTTTCTCATCTCAACTAGTAATATTATAAAGCAAAGTTACCAAATCGAATCTTCGTCTACGCTACCGCATTATGACTAAATTAAAACAAGACATGCAAATCATTTTTGCATCTCAAATAAATTAGTAAGACCTTTCAGATGAGAATTTACGTAAGAAATTGATGTGGGCAGCATGGCCGTCCGAAGTTAGGCCAGTTAATCCTACGTGTTCGTTGCTTCTTGGCTGCTTACAGTCCAGAATGAAGTAGGATTAGGAACAACATCACTCAATCCGAGTCTGACGACTCTGTTTTGCCTAGGGTTTGGGATAGCTTGAGAGAGAGCAATAATATACGAAGTTACAATGTAAACTCTTGCAGCGTGTGCCTGCCCCAAGCTATGTCAAGGGAAAAATAAGGTACGATTTTTTTTAAAAAATTGAAATCTATATAATTTTGCATCTATTTGTTTTGATTGCGAGCAAGCTTTTTTTTTTTTTTGTCAATTGAGTTTGTCACATGTAACAACATTAGTCCTTTGCTACTCGACCCTTAATTTGCAGTTTTATTTACAAGAACTAAATCGTGTAGCACAAGCTTCAAATGGTCTAGGGTTTGTTTGGGGGGGGGGGGGCATATCCAGTGCAATCAGGCTTTTGGTGCAATCACTGTACAATCTGTTAAGAAATTAGACAGTTTCCAGATTAAATTCCGAATATAAATCATGAATAACATCACAGAAACTAGCATGCATTTCTCTAACATACTAGACAGTACGAACATCATGATCATCTTGATAAACATGATTAACCACAAGATTATGGCAGATTGAACGTACTGAACAGAAGAAGATGCAGACGACGTAGATGGTGCAGTTGCGGTGTTGACGTGGTCGACGTTGGCGATGGCGCGTCGCAGGAGCCGCTGGCTATGACGACGTCCAGCGGCAGGAGCAGGAAGACGAGCCGTGGTGAAGATCTTGAGTAGTCGCGCGGAGCGCTTCCCAAAAACCTTATTCATCCTCTCCCGGTGCAGGATCGCAAAGACGAAGGGTTCCGGAGACTTGCTCTCCCGATCGCGGATGCACGCCGGCGCTCGGGATGGAGAAGGCTACGGTGGCGGCGCAGCAACGAGAGGTGGCAAAACCCTAATGTGTGTTCTGTATATCTACATGGATGGCAGGGCGCAGTATATATAGGGATAGCCTGGTAACCATGACCGAACGTGACTCGAAGACGTGCCACGAACGGACTCAGTTATAGTATCCTTATCTCATACTAACCGCCACGATTCCGAGTAGCAAAAGAATAAACTGCAAAAGAAAGCTGCGTCTACGCAAGGCCTTGGACCGGATTTCGGCGGACCATTCACGCAGTGTCAGACGCCTCACGCCCTCGCCCGCCCGCCCGCCTCGTCCGAAAGGCCCGCCCGGCCCGCCCATGAGGCGAGGTGAGGCGGCGTGTGGGCTTCTCTTCTTCTCTTCTAGGAAGGTGAGAGAACTCTCCTTATAAATTGGTCATCCTCCACCTCCATAAGCAATATGGGACTAATGCTTGCATACATGCCTCCTCATGAATGGGCCTTTGAGATTTTCTAGGATTTATTTGTCTCAATTAAGTGGGCTTGGCCCAAATAATCCAACAATCTCCCACCGGATCTCAAGGTCCATTTAGAGATTTGCCAATACTCACTCATCGCTTAATATACCAAATAAGCTTCAAAGAGAGATAAGTTGAACTTCGCTTAGAGCTCCAAGCTACACCCATTCACAACTTGAACAATGGACTACGCCTTGAATTGCAAGTTTTGTGTGAACAGTTTCACTCAAAGTCATAATCGATACTGGCCGCCAAGAGCCTTTTTCATGGTGGAGCATATGAGTCGTACTCCATGGTCTCTTCATGAGCTTACTAGAGATCACCCGAGTCTCATAGATCTGCGATTTTAGACAGTCGGGCTCATATAGGTGTGTTCTTTCAAGAATGCTCAGAGGACAAAGATCTTCGCTAGTTATAGCCAATAGAAACACATTAAGGCATATCGCCATCCCGCCTTACAAAGATGTTGAGAGTATTGCATCTTCACTTAGAGAGGGTAATAGATTACTCTCCTCGGTTCGCCATAGCTTGTTTTACCCAGACCTAATTCACGGGATCTCCGATCACAAAGGTCAAGTTACCACTATGGCAACTTATATGGGTCTCATACCCATCTCCCTCGATGCACTTTCTATCACATTCCGTGATAGTCCCTTCATAAAGGGATCGCTAGGTTTTTGTCTGCTTGAATATAAGTCACACTTATTACTCCGGAGTTTCTCAATTTTCGGATGCACTTGACCGCCTTTTAACGTGTCTTGATGATTTCGATTATCCTTAGCACTGTTCACTTTAGCAATCACAGATTGATTATCACAGTTCATAAGGATAGCCGGTATTAGTTTTTCAACCACTGGTAAGTAGGGATGAAAACGGGACGGATAGTTCCCGTCCGATCCGGAACCGGATCCGGGAAGTAAATCGGATATCGGGTCGGATTCGAATTCGGATCCGGATATTGAAAAACGGATATCGGATCGGATTCGGAGCAGACGCTATCCGGAAAATACGGGTCGGGAACCGGATACCAAGAAATCGGGTCATCCGGATATCCGGATTTGTGTCTCAGATCAGTCTCTCAGATTCTCGGTGCAAAGCCAACCCAAGGCCCAAGCCGCTCCACGCTCATGCCCCAGGCCCAGTTCAACTTCAGATCTGAGTCTCCGGTCTCCACTGTCTCCCCAACCCCGACTCGACTCCCAGATCCGACTCGGCAGCCCCGGAGGAAGGGCCCGGTGAGCCTAGTGTGTCGGCTGGCGGCGTATGCCGCCAAGCAATGGCGGCGGCGGTGCGTGCCTGAGAGGCCGGGTTCTCCGTGGCGACTTGGTGCTCCCATTCTCGAAGTGATGGATCTGCGGCGGCCAGGCTTGAGACGGAGATGTCACGGACGGAGGTGAGATGGTCTCCTTAATATCCATGACAAAGCGCGTCTGCGAGCTGTGAGCACAGACGGATCCGCCTCCGCCTCGTCCTCCTGGGCGGCGACGCAGTGCCGCATGGCCTTGCAGCGGCCGAGGATCCAACGGCCTCCGGTGAGGTTGAAGAGGGAGCAGATCCTAGGCAAGCTGCCGTTGTTACGGAAAATGGTCTCGGTGGAGCCGAGCTCGAGGACGCCGGTGTCGGCTGTGGAGGCGCACCATGGTGCGGAGGCCGGGTTGTAGGCCTGGGCGCGCATTCAGAGGGCGCGAGTTGAGGCCCGTGGAGATCCGTGTTGGATGGTGGCAAGAGCACTTGGCCCGGGAGGCCGAGGTCGTTGAGGAAGGACCGGGTCATGGAGACGAATTCCGCTTTTTGCATGAGTCTTGCAGTTCCGTTTTTGCTCTTGCAAGAATATCACTACCAGTTAATGCAATAGGAATGCTTTCCTCTTGGATAGGAATGCTTCCCCAGAATGACCAAATAGGACTGGCTTCTTGTCTATGCCACATCAAACACACCATCGGCATCATATGCCTTTTAGTTCTAGGAGCAATGCTTGAATGTTTAATCTCGCAATCATCGAGAACGATGCAAAAATATAAACCCAATGCTAAATCTTTCCAAAATGAGAGCTTATAGGTAGCAATTATCATGTCAAGTTGTCAACATGTTTGCCAATCCATAGCAATCAGTAGTATCCAGCATCGACATGACAAAAGGAAATAAAGATCTATATATTACCTCGTCCTATAGCATGTATTTGGAGGCGAAGCTTCAATTGGGCCTTCCAATCTTGTGAACGCAAAAGGATATATTTAATCTCTGCTGTCTATTTGTAATGTATATCACCTATGTTTGATGGTGAATTAAAAAGTGGTTGTTCTCAACTTAAGAAACCATTTTTGCATACAACTCCGATTAGTTACCTGCTGAATAATGAAATCCTGGCATATTCAATGGAACATATAATAGGCATCTCAAATGAGACCATAATAACTTAATAAGGTATTTGTAACTATGAAATCGTGTCAGTTGCTTGGCAGTCATCTGAAAACTGTCACTTTGACAAAAATTACTTCATGAGAAGCAATTTCTGGATTATTTTGCCAAATGCTAACATGTTTGGATTTTGGACCTACAAAGTATATATCCAGAGGAATGCGGCTAGGCACACTATCCACATAACACATGCTTAGAGTCCGTGATTAGCTATCCAGCACCACTAGGAAGAACATGGCATCTGAATCTTTTTTAGACCTCTATTAATATCTATGAATGCTTGTTGGTCTTGTGTCTTAGATTTAAAGAATGGATCTTGTAATGCATATTGTTGAGCACTGTGAATGTTTGTTGGTCTTGTAGTTTTGTTTGAGATTTATCTTACTATTATTATCGTGTATTCGTGTGGTTTGATTCAACATATATTACTTTATGTATGTGTGCATTATCCGTTCTCGAATTATCCGCTTCGATCCGAATCCGTCATATATCCGACCAGATCCAGATCTCAATTATCCTGGATTCGTGATCCGATCCGTTAGCTCAGATCCGGTTCGAATCCGCAAAAAATATGGGTTAGGATACGGGAAGAGCAATATCCGCCAGATCCACCTGTTTTCACCCCTACCGTAAGTCCATCAAGAGCTCACGCACTAATCACCTCTCAAGGTGTATCTAAAGCAAAGAGCTCCGCCTCCATGGTTGACCTTGTCAAGATGGTCTGCTTGCAGACCTCCATGACACCGCACCACCACTAATGGTAAACACATACCCACTAGTAGCATAGAGCTCATCAACATCAAATCCAGCCGAGTCACTATATCCCTCCAAAGATCGCAGGTGCCCTCAATAGTGAATCGCATAACTCATAGTACCTTTCAAATAGCGTATTATCTTTCAAGTGCATGCCAATGATCGTAACCCGGTTTGACATGAACCTACTCAATTTGCTCACAAGAATGATATATCGGTCTCGTTGCACCAAAGAAGATACATGAGCGAACCGAATCAATCTCGAGAATATCTCAATTGGTTTAAGCCAATTCTCTTATTCTTTCTCGGTCACACTGGGATCATAAGGAGGGAGAGGGCTTGTCATCCATAAAGCCAAACCGGCTCAAGACCTTCTCCACATAGTGGGATTGCGAAGAGTAATCCCACTCTCATCCTTAATAAGCTTGATATTCGAATTACATCAGTTTCTCCCAGATCTTTCATATCAAATTTCTTTGACAGAAAAGACTTGACCTCATTGATCACATCAATATTTGTGCCAAAGATCAGTATATCGTCCACATAAAGGCACAATATAACTCCTTCACCCCCACCATAGCGATAGTATACACATCTATCAGCCTCATTAATGACAAAGTTCGCAGAAGTCAAAGTGGTGTCGAACTTCTCATGCCATTGCTTAGGTGCTTGTTTCAGGCCATACAAAGATTTCAATAATTTACACACCTTGCTCTCTTGACCCTTTACTACATACCCATCAGGCTGCTCCATGTAGATTTCCTCGTCTAGCTCTCCATTAAGGAAAGCTGTCTTCACGTCCATCTGATGAACGAGAAGACCATACGAGGCAGCCAGGGAAAGTAGTACTCGAATGGTGGTCATTCTAGCAACAGGTGAATAAGTATCAAAGAAATCTTCACCTTCCTTTTGGGTGTAACCCTTAGCCACAAGCCGAGCCTTGTACTTCTCAATAGTACCATCAGGCCTAAGCTTCTTCTTGAACACCCATTTACAACCCACAGGTTTACAACCATAGGGCCTTTCAGTTACCTCCCAAGTCCTATTGGCGAGAATCGAGTCCATCTCATTCTGGACAGCTTCTTTCCAATTATCTGCATCTGAAGATGCATATGCCTCTGCAATGGACGTGGGAGTATCATCCACGAGGTACACAATGAAATCATTGCCAAAGGATTTTTCAATCCTCTGTCTCTTGCTCTTTTAGGAGCTTCATTGTCATCCTCCTCTAGGATTTTCTCGGTGGTTGCTCGAAGACTCAATAGGTGTAATAGTCTCGTGAATTATCTCGTAAGAAAATCTAGAAGTGCTATGCATATCTTTCATTGGAAATATATTCTCAAAAATGTAGCATCACGAGACTCCATAATAGTATCAACATACATATCGTGCACATCGATTTAACTACTAAAAATCTATAAGCGATGCTCGTTGAGCATATCCCGTAAAGACACAATCCATCGCCTTAGGCCCGAAGTTTACGCTTTTTGTTAATCGGACATTGACTTTCGCCAAGCATCCCCATGTGCGCAAGTAAGAAAGTGATGGTTTTCTCCCAACCCACTTCTCGTAAGGAGTCTTCTCCATGTTTACATAGGAACTCTATTCAGACATGACATGAAGTCAACATGACCTCCCCCACCATGCCTTAGATAAACCAGCAAGGTTCAACATAGCGTTCACCAAGTCGGTCGTGTATGCGGTTTTCCTCTCGGCAATCCCGCTTGATTCAAGTAGTAGGAGGTGTCCTCTCTTGAATAATACCATGTTCCGCATGAAATCATCAATGATTTTGGGAAAAAATTCGCCACCACGATCCGACCTAAGACGTTTGATCTTTCTCTAGTTGATTTTCAACTTCACTTTATAGATTTTAAAGTAATCTAGCGCCTCGTCCTTAGTTTTCAACAAGTAAACATAGCAAAATCTAGTCGCATCATCAATCAATGTCATGAAATATCTCTTTCCACCTTTGTCAACACACCATTCATCTCGCGGATCGAGAATGTATGAGTTCTAGAGGTGCCAAGTTCCTCTCCTCGGCCGCCTTTGTGAGGCTTTCGAGGTTGCTTCGATTGCACACAACTATGGCACTTAGAACCTTTGGCAATAGTGAAATTGAATTAAACTCATCTTTGGAAAGCCGATTCATAAGACCAAAATTAATGTGGCATAAACGAGAGTGCCAAGTACTGCATCATCATTAACACTACCACGATATGGTTCACAGACTTATTATTGAAATGAAGGGAAAAGCGGAACAAGCCTCCGCACTCATAGCCTTTACTAATAAACAGGTCCATGCTTGGACACAACTACTTTATTGGACTCTAACACTACCTTAAAACCATCTCTGCATAGAAGGAGCCACTAACGAGATTCTTGTTGATAGAAGGGACATGCTTTGACGCTCCTCGGTACGCGACGATCTTTCCGAAGTGAACTTCAGATCCACGTGCAGTGCCATGAATGAAGCATGTGACCCATTCCCCATCGTGACGGAGGAATCCCGAATGACCCGATAAGAAGAGAACATATTGATGTCGTAACACATGAACATTAGCACCAGATCAATCCACCAACCGGAAGATCAAATATCGAGAATACGAAGTAAATTACCATACCCTACGTCTCGGCATTGCTAGCGGTCATCATGTTGATGACCTTGGACGCCTCATCCATTGTTGGCCTTTTTTCCTCGACCAGTGCCTGCACGATCGGGGCATTCCTTGAAAAGTGCCCGACTTCACCACATGTGAAGCAGGCAGCCAATTTTGTTCATCTTCTTCTTCTTGAAGTTGGTAGTCTTGTTAGGCTTGTTTTTCCCTTTGATCTTGCCGTAGTTCTTCTGAACCATGTTGGCGCTGGACTGGCCCTCGTCTCCTTTACCATTGAAGTCCTTAGCCCGAGCCTTCTCTTCAACATCAAGGGACGCTATTAGATTTTCGACTGATATCTTTGTCCTCTTATGTTTTAGAGTAGTGCCAAACTCCTCCACGAGGGAGGCATTTTGCAATAATGCAACCGCCACAAAAGGATCGGGTAAGATACATTCCAGAGTTCGAGTTCCTTAACAATGCATCGTATCTCATGGGCTTGCTTCTACAACAGAGTGATTATCACCATCTTATAGTCATGAAAGTTTTCCATGACATACAGCTTCATCGCACGCATCCGATGCAATCAACTTGGCATTCAGTATCCCACAAGACCTTCGCGTCATTATGTGCATGTACACATCACACGATTTGGTCGTAAGAACGCTAAGAATGCATCCCACGAAGAGTATTGGCATCCGTGAAACTCTTCATTGATCGGCAGAGAGATCACCTTCAGCTTGCCATTACTAACCCGTAATACATTCATAGTAGTAAGCCGGCGTGACCTTGACTTGCCACCTCTTAAAGTGCACACTAGAGAATTTCTCCTACCTCGCAAGGCGTCAAGAAAGCCAGCCATTGTTAATCCAGAAAAATGTCTACAATAAGGTTTTTGGATTGTTGAGAAATTAGACAGTTTCAGTTAAATTCGAATATAAATCATGAATAGCATCACGTAAACTAGCATGCATTTCTCTAACATACTAGACAGTACGAACATCATGATCATCTTGATAAACATGATTAACCACAAGATTAGGGCAGATCGAACGTCTTGAAACGTAAGAAGATGCAGACGGCGAGATGGTGCGATTCTGCGGTGTTGATGTGGTCGACGTTGGCGATGGCGCTGTCGCGAGTCATTGCCACGCATTGACGCCCAATGCGGTAGGAAGCGAGAAGACGAGCCGTGGTGAAGATCTTGAGCAACAAGCGGAGCACTTCCCAAAACCTTATTCGCCTCTCACGTGCGGGATCGCAAAGGCGAAGGGTTCCGAGACTTGCTCTCCCGATCGCGATGCACGCTTCTTCGGGATGGAGAAGGCTACGGATGGCGGAACAACGAGAGGTGGCAAAACCCTAATGTGTGTTCGTAGAATCTACACGCGTGGCGGTAGCGCAGATATATAGGGATAGCCTAATAATCAGGACCTAACGTGACTCGAAGACGTGCCACGAATGGACTTTATTCTGATCCTTATCTCATACTAACCGCCACGATTCCGAGTAGCAAAAGAATAAACCGCAAAAGAAAGCTACGCTCACGCAAGGCCTTGGACCGGATTTGGCGGACCATTCACGCAGTGCCGCACACGCCCTCCCGCCCGGACAGCCGGCCAGGAGGCGAGGCGTGTGGGCTTCTCTTCTTCTCCCTTGCCATGCTTCTAGGAAGGTGGAGAGAATTCTCCCTTATAAATTGGTCATCCTCCACCTCCACAAGCAATATGGGACTAATGCTTGCACACATGCCTCTTCATGAATGGGCCTTTGAGATTTTCTAGGATTTATTTGTCTCAATTAAGTGGGCTTGGCCCAAATAATCCAACACAATCCAACTAAGAAAAGTTTCAAAAAATTTTGAAAAAAATAATGGTTGTACATCTCATCTTGCCCCATCTACATATAAAATTTTATGATCAAATTCGTCCTATGTTAAGAGTAATAAAAAAACAAATTTTTGACAAACTTAAATAGTTCAAATGCACCCCAAATTTGTCTTTTTTTGTAACTTCTAGCATAGGACGAATTTGATCATGAAATTTTATATGTAGATGGGGTAAGATGAGATGTACATCCATGATTTTTTTTAGAATTTTTTGAAACTTTTCTTAGTTGGATTGCACGGTGATTGCACCAAAAGCCTGATTGTACTGGATATGCCCCCTTGTTTGGGGTGCTGTAGTTTTTATGAAAAAGATACTTTTTATCTTTTTGAGTTAAAAACGGCTGCACCTTTTTATAAAAGACGGTTTGATGAATAGTTAATTTTCCTCAGTAATAAATTTCAAAAGAAGGTTTAACCCAGTTTTCAGTTTTTGACTTTTGCTAGTTATATATAACTTCTAGTTTATACCAAAAGCCGCTTAAAATCTGAGCTGTTTGAAGGCTTATTGGCTTTTCGGCAATAGGGCCCTAGTATGATTTCAGGTATGTTGTGAGTTAGGCCTCCAATATGTCACGTGAAAGTTCAAGGAAGCATAAGTTCTCTTTAAAGTTCAAGGAATCGGTTCGAAAGTTCACTTTGCTTTGAAAAGGGCAAGGTAATATTTGAGGTTCACAATCCGATTCAAATTTCTTTAACTTGTGATGGATGGCGCTTTTCAGAAGGTGCGTATAAATACCTTTACAGCTACCTAGAATTTTAGCTGTAGGTAACCAAGTGTACATTGCTAGACATAAAAGTGAAAGCGAATATTTTAGAGATAAATTAAGGGCCTAACGGCTAGAGTTTTACAAAGAGTGCGGCTGGCACCAATTACATTACAAAACACCCATAGGAAAGGCTTGAGCAGATAGATAAAGGCCTTCAAAACCAAATATCGTCGCCATCTACGCTCTTCTGGAACTCACCAGCTTCATTGAAATCTAAAAGGGGGATTAGGAGCAAGGGTGAGTACACAACCGTACTCAACAAGTTACACGGAAATTCTGAATACTACTTGTATGGAGTTACAAGGGATTAGCACTAGTGTTAAGTATTTGGTGGATGCATGAGTTAAAAACAAGAGAAAATTGTTTATTTGCCACTGAAAGTTGGCCGGTTCCCCACAATGCCATCGCGAAAATGTCGTTCTCTGCATTGCCATCCGATCTCAAATTGCCTTCCCATTTTGCCATTCTTGATCAAGTTGGTGGTGAAGCCCCGCTTGTCGGGCATTGAAAAGACCAAGTTGCCCCCGTGTGCTAACTTGGACGACGAAATGAATTCAAAATATTTAAAAGCCTAGAAATATTTTATTTAAGTTCTAAATAACCCAATGAACCACTCCAAAAAATTTCATAAAATTTTGAATTTATTTAGTGCTTCTGAAAAATCAAAATTTAGATTCTTTCATTAAGACAGAATCGCTAAAAGATTTTTCCAGAAAATCACAGAGCTTCTCATGCTTTCAAATTTTTACAAAAATGTTAGTACTCTCTTAAGATCATCTCCAAAATTTTTCATAAAATTCTAAGCACATTTGATAGATTTAAATGAGGATGAAGATGGGCAATTCTTTCATTAAGACAGAATCGCTAAAAGATTTTTCTAGAAAATCACAGAGCTGATAATGCTCTCAAATTTTTACAGAAATGTTAGTACTCTCTTAAGATCATCTCCAAAAATTTTCATAAAATTCTAAACACATTTGATAGATTTAAATAGGGCAGCACACTCAAAAGGAGGGCAATTTGGTCTTTTCGTGTGTCAACTAACGGTGGCTTCACAGCCAACTTGACGGTAATGGCAAAATGGGAAGGCAATTTGAGATCGGATGGCAATGCAGAGAACGGCATTTTCGCGATGGCATTGTGGGGAACCGGCCAACTTTCAGTGGCAAATAAATAATTTTCTCTAAAAACAAATTTTATATTACATCTAAAGCACAAACCATCAACAACATCAACAGCATTACCATGGAGTTATTAGCAAAAATCCCGATTACGGCAAGTTCATGATTAAAACTACTTGAGCCTGGTTACAGGAATCACCCTAAATTAACTCAGCTTTATTAACCGGAAGCACGACGTATTTGAATACCATTTAGATCACTCGCAGAGCTACTCAACTTTACCCACAAGATATTTTTGGCCGTCAATGCCATGTACGGTTAACATGCAACTTAAATGCATGCGGCCGAGCTGAGATTAACATAGCTTTTCGTTGGACTTCCCTTCTTTAGCCCCTATCCAGTAGGTTACGTGGATCCCTAGCTTCCAGGACCTACTGGCCAAGGCGGAGCGGCGCGATCTGGCCAACTGAGGATACCTACTATTGTGAGAACCGACGAATGCCCCATTCCATTCCTGTTCCATCCCTAGTCGCTATACGGTCCATTCCTCTTACCATAAATGGGAGCTATCTCCTATAGATATTCCAAAGGGAAGTACAATATACCGGGCTATGTTGGATCATGTCAACAGAGCTGATCGACCTAACCTATGGTTGAGAGATGACTGAAGTTATTTATTTTGCCCAAGAGGGTTGATCCTTAAATGCCAAGACACAACCTAATACACACCACAACATTGGTACCACCGTACCACATTACCAGACCACACTTGGGCTTGCATTAGTTGGGGATTGGGTCAGCATTCACCTTTCATGGTCCGCCAACACTGCCCCCCTAACCGTAGAAGTTTTTGAAATGCGCCCTGAGTTACGACTCGGGGGTTTTGAACAATAGTTCGTAAATATGAAAGATTATTATTAAACCTAATCTACGGAGGTTCATTAATGATAACTTAGGGTTAACAATTGAATCTGGTATAATCAACATGGCTTTAACAAAGAGAGTGGGTTTAAACTAATCAAGTCATTCCAAATTAGCTCCTTTTTAGTTCCCTATTAGCAGACAATGATACAATAGCAAAATATACAGTATTTATACAAAAAATAAGATCAATATGTTCAAGGGGTGTGGCTTGCCTTGCGGGGTCGAGGTTTCTCCTAGAGGGAAGTAGTCGATGTCATGTCTGGTCCCAAACGGCTTCGGTCCTCACACGGCTCCAAGAACTGCTCCTGCTTTGGGATTCGTGCTAATGGTTGCTCCGTCGTCGGATCTAGCATGGGAAAACGCAACCAATAAATAAACGAACAAAAACAAATAAAGAAAAAGAAACGGAAAAGAGACAGAGAGAAAATAGTTGGAACAGGGTTCAGGGTATTTTAGGAATTTTCTAGACTTGGTTTGGCGAAACGGAGATCATTTTTGGACTCAGTGGCTCGAACTGACCAAGAATATGTATTTTTGGCTATTTTTGGATTTTTGGGATTTTCTTGGAATTTTTCACTAATTTTTGGATAAAAAATATTAAATCCGAAAATTAAATAAAAATCTGAAATCAATTTAAAACCGGCATAGCAGAAAATGGGGCCCGACATCAGGCCCATGGCCACGCTGACCCACAAAGGCAGCCACAATGAGCACATCGCGGGTCTATGGCCACACTGGCCGCCTATCGACGGGCGAGGCTAGCCGGGCAGCGAGAGGGCGAGGGGGACGGCGGCCGACACGCGAGGCCCATGCGCCAGAGGAAGGGCGACATTGACTGACGGGCGGCCCAGTAGAGAGAGAGCGGAGGAGGACGGCGAGGCATGTGGCGCTTGACGCGAGGAAGATGAAGGCCGAGCGGGCGAAAGAAGGTTCCAAAGGGGGAATGGACTGGCGGGGGAGAGAAAGGGGCTCCCGGTGAAGCTAGCCAGGGGGAAAAACGGGCGGGGGAAAGAGCGGATGGGCGCAGCGACGGGAGGGCACCAGAGTCGAAGAAGACGCACACGGCGAGGGTGAACGGGGGCTCGAGGAGGAGAAAGGGAATGTGGGGAAGGAAGAGCTTGATGCGGCGAGCTTGGCGCGGTAGAAAACGGGGTTCGGGAGGGGTTTTTATAGCGCGGAGGCGAGGAGAGAGAGCGGGCGGGGAGAGAGGATAGCATAGCGGGTTTTCAACGGGATGACACCCGGTCGGCATGGCCACATAGCAGGGCAGGGCGGGGAAGATGAGGGCGAGCGCTGCGCGATTCGCGGGGATGGGACGGAACGAGGGCGCAGGCGAGATGACGAGGCGTGACAGGGGAATGGGACCGGAGTTGGGGAAGGAAAAGGGGGGTGAGCTACAAAGCGGAGAAGCAGCCGGGCCGGGCATGCGAGAGGAGCTAAGGTCTGGGCGCAGAGTCGACCACGGGAAAAAGAAAGGCTGTGGTAGCCGAAGGAGATGGGCCGAGGAAAACGAGCCGGGAATCTGGGGACAGCCGAAGGTCAAAAGGAGGCGGAATTCGGGGCCACTTTCTCGAAAAGAAAAGTTTACAAAAGAGGCTAAAATAAATTCAATTAAATCCAAAAAAATTCAAATAAAATCCAAATAAAATAAATAAACCAATTTTGAAATTTTTGGGGTGTTTCATAACTTATCATAAAAGTTCAACGAATTGATATGATGGTTCTCAAATACAAGTGACAAATTCTTTAATTTGTCATTTGGAAGTTCTTTAACAGGATTTAGAAGTTTTTTAGGCCAAACGAGGCATTAATTCCTTTTTTTCCACAAGGCGAGTCAGGAATCCACCACTTATGTTTTTTTGGATAATTCATATTATTCTTGAAGTATAAGTGAATTGTCCACTTTTTCTCATAAACTTAAGCTTTTGGGTTGACTAGCTGATGCATACAACTCAATATGGTATCAGAGCCAAAAGGTTTTGAGTTCAAGACTCGGTTGGCACAATTTAAAAAATAATTGCAGCTCACTTTTATTCCATGTCCTAGACCTAAGGGAGTGTGAGGACCCGAATTCACCCATTCGGACCCACCATGTTTACCGCACTAGTCCCAGGATCAATTGCTAGTGCACACAGCTTAACATCGGTAAGCATCACATCATACACAACGATAAGAATAATAAGACTTTATTTATTGAATATAACTAGTGTATGATCTTATGATCACTTACAATATTCAGCCTCACAAGGCAATAATAAAACCCATGAGACAAATGTAGCGGAAAGACAAGAGAAGACGTAGATGTCCCATCGGCACACCACGAACTGGCCAAGGATTGGCCTAGTGACACGCATCCACCGAAAGTCCTCCTCCAATAACGAAGATGATTCCTCCAATCGTTGTTGGTTGTTAAGCAAGGGTGAGTACACCAACACGTACTCAACAAGTTGTACACAAAATGCAATTCTATCATAGCTATATGCAGGCTTATTCCAAAGGAAAGGCTAAGGGTTCATTTGCAATAAAACAACATTTAAGAACACATACAATACATAGATTGAAAGACAGTAAAACAAATAATAACAAGTAAATAGATTCAGGGATTCTCAAATAAACCCAAGTTTTCCATCCTAAATCAAGTTCCATTATCCACATGGCATCCTGCCATCCCATAACAGTTGTTCATTTTAATTAACTACCCCTTGACTGTAATCCCCGAGCATTACTCAATACCGTGAGCACGGCTATCCGAATAGTTTGTACACTCTACAGAGGTTATGCACTTTACCCACATGATACAACCATGCACCACACAGGTGAACGATTATAACAAAGCCTTTACAATGCATCCTCTTAACCCAATGCTACCCGCTAAGGTTTCAACACTGAAGGGTTACACCACCACAACAGGTCCCCTCTTGCGCCATGTGAGCCACTCCCAAGCATGGATGGTTACCACCACCCGGTCTCACGCCACCACGATAGCACTCAAGTTAAGCATTTGGTAAATTAGTCACTAAGTCGCCCCATATGACACATGTGGTTGCATGATAGACTCAGTCAAAAGCTCACAAGGTTAAGTCCTTAGGATTGATTAAAGCAAGACATGCACATACCCTCAGCTCCACTGAGCCCACCACTGGCACACTTGCCCCTTACCACTTGCTTTAATCTAAAATGATTACCACCCGTTGATTACTGTCGGTGTTTCGAAATTAAGCAAGTAAAATTTGTAGGTTTAGAGGGCGACGCGCCCCCGCCTCCTTGAATGGTTAGACCGAAGAGAAAGGGGTCAGGATGTATACTGGTTTAAATTTGAAACGTCCCTACTCCATCTGTGGGTGATCGGGTGTTATTACGAGATCGGGCGACCACGCCGGGTTACAAGCGAGGCGAGTTCTTGAAGGTGCTACTGGTGACTATCGCTTGATCGTGCTGTGCTAGTGTTCTCGGCTCGACGCCTCGCTCCGGAGGGCCGAACTCCCTTTATATAGCCAGGGAGGCGGATTACACGAGAGCATGCGTGCTCGTGGAGAAAATAAAAGGGTTCCTCACGCCTAGGAGTCCGCTATACCGCCTTGGTGTCTGTCATGGATGTGACTTGATGGGTTGGTAGAGGCGCAGAGCGGTGGAGCGGCCGCCCCTCCGGAAGCGGCGACTGCTCCCCGTCTTTGCTATCGTGCCTTGGCGTAGTGAGGCGCCGTTCATCGAATCGCTCGGGAAGGCGCGTGGCTCCCCATTCCGCTTAGTCATGTTGAGCCGCCACGCCACGGCCAGAGGTGACCGTAAGGTGGACCTGCCATGCGATTTGACGCCCTGCCGTAGTAGTTTCTTGGGGCTCGGCCTTGAGGTGCCGAGCCGTTTTCCGAGGTTGCCTGCCGGAATCGGGCGCCTAGGGAGGGCCGGTCCGTCGGCCCCCTGCTGTTCGTCTGTCGCGGAAGCCGACCGTGGGCGCCGGCCGGAATGTCTTCACGGCTGGCCGGTCGGAATTATGGGCCCGGTCGAGGCCCGCTTGAGAGGCCTTGGTGCGCGGTGGCGTCTGATGAAAGAATGGAGACGGCCCATGTAGTTTTCTCTGGCTTGGGGATACCGTGCCTTGGATATCCGCTAATAGCCCCCGAGCCCCGGCGGGCTCTGAGAGCCACGAGGGTTCGATCTTAGTTGATGGGCTTTGGCGAGTAATCGCCGCCGCTCTGCGTTTTGGGATTGATCGTCGACTTCGCCGGTCGCCATGAAGCGTCATCCGGTGGATGGAGTTTCGAGCCCCGGGTGGATCAGAGATCCGGCCGGGGTTTACTCCGTCGTCTTGATTTCGGCCAGTGGGCTTGGTCTTTTAGTCTGAGTCGCCGCACTTTGCTCGCGTTGATCGGAGGTGGCCTTCTCGATATCGGCGTTCGACCAAACGGGTTGGTCGTCGAGCCGTCTTGTGGCGCGAAAGATCCGGTGGATGGAAACCCGAGCGGATCGGAGATCCTGGCCGGGTTTACGTCGTGGGGCGCCTTTCAGCGTCGTGATGTCGATGTACTGTGAGGGCTTGGCGCTAAAAATAGATCAAGGCCCGTCCGTGCTTCTTCGTTAAGCGGGATGGCGAAGAACGCTTTTCACCGATACGCCCCCATCCGGCAGTGTGTGTAACATCCCAAAATTTCAGCTTTTAATTAAATAATATTATTTTATTGCTATTTATGATTTCTATGATTTTTCTGGATTTATTTGGATTTTCGGAATTTATTGGAATTAATTTGAATTTAATAATATTTCTTTCAATCAAAGAATAATTAAAAATACATAAAGTTAAAATAAAGTTTTTATAAAAATATTTTATTTAAATCCAGAATAGCTCAAAATAATTATGGGAATTTTATGGAATTTTTAGAGTATTTATAAAGCCTCAAATAAATCAAAACGATTTATGGAATTAATTTAAAAGGAAAATCCGAAGTAAATTAGGAATAAACAGTGAACGGCCTGGCCCATACCTTCGTCTTGCCCGACGGGTTTTAGTGGATTGATGCTGCGTAGCTGGATCAAGATCCAACGGCTCGCCACGCCGCGCACCAATAGGAAACCCTAAACAATCCGTAGTTGGATGAGCATCGACGGCTCGTGTTCGTCGTCTTCAACCAGACACCGCTTGCCTCGAAGTCCCGGCCGCCTCGTCCCCGAGACTTTCTTGGATTGCGCCCACGTAGTATAAAAGCAAACCCCGAGCACCCTTGATGACCACACCTTAGCGCCGCCTTTTCCCTCACAGATCATCGCGGAGAGTCACCAGAGATCGCCTATATTTGTCAGCCGGAGTTGCCGGCTTACGCGCTCCCGCGCTTATCGCCGAGGACTCCATCCGCCCACCGGTACAGATTCGGATTCTCACCACGTGACGCCGGAATCACCACTTCCTCGCCGGAAGGCTGGAGGGCGTCGCTCGGTGGTCGTCTCCAGCCTCCACGTGCCGCCAAGACCACCGCACGCTCATTGCCGCCGGAAGCCGGAGCCGTCGGATCGCCATCGGACGCCCGAGATTAGGCCACGCCGCCAATTGAGGTGAGTTGTTAGTTCGTTGTGGCGATGTCGCCACGTAAGGCCGTATTGTCGACTTAGCGATGAGGTGGCGTCGCGTGCATCAAGGTCACCGCATGCGCGGCGCACATGTGGATGTCACGGGACCCAATCATCGTGAGACGAGCTCACCCGAGCCACGTGTCACCGAGAAAAATAGGATTTTTCCGTATAAAATAATTCGCTAAATTCGGAATTTATATTTTCGGGTATTTTCGTGGATTTTTAAACTTCAACACCTCATAACTTTCGCATTCGAACTCGGATTGAGGTGATTCAAATTCTAAAATTTGTAAAATTGAGATCTTTCTAATGGTGGCTTTTATTTGAATTTTTGAATTTGTTTGCTCTATGATTTTGGTTTTATTTGCTTTTCTCTCTCGATTCACGTGAGACGTTGAATTGTGCGAGGCTTCGGAAGGATTTCACAACTCAGAATTATTCTCGTGATCGTGAACAGAGCTTAACGAAGGCAAGTTGTGCTTTGATCATGTTGCACCCATAAATTAGATTGCATGCTATTTTGGTTTACTTTATCACTTGTTATTTTATGAGTACAAATGATTTTGACCTAGATTGGGATTTAGATATTATATCCTATTGAATTACACCCTACCTTGTTAATTTGTATGCCATGATCCACTTGTCACCCTAGGTTGGTTAATTATAGTTGGTTAATAGAAAATCAACATGGATGGTTAGAACGACATAGAATTGCTTAGCCATGCCACGTCATCACATGCTCATGGAATATTGCTTAATAATCTTGACTAATGGAATATGGAACAATGATGATAACTTGTGGGCCATGTGTGGTCGCACAAAGAGATTGAGTTGTTGTGGCAATGAGTCACGAACGATGTTGATTTGTGAAGAGCACGTGGTGCTTGGTAACCAACCGGAGATAATCACTTTAGATTGAAGCAAGTGGAAGGGCAAGGGTGCCAAGGTGGGCTCGATGGGCGAGGGTATGTGTATGTCTTGCTTTAATCAATCTTAAGGACTTAACCTTGCGAGCCTTTGACCTGAGTCAAACTTGCGACCCACACGTCTGTTATGGGCAACCTAGTGACTAATTTGCAAATGCTTAACTTAAGTGCTATCTTGGTGGTGTGAGTCCTGCATTACGGAGAAACTCACATGGCGCAAGAGGGGGCCCTCTGCGGTGGTTTTAGCCCTTCGTTGTTGAAACCTTAGCGGTAGCATCGGGTTAAGAGGATGCATTGTAAAGGCTTTGTTATAATCGTCACTGTGTGGTGCATGGTTATATCGTGGGGTAAAGTGCATAACCTCTCGCAGAGTGTACAATCTATTCGATAGCCGTTTTACTAGATTGAGCAATGCTCGAATTACAAATCAAGGGGTAGTTAATTAAAACTTATCAATCGGATGGGATGGCGGGATGCCATGTGGATAATGAAACTTGATTTAGGATGGAGAACTTGGGTTTATTTGAGAATCATGAATCTACTTACTTGTTATTATTTGTTTTATCGTCTTTTCAATCTACATATTGCTTACGCTTTGAAAATGCCGCCATCGCTTATGAGCCACTTAGCCATTCCTTTGGAATAAGCCTGCATATAGTTATAATAGAATTGCATTCTGTGCACAACTTGTTGAGTACGTGTTGGTGTACTCACCCTTGCTTAACAACCAACAACAGTGGAGGAGTTTTGCACTGTGCTTGAGGAGGACTTTCGTGGGACGCGAGTCACTAGGCCAAGCCTTGTTTGATGCCTCGTGGTGTCTCGATGAGTCACCACGCCTTCTACGATTTTCCGCCGCATTTGTCTTATTTTATCTTAGTCTTGCCTATGAGGCCAATAAATGTAAGTGATCATAAGATCATACACTAGTTACATTAAATAAATGAAGTCTTATTGTTATTATCGTTGTGTATGATGTGATGCTTACCGATGTTAAGCCGTGTGCACTAGCATTGATCCCGGAATAGTGCGGCATACGGTGGATCCGAATTGTAAATTCGGGTCACTATGCAGGGACACTGGAGGGTGAGTCGACGCGCTTGCCATGCGTTGGCTTGAACGTCAGGCTCATGTGAGCCGATAGCGGGTTTGTTCGAGTGGGCCTCGCGCGCTTCCCGAAGGAGAACTGCTTCGAGCGGGACGTTGTCCCGAGGCGGCGCCCGACTGGGGGCGACCCATAAAACCTTTCTTTACTCGTCCCCAGACGGACCCAGTGTCGTCCGCACGACCAAGGCGCAGCTGGCCGCCACCTCGCCGACGGCTCCGCGAGTGTGTGTGAAGTATGGTCTCAACACGATTAAGGGTGATCGGCCGTCTGTCGTCTGACTAGTGGCCCTCTGGGGCTCACCTTATGCTCGCCCTCGCTCGTTTTTTCGCCGGTGGTGTGCGCCCACTTGGTGGCCGGGCGTTTGGAGCCCGCGACATTTTGCGGGCCTTGAGCGGAAGTCGATGAGCTGCTGCTGCTCCCGGGCCGCTGATATTCTCAGCGTGTTTTCTTTCCGCCGCAAGGCGGCTCCTTCACCGGGAGCGAGGGCCAAGGAGCCGCCGCCACCTGCCGAGGCGAACTCCTCTCGCTCGCCGCCGCCCCGTCAGAGTTACGCAGGCAGCGACCAAGAATCGAGGCGACGCATCGCTGAATCGCCACAACGGCCGGGGAGCGGCGACGCTGCTTCGGTTCTGCTTTGTTGTCCGTTGGTGTTGACCTTTGTCCGATCGGCAATGCTATGCGCTTTATAAGCCAAGAAGGTAGGGGCGCGGCGATCCCTCAGATCGTCCCCGTTTTCGCTTGCGAAAGAGAGGAAGACGAAAGGTTGTGAGGGGAAGCAAAAGCAAACCTAGGAGAGGTTCCTCGCCTCGGCCTTCTTTCGCTTCGCCGATCCCGCTTCCTTGGAGATGTCGTGGCGGGAGTGTTCCATCCTCGACGCCGCATGCTTGGCTTGTCGAAGAAGCGATTCCTTCCCCGCGAGACATATCCCGTAGAAGGGTGCCCACGGGCCGTGGGTTCGGACCGGCGACGGCGAGATCGTTGTAGCCGCTGGGTTCTTCGAAGGTATTTGGCCTCCCTCCATTCGTTCGTGCACGGCTTCTTCACTTCTACAAGGTGGAGGCGCACCATCCGAATCAAGACGCGGCGTCGCATATCGCAATCTTCATGACGCTGCAGGCGAGGCTTTTTTCGGGGATCGAACCCCATTGGGCTCGTGGAGGTACTTCTTTCATATGCGGCCGCTGAAGGGGAAAACGGTAGGGTGCATCGCTGGCCGATGAGGCGCCGCTTATTCATTCCAACCGCAAGGCCGAGTACTCGACATGAAGCCGCTTTCATTAAACCGCGTGGCACTGTAATGGTTCTACATTTGAATGCGGGGACAAAGCTTCCCGCTTTTTTCTCGAAGACGCACCCGAGGCGATGCTTGAGTGGAACCGTCCGCAGACGCCAAGGAGAAACTAAGATGGAAGTGATCTTTTGAGCACCGGCTTTTGAAGAGGAGAGGTCTCGACGGTGATGCAACCGTCTGCTTATGGCGAGGCGCTGCAACCCCCGATGGACCGCCTCACCGATGTTCGAGTATGAGGGAGCATCCCACCCCATGAGGATGGAGCGCCGATCTCCCTTCGCCGGAGGTGGAAGCTCTGTGTCACTGCCTTGGTCGTGAAGGCCACAGTGCGTGAGGTGACGCTCCGGCCCTTCTGCCAAGACCCCCGAACTTGGTAACTGAGTAGCTCCTTATCCTCTCCCTGCGTCCCCTATCTCGATTCCTCATGCCTTGACCTGAACCGTGCTCCCGTCTTTTTTAGGGCCTGCGTGGAGCAATTTCCCGGGCATGGCTACCGGGGGAGAAAGAGATGAGGGTGGAGGCCCGAAAAAAAACCGAGCTGCAGGAGTCCGCTCGAAAAGAGCGCAGGGAGGGCAGGAGGGAGGAGAAGAAGAAGATGCGTCTGGCGATGGCCGCGCGCGGCGAGGAGGTGTCGGAGTCGACCGCTCTTTCCTTAATCGGCGCAGGGTCGTCTTCCAGTGAAGGCATGGACCCCTATGACCCATATGAGGGGTACGACTTCGGGTTGTCGTCGAGCGACGACCTGATGGAAGGCGTCGACGCGGAGGTCATCGTCGCGACGCACCAAGTGGGAGCACTTCCAGCGGAGGTGCCCTCGGAAGGAGGGGGAGATGGCTCTTCTTCGCCAGGGAGGCCGGCGAAAAGGGCGCGTTTGTTCAGCGTCCGCTCGACACGGTTAGTTTTTAGTTTTTAGGCCGAACGCGCCGATCCTGCTTAAGCTACTTCTCATTGGCCCGTGCCTTCAGGGATTTTGTGGGGGAAAGCCTGACGGAGGTGGCGGAATTGCCGCCGGAACCGGCGTCGTCGCTTCCGTTGACAGCGGTCGGGGATGCGCCACCCGGGCCGGAATAGATGGCGGAGGTGGCGGCGTTGATCGCGCTTCGCGGCCGCCGACGCGATGTAGAAGCGCCGCCTGGTTGTGGCGGAGTCGATCAAGAGCCGTTATGTCATGAAGCTCGGCGATCGCTGGCCTGTCATTGTCGGGCCGAAGGCCGATGATGGCGGAGCGGACCTCGCACCGCCAGTTGCCGGGGCGTCGCCGATCCTGGCATTGGAAGCCCCGCCGCCATTGCCACCGGGGGCAGCTAGGAGAAGGGCCGCAGGCGGTGGCGGCGGTCGTTGATTTGTCGCCGGTGGAGTCGGAGGTCACACCGCCGAACAGGCCTGGCTGGGCGCTATCGAGGGACCCCAGCTGCCACTGCTGGCGGCGGCTCGCCTGACGAGACACCGCTTGGCCATTGATGACAGATGGAGCTTGGGGAGTGGGAATCCCTGCAGGAGGGTTCCCGCGAGCCAAAACCGAGATGGAGCTGATTCGGGCGAGCTTGGGCCAGCTCCTCGAGTGCTCCTAGAGGGCTACCGGACACCACCTTTGGAGGGTTGACCACCAAGCGTGGTAAGCCGGGCCCAAGACTACCCCATCTTTTTGAATTTCGTTGGGTCTTGTAATGATGCTACTGGCAAGCTGCAACTGCCATGGAGCTACCGGAGGTAATCCGCCTTCTGCCCGTGACGGCCAGAGGACGGGCATGAGGAGGGTCGCGACCAACTGGCTCCGAGTTGCAAGAGCTCGGGAGCCGCGCGGAGCGTGAGCGGCTCGGCGGCGGAGGAGGCTCCGCTGGGCGATGAACGAGATGGCCTACATCTTGAGGAGGAGCGCCGATCGTCGGTCCTTGAGGGAGAGGGTATCCAACCGAGTCCTCCTAGCAGAGGCCGATGGCGCCAAGGTCGCCGCCAGCATTAAGCAATGGCGCGCGAAAAAGCTCGAGGAGGATGTCGTGGTCAAGCTCACCGCCATGACCGTGATCGTCGGCCGGTGAGATGCTGAATTATCGCGTTGACTTGGGGGGTGTCGTCATCGAGCGCGCTTCTTAACTTCTTCTTTGGTCTCCAGAACTGCAGAAGAGATTCAGTGAAGTTGCAGAGGCGCGACGGTTGGCGGTGGAGGAGCGTGACACGGCGGTGGGGGAACGCGACGCGGCGGTCGCGGCGAAGGCGGTGGCCCAGCTGGCGCGAGAAGAGTTGGAGGGCGATCGAACCCAAATGCTTGCCGAGTTGGCGTCCTTGGGGAAGGTAGGCCGGGCCGTCTGTCATCGGTTGCTCGGGGACGTGTGGGGCACAAGCTTGCTTGCGACCGAGCTGGCCCGCGTGCCGGATCATGTCGAGAAGTCGATGAAGACGAGCGCCGCCCTGGGAGCCGTTTCCGCGCTTGTTAACACCATGTCCTTCTACAACGGCATCAACCTGGACAATGTTAGCAGCGGGATCGCCAGGAACCGGACTGACGAGGAGATCGAGCGCTTCGCGCTCCAAGCCGAGCCCCATGCCCGAGTGATCGCCGATCGGATACCGCCGCAGAGCGTCCTCCACGGGATTTATGAATAATGTCAGATATTGTAATTTTCTTTAATTTGTAAGGAATGAGGGTTTTGCCCTTTATGCTAACGAATCGGGGTTCGCTTTTGTATTCCTTCGCAATCTTTGGACCGCGTTTAGAGACCGTGGCCCTGGGGACCGCTGGGGTTTTTCCCGAAGGAAATGCGAGGGAGGTGTTAGCGAACCCCGGGATCGAAAAAACATTCGTTCACGTTTTATGCCGGGGGGGTGTTCCGACTGATTTGTGGCTCGCCAGACGGTAGCCCTTTACCGCAAAGCGCTACTTTAAACCGTAGCCACCGGGCGAGGTGATAGTGCTTGGTCAAGCGACTACTGTTAAGGAGGTCACGAGCTACCGGATCGCCGCCCGTGCAAACATGAATACCGCAAGAGGGCAAAAGCATCCGCCCATGCTTTGAGTGGAAGGAGGACTGCCCCAACCGACTTTCGGCTCAAGGCTGTAATCAGAGCCACCGGGCGAGGCCGAGGCGCTGCGGGTCGAGCGGCCATCGGATCACCGACCTATGTGAATGTGGACCGACGCCATGCTCGAAGGGAGGAAGACGCCCCGACTCGACTTTGGCCAAGGCCGCTCTAAACCGTAGCCACCGGGCGAGGCCGAGGTGCGTGTCCGAAGGCCGGGCTGGTCGCCAATTGTGAATGTGAGTGATATCGCTTATGAGCCCTCGAAAGAATGCGTGACGACGATCCGTGGTCGTAGCGTATTACAGTTAGTTTTCGAAGATGGTCGGTAGGGAGACCGGGAGTCGGGAGACTTATCTGTTTCTTGGGACGTCGACCAGCTTGTCGGGCGTCGCGGGTTCCGAGGTCGTCCAGATACCTCGCGCGACGATCGAAGGTCGGCTGCCAGCTGCGGAAGCGCCGTTTCGCGGTCGCGTCGCTTTACGCCGATTTAATGCGGAGTGGGGTTTTAATGCCCGTCGGCGTCGCGCAGACGGACGGTGGGGTGTCGGCGGGTCATGAGCGCCCAAGCGATGGCGGTTTCTGGCCCCTAGCTTTTTATAAGTATGGAGCGCGGGAGGGGCACGGCGCTTATACCGCTTCACGCTTTTTTTCCTCGCCTCTTCGACTTCTCGCCTCCTCAACGTCCTCAGGAGCTTTCCGGGTGAGCGATGGCGAGCGGCGGCGGTGACGACAGAAGGTCGGGGAAGCGAGTGGCGGAGGCGGATCCTGGGGGCTCGCCCCCAAAGAAGCCCCGGACGGGAGGGGGCTCCTCTGGTGCTGCGGCGAGGGGTGGGCTCGATCTGCCCTCGCCGAGGTTCTTCATCTGGAGCCCTCCTCGCGGGTAAGCTCCTTTCCAGTTGTTTTGTCGGGATGCCAGGGTTGTCGAGTTGACGTGTGTCTATGGTCTTTGCCGTCAGAGGTCCGATCACCAACATGGCGCCGGAGGCTGCGCTTCGTCAGCCTCAAGACCCCGGCCGCGGGAAGCGGGCCGATGGACCGGCAAGGCGTGAGCATGGTCGATCTGCCGTGTCGATCCCACGCCGACCTGGTGTCCCTGTGGGGTCCTCCGCCACGGGCGCAGGTGCCAGCTGGCGCGCGGGTCGAGGCCGCCGAGAAAAAGCGGCGTCAATGGGCCACACGAGGCCGCCGAGCGAGATGATTCAGACGCTGAGAGATTTCGATTCCACGCTACGGGTCCTCTTGTCCATCTTGCGCATCGCCATTTAAAGCATGGGCAGGAGCCTCGAGGCCTCTCTGGCGGAGCCAACGAGCCCATCCAGCGACCATCGTCAAGAAGACGCTTGCCTCACCCGGGCGGCCGAGGCGTTGGAGGGCTTGCCCCGGGCCCTCCGGGAGCGCTCCGCCCGTGAGGGGCGGAGGGTCGCCGTCCTGACGGCGGAGTACGTCTTCGGGCATGTTCAAGGCCAAATGGCTCCTTCGAGCCGTGGCCACTGCCTCCGGGATCTCGGCGAGCCGGCCCAGTAGCTAAGTGCGGTGCAAGGCGGCGGAGATCATGTGGCGGGCGGCAGCACTGGAGGTCTCTTGACGAGGAGGCCGGGGCGAGCGAGGACTCCGCGGAGGGCGACGAGGACGACGCCTTCTTCAGCCCGGGCCCTTAGGGATCCGCTAACGCTTTATGATCTTTTGCTCTCTTCACCGTTCCAGGAACTTTTTATCGAACTTTAAACTTCGTGCCTCTGAAGGGATGATCTTTTGGAGATTTGTAATATTTTTATCCCTGCATTTTGCTTTCTTGCTTGCTTGCTTTGCCGTCAGCTGTTTGCGTAGGATTACTTGGTCTGCAGACTGAGGCGCCGTCGCCCGAGTAGGGACTTAATCCGTGAAGATGCTTGTTGCAGACGCTTCGCCGACCGCCCATAGGCCGCCTGCGTATGTCCAACTCTACCCTGCGGACCGCTAGACGCGGGTCGTGACGGTCGAGCCGAAGCGGGAAGGGTCTTTGCTGCGTTAGGGGAACACATAGACTAGAAGCCCGTCAGCGGGTTCGCGCTTCCGGCTCGGCAAAGTGCTAGAACGATGTAGATAGGGGATTTCTTTTTTAGGGAAAAAATCGCCTGAGCTTTTCTATGTTCCAAGCGTTCGAGACAGTGTTGCCATCGGCGTCTTTTAGTCGATAGGTGCCGGGCCGGATTACCTCCACAACGGTGAAGGGGCCTTCCCATGGTGGAGAAAGTTTGTGCCTTCCAACGTTGGTCTGGACTTGGCGCAGGACCAAGTCGCCTACATTGAAGGCTCGACCACGAACTCCGGGCGACTCGATAAGCGCCGCCGTGCTTTGCCGGGTACTTGGCGGATCGGAGGATGGCGACGTCACGTGCCTCATCGAGCTGGTCGACGGCGTCTTGCTGTGAGTCGAGCCCCCGAGTTTGGTCGAAGGTTTGCAGTCTTGGAGCACCGCATTCCAGGTGCCGGTCGGCAGATGGCTTCGGCGCGAATACTAGGAAGAACGGCGTGAACCCGGCCGACCGGTCGGGTGGTTCGCAGCTCCAAAGCGACGGGGCGCTCGATCGCCCATCGCCCCGCCGACTTCTTCAATCGGTTGAAGATTCGTGGCTTGAGCCCTTGTAGGATCATACCGTTCGCCCTCTCGGCTTGGCCGTTGGTCTGTGGGTGGGCTACAGATGCCCAGTCGATGCGGATGTTGAAGTCGTCGCAGAATTCGAGGAATTCCCTCCCCGTAAACTGCGTGCCATTGTCGGTGATGATGGAGTTCGGGACCCCAAATCGGTAGACGATGCCGCGGAAGAAATCGGCCGCTTGCGTGGAAGTGATAGTGGCGACTGGCTTCGCCTCTATCCATTTAGTAAACTTGTCCACCGCGACGAAAAGGTGCGTGAAGCCCCCGGGCGCCTTTTTGAAAGGTCCGAGTAGGTCGAGCCCCCAGACCGCAAATGGCCACGTGATGGGGATCGTCTGGAGGGCTTGGGCTGGAAGGTGTGTTTGTCGTGCAAAGAATTGGCACCCTTCGCAGGTGCGAACAATTTGCTCGGCGTCGGCTATGGCGGTCGGCCAATAGAAACCTGTCGGAAAAGCCTTACCCACGAGGGATCGGGGTGCAGCATGATGACCGCACACCCCGCCATGGATGTCGAGCAACAACTCCTTTCCTTGGTCGGGCGGGATGCACTTCTGGAGGACCCCGGAGGGACTCCTTTTGTAAAGATCTCCGCCGACCAAGACGAAAGATTTCGCACGCCGAGCGAGGCGCCGGGCCTCGGTCGGGTCTGGGGGGAGCGAACCATCCGTCAGGCGTTCGACGAAGGGCTTCCTCCAGTCGGACTCGGTCGTCATTACGCCCGGGCTTGGCCCGGACGCCACCGGGGCTGGCGGATCGGTGGTCGGGTCGGCTAGGTCTGTCGGACCAGCCGCGTGCTCGGCCGCTGGGCCTGATCGGACGAACGGCTGGAGGAGGTCATGGACAAAGATCCCGGTCGGAACCGGTCCTTTGCTAGAAGCGAGGCCGGCGAGGTAGTTGGCCTCTCCGTTGTTGCGGCGGTAGCTATGGTGGAGTTCGAACCCCCTAAACTTCTCCTCGAGCCGGCGTACCTCCCGGCAATATGCCGCCATACGGGGGTCTCGAGGCTCCGAGGTCTTCATGACTTGATCAACCACCAACTTGGAGTCGCCATATATATAGAGCCGGCGGACACCGAGGTCGGCGGCGATCCGGAGTCCGTTGATAAGGGCTTCATACTCGGCGACGTTGTTAGTGGCATCGAAGAGCAGCCGGACGGCGTATTGGAGTTTGTTGCCGAGTGGGGAGATGATGACGACCCCGGCGCCTGCTCCGTTTTTCGTATATGATCCATCGAAGAACATCGTCCAGTACTCGGGGTCTTCAAGGACCGGGGGCGCCTGGGCTTCGGTCCATTCCGCGACGAAGTCCGCGAGAACCTGCGACTTGATCGCAGTTCTGGGGACGAACGAAATGTCGTGGCCGTTGAGCTCCAGAGCCCACTTAGCTATCCTTCCCGAGGCATCGCGGTTATGACGATCTCACCGAGGGGTGAGGAGGTTCTGACGGAGATGGGTCTTGATCAAATAATGGATCGATTTCTCTTCGCAATCAAGACCGTAAAGCGGCTTACGCACTGGGGTAGCGGCCTTAGACTCCGAGAGTACTTCATCGATGAAGTAGACCGTCGTTGCACCTTGAGAGCTGGCCTTCTTCCGCTCGCTCGACGACGAGTGTCGCGCTCACGACCTGGGTCGTGGCGGCGATGTAGAGGAGTAGAGGCTCGCACGGCGCTGGGGCGGTGAGGACCGGAGGTGACGTCAGGAAGGCCTTCAGTCGGTCAAGGGCTTCCTGGGCTTCTTGTGTCCAACTGAAGTGGTCGGACTTCCTGAGCAGCCTATAGAGCGGCATCCCGCGCTCGCCGAGGCGAGATACAACGGCTCAAGGCGAGGCACTGTCGGCTCTGACGCCTTCGGACGGGCGATCGGTCCCATCCTCATGATTGCTGAGATTTTAACTGGGTTAGCTTTGATGCCGCTCTCGGATATCATGAAGCCGAGAAGTTTCCTTTTGGGACCCCGAAGACGCATTTTTCGGGGTTGAGCTTTATGCGAAACCGCCGGAGGTTCGCAAAGGTTTCTTCGAGGTCGGCGACAAGGTCGTCGACCTTTCCGGTCTTCTGCGATGTCGTCCACACGACACCTCAACGCTTCGCCAATCGGGTCGTCAAACAGTGTACATGCACCGCCGGTATGTGGCGCTCGCGTTCTTCAGCCGAAGGGCATCGCCAGAAGCGTAATCGACCGAAGGAGTGATGAAGGAAGTCGCGAGTGGGTCGGACTCTTTCATCGGGATCGGCGATAGCCCGAGTAGGCGCCGAGGAAGGAGAGCGACTCGCACCCGCGTGGAGTCGATGACTGGTCAATCCCGGGCAAAGGAAAATGATCTTTGGGACACGCCTTTGTTTAGGCTCGTGTAGTCAACGCACATTCTCCATTGCCCGGACTTCTTCTTTACAGGACAGGTTGGCGAGCCACCGGAGTGGCGACTTCCTTTATGAATCCCGCTTCCAATAGTTTCGCTACCTCCTCCCTATGAGCTGCGCTTCTCTTCATCGGCGGCAAGAAGGTTGGGCGGCCGCCCGACGCCGGGTCGGATGTTCAGGGTGTGCTCGGCGACCTCCCTCGGGGTACCCGGCATGTCGGAGGTCTTCCATGCGAAGACGTCCCGATTCGTCCGAAGGAAGTCGACGAGCGCGCTTTCCTATTTGGCGGGGAGGGCGGACCCTACCCGTACGGTCTTGGCAGGATCTTCGGGGTCGACCGCAATCCTCTTCGTGTCTTCAGTGGACTCGAAGGACCCGGCCCCCGACTTGCTGGAGGTGGGGACGGACCCGGAGGCCTCCCTTCGGTAATGATCGAGCTCGGCGGAGGCGATCACCGCCGAAGCCAGCTCGCAACTGCTTCGCTCGCAGTTGAAAGCGAGTTGAAAGGACGAGGCCACGGTGATGATGCCCCATGGCCCCGGGATCTTCAGTTTCAGGTAAGTGTAGTTGGGGACCGCCATGAACTTAGCGTAGCATGGCCTCCCAAGATAGCGTGGTAGAGCTCGCGAACCCCACAACCTCGGCGAGGCTTTGGTCTTGAAGTTTTGCCCCCGAAGGTGACGGGCAGATCGACCGCCCGAGGGGTAGGCTCATGGCCCGGATGACGCTGGGAAAGGTGCCTTGCTCGGTCGCGAGGTCGGCGAGGACCCCTAGGGCGCCGAAGCGCCTCAACGTACATGATGTTGAGGCCGCCGCCGCCCATGAGCACCTTCGTGAGGCGCTTGCCCTACGATGGGGTCGACGATGAGAGGATACCTTCCCGGATGCGGGATGTGGTCGGGATGGTCGGCCCGATCGAAGGTGATCGGGGATTCGGACCACCGAAGGTACTTCGGGACCGCGGGGGTCACCGTATACACCTCGCGGTAGGCGAGCTTTTGGCGCCGCTTGTCGGCGTAGCTCTCCGGCCCTCCAAAGATCATGAGGCATCCGCGGACCCGGAATCCACCTCGGCGTCGCTTTTCTCCTCGACTTCGGTGGTCGGGCGCTTCTTCCCTTTACCCCGTGGTTGCGTGGGGTTTCCGGAGAGAAAGCGCTTCAGGACTTCGCAGTCCCGATACTTGTGTTTGACGGGGTACCCGTGGTTCGGACACGGGCTTTCCATCAACTTCTCGAAGTGGTGGGCGCCGACGCTACCGCCGCTTGTCGTATGTCCGACGGCCGCGGCAAATGTGGTCTCGCGGGCCCGCTTCCTTCCGTCGATGTTTGCCTGAGGGAGCAGAGGGGCGGCGTTCTCGATCCGGATTCTCTTTTGGCCTTCCCCTTATCGAAGATGGCCCCCACTGCCTCCTCGCCGGAGGCGTGGTTGGTGGCGATATCGAGCAGCTCCTTGGTAGTCTTGGGTTTGATGCAGCCCAACTTGTGGACCAAGGCCCTGCACGTAGTGCCGTAGATGAATGCTCCCACGACGTCAGCGTCACTGATATCGGGAAGCTCGTTACACTGCTGGGAGAAGCGCCGGATGTAGTCCCGGAGCGTTTCTCCCGATTGCTGCTTGCAGCTTTTGAGGTCCCAAGAGTTCCCGGGGCGCTTGTAAGTGCCCTGGAAATTTCCGACGAAGACATTCTTCAAGTCGGACCAGCTGCCGATGGTTCCGGCGGGCAGGTACTCGAGCCAGGCTCGAGCCGAATCCGCTAGATAGATGGGGAGGTATTGTATGATGAAAAGGTCGTTGGTCACTCCACGGCCGACAAAGTAGCCGTGAGTCTTCAACCAAACCGCGGGGTTTGTCGCCCCCGTGTATTTGGTTATGTTGACAGGTGCCCGGAAGCGGGCGGGAAAATCCGCTCGACGAATCTCCCGGGAGAACGCCAAGGGTCCCGGCCTTCGGCTTGATCATGGTCAAGGCCGATCACGTCCGCGACCCGAACAGCCCCGGCGCCCGGGTCTTCTCGCAGCCGAGGGTGTCGCGGCATCATAGTCTTTGCCGAGACGCGGCCACGGAGCGAAGAGGTCTGGGCCGCCCAACTGGGAGCGGTTACTGCTGCATGAAGTCCGGCCAAGTCGGTCATGGTTCGAGTGAGTCCTCGAGTGACGAGTACTAGAGGTCGGCACGGGTTGCACGCGGCGGTTTCTCTACCTCCTCAGAGGTGTGCAGGCAGCCCGGCCTCGAGCTCGTCTGCGGGGATGCCACTTGAGCAAAGATCGCGGCCATGCAAAGTTTTGGCCGGGAAGGGGAAGCGGTATGACAATGGCTCTTCCGCCGCCAGACTGGCTGGCCTGGCTGGGCCGCTGGCAGCACGTGGGGAACGAGTTGGCTTGGCGCGGATCGGCCCTCGCCTTCGAAGTCTAGCCGCCCAACTCCACCTCCGTGCTTTGGTGAAGCTCGTTGCGGACCAGGAAGACCTGTGTTGGTGGCGGTGGCGCCCGCCTCCTGCGCTTCGGGGCGCCGGTGACGGGCTTCTTGGCTCGGGGAGGTGGCGGCCAACTGGTTGCCCACGTCGACCACGTTGCATTCGTGGGAGTAGGGTTCCTCCGAAGCTCGTTCCGCGTTAGAGCCCGAGTCGCTATCGGAGGGAGCCTCCAATATCTCGTGAATGGAGGCGGGCGCGTAGCTTGCCATTGCCACGAACCGCGAGTCCGCGGAGGCGGTGGTGCCGCCTGACACGGCGCGGCTGCCTCGGCGGTGGTGGCGCCGTTCGTGAGGGGCGCTGACCTCGAGGTCGGCGCGGGGACCTCGAGTCGAATGTTGTCGAAGGCGCGGGTGGTGGAGTCCTGGCGTCCAGCCGGGACCCGGGTCTGGGCCGCGGCAGGGACGAGGTTGAGTTCCCCTGTCGCGCTGACGACGAAGTCGAAGGAACCGAAGCGGATTCGGTCCCCAGGCGCGAGGGCGTCGTCGTTGGTGAAAGAGGCCATCAAGGAGACTAAACGGGAATCCGGAGATGCTGATGACGCGCGAGGCCCCTACCTGGCGCGCCAACCGCTTGTTTTAAACCGCAAGTAAAATTTGTAGGTTTAGAGGGGCGACGCGGTCCCGCTCCTTGAATGGTTAGACCGAAAGAGAAAGGGGGTCCAGGATGTATACTGGTTCGGCCAACGTCCGCATTCGATCCGGGGTGATCGGGTGTTATTACGAGATCGGGCGAATTCGCCGGGTTACAAGTGGGGGCGAGTTCTTGAAGGGTGCTACTGGTGACTATCGCTTGATCGTGCTGTGCTAGTGTTCTCGGCCGACGCCCGCTTCCGGAGGGCCGAACTCCCTTTATATAGCCCAGGGAGCGGATTACGAGAGCATGCGTGGAGAAAATAAAAGGGTTCCCTACGCTTAGGAGTCCGCTTCCGCTTTGGTGTCTGCTGTTGCCGGATGTGACTTCTGATGGGTTGGTAGAGGCGCAGAGCGGTGGAGCGGCCCGTCCCTCCGGGAAACGGCGCACCCGCCTCCTGTCGTGGCCGCTATCAGTCTTGATGTAGTGAGGCGCTGCTCATCGAATCGCCAAGGAAGGCGTGGCTCCCCATTCCGCTTAGTCATGTTGAGCCGCCACGCCACGGTGGCGTGGGTGACCGTGGCGGTGGACCTGCTTTTGGCGATTTGACGTCTGCACCAGTAGTTTATGGGGCTCGGCCTTGAAGAGGTGCCGAGTGTCTTCGAGGTTGCCTGGCCGAATCGGGCGCCTTAGGGAGGACCGGTTGGCCCCCCTGCTGCTCGAGTGTTGCTGAAGCCGACCTGTGGCGCCGGTCGGAATGTCTTTCAATGCGGCCTGGTCTGGGAATTATGGGCCTCGGTCGAGGCCCGCTCGAGGCCTTGGTGCGGGGTGGCCCGTCACGTGGAATGAGACGGCCCATGTAGTTTTCTGGGCACGAGGATACCCGTGCCTTGGATATCCGTCAATTACCAAGCATCACATGCTTTACACAATTCAACATCGTTGCGTGACCTCCCCGCCACAACAACTCAATCTCCTCGTGTGACCACACATGACACACATATCCATGATAATGTTCCATATTCCATTAGTCAAGATTAATAATCAATATTTCATGTACATGTGATGACGTGGCATGGCTAAGCACTCTAGTTCGTTCTAACCATCCATGTTGATTTCATTATTAACCAACTATAGTAAATCAACCTAGGGTGACAAGTGGATCATGGCATACAACTAGCAAAGTAAGGTGTAATTCAAAGGGTATGATAGCTAATCCCAAACTTATGTTGAAATCATTTATACACATAAAATAACAAGTGATAAGGTAAATCAAAATAGCATGCAATCTAATCTATGGGTGCAACATGATCAAAGCACAACTTGCCTTGCTTAAGCTCCTGGTCTTGATCTGAATATAATTCTTGAGTTGCAAATTCCTCCTCCAAAGCCTCGTACAATTTAACGTCTACGCGAATCGAGAAGAAATAGCAAATAAACATCAAAACCAAAGAACAAATGAACTCAAAAATTCAAATAAAAATCACCATTGAAATATCTCAATTTTACAAATTTTTAGGAATTTGAATCACCTCAATCGGAGTTCGTATGCAAAAGTTATAGCACTTTGAAGTTTTAAATTCCTGAAAAATCCCTAAAATCATAAAATCCGAATTAGTCAAATTATTTTTATAAAGAAAAATATGATTTTCCCGCCCGGTTCGTACGGACACACGTGGCTAAACCTGGACCTTTAGATCCAGATCTAACGGCTCCTGTTAAATCTACTACGTGGCTCATTACCCGCCGTTCGATCCAAATCCGACGACCCATATCATATCAAGCGTTTTACTGTGTACTTAAATGACGTGGACAACTCCTAGACCCTACGATCTAAATCCGACGGCTACGTTTTAACGGAAAACTTACCGGTTCGAATTGTGACGACTTAATCCCGGACGTTCGTTGCGGATCCAATGGTCGTTGAAGCTCCCGATCGGCGATGGTGCAATGGCGGCTTGAATCCACCGGAGAGAAAGACGAAGACCACATTGTCGGCGTTGCAGCGCTTTCCGACGAGGAAGAAGTGACGACCCGACGCGACGCAAGTCGACGAATCCGAATCCGTGACCCACTCGGCGGAAGAGACACCGTCGGTGATGAAACCGCGACGCAAACTCCTCGATGACCCTCTCAGGCTTCGGCGAGCTTCCACGGCGGATTCTTTGCGTCTCGAGCTCCGCTTCTTGGTACAGCGAACGCAACGCTCTGTGCTAAATCCTAGGGCAGGATCGGCGTGCTATTTAAAGCACTCGGCTTCCGTGTCCATGACGAACCCCGCGACGGCTACGGCTCCAATTACCAAATCCTCGTCGGAAACAAAGGCGGCACCCGTACTTTCCCTACGCCATCCACGAGGCGAGATTCTTCGATCAAGGCGTCCGAATCCCAACTGAACGCAGCAGAAGATGTCTTCACGGTCCAGATACGGTGAACTTGATCGATCACAACCCGTCCTGGCCATGTCGGGGCTTCTAGAATAGGGCTAATGGCTCGCTTCGCCTGTGCTGTGTACACTAAGAATCGGGCCGAGCCTATCACTATTACGAAGATAAATACTCCAAATATATTTGATTTATTTGATCCCTTTAAACACCGGAAAACTCCCAGAGAATTCTCAAAAATACTTTGAGACCTTATGGACTTAATAAAATATTTCGACAAAACTTTATTTTGAAATTATCTATTTATAAATAATTCTTTAACAATGCATAATATACTTTAAATTAACATAATTCCAACAGATCTCGTAAAATCCGAATAAATCCGGAAAATTCACAAAATCCTAATTTGCAATAAAATAATATTAATTAATTAAAAAGTCAAAAATTAGGATGTTACAGGGAGCCTGTACGTGAGGGTAGGGTTCAAAACTGTTCGGATATTTTCCGACCGATCCGGATATTTTCGGATACGGATTCGTTCGATCGGATATTTGCCTGGATAGTATCGGATCGGATACTGGACATGATATTTTTTGCCTGATACGGATGCAGATTCAATAATCCGTATAATAGTGGGCCTGATATCCTGATAGATATATGGGTGAGCTAAGACTACTCTTTTGGCCCAAAAGGGTTTTTTAATTTCAGAATTGTTTTCTAATTTAATTAATCTCTAAAGCAAGTTTTAATTATTAAATTTAGTAAACCAACTCCAAAAATTATAAAATTTTTGGACAAAGTTCAGTAACAATATAAAATTTAAAAAATTATCTTCAAGATTTTATTAGATTTTAGTTTTTCTCAAAATTCAAAAACTCCTATTCTTAATAGGAAAATATATTAAATAAGTAGCTAAAATGCATAAAAACTCATAAATACATAATTTATTATTTTAAACATAATTCAACTAAGAATATAAATCTTGAGTCATTACATGTAAGTGTTATATACTTTTTCTAGAGATACGATATCTAAGTATTATCAAACTTTTAGTGTGTTATGTGTTTGCTTCTATTTGTATCTCTGAGCAAAGATTATCTTTATTTTGTATTTTAATCTATGTGTATGATGAACTAATCGTATGTGTGTGATAAACTAAACCTTATATAATTTTGTTTGTGACATGGTATCTAACTATTGTCTAAGTGAATGAAAATGTTTACATTTGTTCAATTTTCAATAATATTTTAATCAAATCAATTAGTTATGTGTTTCTGTTGATTTTTTATGTACAATTTAAGGGGTTATTATGTTCCGATAAATATTCGAAACCGTGATCCGATTCGATTCAGATTCGAGTCAGATCAGATTCGATACTATCCGTATCCGTATTCGTATCCGGACTATCCGTATCCATATCCGCATCCGAGAAAAAAATATGAAAACAAATATGGTAAAGCTATTATTCATCCATATCCGATCCGTTTTCACCCCTACGTGAGAGAGGGAGTGTTAAAGTATAAGTGAATTGACCATTTTTCCTCATAAGCTTAAGCTTTTGGATTGACTGACTGGTGCATGCAACTCAATAATTATACTACTCCAAATGTTGATATTTCAAGAAATACCACCTGTCTCAATCTCAATGACGAGTAGTACTTCTTGAAGTACCAATGAATAGAGTGATATAGTATGAATTATCTCTTTTTTCGGTGGATGTTTGTTGCATAGTAGTCCCCATGAAAAATAATAATCCATATTATTTTGCTCATCCATTTGTATTTGAGCTTGGATCGTGGTAGTCTCACATCGCATGGAAAATAAAGGTACGATCGTTAAATGAAACTTCAAATCTATACAAGTTTGCAAAGCTAGTGTATTTGGGTTTGTCACATGCAACAATACAAGTCATTTTCTACTTCAAACCATGTATGGTTGCTTGTTTATATTTGTCCTGTTCGTTTCAGCTTCTAGATAGCTTCTGCTTAAAAAAAGCAGATTGTTTATCGAATGGGAGGATTTTAGATAGCTTTTTCCACAATCAAAAACTATCCTCTACATAGAATCAGAATCTGGCTGGAACCTGATTCTCGCTGATTTTTGTTGATTCTCATCGGTTTAGTCCAAAATTTAGAAGTCGCAATTAGTCCGGCCCGATTCTTCTATAATCAAAAGTAGCTCCTTCTGTAATTCAGAATCCATAATCTAGAAAGTGAAACGAACTAGACCATTACAATGCTTGCTTCCTATTCGTGGCATGTCTATTTTATTTACAAGAAGTAAAACTTGGATCCTAGTTTTGAATCCCATAAATTATGGTTTTAGATAAATTTTGAGTGAGGCCACACCAAGTCTAGCTTTCAAATTTTATTTCTAAATATATGTCATTCTACAATTTCGAAGTGACTTTTTTACCATTTTTTCTTCTATATCCATCCTTTTTAGCTATTTCTAATATTATTTAGTATCATTGGATAAAGTAAGACACATAATCCAAAGATATAGTATGATATAGACAGCGTATCACAATGACTTCTATAAAATTCATCAGTAACACCAACTATGAAAAGTCATGAAAAATTCTACCTATGTATTGTAGATGTACTTCATAGAAACTCTACCTAGTTTTAAGAATTAAAACTTGTCATTATTTATCTTTTTTACAAAAAAGTAACTCTTGATATATAATGAATTTGAATCTATAATTTTATACATAGGTAGAGTAATCTATGAAGTACATCTACAATTTTTTTCAGAAATTTTCACAACTTTTTTAGTTGGTGTGCACTGTATACATGTATGGCCTCGTGTACGTGATACGCTGCAATGATATGTAATACAGTCTTTTATAGATACGCTTTAGGATAGGTACAACAAAACTGCCTCAGCTTACTATAAATATGTACATATTAGTTTTGTCCTATATAGAAAAGTGAGAAAAGAGGAGAGAGAAAGAACTAGCTCTTATTTAGCTACCAGCATCACACGGGAAACAATGTGTTATAGCCAGCTAAAAGCTTATGTTGAAGCAAATATATTTACTCAAGATGATATAGATGAGAGATAATTGTTGTACAAGGTTTAATGTTATAGTTAAAAATATTTCTATAGAGATAGTTATTATACGAGCTAGATTTATTATTTATTTTAAATAATATGGATGAAAGATAGAAGGAGCTTTGTAACTGTACTTACTCTGTTTAGAATAATATATCGGTGGGATTAATACGCACAGCTGGAAGTACTCCGCTGCACCTGACTTTGCGGTTCTATTCCTAATCCCAGCCTTAGTACACCTACCACTGACACCCCACCCCCACATAGTCCTCCTCACCACGCCACCCGTGGACCGCGCCCACCAACCTCACCCCCCTCACGAGAGCGTGCGCCGTGCTGTCCAATTGGACTTGCACCCTGCTCTGCCTACTCCCTTCTTCCCCTCTTCCCCGCCGCTGCCGCCGCCGCCAGTTAAACCCTAGCCGGTAGTGCTCGCAACGCCCGAATCCTTCCCTTCCACGTCTCCTTCCGGATCCCGGCGCAGATCCAGCCAGCCAGGCAAGCGTCAGATCCCGTTCTCGCCACCGCGCGCGCATCCGTTTCTTTCCACTGTTCTGCACGAATTTCCACGAGATTGTTTGGTTGAGATTTGCGTTTCTCGTCTCCTCGTGCAGCGGCGGCGGCGTTTTGGGATCCAGCCATGTCGACCAACAAGGGTGGCGGAGGCGGAGGTGCGTTCTTGTCCTTGTCCTTGTTCTACTCCTTCGTCTTCGGATTCTTGCGTTGTTGGTTGGGTTGGGCTGGATTCGGTGGTTTCGTGCCTTATCTGAGGTGGCTTCTTGGTGCCTTGTGGGTTGCAGGGAAGAAGAAGGAGGTGAAGAAGGAGACGAAGTTGGGGATGGCGTTCAAGAAGGCCGACAACTTCGGGGAGTGGTACTCCGAGGTGCGTTATCCTTGGCCTTTTTCTGGGCTCTGGTGAGATTTAGTTCGTAGATTTGGGCGAATTTTTGGTGTGATGTGGGTGCCACGAGGTGTTAGTGTGGTGGAATCTAGGGCGCTGATAGAGATAATGGGGGTGAGATTTGGTATGGTGGCTGCAGAGGAAGTTTTTGTGTTGTGGGAGCTGAAAGATTGTGCCTTTGGTAACAAATTCTACTGCATTAGGTCACAATTTAGGTCTTCTTGTTAGCTGTTACTGCTGAAACTAGCAATCTTCAAGGATTTGATATTGTGTTATGTTAGCTATAAATTTTTGTTTTGGGTGAGCGATACTGCATCCGTTCACTTGTGCCCCTGTTATTGGTGCAGTGGTGCTGATAGTTACCGCTTCCAAACTGTTCTTCATTGATTGCGCATTTCCTCCGTTTGTGCATTTTCGCCAATGGAAAACAACTAACTTCAAGGATTTGCTCTGCACTAGTTGGATGATTAGTTGCTACATGAACTAGTTTTTTTTTTCCAAAATTCAAAATTACATCTCATTCCTGCTAGGACGCTTATTTGAAGATTGGTTGTTTGTTCCTCCAGGTTGTTGTTAACAGTGAAATGATCGAGTACTATGACATCTCTGGTTGTTATATATTGAGGCCATGGGCCATGGAAATCTGGGAATTGCTGAAAGTAAGTTTTCTCAATACCCTCAGAAATTCAACTAATCAAGATGTATTTGACTGATGTTAGTATTTTGTCCTCTGTGCGATGAAATATAAGTATCCTTTGTTGGAGGTTTTGTACTCGAGTAAATGCAAGTGTATGTGGTGATAAAAGAAACCATCTGTATGTCTAAAGACTGATTTTGTATGTCATATGAAACTACTTGTTTTGTCAAGATTGCCCTATCTTCTTGGCTTTTCCCCCCTTTAGTGACTAATTTTGAGCTTCCTGTTATCCAATCAAAATTTGATGTGTTGACTGTTGAGTTATGATCCTCTTTCACATTTAAACATGTTCTTACCATGTTTATTTCAGCATTATACATATAAGTATTATTTTTCTTCATGGATGTTGTGCTATCTTGTTTGGAAGTGGATATTGCATCTGTTTGTAGGTGGGCAGCTTCTCTAATCAGTACCTTCTAACTCTGAATTTTGCATAAAACTATTTTTCAGCATCAATGCCCTAGCTGTTTTCTTTCTATAGTTTTAGCTTATCAATTGATAATGACATTATTATTTCCCTATTCCTTTTAGTAATCACTGTGTGATTTGGTGCAGGAGTTCTTTGATGCAGAAATTAAAAAGCTAAAGCTGAAACCTTATTATTTCCCCTTGTTTGTTACTGAGAATGTTCTACAGAAGGAGAAGGATCACATTGAGGGCTTTGCACCTGAGGTGTGCATTTAACTCTTGTCCTTTACACTTTGCTTCAGTTTTGTTCCAGTTAGGATATTGGTTTAGTTCTGCTATTCATCCTGTCCAACTATGGCAGTAACTTCTTTTGAAAAAAACAACAGTTGAAAGAAAGAAAACCTACATTGAATGATGCATGCAGGAGTATTGAGAGTTGAAGTTATTGTTGCTTTTTTTTTTTGGTCTGAACACACCTTGAAAGATTTGTTTTGCTTTGACCTGTGGAATGGTTGCTCATTGAACTTTTGAGAAAGCCCAGACAATCAGAGCTATCAGACATTCAGAATAATCTCAAGTATGCCGCTATTTATCCTCTCTTTAGTTCTATCTTTCTTTTTTGGTTATGATGGAGGTAATTGGACCTGAATCACTCACATTCATTTGTGAAAGTCTGACATGTAATTCTCATGAAGAAACTCCCTGGGCCCGTTATGAAGCTGTTGTGCTTAGGAAAGGTTGGTTTTGAATAGATAATTTAAATTCAAGTACTCATGAAAAGATACTCTCTTTGTAGAAGGGAGAAAAAGGAATGAACAATGTGTCCTGTACACCTGTCAACCTGTATGAATTCCAAACTAGTTTCTTGCTGGCTAGTGCGTTCCATGCAGCTTTCGCCTGAGTTTGTTCAGACCAATGAAATTGAGTAATTGTGTGACCGGGGTTGTTGGCAGCTGGCACTGCTTTTCATCATTTCTGAAATAGTTTTTTTGGTCCATTATGATGCACATATGCAGTGGAGTTAATGTTTCATGAAAGCTGTTATTTCTTTAATTAAATTTCTTTCTGTGCTATACTGCTATGTGCCTCATAAACTGTGCCATAAATATTTCACCGTAAGACTTGTTATTTCTTTATCCGTATTTATGTTGTCCTCTGGACAGATATGTAAAAAAAAAGAAGATAAGCAGTCTATTAATTTGTATTTATCTTGCAGGTAGCATGGGTTACAAAATCAGGAAAATCTGACCTAGAAGCTCCTATTGCAATCCGTCCCACCAGTGAGACTGTCATGTATCCATACTTCTCTAAATGGATAAGAAGCCACCGGGACTTACCTTTGAGGTGTAACCAGTGGTGCAATGTTGTTAGATGGGAGTTTAGCAACCCAACTCCTTTCATAAGGTAGCTCATTGTTCAGTGGCTTGTCATGTTTGTCTTTGCACTTCTCCCTGTTTGCTTTATTTGCTCTATTGTCTGCAAGACAGACACTACCATCCTAGCATCGTTGTCTTACTAGCGCATGATTGCCTGTTTGCTAACATGTTGTTGGAAAGGAAGAATATTCATTTGTGTGTGAGTGAAATAAACAATATCAAGATGGCTAGTGATCCCACATTTCTTTTCCTCCCATTAAATCATAAAATAGCTTGTGCAAACATTTTTTCTTGCCATCATTGTGATTTTGTGTGAGACCATTTGAAACAAAAGGACTGAAGGAAGATTGGGAAATGGCCAAATGGGGCTTTTGCAACTTTGAAATTTGCAATGAAAAATTTTACCCTGGCTGGTTACAAGCCCAATATGGTATTTCTGTATGGTATCCATTACACCCACGCTTTGAGGTTTCCTCATCCTACTAATTGGTGTCACCTCTGTTAAATTGTAGCAATCTGGTGCTATTTATCTCAAACCCTTGATGGTTTCAATTTTTTTTCTTAATGAGTATAATAATGTAAATTTTCATGCACCTTGTGTTTCTGCGATGGTGCATGATACCCACTAGACTAGGCCTTTTTTCTTCACATAAATTCTCATCAGCTTTCTGGGCTAAGCATTCTGCAACCGTTCTCAGGAGCCGTGAATTTCTTTGGCAAGAAGGGCATACAGCTTTTGCATCTAAAGAGGAGGCAGATGAAGAGGTATTAACTAATTTCTGCACTATTTTGATGTCTTGCTGTAAACTAGTAGTATTGGGTTGGTTTTGGTGATTCTGTTGTGAACTAGTAGTATTGAGTTGGTTTTATCCAGTATGAACTATGAAGGAAACATATGGCTAGTCTGAAGCAGCAGTTGACCTAGTACATTGTGTGAGGTTATGAGATATGAAACTTCTATTGTGGACAAACTTTTCGATCTCCATAATTTGTAAATTGTACTACGCTACAAACTTATAATAACCTAGCTTTCATTCCAGAAATATAAAAATTGATGTATTTATTTCAATAGTTCTCAGCAAAAACTGTTTGAATGATCTCTGATGTATCAAAGAGACACTTGAATATATGAAACATTGTGTTCTTAATTTTAAGATGTGTCTGATAAAATGATTTTATGAAAGCCTACATGTTAGATTTCAAACGGATGATCAGTTATTGGAGAAATATTCAGTGCTAATGGTGAATTCAGTGCTAATTCCGTGCTAATGGCATGTAGAAGTTTTGAAAAATTCTCAAAAATTACCACATGTAGGGAGATGAACCTCTACAACCAAAAATTTGAAGATGAAACTCAATACATTTGAAAGATATGAAAAGACAAACAGCAAAAGAATAGTGCCAAAACAGTAACAAGTACTATTCATGCTGAGTTTGTCTTTTCATATCTTTCAAATATTGCATTGATTCATATGACAATGTTCTCAGGTTCTACAAATATTGGAACTCTACCGAAGGATATATGAAGAATTTTTAGCAGTTCCAGTGTCCAAAGGGAGGAAAAGTGAGATGGAAAAATTTGCTGGTGGACTTTATACAACTAGTGTTGAGGTATTGATATGAAAATGTTTGATGTATTCCTGCTGCATGTGGTGAAGCGGACAAGTGATTTCTCTATTTTCCTTTGCTGTGACTTAAATTTTATAATTTTTCCAGGCCTTTATTCCAGACACTGGCCGTGGTATACAAGGTGCAACCTCACATTGTCTCGGTCAAAACTTTGCAAAGATGTTTGACATCACTTTTGAGAATGAGAAGGGTGCAAGATCCATGGTGTGGCAGAACTCTTGGGCTTACACCACACGCTCGGTAATTCTTGTATATTTTTTATTTGAAATGTATTTTCATTTGGATTCTCTTCTTGGTTTGCCAATTTTTTAAGAGTAAATTGTTTATTTGCCACTGAAAATTGGCCGGATCCCTAAAATGCCATCATAAAATTGCTCTTCCCTTCATTGCCATCAAATCTCAACTTTCATCCCGTTTTTGCCACTCCCGTTAGCGTACCGTTACTTTGGCCGTTAACTTGTATGTAAAAAGACGTTTCTGCCCATCTTCATCCTAATTTAAATCTATCAAATGTGCTTAAAATTTTATGAAAATTTTTGGAGATGATCTTAAGAGAGTACTAACATTTCTGTAAAAATTTGAGAGCATGAGCAGCTCTGTGATTTTCTGGAATAATCTTTTAGCAATTCTGTCTTAATGAAAGCATTGCCCATCTTCATCCTCATTTAAATCTATCAAATGTGCTTAGAATTTTATGAAAATTTTTGGAGATGATCTTAACAGAGTACTAACATTTCTGTAAAAATTTGAGAGCATGAGCAGCTCTGTGATTTTCTGAAAAAATCTTTTAGCGATTCTGTCTTAATGAAAGAATCTAAATTTTGATTTTTCAGAAGCACTAAATAAATTCAAAAATTTATGAAAATTTTTGGAGTGGTTCCTTGGGTTATTTAGAACTTAAATAAAATATTTCTAGGCTTTTAAATGTTTTGAATTCATTTCGCCGTCCAAGTTAGCACACGGGGGCAATTTGGTCTTTTCGCGTGGGGGGTTCACAGCCAACTGGACGGCGATAGCAAAATGGGAAGGCAATTTGAGATCGGACGGCAATGTAGGGAAGAGAATCTTCGCGATAGCATTTTGCGGAACCGGCCAACTCTCAGTGGCAAATAAATAATTTTCTCATTTTTTAATGCTAAAGTTTTGGAAATGGAAATGTGGCTTTTACTTTGTATACTTGTACTGTTGTTATTTGACGTCTTGCTGGTTGATATATATTGAATAATAAGCCTATAGTTTGGCTTGGCATTTATATCATATCTTTGGGTGTTGCCTTTTCAACATGAATAGCTGTATTTTTTTAAAAAGAAAATATTTTGTTAACTTTGGCAAGGCATTTACAATATTGATAAATAGGAACTGGCAAGTTGGTTAATGCTGGTATTCATTTGGAAAATATATTGTGTTGGAATTAACCCAATTTTGGACAGTTCTGCATAGTTCTTTGTAGCGGTACTTAAATGTCGGGACTTGAGTATGTAAATCCAGACTCTCGGTGTATATCGTACTAGTCTAAGATTACGCTAGTGCACATAGACTCAACATAGATGAATATCATAATCATACACAACAAAATATAATAAAAGACTTAATATATTAATTACAACCTGTTGACTGATTTTATGGTTGACTTTACATGAATATGCCACATGGGCTAAACTGAGAATAATAGAGTAAACTGCAGCGGAACAAAATGTAGATGATTATGCAACACAAGGCTAAACTAAGAATAATAGAATAAATTGCAACGAAATAGAAACGTAGATAATCCCTTAGTATACCACAGACAACTGACAAGGCTCGCGCTCTAAACATTCGTCTCTTCTGGGTATCCTCCAAAGCTGGTGTAGGCTCCTCAACCAGTGATTTGTTGTTAGCAAGGGTGAGTACTTAAAGCACTCAACAAGATGCGCGCAGAATACAATTCTAACATAACTATATGCAAGGCTTATTCTAATGGAATGGCTAATATGGTTGTTTTGCAGTAAAGCATTATTTACAAAAGAATACAATAAGTAGATTGAAATAACTGTAAAGCAAATAGCGGTAATAAGTAATTTGCAGGTATCTCTCAAGTAAACATGGCATCCAACAACATATTCGAAACTTTCCACCAATATCTAGCCTTCCCATCCAAGTTTTTATTTTACAAAAATCTAACCTTTGACTGTAATTCCTGAGCATTGCTCAATATTGCGAGCATGGCTATTCGGAGCCGCGAGCACGACTATTTGAATAGATTTTACACTTTACAGAGGTTATGCACTTTGCCCACAAGATACAATCAACTCACCACGTCAGCCGTGCTTGCCATACAAAAGTATGCGATTGAGTGATCATAACAAAGCCTTTACAATGCCCTGTCTTAACCCAGTACTACCCGCTAAGATTTCAACTTTCAACATTAAAGGTTATACCACCACGCCCCCCTTTTGCGCCATGTGAACTGAACCATATTCCCGGGACACCACCACTAGTAATACCAAATCCAAGATATTGCAAATTAATCAGTTAGGTTTGTCCCATTCCAAGCATGTGGTTGCATATTTGACTCAGTTCAAAGGTTTACAAGGTTAATTCCTTAATTGACCGAGCAAGATTTCTACAACCCAACCGTCGCACTGACCCACCCTGGCAACCTGCTTCGTGCTACTTGCCTCAATCTATTATCATTTACAACCCTAGTTAATTATTATCCACCACGTGCCATCAACAAGTCAACATCATTGCGTGACAACCCCGTCACTACAACTCAACACCATTGTGTGACAACATCCGAAACACCAATTCCATAAACATGTTCCATATTCCATTAGTCAAGGTTAATTTGATATTCCAGATGACATGAGTTATACGTGGCATGGCTAAGCATACTAAGCACAGTCAAACTAACCCATGATGTCAGCAACACGCAAGCGCAGAAGGCTGACCTGGCTATGACGTGGCTGCTACATGTCAAGCGTAGGTCTCGCCACCTCAGCCGGCGGGGCTCTGGGAACTAGGTTTGCCGGTGACAACCCGGAAGATCACCTATGGTATGCTCTCGATGAGACAACCAATGACGCGGTTACCTCCAACTAATGCACACTGAAACGATTGCTACGAGAGAACGACAGCAAGTTTCACCGGTTTTCCGACCAATCCAACGTGTGCACAGGCTTCTCCTTGCGATGATGAACCCGATGGTGTGCTTGATGGCTCCGTAAGTCCACCATTGACGGTGAATCGGCAACTTGAAGCTTGCGGCAGTGCACGGTGAAACCCTCATATTGCGGCAAATGCGGCATGATGCTTGTAATAAGGTTAGGATTTTGATTGCTTGATGCCTTGTTCAGCCGATGCTCGCCTTAGATAGTGCTAGATGACCCAGATGAGCTCTAACATAGCGCAGAGTCCATGGGGGACATGGAGGACTATTCCGAGTCCTCGTCGGTGATGACAACTGGATGCCATCCACTGTCTTTATAGATGGATGCAATGCGCGATGGCGTGGATCGATCCGGGTTGCTCACGGAATCCAAGGGTCACAATACACCAAGGTCTCCAAAAAGCCCGATTAATCGTAGCTGCTCACTCCGATCCAACGATCTTGCGACATGAGGGTTTCATAACACTCTCCAACCATCCGATCGGATCACTACAACCACGATTACCCAACCAATCGAACTGGGCTGCGCAAAACAATTGGGCTGAACCTACAGGCTTCCAGCTCAACACTATTCACTAAGTTTTCCATGGTTTCCTTTTAAAATAATTCTGGTAAATAAAGTAATTCCAATAAAATAGTAAACATATTAGAAAAATCACAGAAAAATATGGAAAATAATTTGAGACATTTGGAACTCAAATAAAATATTTTTGACAAAATTTTATTTAAAATTTTCTAATATTTAAATAATATCCATATTTAACATAATTAAAAATACAGAATAATTTCCAAATAAATTCTAGAAAATTATAAAAATTCAGAAAATTCACAAAATGAATAAATAACAATAGTAAAATATTTTAGGCCAAAAGTTGGGATGTTACATTAAAGGTCACGGCTAGCCTAACTCGAGCAATTCCTATCCGGAAAAATAAATAAAAATAATATATAAAACTGAAACACTAAAGATTGGTGTTCCATCTTATTTATCCATCATTTTGTCGAGAATTTAGTGTGCATGGGACAGGGGAGGCCTATTCCAAGAACTTCGGAGCTAACTTTTGTGTGCTAACCGCCAATGTGTTGGCAATAGCCATCTGTGGTAAATTTTGTAATATCGTTAGGTGTAATTTTTTAAAAAGTATTTCATTGTATGTTAATTTTGTGTTTTTGATTTTCAGTCACCGAACATTCTGCCTAAATTATGTTTGCATTTGCAATATCTACCACTTATACTCTTCTTGCAGATTGGGGTGATGGTGATGACACATGGCGATGACAAGGGCTTAGTGCTACCACCAAGGGTGGCACCTCTCCAGGTCATTGTTATTCCAGTGCCCTTCAAGGATGCTGACACGACGGCTATTAAAGGAGCCTGTGAAGCAACTGTTTACACACTGAGCCAGGCAGGGATTCGAGCAGATTTGGATGCTCGTGAAAACTACTCTCCTGGCTGGAAGTACTCTCATTGGGAAATGAAAGGTGTTCCTTTGAGAATCGAGATAGGTCCAAAAGATCTGGCAAACAAGCAGGTACTGAGGTGTCAGCATTCAATTTATTTAAATCCATGTCTGCCAGTGATCACAAGTATTTGTATTTTTGTTACTAACTCTTGATCACGCAGATTAATGTGCCATGTAAATTATTCAGATTAATGTGCCACGGAAATTACTCTCTTGTTTCATTTTGCTCTGGGACTATTCATAGTAGTTAATAGTAGTGCCTTTCATATCGATCATAGATGACAAACAACCTTATTTAGGGGACCGGTCACTCACCCCCTGTATATCATGTCCTTAATTTTCTGCTATTGTTCCTATTGGTTCTATTTTGCTTCTTTCACTTGTTCATGAAGCCTAAGATGAATTGTAAGTTGTTTCTTTGTTGTTGTTCCCTTTGCATAATCTGATTAGAACTGATCATACATTGGACTTTGAGACAGGCTTTCACAGTTTTTTCATGGTGAAAGCGTGCAGCTAACGGACATGTATAATTAAGTATCACATGTATAATTAAGTATCACTTTTTTATTTTTACATGTTGACCTGCACATTTTTAGAATTTTATACTAAACTTTTTTTGTCAAGTGACGTTAAGTTAATTTTTCCTGTTTAGCTGTTCAGCCCAATAAGCTTTTTGTATTCTTTTTAAAAAAACCATTGTGTTATTGACTATTTATCACTTGTTGCTTTGTTCTCTTCTGGGCTTTGGCAGCGTAAAATACGTTAGAACTCTGTGTACTGGAATGTAAAAACAAAAAGAAATCTTGTCTTGAATTACTAGTTTCCCTTGAGTGTACTATTTCAGTTTATTCTTGTTGTAGAGGATTGTGCTATTGTTTTCTCGACTTCAATTTTACTGAAAGGGTAATTCAAGAAGGCAGGATGGGACAACATAGCATGAAGTGCAGAGTAGATTTCTTTTTAACAAATAAGCTTCTGTCCTTCAATTATTTGCAAAAAAAAAAATCTAATTCCTGACTGTTGTTTAAGTCAAAAGCTGGAAGAACTTATTTCTCCTGTTAAAAATAGGGTTAATGGGATATCATTAGTCAGAGGCACACTTAGATGATTTTATCATTTATTTTATCTTGCCTCAATAACAAAGTAATTGCCCCCACCAACTTTTTGCATCTTTTCCAGTGACTAAATGGTGCCCTTTTTCAGATATATACTGAGTTGTAACAAGGATTTGGTTCTCATTTTTCTGCAGTGTTTAATTTGTTATCGTTTCCTGAATTTTTATTCCAAGAGTGAATGAGAATGTAATCTCGTCTTTTCAGGTGCGCATTGTGCGACGAGACAATGGTGCCAAGGTTGATGTTCCTTCAAGCGATTTGGTCGAGAAGGTTAGAATATTACTCGATGGGATTCAAGAAAACTTGTTTGAAACAGCCAAACAAAGGAGAGATGCCTGCATTAAAGTCATCAACACTTGGGATGAATTCACAGCAGCCCTAAATGACAAAAAGTTGATCTTGGCTCCCTGGTGTGATGAAGAGGTATTTGAAAGCGTTTTCTACATTTATCAGATCCCCTCCCATCCTGATTCCTTTTTTCAAAAAAAAAAACTTAGCAACAATTAACTAGTAGGAGTGACTAATGACTATGGTATGCAGATTTGTATCTAATGCACTTCATGTACACTTTTTCGACAATATATTACAAACTGTAGAAGTGGGAATGGGGGGATGTGCAAACATGTGGAGGAGAAAAGTGTTAGAAACTTGTATAGTTAGAAGTTTGTGTCGCAGCCATCCACTTAGATATGAAACATAAATGTTTAAAAAGTTTGCAAATAAAATATCCAGTAATGAACTTTTAATATACTTGTTTAAATGTATATTTGACTCCTGCACTCTGGGGTATGCTTATCAAGTTTTCAACAAAAATTGCAGATTCTCAAGTTTCACTAATAACAGGAGGGCACAGTCTTGAGTGTGTCTCTCATGCAATAAGCAGGTTTATGGTAAATTATGAACTTAGGTGTGCACTTGTGGCATCGAGTTTAGGCCACCACTGGTGCATAAGTAGCTGTTACTCAGTCAGTAAGCAAGTTGGTTTATCGTAAAATTAGTGAACTTAGGAGTGCACATGTGGCATCTAGGCCATATTGTTGTCTGTTGGTGCATGCATGCCACAGCTGTGGGGCCAGTCACTTCATTCCCGTCTCCATGGAAGTACTCCAGATGCTCTTGAGAATACTTCCACCATAGGCTTCCTCAATAGTGCTGTTCAGGAACAACTGACATTAGCTAAAAATGGATCCATTTCATTTGCTGCAAATCCTTTTCGTTTGCTGCAATCAGCAAGCATAATACGACACTCCAGCTTTTAGTTAACCCATGGAGGTAAGGAGAAAGAGAGTGGATTAGGATAGAGAAGTTCCCTTTCCAGTTTCCATTCCACTGGTGAAGGGCCACACAGAGTAGCCCTCACAAAAAAATTTGGTTGGGATGTAAGAAAATCAAAAGTTTGTTAGTTATTAGCAAACATATTCTACATTGCATTAATTGGCTTCATGTACCATTTGCATTGATAGTAGGCACTTTCCACAGCATGTATATCATACAATTTCTTGCTTTTGGTGCAGGAGGTTGAGAAGGATGTGAAAACTCGGACAAAAGGTGAGCTCGGAGCTGCCAAAACATTGTGTACTCTGTTTGACCAACCAGATCTTCCAGCAGGTATGTTATGTCGACACCTAACAGGCCATATGACGTGGATAAAAATTACTTTGGTTTCTCCTTTGCTACATTTCTTGCAACGGATGCTGCACACAACCCTGACCTGTGTGATTCCTGCACCAAAATTCAGGAACCGTGTGCTTTGCTTCTGGAAAGCCTGCAAAGAAGTGGTCATTCTGGGGGCGCAGCTACTGATCTTTGTTGTGTTCGATAACCTGTCACTCTCCAGTTCTCATCATTCACTCATGCTGGTGAAGCCGCGCTGATTCGATAGACTTGTATCAGTGAGATGACAATGCACTAGTTTGCTTGTGAAAAATCACACATACATCGATTTAGCATGCAGTTTTGCTACTCATGGGAAACCCTTACTATCCAGGAACATGTTTGTTTCCAAATCATGCTGTTGAGACTCGAACTTCAATACAATGCACTTAATCGAGTTTTCTTCGTTGTGTGTGTCATGTCAGCATCAACAGGGGCCTTTGGTCAACTTGATCAGTTGATTAATTTCTGTATTCTTTAGCATCTTAAACATCAATTTTGCTCAATAAATATCACAAATGCTGGGTCATGACAGTAATCACGCTAATTTGCTCCACATCATGGGTTGAGAATACAGAAATTTTTATTTTTTAAATAATGTCAAAATTGCCCCTCTTAGGTCACATCGCCTCCTCGTCGGATCAATGCCTTTCATTTGGCCACGGGCGATAGGGAATTATACAAGAAAACAAGAAAACTGAAGAAAATAAGTACGGAAAATGAAGAGGACTAAGCTTTACCCTATTGGCCATTCTATATAGTAGGAGGATGGATTTAGTCAAACAAATTGTTATTCCACTACTAATTCGACATTGCAGATCTAACTCAACACAAAAGCAAATATGGAAGTATGAAAAACATTATACCAAATCTCGAACCCAAAGAAAGATTTCTCAAAGAAACAAGGGGTTGTTCTTAAGTTAGTGAACATCCATTAACAATTTCAAGTTCAAATTCAATATGTAAGGAGAAAAAAGGGAATTTCTGTCAAAAAATAAGATAAAGAAAATGGGGAAAAATAAGAAAATGATAAAAGTTAAAATTCGTTGTAAATTCTCCTTTTTTTATCGGCTTACTTGTTTTGAGTTCAAACTTCAATTTTGAAGGGTGCCGAAATACACCATAGATTCCCTCGCAAAAAAGAAATAATCCATAGATTATCTCATTGTTTCAAGGGAACTTTCATGTTCATTTGGTTTTCAAACTAAAAAGTTTTCAAATTTTTAAAAAGACAATGGTTCTCAGTGGATAGTCCTCATGTATCACAAGCAGATATATATGCAACAAGATGCAAAAGAAATTGCTTCAAAGTTTCATCATATGATTTCACTATGAATTTTACACTTCCAAAGCGATCCACTAGCACATCAATTAATTTAGGGTAAACCACATCTCTCTTAGGCATACAAAAGAGAACATGTACAATGCATGTACTTAGAGAGGTGCTTAGCAATAAAAAACTAAATTTTCTTGCAACGTAAGATAAATAAAGGTACTTATTTTGCAGCATCGGTGCTTAACAGGTATTTCTATGTATAGATATATCTAATCAATGGATAATATAACATCTAAGTACTCACAAAAGAGGTGCTTGCTATAGGACCAAGAAGGCAACTTGGGGTAAGGGGTGTTTGAATAGTGCCTTACAAACAATAGCTCATTTGAAAACTTTTCATCTCAAGGGATTTAGAACTCTCCACTCTAATAACTATGTGAAGCTATAAAAATAAGAGACTAAGCATCCATAGAGAAAGCTCCATGACAACCAAGCCAAATGAGCCTTGACACTTAGATTGATACTACCTCCAAAAGCATGGTATGATTGTGGTTCTAATGGTGGTAGTACCTTTTGCTCAGAACAAAACTAAAAACTATAGCTTGAGCAAAATTGAAATAGACACAACTCCAAATCTCATAAAACATGGTACACACCTTCTCTAGAACTTGAGGAACCCATTCCAATTAAAGATCTACGAGATCATTGCCCAAGTTCCAATCTTTTACCTTACAAAGGCAAACTGCACTAAAACCAGGCCAAAAACTAAAATTGAGCCTAGCACATGCCCGTGTGTTAAGGATGGTCAAGATGGCATTGGATCAACTCCCACATATCATAGCAAGGCTAAGAACAGCAAGAATCAAAGCCAAAATTCCAGAGCAAAGATCACTTCAAATTACTCCTTTCTAAGCCAAAATCGGGTAATCTCAAGTACATGCTATGGAGAGTGACTAGATGGATGGAATCTGACCTCCAAGAGGTATGTTTATCTCTTACATGTTTTTTGTCACACAATAATATTAAGAGGAGATGAAAAGTCACGAGACTCAAACACAAGCAAGGCAAAATGCTCAAGAACAATAAGAACACTTGCACAAATTTGATACATATATCGATGCTTGGAGATGAATGTTTATAGGTACTCCCTAGTCACACACAATCTAAGAATGACAAAGGCCTCAACTCATCTCTCCCTAAAGTTGTCTCAAGATTACCTATACCTCTTTCAACCCTATCTTCCCAATGGCCTACAAGGCTTAATCCCTAAGGCACATCTACCTCTCCTTTTATACTTGTGGCTAAGCAAATCACTTTACCACAAAACCCTATGTCTGAACCACACATGTGGACACTATCCACTTACACATTGGCTAACCCAATAAACTAACAACATAATGGGTTTTACACTTAATTCAACTCTTGAGCACACTTTTTAAAGCGCTCTGCACCATATCGCTCCATTAAACTAATCAACACTCTTATCCTCCATTTGCTTGACCTAAACCATAGGCCATTGCCATGGTTTTTCACATAACCACTTTTCCAATATTGGGCAATTGACTAAAATGCATGCCCATCTACCTCCACCATTCCATTTCTTCTCCTTGAAGCAACTTTGAAACCAAGTCTTTACATCAAATCATCTATGCATACTTTGACACGTAGCCTATGGCGTCCAATGACTTGCCATCAAGTCTTCACGCATACGATCTCCCTTGGATCATCTTTAATTGCATCTGGTCAAGTTACTTGGCACACCACATGCACCAACTTGCCTCTTTATGATCCTTGTCTTTTCAGTGCCTCCCGCTTGAACCACCTAGCCTCACCTAGAGTTGCCTGACCGCACCAACCTCAGCTTGCTTGTCTAGTCCTGGCCAATTGTTGTTGACCACTAACTTTTTCCAAGCTATTTGCACATCCAAAGACCAAACAAACTTCTTCGAGCTCAAGTTCCATGCATTAGATTCACGTTAGTCAAAACGCATCATGCAATAGATATGCACCTATTCTTAATACCCTAAACCAATTCACAACACAAATCCAAAATTTCAGTGAGAAGTTGGTATGACCGTCAACCAAGGGCTGGTCATATCGCCTGAATTTTCCTAAAACTATCCTCGATAACAGGACACCTCATAATGCCATGCAACTTGTGGTCATACTACCCTCACCTCAACCGGCACACCCTCTCTATAAAATAACTATGTATCGTCAACCAAAAATTGGTACTACCAAAAGTCAGTGTTTTCAATCACTACTACATGAATATACCTCACAATCAGTTCTTTTTTGTCATCACAATTGATTATGGTTGCGACACAAAGTCATTAGATAGAGATGAAGTGGCGCTATCACAGTCGGTTCTTACCCGATTGTGATGAGGGATCATCTCTATTGGTTATTTAAAAGAAGCGATAGAGATGAATACTCATCTCTGTCGGTTCTCCTAATGAAGTGATAGAGATGAGCCTCATCTCTATCGGTTCTTTGTAGGAAGTAATAGAGATCTATCGCTTCCTACAAAGAACCGATAGAGATGAAGCACACATCTCTATCGGTTTTTTCTATGAACCGATAGAGATAAGAGGTTCATTTCTATCAGTTCTTATAAAGGAGAGATAGAGATAACGCACTCATCTCTATCGCCTCTTCCAATTCATCTCTATCGCTTCTTTGTAGGGAATCGATAGAGATGTGGGGGTCATTTCTATCACTTCTTATAAATAACCAATAGAGATGATCCCCTCATCTGTATCATTTTCTTCTGAGAACAGATAGAGATGAGGGGATTTGTTGTTTTCCAGTTCACCCTCCAATCAGCACATATTTCACACAGTATACATGCACATATCACATTCACACACCATAAATCATTGCACACATAATGCACAAATCATATTCACAAAATGCAAACACTTTATTACAACACATATCACATTTGTTCATAAAATAGAACTCAAACATGCTTAACAGTAAGTACACATGCAATCACATTCACATATGTAATATTGTTCACATATGGATTAGTACAAGCTTTCAGGATCACTATATCTGCTGTCCTTCGATATAACTTCCATCCAATACCAATGGAATAAGTGGTCTCGTAACTTGTTGAGTGTAGAGCTATCTAAGCTTGTTTGGGGGATATTGATATGCTGCAAAATAGAAACGAGTGCTCTAATTTAATTTTTGAAATTTCTATGTGAAAGGCTAAGTGTATTATTATGCATGTACATATATCTTAGGGAAAAGATCTGAGCTGTTGACCACGATCAACATGTGTTGCATGACATACAAGCCACAGTGGTCGTTGCTGCCCTGTTGATGACACTATAAAGAAAGAAAAATAAATTAAGAGACGAAGAATAGATGTCAAAAAATATTAATCTTATATATGGTAGTCAATTGTACCTTGAAGCGCACATACTCTAGCTTGGAGCCTTTTGTGTCATCGTGTATCCCTCCTTCAGTGACGTAGTCTGAGAAACCCTTATATACATTGGAGATATGCCATTGAGTCAAAAAGTTAATGTATTTAAATACAAAAAGTGTTAAGTAGTAGTGCACTTACTTGACCAAAGGAGGCTTGATCGCGTAGGCCATCGGTCTCTTTTTGATCGAGTTAAAAGTGTAGACTTTGTTGTCACTCGAAATGAGCATGAGTAGAACCCAATGATTGCTTATTAAATGGTATGCAATTTAGGAAATAAGTTCATATATGGTTTAAGTGCGTACAAGTAATTGAATGGTAAAGTAGTACTTACTCCTCGAGGTATGTGACTAGAACAAAGTCCTTTGACTCTACTCTCAATGCCCCTTGATGTAGCCGGCAACCCATTCTGATTGAAGCCTAGCCATGGTTTTAGATACAAGCTCAAAGTCGATGAACCCAACTCGTGTTGAATGTTAAAAAACATAATACAAAATACTATGGAAGTCATAAGCTCGTGTTATATGGTGCGATACTCACAGCATCCAAGATCGTACAGTAGAAATATCGATGGCTATCAGTTGGTATAGATGGAATAGATTATCAAAACTGACTGAGAATGTCTCATCCTCCTCGCTATGAAAATGTCTCTTTTTGTATTCAACATTGAAGTCGACACGCCACTCGCCCTCTTTCACTTTGTCAACGTACCATCCATGTAGCTATCGAGTCCACTTGCCTAGAGAATTCAATTGGCTAGTAGGCAGAAGGGGTTTTCCATGTATATAGGCCTTAAAATCATAAGGGGTCTCTGTGGCATGTGATGACTTTCCTTTTGGACAGAAGGAGTCTTTGAGGTCGGGGCAGTGGGCTTTTCATGTACCTCAAGGGGTGCTGTGGCTTCTATGAGCTTTGCCTTTTTAGCATAAGGAATCTCCGGGCCTCTAGCGGTTTTGTAGCTATCGTGCTAGTTTTTTTACACGCCATCTCTGCACTCTGCGCAGGACTCATCACAGTGATGGGAGTAGGCGTAGGTACGGTAGGAACCTACGAAGCACGTGCATATGTAACTTGTTGCAGTACTACTGGAATGGTAGAGAAGACGTGGGGAATTTTTACCTTGACCAGTACGACACCCGTTGTGGGCCACTTGATGAATGACATCAGTGCTTGCCCGAGAGAGGTGAGGTCTTCGTTGGGGTAACTCGAGCACATGTGATAAGAAGGCTTTGTGGATGTAGTCCACTTGGATCCTCATGTAGCCCTTCCCCAAAGGCCGACCATGCATCGTGTTAGTCTCCTTGCATGGAAATGCAACCTCACGTGCAGCCTCAACAGGAAATCCGTCTTCCGTTAGGGTGAGCTGGCACTTGGTAGGTGTCTGCAAGAAGTGCGCAGCTTGAGAGAAAACATTGTGAGAGTTACCCTCGCACCTTTAAGTCGGCAAAATTAATTATTACCTTCAGTTGGCTACTGGACTTATCATTTTTAGAATCACAGCTGCTAGGTTGGGGCACAGGTTTCTCTACGGTAGGCGAGGGTATCTGGCTCTGACTCTGGGAGATCATCACCATCATCTCATTCCTCAGGTGCTCCTCACGTGCCATTATCTCCTCCCTCATATCCTCCTTGATTTCCTCCCTCAGCTGCTCCTTGAGCGGGTCCTTGAGGCGCTCTGCACGTGCCTCCCATGATCTTGATCTGGCACTCGCAATATCATCTTGGAAGTAGGACTTCTTCATATGCCCGCCCCTGTGGCAAGCACTTGGCCCTTATGATCGAGCTTTCCTATCACAGAGGATAGGATGTTCTTCGACCCTTAGTTCAGAAAGGTCCCCTGCTCTTTTCTCTAGCTTACCTCCTCCTGCAAGAAGCGAGTATGAATTAGATCTAAAATGCAATAAGAAGAGTCAACTGTAATGTACTAAGTTAGATGTCTTATGATGGTGGAGACGACGTGTGAGGTAGCGGGGTTTGGTAATGTGAGTTGCTCGTCCGCGATTTTTTTTGTCCTCGCTAATACCCAATCATGTGCCCGCTCCTCACATATGTACGAGTAAGGCATTGCCGTCTCGGAGTTCACGCACTCCTCGGCTAGTCATGCCTACTCTGCCTTCTTCCCTTCATAGCTGCCTGAACCGAGGTGGTGCACATGTGTGTTCTACCTCTAGATAGCAATGTTCTTCTGTCTCAGCTCCCCCACCTCAGGCGGACTCTTCAACCTCGTGAACTCTTTCCAAACACTAGGAGTCACGAACGGATACCTCTCGAATGGTGTACGGTCTTTCAACACATACTCACTATGCATGAAGACCCTAAAGAGCTTTAGAGTAACACCCATCCTCTTCAAGGCGTATAGCCTCACATTGTTTTCATCTTCCTCTTCTATATTTCATTTGTCCTTAACCTTGTCCCACAGCTAATCTTCTACTCGGCGCTGACTTCCTTTCTCTAATCCTTAACCTTTATGGGAACTCTCTCCATCACCAATTGGGCGAGGAATGACTGGTATCACCCCTTGTACTTGGGAGGACCCATGCAAACCGCTATGGCATTGAAGTGGAGAACCTGTGGTGTTCTCCTTGTGGCCCCTTTGTTCGGTCCTCGGGCTTTCCTCACCTTAATCGGCCCCTTAACATTTGGAACTTGGTTCGGCTCAACATTTGGAACTTAGCTCGGCCCCTTAGGAGCACCTTCTACTATATCTGGCGATGAGACGATGCTCTCTAATTGCGACATGATAAGTTTTCTTATCTGACATGGTCATATATTTAACATGAGAGAAAACAATTTGTAGCTATTATGTGAACTTTACAATAAATCATGTAAAGCAATAGCTGATGGATAATTCATAGCATTTAATTGTTCTAGCATACTGTAGTAGAGTAACAGATGAACAAATAATCTTCAAGAAAAGTATCTGTTGACTACCTAAATACATACCAACAATGATTCCTAATCTCTAAATAGGTTAGGTCATAATCCCATTTGAGAATATATGGTTCGGGCAAATTCCTAAGCCATTATACAACTCCAGAGAAAATTTTGACAACATTTCCTAGCTGTTCTCCAGATACACGTCTCAACAAACATGTCAAGAGGGGTGTGCATCTGGAGAACACCAGGGAGACACTACCGAAATCTACTCTGGAGTTGTACAACAACTCATGAACTTGCCCGAACCACATATCCTTGAATTGTCCAAAAATATAGACAATTTGAGACTGCTTGCTGATAAATATACCATTTCCATCAGCATATTTATAAACAAGTACCCTCAAATGGGAGACGTAGGTTACACAATCTAAACTCTAACATCATGCTAAGATAAAAAATAAAGGTAATATGCCAAAATGAACACATGTAATATGCCGAAAGTAATATGCCAAAAATGAACATTAATATAGGATCAAGAGAAATTGCATTAATCAGAAGTATGTACAAGCACCAAAAAAAGAATATATCAGTAGGACATGTCATATATGTCAATAGGAAATGATCCCATGTCTGTATATGAAAAGCTTTATATCAATAGAAAACCAACAGTAAGCTCTATATTAATCACTAGTCAGAATAGTTCACTTATGCCATACTACTTACTAGTTAGTAATAACTCAAGTGACTTCAGAAAATCTACTACAAGTTCTATTTGTTATATGACAAAATGAAAAAGTTACTGACTAATTTTCCTTCGAAGGAAATCTGCATCTGGGCAGTGGGCTGTGGTGTGAATATAGTCATACAACAAGGCATGAATATTTCTAACTGATACTGTATTTGGAATATGAACCGCATCAATGTAAGGGCAACTACTTCTTTGTTAATAAAATTATCTTTTCATTGAAAAGGAAAAACGTATGACACATTTGAGCTCAATGTTCCTGATATGGAGTTCAATAATTGTTGGAAGCAGATGGACAGAGCAGCTACTCTATAGTGAACCCAACATCTTTGAATTTCTGGAGTTTAAAACTGTAATATCTGGAACCACTTCCAAGTCTTATATCTGCGGAAGATTTCGCTAAAACAATATATACTAAGCGAGTTATACACAGGCAGCATTATACACAGGTAGCATTAAAACATTTTAAGGCCATCTTCTCACATTACATCTTCAAAGTCAAGCATCTGATGCCTTGTTTGGGTGCTTTGTCCAACAAACAACTATCAAGGTTGATGACAACTCATGCATTCACGAACCCATTTTAGAAATCATTTTGAGGAAATTTATTAGAGCTCTAGTATAGCCCCATATAATGTAAGGTTGTTGATTTGCAATATTGAAATGACCAACTATACTAGTTAAAAATTTTCTAAAAGCCTAGGCATGATCATATAAGTTGTTAATCACTGATAATTCACTAAGACGAGCTACGACGGTGAGGTCGACAGGGGCATCATGGCTGAGGGGGCGAGCTCCACGGGGGCATGATGGCCGAGGGGGCGAGCTCCATGGGGGCACCAGGGCAGTGATGGCAAGCTCCACGGGGGCACCAGGGCTACGGGGAGGGGCCATAGCTAGGGTTTGCTGCAGTGGGGCAGCGAGTGGTGGGGGAGGGAGCGAGCGGCATAGGAGGGAGGGAGCGGTGGGGGAAAGGGAGCAGCGGGGGAGCGAGCGGCATGGGAGAGGGAGCGGCGAGGGCGGGATGAGGCAAGAGAGTGCGGGAGAATGAGTGAGTGAGAGTGAGGAAGATGCATTTAAGTTGTCCAAATGACGCAATCACTGTCGGTTTACGTTGAACTAACAATGATACCACCTATATCCCTATCGGTTCCGCTAGAAAACCAACACAGATAACATCGATCACTATCGGTTTTATTTACAAACTGACACTGCTAATGAACATCTCTATCGGTTTTATTTACAAACCGATACTAATGATGAACATGTCTCTATCGGTTTTATTTCAAAACTGACACTAATGATCAAATATCTCTATCGGTTTTAATAAAACACCGACACAAATGAACATCACATCACTATCATTTTTTAACTAAAACTAATACAAATAAACTTACCCTTCACTATCGGTTTGTAATGAAAACCGACACATATAAAATAACCCTTTATGCTCAAGACAAAGGACACTTCACTATTAGTTTTTAAGGAGAACCGACATAAACAAATAAACAAACATCTATGTCAATTTTTAATAAAACCCGATACAAATAATTTCATTAGCAGTGTAGGTTTTGTAAGAGAACCGATACTAATAAACAAGCATCTGTATTGCTTTTTTTTATGAAAATCGATTCAACTAATTTGATCATTTGTGTCACTTTTCTATAAGAACCGATGCTAATATGGTGGTTATTTGTGTCGCATTTCTGTTAGAACCGATACGAATAAACAAACATCTGTGTCCCTTTCTTGTAAGAACTGACACAAATAACTACCATATCAGTATCAGTTTTCAGAAATACCCGACACGAATCAACAACTAGTCAACATCAGTTTTAAGCAAAAATCGACACAAATGAAATACATCAGTATTGGTTTCAAGGAAAATCTTATATAGATGATATTAACATCAAACCGAAACAAAATAATATTAGTATTGGTTCTAATATAAAGCCAATACAAATATAATAGTATCACTATCGTTTTGAACTCAAAACTAATAGAAATATAAACTTTATGATACCTCTGCCAATTCTGAATTTTTAGTATTTTATCAAAGAGAGAAAAGGCCATATCTTTTTCATACATTGTTGAGATTAATTAAAATTTTGCAAAAACATACTTTAGGATACTACAAAGCTTTTCAACAAAGAATTTTTGGAAAAAGAGTCCTCATTCAAGAAATATGCCAAAATTCATTTCGTAGGCATGATTTGTGTGTAAAGCGTAGAAAAGTCAACCTTTTCAAATTAATCTCGAATTGTAAGAAAATTTTTAGAAATAAACTTTCAACTATTTACAAGCTTTCCCAACAATAATTTCATCCAAAGGAATTTTCTTTCACAACATAAGGCACAAAGTGCTATTTAGGCATAAAGAGAAATTGCATTTCCATCAAAGCCTCCAAAAGCAATTCACCTTGGATTTTTACTGTGAAAGCATTGCAAAATATTTTACATACAATAAGATTAACAACAAACATTACAATAGTCCATTTATTTACAATACTGTCCTTCTTGATGATCTACTCGCATGTAATTAGCTCCATGTGTGTCATTGTCCCCGCTAAGACAGGCCCCATCTACAAACGGAGTTTTATCATCAAATTAGTTGTACTCTTCTTCATCTACATCATTTTCAACTCCTACGATCCACCTCTTGCCATGAAGAATGACGTGCAATCTCGGATTGGCCGGATTACACACGTAGAAGACTTGAGTTGTTTGCTTCACAAAAACAAATGGGTCATCTTTGTAGGCGAGTCTGCTGAGATCCACAATAGTAAAACCACTTTTATCGACCTTCACTCCATTTGGAAGACCCACCCACTTACATCGAAACAATCGAATTTGGTATATTCCATAATCGAGCTCCCAAATTTTTTCGATCGTCCTATAGTAGGAGTTCATTACGGTTGAGGATTCTCTTTTCGAGTGGTGATCATCGAAAAAAGCATCTATGCTCACACCACTATTTTGGACAGCACTCTTGGTATCTTGGCTCTTAGTGTAAAAAGTGTAGCCATTAATATCATACCCCTATCATATCTGTACATTAAATCTAGGTCCGTCAACCAACCATTTGACATTCTTACTAACGGAGACCTCTGCCTTTACTTTGAACCATGTGAGAAATCTATCATTGTGTTCTCGCGTGATAGAAAGCTCATCCATATGTGGATTCTCTTTTCGTAATATCAACTTATGCTGCTCGATGTACCCTACAACTTTGGCGCTGTGCTGCAAGATTGTGAAATGTGCTTTACAATACATATCAAACCGTGGCCTCGTTAGTTTTGACCCAACGGTTCCTTTGCCAACAAGTCTACTCTTATGGCGAGATACAGGAACACCGATTGCTTATCTTTTTCCAAGATAGTCCACACAGAACTCAATTACCTCTTCAGTCCCATAACCTTCAACAATACTACCCTCAGACTTCAATCGATTCCTCACGTATGACTTTAATATACCAATGTACCCCTCAAACGGATACATGTAACATAGGAATGCATGTCCACATATCTTAATCTCTCTAATAAGGTGTACTACCAGGTGGACCATCACATTGAAGAAGGATGGGGGAAATGCATCTCAAGCTAGCATAAAGTTTGCACCACCTCACTTTGTAAGTTATCCAGCACATCGAGGTCAATAACCTTGCAAGAGATCGTATTGAAGAAATAACATAGCTTCGTGATTGTGAACTTGATATCCTCTAGCAGAATATTTCTGATTGCAACAGAAAACATTTGGGTCATCAAGACATGGCAGTCGTGGGACTTCATACCAAGCAACTTCGAATCATCTATGGACACAAGCTTCTTAATATTTGCAAAGTAGCCTGATTGAACTTTAATTCCTTGGAGACACTTGTAGAGGTCTCTTTCTCCTTCTTTGACAGGGTGTAGTATGCAGGGGATGTACGAACCTTTGGCTTCCTCCTCTATCATTGCAAGCTTGAGCCTGATTCCCATGTAGGCCGTATCACGGCGAGCATTAACACCATCCTTGGTCTTCCCATGTATGTTCACTAGGATGCCAACCAAATTGTGGCAAACATTCTTCTCAATGCAATAATATCAATACAATGTCGAACATCTAACTCCTTCTAATGTGGTAATTCCCAAAATATTGACCTCTTCTTCAAAATGGTCGTGGGTTGAACAAATTTAGCTCTTTCTATACTAAACATTGATATCCTCCACGCGTGAATATACTTTACTTCTACTCATAGGCTGCGGGGCTAGAAGAACTTCTCTCTTTCCATCAAATTTGTCATCTATTTTACTACATCGATGACTTTGAGGTAGAAACCTACGGTGACCCATGTACACAGTTTTCTTAAAATTTGGCAACCACAAGCTCTCAGTCTCCTCTTCACAAATGGGATATGCTTTGGCTCCCTCCGTACTGTAGCCTACTAAATTACCAAGGGCAGAGAAATCATTTATAGTGCAAAATACCATGGTCCATCGAGTGAAGTGTTCTCTTCTGTATGCATCCCACAATGCGACCCTCTCATTCCACAATTTAACCAAATTCTTGATTACTAGTGCAAGGTACACATCAATATCATTTCTCGACTATTTGGGACCCGAGATTAACAACGACATTATGATATACTTCCGCTTCATGCACAACCAAGGAGGGAGATTGTAAATATATAACAGAACTGGCCAAGTGCTGTGATGACATCTTACCAAATGGATTCATTACATCGGTACTCAATCCAAATCTTATTTCCTCATTTCGGCACCGAACTCCTCATATTTTCAATCGATGTTTCTCTATTGAGCCGAATCAGTGAGGTGCCTCAGCTTGCCATCTTCCTTTCGAGACTCATAATGCCAACACAATAATTTTGGCTCTTTGAGATTTGCAAACAATAGCTCTAAACGGGGAATGATGGGCAAGTACCATAATACCTTAGTCGGTGCACCTTTAGTGACCTGTTCACCGTCGTCGCCTCAGCTCTTACGCTTCTCCTTTTATTTGTACCGGGGTACACCACAAACTGTACAAACGTGCAGTTTCTTATATGCATTACGGTATAAGATGTAATCATTCAGACATACATATATCCTTTCTATTTCTATTCCTATGGGACATAGTAGCTTCTTCGCTTCATAAATACTTGTTAGTAACTCATTTTCTTTTAGAAGCAATCTGATAGCAAAACTAAAAGTGCATTGAAACTATCTATCCAACGGTGTTTTGCCTTCAGTTAGAATAATGCAAGGACCGAACTCAGCTTGGTGTATTCCGCTTTGCAACCCAAGAACAGTGGTTTGGCATCGTCTTCCATCAAACTTTTAAACTCTCTTTCCATGTAATTTCCCTCTACATCTCGCAACATTTGCTCCAAATTATCTTCCTCAAACATATCACGCTACAACTCGTCATCGGGTTCCACCGTATTTTTGTTACATACTGGAATGGTACTACTTGTCTCCCCATGTTGGATCTAATATAGTAATTTCTCACGAAGCCACGTCGAATCAAGTGGTATTGCAGTGATATTTTGGTTACGTGGTAGAAATTTTTTGATTTTTCGCTAGAGTAGCCTACCCATTCCCTAACATGTGGACCAATGAGCATGACAGCTAGAGATGGTTTTCAATACTTCATTATTTTTACTGATGACTATAGTAGATACGGTTGTGTCTACTTAATGAGGCACAAGTCAGAAACTTTTGAAAATTTCAAAGAATTCCATAATGAAGTACAAAATCAATGTGGCAAGAAAATTAAGTTTCTACGATCTAATCGTGGAGGTGAGTATTTGAGTCATGAGTTTAATAATCATCTGAAGAGTTGCGGAATTGTTCCACAACTTACACCTCTTGACACGCCTCAAAGGAATGGAGTGTCCAAGCGGTGTAATCGGACCTTGTTAGACATGGTTCGGTCAATGATGAGTCAATCAGATCTACCACAATCCTTTTGAAGTTACGCTCTAGAAATTGCAGCTTTCACACTAAACAGGGTACCATCTAAATATGTAGATAAGACACCATATGAGATGTGGACTGGAAAGAGTCCCAATTTGTCTTTTCTAAAAATTTGGGGTTGTGATGTTTATGTTAAATGTCAAACGTCTGACAAACTCACACCCAAATCGGATAAATGCTTTTTCATGGGATATCCTAGGGACATATTAGGATATTACTTCTACCACCAACAAGAGGGCAAAGTGTTTGTCGTTTGGAATGGTGTATTTTTAGATAAAGAGTTTTTCTCGCAAAAGGCAAGTGGAAGAATAGTGCAACTCGAAGAAGTTTGAGTTACTCCCACTCGGGGAGGACTTGGTTGGAGATGCCCCTATTGAGGAAAATCTGGTTGAGGATCCGTGGTTGAGAAAACTCTAGTTGGAGGGACCTTGATCGAGGAGGCACTAATGCCACGTAGATCGGATAGGCTGCACAAAATACCTGCTTGGTATTCGCGTGGTATATTGTTGTTGGATAGCGATGAGCCTACGACTTATAAGAAAGTGATGATGGGCTCAGACTCTGAGAAATGGCTTGGAGCCATGAGATCCAAGATAGAATCCATGGGAGATAATCAGGTTTGGAACCTGGTTGATCCACCTGATGGTGTGAAAACCATTGAATGCAAATGAGTTTATAAGAAGAAGATTGATATGGATGTAGGAATGAGTTGGCCTAGAGGGGGGGTAAATAGGCAACTCTTCAAATTTTAATTCTTTGGTTACAGATAACTATTCTATGAGAGTGAATGACTTAACATCCGAATGTAACAAAAGTAAATGCAAAATAGAAATAACAGCAAAAGTAACACAATATAAAGCAAAGAACTAAAAGAGACAAGTATTTATCCCGTGGTTCAGAGCACTTCTCCTAGTCCACGTTGAAGCACTTCTCTCGAAGTATTGCTTCACCATAGCTAGTCGCAGTAGCTATGGTTCTCACTCGGATAGCTCTTTCACCACTCCAGTGAGGTGAGCTACAAACCTTTCACAATCAAAAGTGGCCTTCCACAATCTTCTTTGGACAGGTCGCACTTTTCACCTCCTCCAAGCTATCCAGGATCAATGAGATCCAAGAGTAATAAACTTGCACAAGTTCTGTCTCTTGGTTCACTCGCAAACTACAACACTAGACACAAGCTTGGAGCTAAAACACTTAGAAAGAATGAGGTTTTGAGTTTTAGAGTGAAGCACAGACTCCTTGTTGTGAATGAGGGCTCTTTTGAATGCTAAATGTCAAGGAGTTCAAAAAGTTCTATGGAAGATAGCTCAGGCAATGCTTATATAGCCAATTCTGATGAAAATAGCCGTTGTATCTACCACATTGACCGTTGCATGTGTTAGAGTGTCAAATTTGAGCTAAAACACGTTTACAGTGGACTAAAAGTTTTACCTTAGCGATACTGATCATGTGTATCACGGACCAAATTTACATATTTATGGCGGACCAAAAAATTTGATCCGTCATGCATGGGGAATTCAACAAGTTTGGTCCGTCAGAGAAATATCAAGCTTACATGTATGGCGGACCAAAAAATTTGGTCCGTCATAGATGGGATATGACTGAGATAAGTAGTTGTGGACCATTTTTGACACAAAAAGAGTTTAATCAAAAGATTTGAATTTGCCATGGACCAAACTTTGAATTAGCAATATTTGGTCCATAATAGAAGAGAAACTTTCTAAAATGGAGTATGATTTTGATCATATATTCAAGGAATGAATATCAAAACTTTGTCTATCAGAAAAGATAGTTATTGTTGAATTTATGCCGGACTAAAAAGTTTGGTCCGTCATAGATAGACAATTGAGATATTTTGAATTTGACAAAGGTATGTGTATGGCGGACCAAAAATTTGGTTCGTCATAGATGGGCAACAGAGAAGTTTTGGGTCAGCTGAAAGCACATGTATGCCGGACCAAACAATTTGGTCCGTCATAGATGGACAAAACTAGATAGTTGAATTTCTTCAAGAGATTTTTACTACGGATTTAAGTATATGAGAACATGAGGTTTGGTCCGTTGAAATGAATAGAATTTGATCAGAATTTTACTAAAGTAAACTTTGAAGTTGAATTGAGTTGACTTTGGTTTGAGATAAGGATTTAAACTAATTTGTGACAATAAGAAATTATCAACTGAACTTTGGTCCGTCACAAAGTTTGGATTTGTTGTATATAGGAATTTTGGTTCAAGGAGTAGAAAGACTAAATGATTTAATCTCGAGGTAGTCTAGTTTTGTCTTAACCTAATGAACCAAGTTACCAACTTGTGCAAAGTCCCTCTTTATAGTACAGCCCAAAGTGAAAAAATAATCCTAGCTATTTGACTTGAATCAACTCCCAAGTCATGAACTAGTAATCAAAGTACCTTAATCTTGTTAGTTCAGCTAGCTCCATTCCTGGTTCCAGCATACATTCTTTATGGTTTGAAGAATTATTAACTCGGTCATCAACACCAAAACCATTTAATAAAACATGATAAAAATTGAGGGGGCCTAAATGCTATCAATGGATGGAAATATTCACATCTATAAAGCTAGACTTGTCACAAAGTATTTTCGACAAGTTCAAGGAGTTGACTACTATCGAATATCTAAATATGGGATATGGGCATACACTGAAAACTTAAACATTATACCATATATGCTCAACCAGGCATCTGGAAACTCTAGATATCGTGGGCCCAATTCTATGGGATAAATATATGCGGAGGGAGTATCTTCATATAGGGAAGGACTTGATCATTTTCCCGTTACGAGAAACTAACTCGAGTATGCCTGAAATCTAGGGAAGTTTGGATATGCTGCGAAGATCACACGATGATGGACTCCTCATCGACTACGATCTGGTATCCCAAACTGACTACAACTCAACCTGAGACAAGGCTACCCTGACTATATAAGGGCGGAGGTAGGCATCCCCAAGGGAATAAGCAATTCTCATACTATAAGCCATCCAAAATTAGACAAGCGTGAAGACTTTTTGAGTAGAGCATCCAAGAGCCGGTGAACTATGCTTCGTCAACCCTTAGTTGTAGCTTAGTCACCCCTAAGTTCAATCATCATTGTAATTAGAGCTAGGCATCATGCTTTATACTCTGTTCATCGACTCGATACGACATCCATACATGAGTATGTTGTTACTCCATCCGAGGCCCGAACCTGTCTACATTGCGTGCCTCCGATTTTGTGCCTGACTTTGCTAATCCGAAGGTACTCAAAAATATAAGTTTATTATCGATTTCTAACCTTCAACAGTTGGTGCGCCAGGTAGGGGCTTTCAGCTATTTTTGTAGATCAGACATGCCTTCGGTGCATGTTCACAAGAGAGTCTCCGACGTCTACCCCTACGGCCACTTCAGCTTGATCGCCTTCATCAACCAAGCTCCAACAATCGGATCTGAGATTGCCTTCAGAACCATGCTTTATTGATGGGGCCGGATGGAGACCTTGGGCACATCGGCTTCACTGAGTCCCGCTCCTGGGACCCACGCCATGAGGTGTGCTTCATAGACTTCGACCTTATGGAGCCCAGCGTCCTCAAGTGCATCGAGAAGGAGAGTGACAGCGACGGCCTCAGCAGCCAAAATAGCAGTTAGAGCAGTAACCGAATAGATCGATGTGTGTTCATGGCTAGAGCTAACAATGGTGCTATTGTCGAAAATTCCCAAAAAAGAGATCCAAGGGCAGAAACCACAAATGGTCAAGGACACCAAATCCCTACACGCCTCAAGATCCTGTAGCAGCAACAACTATAGCGTGGGTGGCCGCAAATGTTGTTGCTCCCAACACTATAGATCATCGGCGAGATCTCACCACCGTAGCCACAGTCGAGATTATGGCCAATCTATCGAAGCAACTTGATCTTTATGATCTGATGATGCCCCACCCATGGGCACCAGATTTTCAAGGATAGCAGATTCTTCGGCAATGCGACCACTACAGTGGGCTCGATCGCTTCCTAGGAGCAGCATCCCATCAGAGCCACAACAGCAACATTTCAGTACCCCTGAGGCAAATGTCCAGTGCACTCATATGCTGCTAAAATCCCTTCCACCACTGGATCCGAGCAACCCGATGACTCCAGTATTCAATGAGATGAAAATGCTACTTGATGCAATGCAAGTTCAAACCACTCAAGCATCCAACTCGAGGTTCAAACGCCTAACCAATAGGGTGCCAGGAGCTAACTACTGGGACCATCTCACAATAGTCATCGAGCAATGAAATCGGCAGTGTCTAGCTCTAGCCATCGTGCCTCTAGGACAACTCGTTCCAACCCCCACCAGAGATGCCTTAGGGATCTTCGAGGCCGTATTCCTCACGATCGATGGGATTTGCGTGATGTCCTTCGCGATCGAAGGGAAGAACATGATCGCGAAGACCGTGAGCGATGAGAAAATGAGTCCCCACCTTCGAGGGGCCTATCTCCCACACACCGGATTTGACAAGGTGAATCTCCACCCTCAAGGGGCTTCTCACCAGCACGACGCAAGTTCCCTCCTTGACAAGAAGTACGACAATGTCCACGATAGGTGACCCCCGAGCACGTCGATAAGGGGTGCAAAGCGTTCACTCCCAAGCTACGCGCAGTCAGATGGCCAAACAAGTTCAAGCCAGGCCCTATCAAGAAGGACTCAAGCAAAATCAAACTCGTCGAATGGCTACAGATTTACACTACAATCAAGAGGGCTGCCGGAGGAAATGAGAAGGTGATGGCCAACTACCTACTCACCACCCTGGATGGTGCAGCGAGATCTTGGTTACTCAACCTCTCACCTCAATCGATATCATCGTGGATAGAGTTGCAAGCCTAGTTCATCGCTAATTTTAAGGGTACATATGAACGCCTCGAAACACGTAGCGACTTGTATCGAGTGATACAGAAGCAAAGAGAGTCATTGCGCGGCTTCATCCAACTCTTCAGTGATAAGCGCAACTTGATACCTGATATCTCAAATGAAGCGGTCATAGTGGCCTTCGAGAATAGTGTTAAGGATAGAGAGTTGAAGGGAAGGCTTGCTACTCAAAAGATCAGAACCATCAAGGAGCTCTTCGAGTTGGTAGACAAATACACCATATGCGCTAAGTTCCGAGACCATCTCGACTACCCCAAGCCTGATAGTGACAAGCCTGAGTTGTCCAAACAAGGGGTGAAGAGAAACAAGAACCGCGGAGAGAAATGCAAAAGTGATTCCACTATATCAGCGGTCAAAAGGGGCAAGGCGCGCAATATCGGTGACAACAAAGGGTGAAGCTGTGGAGGAACAAATACTGCTCAGTCCATCAAATAGATAAATATGACTTCGATGAGTGCTAGATGATCAGTAAGGTCTAAGAGAAGCTCAAGGCTACCCTCGCCGAGTGAAAAATTGAGCATGCCAAAGAAAAACCTCAGAACGATGAGCCCGAATACTGTGGGGCTGATCACAAGCTGGTGTACATTTTTAGGGGATCTGCCACGTACAAGTCCAAAAGACAATACAAGACAGGTTGAAAGAGAGGTCAACCTGGCCACATAAGCTCTCCCTAGGTTTCTCAAGTGGTTGGAAGTGCCAATCACCTTTGACCAATCAAATAACCCAGCCACAGTTCCACATCCAAGGCGATACCCCGTGGTGGTTGAACCCACCATTGTCAATGTTTAGGTCGCTAACCTTAGTCGATGGAGGTAACTCGCTAAACCTTATCTTCGCAAAAACACTGGAGAACATAGGGATCCTCTAGACAGAAATTAAAGCTGGAGCCGAGCCGTTCTATGGCATAACTCTGCAATCATCATCAATACCACTTGGTCCGATCGAGCTGCCCATCATGTTTGGCATGCCGGATAATTTCAGCACTGAAAAGATCCTCTTTGATGCGGTGAATTTTGAGACTACCTATAATGTGATCCTAGGCCGCCCAATACTAACCAAATTCATGGCAGTAGTGCACTACACGTACCAGACCGTTAAGATGTTGGCACCAAAAGGAGTCCTTACAATTAAGGGAGACCAGCATGCTGCGGTCAAGTGAGACAAGAAGAGCCTAGAGATGGCCGAGCATATCTGCGGATTGGTAACCAGTGCCGACGGTGAGGGAGCTAAGTGCCAAAAATCCAAGAGTAGCAATCAAACTCCCATGTCCAACAGTGCCGCCAAGGTCCCAGTTGACGATGATAAGAAGGATAAGAAGACCAACGAAGGTGTCAAAACAGTGCCCTTAGACCCATTGGAGCCTTTCAAGACAGTCAAGGTGGGCGCCAACCTTGACCCTAAATAGGAACTCGAGGTCGTCACCTTTCTTTAGACAAACCGCGACGTGTTTGTATGGTAACTGTCGACGATTCGAGAACGGGTCCCCCGCCGAGCTTACTTGTTGAATGAGGGATCAACCTAAGGCCCCTTTCCCGCGAGGGGTATAGCTTCCGAGGTCCTACCGAGCTACAAAGACAATCGCAACGAGCAGGGAGATCATTTTTGCTTAGTTCGGGCCTCTCGCTAGGGAGATAACAACCCTACGTCTAGTGATTGAACTGATGTGTGGAGGTTTCTTACAATGCGCTATGTTCTGTGTACAAGTGTGGAAAGTAGATGCATGCGAACCCCGAACCCTTTGCGGGAGGGGGTATTTATAGAGGATTACAGCGACAAATCGCTTATTACGGCGCTCATTTCGACGTCGCGAATTGTTGCCGCCACCGCCGCACCACGCGACGATAGATACAGGGCGTGGATCGTGGGCGCGCAGACCATGGGCGGCTGTGCAGTTAATGCCACATCTTCCTCGTGGACCGTGCCCGGCTTTTGGGTGACCTTCGAGGCATCTTCGGTGGATCGGGTCGCCAGATTGAGGACCCCGAGCAAGCATGCTCGGGGGAGGGGTGCTTGACGAAGGTCGGAACGCTTGGGGGACCCTACGCAGGGACGACGCCCGAGCTTGGGCATGGTCGACGTTGACCGGGCTTCGAAGGTCGTCTTATGGGCAATAACCAATCCCCGACAGTAACCGTCCGATATACCCGTGGTTCCTAAGAAGGTTATCGAGCATCGATTGGCTGTAGAACCAAGCTCCAAACCTATGATGCAAAAGCAGCGCAGATTCACGAAAGATCGGAAGTAAGCCATACAAGAGGAGATCGACAAACTCCTGAAGGCTGGCTTCATCCGAGAGGTTCATCACCCAACATGGCTGGCAAACCCTATCCTCATCAAGAAGCCCAACGGCAAGTGGAGGATGTGCGTTGACTACACCAATCTCAACAAAACTTGCCCTAAGGATCCTTTTCCTCTCCCCCGCATCGACCAAATAATAGACTCTACTGCAGGCTGTGAACTGCTAAGGTTTCTAGATGCCTATTCGGGGTATCACCAAATTAACATGTCCGCAGAGGATAAGGATAAAACTGCTTTTACTACTCCTTTCGGTGTATTCTGTTATATTAAGATATCTTTTGGTTTAAAGTGTGCTAGTGCTATATATCAACGTTGTATTCAAAACTACTTGACGTCCCAAATCGAGTGCAATGTAAAAGCATACGTCGATGATATCGTGGTGAAATCGAAACCGAGAATACCTTAATCAGTGATTTCGAGGAAACATTCAACAATCTCAGGAAGTATCAAATGATGCTTAACCCCGAGAAGTGCACGTTCGGTGTTCCATCCGGCATGCTTCTCGGTTTCCTAGCATCCAGTCGAGGCATCGAGGCCAACCCACGTAAAATTGAGGCTATCGATCAAATGTGTCCTCCGTGAACACTAAGAGAAGTGCGGCCGGTTAGAGAGAAAGATGGTCAAGTAATCGGCATCTGTATGCATATCTGTTTTGAGTTCAGTTTAAAATCTTCTCATCTGATGCATACCCTGTGACTCCACGGGCTATATATCAATCACATGGTTGCTTCTTGTAGAATTTATTCTTCTTATGCTAGAGCATAAGTGTTTTGTGTTCCTCACGAGATCTTACGGCATGCATGGTGTCGAATCGTGCGTATATGCTAAAGGTTCCTTCTCAGCAAGAATAGGATATAACGTCGTCGCAGAAAATGATATAGCAATTACCTGCAGACTGAGACAGGCAGGCAGGCCGGCCGGCCGGCGACCGATGGTCCGTGGCTTAAGTTTATTTCTGAAAATTTCGATCGTTCTAAAAGGGTCTTAAAATTTATACCTCTAGCTCATCCATTTGTTTTGGTTGTGTAATCTGCTGGATGAGAGAGCTAGCCATCAAGCATTCCAATTATTCTCGAGAAAATGGTCACCGTCCTCTTCCTCCCCTTAAATTGTATTGTACACTGTATGCATAGTTGCCATGGCGGTTTGGCTAGGCACGGTGAGTCTGGAGCGCCTGAACTCCTAGGCGATGATTAGACAATGAAAAATGATTAGGCGATGATCAGCAGCAAGCAGTAGCATCAGCAAGCAGCGACGGTGACAGAGCATCAGCAGCAAGTGGCAGAGCAGCGGTGGCGGCAGTAGAGCAGCAATAGCGGCGGTAGAACTCACGGTGGAAGAGACGAAGCACAAAGGAGCACTGACTTGGCAGAAGTGAGGAAGCGCAGAGGAGCATGGCGGCGAAAGTTGGCCAGTGATGGGCGACGATGGAGGCGGAAGATCGGAGAGGGGCGGTAGCACAGTCGGAGGCAAAGCAGCTCTCTCCAATTCTCTCCACTTACCTCGATCTACTTTCTCTCTCACACCCTCAAGCCAAGCCTTCTTAACCGGTGCTCTCTCCCCACCAGGCACTCGCCAGCGTCGCAGCGACGACACCTAGGTGACCACCCGGGGGCCGCCGCCCAAATGGACGCCTTGGCATCACCAAGGGGACTCCATGACAATTTTGACTGTATGTATGTATCTATCTAGTCTAGATCGTTCAACCAGCTAGGATTCCAGCTTTTCCATTGGGCCACGTCTCCTTCAAAATAAGAGCAGTTCGATGGAATTTCATAACTATGTTAGCCATCAGATACGGTAGTGGACTCAGTAGTGAGTTTGATCCAATGTGTCGTAGAATTGCGTGGAAACATCAACTCCTCCCTCTTCTCCTCTGCCTTCCACCAACAGTAGTGAGTTGGTTGTCCTGTAATGTTTAAGTTCGAGTACCTATCCTATTCTCATGTGCACACACTATACACAAGCAGATAGTAATTGCACACAAACTGCATGGAGAAAACATACATGCTGGCTGGACACAAACCGGCTACATACTAGATACTATATTACAAAATCATTCGACATAAACTCCATGCTATCCACACAAAACATGGAAACAGTATGTGTGATAGCTGAATACAAACCGGGTACATACTGCATACAAACGGAGTGGTCACAACCTGCACAGTAGAACTCAATTTTGATCTGTTCTGCGCTTCCTCCCATGGTGAAGTCAGTCCTCCGAGAAAGTCAACCTATTTAGCAAGTTAGAAAGATACACGGACTGATTAGGATGTGCCGACCTTGGTGGTGATGTAGGATGATGTTCTCGGTGACCTCGTACGACCACGTCGCTAGGCCGACCACAACTAATGCTCTTCATAATGCCCATGGCATCCTCGTACATGGCATGAACAATCTCCAGAAGGCTGCTAACGGTGTGGTGATTTGCGCCGTGTAGCGCAGTAGCACCCTCGGCAACGATGCGAGAAGCACGGTCGTGCTACAAACAAATGACAACGGAATGGTTAGTACGGCAAACATTATTACTTCATTATTTATTAAGAAAACTAAACCTTGTACCATGTCATCACGCCGGGCTGCCCGATGTCGATCGGGGCCGAGGGCCAACCTGTCTGAGTGCGTGACCTCCGTCGAACGCTGCGGAAGGGGTCCCGTCAGTCTGCAACGTGTGCGCGGCACGTACCACTGCAAGTATGCAGCGTAGAAATCCACGTCGTAGGGTCGTCGCTCCTGCACAACCTGAGTCGCCGCACTTTGCTCCCACGCTGTGGTCCAGGGGAGCTGTGTCGCCCTCCAGTCGTCGCTCTTTCGACCCTTCTTTGTTTGCCTGCAAAAAAAAAGTAGTATGAAGCTGTTAGTTATACCAAACTAAATGTGATGTACTTAAATGCTATGCACGAGATTAAGAACTATATGTTTACTTACAAGTGAACTTGTCGTGCTAGAGGTCGTCCACCTGGTGGTGGCACCTGCTGATGAAGTCCAAATTGTCTCATGACTCGCTCTGGGGCATACGATTCCACCATGTGGGAGAACACGAGGTGGCAAGTCGTTAACCAATACTCATCATCCAATGTACACTGAGTGGACAAGCCATGCGGCGCCGTATCTGCAATGAACTGCGGAGTCCATGGCATCCAAATAATATCATCCTCATGCAAAGTCTCAAATTCGTTGTGAAACTCCAAGTATACTCGTCGTGGTCTCTCCTTAGCCCATCCCAACTGGCTAGTTGTCCAACGAGTACCCATGGTGGGTCCATCCACAGGGTCGTCACCATCACCATAGAACTGTGGTTGCATGGAGTAGGGATGCACGGGCACCCGAAAGTATGGCCGGCCGACGGGGAAATGCTCCCACGACCACAACTGCAATAAGGTATAGCATATAGCAAGATTTGGCTCATCACCCGTGCTCTTTTGTGAAGCATCGCACAAACCCCTGTAAGTGGCACAGAGGACAGCTGATCCCCAGCTGAACTGTGGCACATGGCCAAGCTCAGCATCAACCAACGACTCAGCAAGTTGGATATAGCTAGGGTACACCCAATCTCCCTGAGTCGTAGGAAACAACACCCACCCGAATAAGAACAACAAGTAAGCAAGTAGGTGGCTCCTCACGATATCCTCTGTCGCATCAGCTGGGCAGCGCATGTACTGTCGTAGCCATGAATGTGGCACACCTGCACTGCTGTCAGGAATGCCTATCCCAAATCTATGCTTCATATGAACCTTCCAGTCAGATGATCTCGGAGGGGGAACCACTGCACGACCCCTAATTGGTAGACCAGTAAGCATAGCAACATCCTGGAGAGTGATGGTCATCTCCCCCCACCGAAAATGGAATGTGTGGGTCTCTGGCCTCCACCGATCAGCGAGCGCTGACAAAAGTTGTGCATCGAAGGCAAAGGAGTGTCCAATATGTAGCATCCTCGCCAAGGGAAGCAATCCAGACTCCCGTAGAATTGGAACATACCGCTCGTCAAGAGGCCAATGCTCCCTAGGGCCCCTGAGAATAAAGGGACGAGGCCCAACGCCGCTCAACCACGCACGACTGCGATGCTGCCTATCATAATATGGATCGAGCAATGTGGCCTCCTCTTCACCCGCGCCATGAGCCATTTCCTACGTAAGACAACAAAATATATCATTCTCCATGTATGAATTGAAAATTGATTGCAAATAAATTACAAACCACCCATGCATCAATAAATTCTAAATAATAGGTCAAAACCGCAACTAACATTAACACGTGGTACATTTAAATTACAGGAAACACGGACTCTACTAGGTTTCACACGAACAACAAAAACTACTACGAAACACAAGGCATACATCACACTAAGTTGGCCACACGACACATATAGTTGGTGTTCACGGTACACATCGCAGTGCCTACAGACGAATCGATGAAGTTGGCCTCTGTGGGCATTTCTTTATGGAGTGTTTTGCTCTCTTGCATACCCTGCACTTCTGCGCGGTTGAGTCCGCTGTCCATGCTGATTCACATCCATATCATTCCGGACGCGCAAAGACTACTGTCTTCCGCGACTAACCTGCTTTAGGGTGTCATTCGGCACCCACTTCACTTGACCTGGCTAAAGGTCCTTTAATGCATGTCCACCCCGTACAGGTTGAATTCAACGCTCCATGTCCTGAACCGAACAAATGACGCCTGTCCAAGTGTCTCGAGATCTATTGCCTGGAAGACTACTAAAATGCAGCTCAAGTTGCACGCACATGCGAGCATGACTTGTGAAGGAGCTTCAACTTGTTGCGGGTGCATGAACCCCCACCCCACCCCGCGCGCGGGCCGCGGTTGCTTAGCCCTCCGTGCCTTGCCAAGGTAGCCTTCAACTCGGCACTTCACTGTATATTGAGTTGGGTTTGATCTGTGCAGCTGTGCACTTGGTAAACATAAACTAATGGACACGGCGCACCTTATTATAACTTGTTGTGCGGCACTCCTGCTGGAGAAATGTTGCCCAGCTAACAGAGTACTAATCGAACCCCCAGTAGGACACATGGTCTTGTGGTAATATAGATACCGCACTACAAGTTCCTCTATCCTTGATGACACGCATGCCACCTCCATTGACAGACTACCGCCAACAAGACCACCACCCCCCTCTAGAGCCGCGTGCGCCCTCTTCGGTACCATTCGATCCTAGGTCGACCCTCCTCATCCAACTCTTTTAACTCATTCGGCACATTTGAAATATATATATATTCATAACAGTCAGTACGAGCCGATCACCGTCGTCCCGCATCTTCATTTGGGACATAATTCTCCGCAAGACTTGTAACAGAAACTCCCTCCAAAACACCATGTTCTGTGCTTCCATCACCACCCACAACCAGCATTCCACTGTCACCAGCCTCATCAGTGTTTAACAGCACCCTTCCTATAAACTGAACATACACCTCCTCAGGTCATCAGTATCTTACACCCATTCTCTTCAGGTCCTCCGCCCGTACTGGCATTTTGATAGGTCCAATCCAAACAAAAATTCTACCAAACCAATACAATTTATCCATGCGTTCATGCCTAGTATCAACGGTTTATAGCTATAGGTTTCTGTTGTACTACAGTACAATATAGTCAGCATTTTGCTATCGAGTTGCGCCCAACATCTAATGATGCTAATAATCCTTCCAACTACACGCTAAACATATTAATTGGCATGTAAATTCTACAGCTCACAAGGCTGCAACAAGCAAATCAATCCAACACGTTAGCCAAGCAGGAAGTACAACAGAAGAAAGGGATCCACCATGAGATGAGGACCACTACCATGCCATGCACAAATTAATCTTGGTTAGCAATTTACAGAAGCAACCGTAGGTAGGTTCATAGTATACAGGGCAGGGCTGGCATAGCACCGGCCAGCCCTGCTAAAACGATACTCGGTGCAGCACAAACAGCATGGAACATGCTATCGACCTAGCCATATCAATGGGTTAAAAGGCCACTCCTAGTCAGGTGCCACTACTCATTTCAAGGGGCCAACTCTAGTTGTGTCAGTCTAGTCCCTCATCTACTAGCCTGATTCATCATCAGACAAGCATACCACATGTATATCACCATCCGTACGACCCCCTGCGCCAGGGGGGTCACTGCTCAACCCAAGACTTGATGTAAGCCATGCGTCCAATGATGCTGATTCAGAATCTGACTGCAGCATGTCTTGCATGGAAGGTGAAACACAACTACTTGCCAGCGGCACATCCGATGCGGATGAGGATATGCAAGGCACTGTGTTCAAACCTGGCAGTGCTGTTGCTTGTAAAGTTGGATTTGGAAATGATGACAGCGGAGGCCGTACCTGGTGAGTTGAATGTGAACTTGATGACAGCAAGGATGCTGGGAGGATCCGGTGTGAACTTGCCGGCAATGAGGTTGCTGGGAGAACCGGATGTGAACTTGATGGCAATGAGGTTGCTGGGATAACCGAATGTGAACTTGACGGCAATGGGGATGAAGTTGCTGGGGGAGGCCGTACCTGGTGAGTTGAATGTGAACTTGATGACAGCAAGGATGCTGTGAGGATCCGGTGTGAACTTGCCGGCAATGAGGTTGCTGGGAGAACCGGATGTGAACTTGATGGCAATGAGGTTGCTGGGAGAACCGAATGTGAACTTGACAACAATGGGGGTGAAGTTGCTGGGGGGATTAGATGTGGACCTGATGGGATAGAATTTGCTGTCAGGTGTGAGCTTGACATTTCTGAGGTTGCTGGGAGGAATGGGTGCGAGCTTGATGGTGATGAGTTCACTGGGGGAACTGAATGCGAACATGATGGTCTAACATTTACTGGGGTCACAGGAGCCAACTGTGTCCTTGCAGATGTGGCCTCCAACCTAGTTGGAGGCTGCTGCTGATTTGCTGGGGCCATGGAATGTGCCCGTGGCAGCCTGAACTGGAGATGAGGAGCAGGTGCACGTGCTAGTTCACTCTGAACTCCATAGCTTCCACGTGGTGGAGGCATGTGACTAAAAGGAGCTGATGTTGATCTAACAAGGTTGCCTGGTATTGAAGAGGGAGGTCGGACCACTAGTGAAGATGGCGATGATGAATGAGACATCTGCGATGAAGGTGGTGGAGGCATGTGACTAAAAGGAGCTGATGTTGATCTGACAAGGTTGCCCGATATTGAGGGGGGAGGTCGGACCACTTGCGATGATGATGATGATGATGAATGAAACACCTGCGATGATGACAGTGGTCGATCCTCCTGAGATGGCTGGACACAATGTCTCGACACTGGTGGTAGACCAGCTGATGATGAGGCAATTGGTGATGCAGTCGAACCCACCACTGAAAGCCTCATTGGAATTTGCTGAGAAGCCTGAGATGTCCGGCGAATTGGAGGGCTTTGGGCTCTTGCTGCAGCTCAAAAAGAAATAAACATCAGTGATTGAGAGAGAATCAATTGAATTCACAAGTCACAACTACTGGATAATACTTGTTTCAGCGCAACCGTATCCAAAGCTTCATAGCATCTTGTCAAGCATAATAACAAACTGGTAGTTGGTGCTCAGAAATCATACACACCACTAACTCATTATGCAAAACAAACTAACAAAGGATGTAGATTAACCATACCAAATCATCCAAACTCTGGATAATTAAGAACTAATACCATCTTGTAGAAGATCTACTGAATCTTTGAATGTAAGGGTGTGTTTGGCAAGGATTCAGCTTCTCCAGATTCGTGAATCTGGTGAAGCTGGAAATTCTAGCTTCACCAGATTTGTGAAGCTGAAGCTGTGAATACATTAAGAGTGTTTAGATAGATCATCTTGTTTACATTTTAGACCAAAAATATAAACTTAATTCACTTTATTTTAGCCTACAAGTTTCAGATTTCAGATGAAACTGGAATCTAGAGCTCTACCAAACAAGCCCTAAATATCACAATAAGGAAATTTGGCCCAGAGTGTTTCATGTGAGAATAATAATTTGGAAGACATCAAATATGATTGTCTATATTCATTACCTTGTGCAGCAGATGTTGATATGAATTTGGCCCGAAAATCCTCAGCTAGTGATTGGTTGAGCAGAACTTTCTCGTATAAATCATCAAGTGTCTTCCTTTGCTCAAGATGAATGGAATCTTGTTCTTTAAGTAACAAATCATACTTTCGTTTTATCTTCTCTATCTCTAGGCTGCATTCCATTCGAAGTTGTGATTGCTGTCCATGAATAAAACCAATGAAAACAAGATGAATCAGGAACTAGCATAAGCAGTTCACAATCAAGATGCACATGAGCAAGAAGAAACAAGCAAACCTTCAGTTCATGAATTTTATTACGCGAGTCAATGTGTAATTGTAATCTGTGCAACTCATTTTTCAAAGGTTCTTCACCAACTGGTGGGTGATTAAACATCATTGATGCCACTGGAAAGAGTTGTGAAGACTGCGCAGAACCAGGTGTGGCCTCTGGTTGATGACTTGGTTGACTCTGATCAGGGCGTGTTCTTTCGAGAGGAGTATTGGAAACTGTGGTTGATGGTTGCATTTCAGATTGCAGAGCTGATGCTACACCAGACAGACCTGCTTCTTCTGCTTCTCCTATTGGAAGACATGCTGGTGCTACACTTGGTTGGGCAGACTGAATTAAAAGACATGTCTGAGTTTCAACTTCCCCAGATGTTGGCAAGGCAGCCTGGATGGGTAGAGCAGCCACGGTCGGTGGTTCTAATTGAGGAGGATCTGCAAGAGTGGTGTCACTATTGCCAGAGTTGACTTCCACTGTAGCATCACCTAAATGTTGGCCTGTGCAACCCTGTAATGGTTGTGAACCAACAGTACTCTCTCCCTCAACATGTTCAGTCCTTCTATGGTCACCTCTTGAAGACTGCTGATATAATGTCAATGGTATATATAATAAGTTATTCTGGCATCATAAATGTATGCAATAACAATGACAAAAAAAAACTTGTGCAATGATATGTACAGGACAGGACACACAAAAGTAGTGAGTACCATCAATAAAAAAAAATGAACTGCATACAGTTCTCACATATGATGCCTAGCATGCTGTGCAGTCCATGCCAGAAAGGGACTAACAGAACAAGTAATTAGATTAGCATTGCTATATGGAAAGAGCAAAAAAGAAATCCTAGATTAGCCAACTAAACGTTTCTTTAGTCTTCTGCTCTATCGCAAAGAACAAGAATTTAAATGGGCAATCTACCAACCATAAAACCAGCACAGCTCATGAAAACTGAACTGAAGCTTCACTGCGTATATGCACAACATTGACTGCGAAATAAGTTACAGTTGATAAGGTGTACATGGATATGCTCCTATGCTAAATATATGACACCACACAAAATAATGCTAAACATATGACACCTTGTTGTATGGAAATAAAAAAATTATACAAGCAAGTAATACCAGTGTCTTGCGGGTATTTGATAGAATAAGCCATGACATACCTGATTAATTGAATTGTCAATTGCATGACTAGAACTTAAAGAATGTTGAACAGCCAGAGATTCCCCTCCTTGTGAGTCAATGCCATCAGAAATATTGCAGGTCCTGTTCTCTAACAAACCAACAACTTCTGATGCTGGCCCTCCTTCGGTGTGGATAAGAACTTCAGCAGGCTCATTTCTCACTGCTTCTGCATTGATTACTTCAGATGGAACCACACTTCGAACCAATGTAATTTCCATCACTGAGGTATCATCCAAAGAACAATTTGTCAAAACAGCTGTATCAACATGGCAACAAATAACTTTGTCACTAAAGTGGATGAATTCCTCCATAAAAAAGTTTGAATCTGGTAAAGGAATGTGTTGATCAAAAGTATGATCTAATTGGCCAGACTTTGCTTCCTCACAGAATTTTTCCTTCAACTGCAACTCCTTGGTCCACACAGCTGATTGCTGCACCTCCAGTTTCTTACGCTGGCACCTCATGTGCTCCAAAAATGAATATAGAAGCATAGTAAACCATTCAATTAACAGCTTTATTTTCCCATCCCTGTCCTCTGGATCAATGTGAGTTCTATGAAGATGTTTGACAACTAATTTGCATGCTTCTCTCAGTTTAACCGCTTCTTTTTGCTTGTGCATGTCCAACACTGCAACCTCATTTGCTTGTTTATCATGGATATTCTTTTCTCTCAAGGAGAAAACCTTATCAACTAAATTAATTCTTTTCTCTGTGATTCTGTTAAGAAGTTCATCCTTGGATAAATGTTCTCTATGAGTTTCTGGAACAGATAGCAGTTCCTTCTCTCCTGAAGTCATCGTCTCGATCCAAAAATCATGTGGAGCCTCTTGATGTAAACTATTTTCTAAATTACCATCAACAGATATTACCCGGTTAGAGATTGATTCATCATTTATCAATTTAGTTGAGGCTTCCTGCTGGTAAGGTGATATATTGTTTACTGAAGTCAATTGACTCTGCTTGCTTGTTTCGCTTGCTCTGCGTGAAAACTTCTTCTTTAGGATCCTTAGCTTTTCATAAACAAACTCAGCAAGCCCTTCATTGCACTCATAGTTCAAGTGTTTTACAGCAAGGGCCAGTGATTCTCTATGATTGACCTTATGCTTTAAGAGAGAAGCAGCACGCCAACACTGAAGTAAAGCAGGAAAAGAACAATACATTTAGCAATGCACATGTAGTAAAAAATGATAGGAAGGATCTTTTTTCTAACCAGAGCAATATTGAATGCATGCAATATGCCCTTTGGCTCCTGACTGACTTGGTGATTCTTCAAAATATACTCGAGGAATTCCTCACACAAGCATTTAACATTCTCCTGCAAAATTTGTTGTCATCCATCCAAGAAGCCAATCAGCTCAGATAGCAAATTGACGACTACATGTAGTTTCATGAAATTTTACGCTTTCAATGAAACGGTTCGGTAAAAGATGTTCTAATAACTTGGTTGTGTCTTTGCTACACATACAGTATTGCCATTAAGAATGCTGCACTGTTTAGTTTAAGCTCAGTTTATGTTTGCTGATCTAAGTTCCAAAACAACCAAATGTTTTACTTCTACTCAGGATGTATTTGCTTCTTAATATCCTTATGGATCTGACAAGCGATATGCTTGCAGCTTTCATACAAACCATTGGTTGCAAATAAATGGTCCTGCTATAATGAGGGCGCAAAAGATACACACTACTTTTGACCCAAGGAAGATAATAAACACTTCAACTCCTAAAAGATGAAATTTGATGCAACCAAAACAAAAAAATTCAGTTCAATGCTACCAAATTAGATCTGGAGTATGCGGAGAAAAAAGAACTCTTAACTAATGGAAGCACAATCAGTTGGACATTGCCAGCACCAACATGGAGATTCTAACTGCGATCATAACCTGATACTAAAAGTGGAGTATGCTTAAGAGTTAAGATAAACTAGCCAGTAGCAACTAGTAAATGTTAATGGATTGAAGATGACTCTGTAAGAATTAAAGGTGTCCGAATTATGAAAAGCAAAAGTTATCAAGATCCAACATGACAAAGAACTCTTTGTACAGTATGTGCGACACTCAGTTGAAGGCTGAGAAATATTAGCTACTCAAAGCCTAAAAGAGTATATTCTCTCTACTTGTTGTGAACTAAAATATTTTGCTCAATTAATAAACTTAAAAAGTAAACATGACACAACAATAAAGTCGATATGTTTAGCAGTACCGGCAGTTCCAACAATTTATATAACTTTGACAGCTCTGGTTTCAGTTGGACATGAAGACCTTTTTGTGTGCCCTGAAGGTTTTCCGTCCCTACATAATGGGCTGTATTAGAAAAATGCAGTACGTACACCTAATACACTACTGGTAATTACAGTTAAAGTTGTAATACCTAGTTCCTGCCATGTGTCATCAGCTGATATTTGATGAGAACTGGATGGGGTATTGCTTTCAGGCAACATCGCATTCTTGTCTTTACCAGGTAGAACCTTCGTAGATGAATCCATGATTTCACCAATTTTTCTACGTTTCATCCTGGCTTCATCAGTTTCTTCGGCAGGATTTTTTACTAGTTCTTCCATGTTTTGTATCTTTCTACGGCTTCTTTGTGCTGGCTCAGGTATATGTTGCCAATGGGGAGACCTCCCATCTAGCAAATTTAACCAGAAGGTCCAGAACTTTGGCAGATCACCATAAAGTGCAGAGATTCCCTCCCTCTCACCTACTACAACAATGTCTCTAGAATAAAAAGGTCCACTCAGATGAGCTTGTGATATGGTTGAAGTGTTCATTTTAGTGCTGACTTCAACCTTAGTGGATAATTTCATTAAGAACTCTAAAAATACATTATCTAGGAACAGTTTGTTGCCATCAGAATCTTTACTTGAGTAGTTATGGTTTTTGAATTCCTCAAGTCTACTGAAGAGAAATGATGCACCCCAACTAAGCAGAGAATGGCTCAGGATAGGCGTTATATTCTGGATGTTGCTATCAAGAGTATGATCATGCTTTGCAAGTATAAGAGCCTTTTCCTCCACTGTACAAGATGAATACAAACGAAAAATGGGCACACGTTCAGATTGTGACTCTATGCTGATCCTCTGGAGGACTCTCAAGTCATTCACTGGATTCCAGTCACTACCATATATGAAGATGGCATCAACAGATGATAATTTAATGCTTGGAACACATGCGCGACTATCAATCAAGAAAATAAACCGCCCCTTAGTCTTGTCATTGAACATATTCATTGCTGTCTGTTTCTTTGGCGCTAGCAAACCACGCTCTACACGTTCGTATGACTCACAACCGAATCTTTGACGGACAAAATCGTCCAAAATATCACCCATAGGGTTGCCAGCCCCGCCACCAGACTGCCATATGAAAGAAAGTAATATCAGATTGGACTGACAAGCTTTGGAAAAATAACATTCCAAAGAAGAGCAATAGGCATACTTAATTCTAACAATCATGAATCAAAGCATATGCAAACAATGAGCTAAATAAGAAATATACCATACTTGAAAAGGAACACATTAATGTTAGTAACTTTCTTTTTCATTGCAAAACACTAAAGAAAACAATGTCTAGCACCTCCGTGCTGTAGAACTCTTATGTGCCGAACTGTATTAAAGTGAAACATCCCCTAGGCCTTTTTATGCAGATCTGGAGTTTGTAATTTAGGCAAGCTATCTAAAAGTTATTACCCAACAATTTGATAAAATGTGCATACTAAAGACAGCTTGGGACCTTTTTCTCAGATGATACACTGTGCATAACATTTTGAATAACTTGGCCAATATATGCTTAAAGAAGGTAACCCCCCCCAAAAAAAAAAAAAAAAAAACAGGCCTTTGTATCACAGTTTTAGTACTTACAAATCAGATGATAATATACCTATTTATACAGTGACAAAATTAGCGCCTAATACATCTTTCCTATACATAGAACAAAACTCCCAGCAACTGTTCGTGACAGCAGCAGAAGGGGAAGATTTGACTAAATTACGCCTGCTAAATCTTCATACTACATGTTCCGTGCTATAATTTCTGATGAGAAACAGAGATTTATACTATAAAACAGCCCTAGTAAACATTTAACGCCCGTTAAACTGTATAAACGGACCTTTATACCAGCCTAACTTTTAAATTTACTTTAATGTAACAGATGGGTTACGTTTACCTTGTAAACAACCTTTTACAAGGCCTTAATGGCCTTTATTTAGAACAATGGGAATCACATGCAGAAATTGTTCCAAAATTAAATAATGCAAGCAAAAACCTTACTGGAGGCATGGTACAATGAGTATCTCACCTGAGAAAGAATAAGAACTCTCAGCCCTTTGTTCCTGATCTGTTGGAGCATTTTGTCAAGAAGCAGCAGCTTGCCACTTGCATGCACCCCAATATCTAGAATATCAGTTACAGGGCGACCCTCGGTAAGCGAGACTTGCAGCGATTGATCTACTAGATAAGGATGGTCACAGCACTGTTGCATGATAAGAATGGATGAAGATCAGTAAGACTGTCGGCAGCTATTCACAATGAGTAACTGTGCCTGCAGATTCCATCTAGTCCATCTAGTCCCTACTGTGGAAAAAAAAGTATCATGCATGCTCAAAAATTTCAAGAGCAAACCTTCCGGAGGGATACAATAATGTCACGAAGAGCACCAACGTTATCAGTCTTCGAATGCGATCGGAGCGCTGAGGAATTTGAAAGTAAGGTATAACAGTACATTTCTAACTGCACTCGTGATAGGCGAGCAGGAACCCAGTACTCCAGAAATTTTGAAGAATCTGCTTTCCGCTCATATGCAACGTAATGCGCGAGTTTTGCCTTTAGCATTGCTAGGGTGCCAGCTGTATTAGTAGAATCACCATTTGAATTGTTGGAAATATCATTTCCTTCAGAGTTCAGGAAAGACAGCAGGTTGATGTAATCAGGAATATTTTCCTGCAAAACAATAGGAGTTAACACTGCCTATTTGTGGTACAAAAGAAATTTTATAGGTAAAGTTGATGACAGCACCTTAAGTGGGGAACTCAAGAGAACCATCCTAAAATTAGTAGTAAGGCGCTTAATTTGTTGGAGGCATTTTGAAACTCTTGAGCTTTGACAATCATCAACAATAACCACCTCCCAACAAAAACATTCCATGGTTTCAATGTCCTGTGTTATAGTGGAACAAAAAAAGGAAAGCAAACAGATATACATAACCTTGATAGCTAAACTTCAGGATTGCATAATGCTAATGCAAATAAGAAACAAAAGTTAACTTTGATATGGCTTTAAATGGTAAGCTACATGAGCTTAGACTAACAGAAAACTATTACCTCTAAGATAGCATCAGGATGGGTCAAGAGAACTTGAAACATCACAGAACCATTTTCATAAAACTCCAAATCATGAATTGATTTGCGCACATTGTTCTCCCCGTTGTACACAACAACATTGATGGATGGTGCCAAGCGATTGAACTTAACCTCCCACAACGAGAGAGAAGCCGAACTAGAGACAATGAGAAATGGCCGGCTGACATCAGGCAATACGGACATTGCAAAAAGAATGGTCTTAATTACACGCTCCTGTATAATCAATGAGTTAAATAGTTAAACCTGAGATGTGGCAAAATACCCTAATGTAACAGTAAAAGAATCCAGTCGTCCAAAACACTACATCAGTAAGTCTTACAGGGGCACTAAAAGATTTAGCCATGTTGATGGCTATAAGCCAGTAAGGCTTTAACTAACAAACGACAAGAAAAAATGAGTGGGCAAAAAATGAAAGCAGAAATCAAATTGTCAGTTAGAACTTATGTTGAAGGTGCCAAAGAAATATATTTTTTGGTGCATAGCTGCTAAAATATTCAGATAGTTCTACCTGATCATCAACAATAATAGCACCACCAGAATTGTGCCAGAACTCACGAAGTTGATTAACCGAACTCAAATGATCATTATCTAAACCAGGGGGGCACCCATCTGGCAGCCTCTGGAGTTTCTGAAATGGACTTTGCTTAACCTGTAAGGACCAGAGACAGTATACATTTACTCAAAATGGCTCAATTTTTAAGCAATACAGAGTTTTATTTCAGAAATAAATTGTCAGGGAATACATCAAAACATATATCAATCTAGGGTCTGTTTGGAACATAGGAATTTCACAGGAAACAGTGTAGTTCCCACAGGGTTCATCCGAAATTCCAGCATTCCACAGGCTGGAATACATCAAAACATATATCAATCTAGGGTCTGTTTGGAACATAGGAATTTCACAGGAAACAGTGCAGTTCCCACAGGGTTCATCCGAAATTTCAGCATTCCACAGGCCCTAACGCGCACAAGGATGCATACAGAATGAACAACATGGAAATGATGCAATGAAGTAGCAAAAGTTACAAGAGCAAAAAAATAAGTGCAAGTAGCCAACAAAATATCAGTAAGTCAGAATGATAACGATCAGACCTGTTATTATTCATGTTATTCAATTAATATGAATAATAACTGCTCCCTCAGGAATACCTTGTTTATTTTTGCAGGATCAGAAGCTTTTCTTGCAGCTTCATGGCGATTCTCATAGCTCCTTTTGAGCTCCTCGGCCTCAAGTGTACATAAAAATGATGAAGTCTCAAGTTCCCATGTCGCATGCTCATATCCCAGATCCTTCCATTTTACTAACCATTCGACATTGCAATATGCAAATTTATCACCGAGTGAAATAAAAAATCCTTCAGCTTCTTTTGGAGGCATAAGTGATCTTTTCTTCAATAGACGGTGTGGTTCAGCCCATTCCTGCCTCCACCTTATTGTCTAAGAAATCACATATACAAAGGTACCCGTCAATAGGCATACTTTTGGAGAGATAACAGTTTACTCTGACAAACAGAAACAAAGAAATTTATCACAGGAGTAACCACCTTTTCTTTTTGAATCCTCTTACTAAATTTGGAGACAAGATCATGACCTCCTGGGGTGCTAATTATATCACTTTCTGGAACCCACCGATTATGTACATGAGCTAGATTCTTGTACTTAACAAAATATTGCTTGCTGTTCTGCACTCCTAGAATTGAGAAGCAATAGAATTAATAGATGAATGGAGATGATTCAAGATGAAGTGCTATATGTTTTATGTTAAACTTACCCTCCTTGAAATCCCACAAAGATTCAACTCCCTCACTGACTGAATATATGCCAAACTGGATCCTCATTTTAGTGCATATGGTGCATAACCAGATACCTAGAGACACACATTCCAAGGGAGGATCCACACAAGAAAGATGGTACTGTCTTTTACAACCTTTTCCATCGCAAGACCTGTTATCAAATGAGAAAAAATAAAAAAATTTAGACATTAAGTACATGGCACAGAATAATATTTTAGTAAAGATAATTATCATATCCACAGCACAAAATTTAAAAGGAAACAAAAGAAAGATGGCACACTACTCAGTCCAACAGCCCATCTCTGCACCCCTTCCTCTTGTGCCCTACTGACCACCACACTGCCACCTCCCTCTTGGGCCTCCTCTACCTCACCCTCTCACAGTGGCCTATACTGCTGCTCTGTCTCACCATCGGGGCTAGTTACGGGTGACGATGACTCCCCCGCATCCAGATGCCTTGGCAACGAGGCAAGGGTCGACGAGTTGAGCCAGATCAACACTCGACCCCCCCCCCCCCAACCCAAAACACCCACCCCAACCCCAACCAAAAAAACATGTTTTACCATTCCCCCTCACCTCACACCTTCTCTGGCACCAGGACAACTAGGTGATGCCATGACAACCTTTGGGAATTTGATCATATTTTGTCATTGGAGTAATTAGAAAGTATGCCAACCAACAACAGGAGTAAAATCACCACATATTTTCTACACTGAAATGAACAATTTAACATATGGAAGGAACACCAGGGGTGAAGAATTGACTAAGCACAAAAGCTGACAAAAGAAAATGTTTGGCTTCAAATTTGCATGATTATGTACTGTTTTTATGGTAGGGTGTTATACCCTTTGACCGGGTATTCTACAGGAAGTCCAGAGGAGGTACGAGCAAGGGAAGAATTGGCGCCACAGCACAAGCAGATCAGGGAGGCGCCAAGAGTCAGGGATAGATGCGGCTGGAATTTAGCCGCCGCAGGATAAGTTTCCCTCTTTTCATATTTAGCAGTTATACTCTTTCCTTCTTATTAGTCTTTCCCTTTGTTACAATTCAATTAGATAAGATTCTATAATTGGTTGTTAGAGTCCAACCCCTACCAGGCTGTTGGGAGGGGGGAGTCCTTTGAGGTTATTTAAGGAGAGGAATAAAGAAAGAAAAGGCATGCTTATTTGTGCCACAAAATCCAATATCAGGCGGTGGCGTCGATAACCGCCAACTTATCTTCCATTGTGTACCACGCCGGCGACGGGCAGCCTCATGGCGCTTCGTCGAGCTTGCGGCCAGGCACTAGGGCTTACGAATCGGCTCACTCAGAGTCGGATCGTAACAATTTGGTATCAGAGCCGGCCGGACCAGGGAGTATGGCGTCGCCCGTGGAGGAGCGCGTGACGGGATTGGAGGCGGAATTGAAAGAAGTGAAGACCATGCTCGGCGAGATGATGAAGATGATGAAGGAGAAGAAACCGCTGGGAGAGCCCAGATTGATCGGGGAAGGAGAAGGGCAATCCTCGCGTCAGACAGTCGGTTACGGCAACACCGAAACAGGGGATGACTCAGATATCCCTCTGCCGAGAAGGAACGCCGGGCTGGGACCTCATCCGAACCTCAAGCAAAGACAAAGCCGGTGGCGATGGGAAGGAGGGCTGGATATGGGCGACGGGAAGACGAGGAGGATCAGGACAAACGGTGGATACCGCGCTATCCTCGGTTTGAACTACTGAGTACAATGGACGGAAGATCCTTGAGGTGGGCTGCGAAGGTGTGAACGATTCTTCCGTTTACACCGCATTCGGAGGAGGAGTATGTAGAGGTCATTGGTGCATCTCAATGGAGAAGCGCAGGAGGTGTTGGATAACCGGCGGTTGGAGGAAGATGGATTGCATGGGAAGAATTTTACAAATCTTTATCCAACGCTTTACTCGGCACTCAAGTGTTGGACCGTGAGGCGACCTTGTCAACCTCAAACAGGCGCAAGCACGGTGGATGAGTATGCACGGAGTTCGAGAGGTTGCTCGCCGGACTCGCGCATGCAGAGGTCGAACAAATTGACACTTTTATGGCGAGCCTATCTGTGGCATTGGGGGCGGATGTGCGGCGAGAGGCCCCGAGATCTCGCGAGAGGCAATCGGATTCGCGTGAGGCGAAGCAAGGAAGTCGGCATGGATAGCGAGGCGGCTGCGGGTTTCTGGCCTTGCCAGAAGCGCGCACCATTCGGCCGGGAGGATCTGTGTCCTTACCACGGGCGAGCGTCCCTAACCGGTGCGAGCACTTGGCGAGGGCAACAGCCGTGCAGTTAGCGAAACACTTCAGAGGGTCCACCGCGGGTTTCATTCCAATCTGATCCTTTGGGGCCGGCAAATTCCACACCACCGCAGTATCGAGTAGTCGCGGCTTCAACTCGGCCAGGTAGCGTCTCTCACAGATCGAGTTAGCGAAAAGGAGAGCCAAAGGCTTATGCTATAATTGTGATGAGGTATACACTCGAGAACGCACCCGGTGCAAGCGCTTGTTTTATGTGGAAATCTTGAGGAAGGCGGCGAGGAGGTCGGCGAGGTGCGGATCCAGAAGATATCACGGAACCTTCCCTATCTGTGATGGCCTTGGCAGGACCGAAACAAGGAAGCACAATGCAAGTTATGATCAGTTTGGCCGACAGAAGTCTCCACGGGTTGATCGATACCGGCAGCACCCACAATTTTGTGAGTGGGCATGCGGCGAAGCAGATTGGGTGGCCGTCTTCCGAGATCAGCATGCAGAAAGTAAGGGTTGCTGGCGGTGGGCAGCTCCCATGCTTGGGCACCATGAAGAATGTTCAGTTCTGCATTGGGGTACACAAGTTCCAGGCATCATTTATTATCATTCCTCTAGAAATTTTTGATGTGGTTCTTGGGGTTCAATGGCTCAGCACTTTAGGTCCGATCCAGTGGGATTTCCAGCAACTCACGATGGGTTTCCAGCATCAGGGACGGCCAGTGGAACTTCGGGGGCTGCATAGTTCTGAGAAAGCCCACTTACTTCAGCAGCAAGTGGAGGACCAAACAGAGGTACATCAGCTACTGACCGAATATAAAGACATATTTTCAGAACCCCACGGCTTGCCGCCCTCTCGGCCGTGTGATCACCGCATATGTTTGGCCGAAGGCACCAATCCAGTAGTGGTGGCTCCATATCGGTACCCCTTTCGGCAAAAAGATGAAATTGAAAAACAGTGTGCAACCATGCTGGAACAAGGTATCATTCGCAAAAGTCGCTCTCCATTTTCTTCCCCCGTCTTGCTGGTCAAGAAGGCGGATGGAACATGGCGATTTTGTGTTGACTACAGGAAGCTCAACAGTCATACCATCAAGGATAAATTTCCCATTCCGGTGGTGGAGGAGCTTCGGATGAATCATGGGGCCTACTTCTTCACCAAGTTGGATTTACGATCCGGCTATCATCAGGTCCGGATGATTTCCGCGGATATCGAAAAGACTGCTTTTCGAACACATCATGGCCACTTCGAGTTCCTGGTAATGCCGTTCGGCCTGTCCAATGCCCCTTCCACATTCCAGGCTCTCATGAATGACGTCCTTCACGATTCTCTCCGCAAATTCGTGTTAGTCTTCTTCGACGATATTTTGGTGTATAGCCAGACATTGGAAGACCATTGCCGCCATCTTCGGTGGGTGTTCGAGCGGCTGCGGCAACAGCAGTTATACCTCAAAAGATCCAAGTGCGCGTTTGCGCAAAGCAAGATTGGCTATCTGGGACACATTATTTCCCACGCAGGGGTGGAAGCAGATCCCCACAAGCTGCAGGCCATTTCGGCATGGCCCACACCGGATTCGATGTCGACATTATGAGCTTCTTAGGTCTGACTGGTTATTATCGTCGGTTTATCCGCGACTATGCCACTATTGCAGAACCTTTGACGGCGTTACTTCACCGCAATAATTTCCTTTGGGGTGCTTCGGCAGAGCATGCTTTTCAGAGTTTGAAACAAGCATTAACTTCAGCACCGGTTTTGCAAATGCCAGATTTTAAGGTCCCCTTTGAGGTGGAGTGTGATGCTTCGGGGGTGGGCATTGGCGCCGTTCTTCAGCAGCATGGCCATCCCATCGCTTATTACAGTCGCAAGTTGGCAGCCCGTCATACCAAGTTAGCCGCTTATGAACATGAGTTGATTGGCCTCTCCAAAGCAGTGCGACATTGGCGGCCATATTTGTGGGGGCATCAGTTCCGAGTCCGCACTGATCATGGTAGCCTAAAATTCCTTTTGGAACAGGCGTTAGTGACACCACCACAAAGAACTTGGTTGAGCAAATTGATGGGTTTTGACTTCCAAGTAGAATATAAACCGGACGAAACAAATCGGGTGCTTGCGCCCTTTCCGTGTCTTGGGAGGAGGCTGCCACTTCTGTGCGATCATGTCGGTTCCCCATAGCCTCGTCCGTGCTGAGTGGTTGGCGGCCTTGCGAACTGACCCGGAGGTTCAGCGGCGCTGTGCGGCGCTACTCACTTCTCCAGCCAAGTCAAGTTCTTCACCGCCGGGCCATGCCTCTAGCACCGTTTGGTCCACCAGCGACGGGCTTCTTTATCACGAAGGGCGCTTATTTGTACCGGCCACATCTTCCCTGATTGAACCAATTATTGCATCTATTCATGACCTTACCCATGAAGGCGTCCAGAAGACTTGGCAACGCATTCGGCAGTTCTATGATTGGGCAAAGCAACGATCGACCATTGAGCTTTTTGTTGCTCGTTGCAAGGTATGTCAACAGCATAAAACCAGTACCCTCTCACCAGCTGGTCTTCTGCAGCCCCTTCCCATTCCGCAGCACATTTGGGCAGACATTTCCATGGATTTCATCACTGCTCTTCCCAAGTCGCAAGGCAAGACCTCTCTGTTGGTAGTGGTAGACAGGTTATCAAAATATGCCCATTTATGGCCTTCAAGCAACCAAAGCGCGCACCAACAATGGCCAAGCTTTTCTTTGATCAAGTGGTCCGGTTGCATGGCATTACGGAATCCATCGTCTCTGATCGGGATCCGATCTTCTTGAGTGCCTTTTGGCAAGACACATGTTTAGCGATCGCGGTACCACGCCGCTTCCATCCACGCGCACCATCCTCGGACGGATGGTCAAGCGGAGGTTGTCAACCGCACCATTGAAATGTACTTGCGGTGTTTGGCGGTCGACAATCCCTTCATGGACACATTGGCTTCCTTGGCGGAATTCAGTTATAATTCTTCATTTCACTCGGCGATCCGGATGACGCCATTTGAGTTGGTTTACGGGCGACCATCACCACCTCTTTTGCCGTACCACCAGGGCGCCTCGGTCATTGATTCGGTGGATCGACAATTGCTTGACCGCGACGTTTTGCTTCACCAGGCTCGCGACAACCTCCTTCGCGCTCAGAACCGTATGAAGCAACAATATGATTCGGGTCACCGGGAGGTGGAATTCTCTGTGGGCGCCTGGGTCTGGCTCCGGCTTCAGAAGCATCGACAGCTCTCCTGCAAGGCGGCCAGTATATAAACCGTCCCCGGGTTCTATGGCCCTTCTCATATCGGCTCGGATCGGCCTGTTGCCCTCTGACTTGCCTTACCAGAAGCAGCCCGCATTCACAATGTCTTTCATGTGTCCCTGCTGAAAGAATACAAGGGGGTTCCTCCAACTCAAGTTCCCCCTCTTCCTGAAGACCTGTCGCCAGCCCCTGCACCAGCTCAACCGATTCCTCATCAGCTCTTGGCTCAACGCTTTGTGAATGGCCGGCGTCAGGTATTGGTCCACTGGACAGGAGAGCCTGAGTCTGAAGCCACTTGGATGGATGCTTTGACATTGCGTCGGTCATTCCCCGATGTTGCGCTTGAGGACAAGCTTCATTTCGGGAGGCGATAATGTTATACCCTTTGACCGGGTATTCTCAGAAGTCCAGAGGAGAGTACGAGCAAGGGAAGAATTGGCGCCACAAAGCACAAGCAGATCGAGGCGCCAAGAGTCGAGGATAGATCTTGGTGGAATTTAGCCGCCGCAGATAAGTTTCCTCTTTTCATATTTAGCGCTTATACTCTTTCCTTCTTATTAGTCTTTCCTTTGTTACAATTCAATTAGATAAGATTCTATAATTGGTTGTTAGAGTCCAACCCCTACCAGTTTGTTGGGAGGGAGTCCTTTGAGGTTATTTAAGGAGAGGAATAAAGAAAGAAAAGGCATGCTTATTTGTGCCACAAAATCCAATATCAGGCGGTGGCGTCGATAACCGCCAACTTATCTTCCGCTGTGGCCACGCCGGCGACGGGGCAGCCTCGCGGTGCTCGTCCAGGCTTGCGGCCAGGCACTAGGGCTTACGAATCGGCTCACTCAGAGTCGGATCGTAACATAGGGCCACATCTCAATTATTTCGTAGTTAAAAAAGAACTGACAACCAAAAAAGTGACTGAAATATATTATAAGTGAATTGACTTACCTAATAATTCCAGGGTTTTCCCTACTTTTGCAAACAATACACATGTACTCATTGCACTCTGTTTCATCATATTGGGTTACTTCGGCCCACCTTGAAGTACAAGCCCCTTGAATCCCAATGGAATCACCATCTTCAATTGCCTTCGTGGCCTAGAGCAGGATCGAAAGAACATTACTGCAACTGACAGATTCCATTCCACCAAAGCAAAAACAGATGAAACAACACACGAGTGTAAAAAACTTGCTGCAAGACTTATTTGAGTACTACACTACTACCTCTTTGGAATGAATAGTAGAGCAAGGCCTATTTGGCGATTCTGGTACAAAACTTTGGCTGCAAAACAGAAGGTGGTCACAGAATCAGTCGGGCTACAGAGTGCATGCCCAGTGACATCAAGTGGCATCTATTTAGCTAAATGAAAATAAGCACTATGCAAGGATAAGCGAATTACTTTGAATACCCAGAAGTTTGCTCTCTAGCTTCCATTGCAGGGCTGCTTTCAGCCACATTACTTTGTGAGCACACATCAATAGGCTTATGTGGCTGTACAAAAATTGACAATACAACTTTTAAGCCCTCTAATACACAGGGAAGATGATAAGAGAAAAGTACAAGGGTGGTGTTACTAAAAATTATCAAACATAATAACCAGGTTGTTACAAAAAACTATCAAACATAATAATTAAAGGAACTAAAGTTGGTAAAAGACCATGCGAAGCATCCTCATCAGGTGGACATTGTGTCCATAACTGTTATAATAAAGCAGCTCGAGAGGCGGCATAAGACTTCCCAGGTGCAAACAAAGAGCAAATAAATGTATTATTGAAATATGTGTTCACTTCTAGTATGCTACTTAAGAGTTTAAGACCTACAAACGAAAAAAGAAGACAACAGCGCTACTTGAAGTAATGCCTTGATTTTATCAACATTAGAAACGCAGCACCAACACCTTACTAGTATAGAAGCTGAATGGTTGCACAAACCTCTGATATGGGATCAGAGTGCACAAACCTTGGAAATTTCACGTGAGGCAGAAGTATAGCCTTCCAAAAATTTATTGACACCCTCACTGAAATGTGCCTGGTTGTCTTGTTCTTGTGCATCATTTTCTTCATACCCCAAAACAGTGCCATTGTTTTCCATATGCACCTCAGAAGCATGTTCGTCATCCATTCTGAGAGGAGTAGCAAGAACTGCATAGCCAAAGTTAGATATAGAGATGCTGGATGATGGCATTAGGATGAAAGTCAAATATATCAGCACAACCCCCCTCCCCAAAAAAAAGCCATGTTTGTCATGAATTGTTGTGCCTAAGCTCATTGATAACAAGATGTGGACCATCTTGGAATTTAGAGCATGCAGCAGGCTAAAAAAGCTCATCCTAACAAAACTTGTCACAAGAATGCATCAAGCTTTACAAATTCAGCTAGCTAAGTGCACCTACATGGCATGCAGCAATAGAAAGGCCTCGAAGATGTCTGTTTGCAACAAACAGATCAACCGGGATAATGAAACGGGCAACTAAACAGTGAACTATCATAACAGCTGATTGAACAAGCAAGACATGAGTTAAAAATCATAGGGAAATCCAGTACCTGGAGATTCTGCTTTTTTTTCTGATGGCATGAAGAGTGCTTTATAGCTCTTTGTGTTTAGCCTTTTCTGCTTCTTCAATGGCCTGCTACCACTCTCAGTGCCATCATAATTATTCTTCATTGAGTTTTGTACATCAATTTGTCTTTTTGCGGTTTTCTTGGGGGTGGCCACTGGACTAGAATTTCCATTTGAATCGTTTGAAGCAGCAGAAGCTGAAACGGTATTGTTCTTCACTCGTTTGGACTTTCTTGCGATACTAGCCTTCCCTGTTGACTCTGCTACTCCTTTTAACTTCTTTGCTGATGATTTCGGGGTAGCATCCCTGCTGCTGCTGCTGCTGCCGCCGCCGCCACCGCCTCTTGCAGATTTCTGCAAAGACGGTGTAGAAAGTATGGCAGGTCTGGGAGTGGTTGCCACATTAGGTTTCTTTCCCCTTGTTTCTCGATTCGACCTCCTGAGGTTTGGTGTCTGCGTATCCCTTGATTCATGCGCAGATGAGCTTCTAGTCTCCCTTGCACCGGCGGACGAGGTTGGGAACGCTGTAGACTTGGGATCTTTTGCTTTGGCAGCGGCGCTGGCCTTCCTTGCGCTGGGACCAGCACCATTGTCCCCTTCTCCATCTTGATGTGCCCCTCCTGACCGTGTATTGGCCATCTGCTCCGCTTCAGTAGCAATCAACGTTTCACGTAGGGTACCTAGATTAGCGCAATCAGAAGCACTGGGATAAATTATTAAGTTGATGAATATGTTAACAGATAGTGAAGCAGTTTAATCTCATGAATTAAGCGCGTAAGCAGTGTGTAACAATTTGGAACCACACAGAAGATTTTGCTATCAACACGCATTGAATCTGCCGCATGCTGCGGACCTAACGTGGGTCATGGGGATTCAGTTGAAACCCCAAAAATTTAGGAAAATAAACTGCTACTAGTACTCCGCCACGGAGCGTACAAATCCGCAACAAACTCCATGGACTGACCTATCCATCCCAGAAAGAAAAATCTGGATGAGATTGCTCACAGAAAAGAAAGGATCCCCAAGACAAAGCTCACTCTTAGAACAACAATCGAAGCTAGAGCTTCCTTACCAGCGAAAGCAGAGATCAATCCACGCCCGGATGGATCTCCACTCCACGCCAGTCGGTAGAGCAGAGGAGGATGCCCACGAGATAAGAAGTCCTTCGCTTCGAATCGAGGTTGAGAAACGGGGAGCAATAGCCACGACGAGAATCGAGATCTCCGGAGAAGAGGAGAAGAGGAATGGGCTAGAAGTAGACCTCACCTGATCAAACGGCGGGGCCGGGCCGGGCCGGGCCGGGCTCAAAAAGCCTGAACGTAAAATGCCAGGCCCGCTGCAAGGTTAAAAAAAACGGCCGTAATCTTGAAAATCTCGGCCGAGATGTCGGATTGCTGCTGGGATGGATCTAAAATCTCGGCCGCCTAAAAAAATTTTAAAAAAATAAATTGCTACAATAATCTCAAAAATTTCGGTGAGATTTCGTCGAAATCTTGGTTTTTAACCGGTTTTTGACTTTTTAGGCCAGATTTGATACAATAACCCTTAAAAAAGTCATATCCCATGAAAATGTGTTGAAAAACCGAATTTTTGAGACACTTTAAAATTTTGACACAAACATTTTCAGATTTTTATAACATACATCAGGACCATCCAAAAAAAATTTCAATTTTCTAACATGGTTTGAATTATTTTTTATTTGGTTAATTTTTACCGGTAAGACTTTTTGAAAGACCATTTGAAGGTCTACCTGATGAGGACATCAAAACCAAGGATATGACTGCTGCCACTACTTCCACTCCGATGCATCGTCTTCATCGCTTACACTCGACGCACGCTGCGACATCTTTATCGTCAAAGGGCCTTAATCCAGAAGCTCAGCCTTTCAAGCCCATAACAAAGGACCAGCACGGCAGCACCTCAAGCACACACCCCGAGGATAGCCCACGCGCCAAGGAAGGCTCGTATGGAAGTCCAAGATGCCAAAAAACCCGGTTCGGCCATCCAGCAACACGCCAACTTCAAACGGGCGTAACTTGGGCTCTCGGACTCCGTTTTCAGCGTGCGACCACCCGTTGAAAAGCTTAGGAGATAAGCTTTCCAATGAATCCAGCCCCACCTCCAAATTCACTCCAAATTGACGGGAAAACACTGAACAATATCACATGCCAACTTTGTCAGGTGTTGCATCACCGTATTTTTGGATCCATGGCCCATGTATGGTTAGGATTGCGTGGTGGCCGACCCTAGGGTAGTGGCCTACCCTAATTTGGGCACCCCAATTCTGGTCTCCACCCTATATAATGCCCCAGCCGTCGTACGTTGTCGTTTAGGTTTTGTTGCGTGTGGTTGACCCCTTGTGTGTCCCTCCTTGTGTTCACGTGTGTCGACTAGACCACCCATGACGAGAGATGGAATCTCACCCTTGTTTCTTTGAGATTATTGGATTGAAATTGCTTTCACCTTGTTCTTGCATGTTCTCGGTTGCTGCAGGTATAAGGATCGATCAAGTCTTGATTCGGTTGATTGCCTCGTGTGGTGACATTGCGATTACTTGGTTACTAATCTTGTGGTTAGTAACCGATCCATCTACTCCGTACTACATCAAAACCGACGTATCGTTCTCATCAGAAGATCGGGCCGACCCTAGTGCGCATCAAGTGGTATCAGAGCGACGGTTGCTTGGTGAGAACACCCTTATCTTTGTTTAGTTCATCTTGTTCGTCCTAAAGTCCAGAAAAATAGCCCAAAAAATATGTTCATCGTGTGTTCGATCTAATCCGAGCCCCTTTTTAGCCTTTACTATTACTACCTAGTTTAATTCTTGTTGAATTTGCGTTGCATCATCGTGTCGTTGCTAGTCTTAGCGTTTGATGTTTAGAGTTTCGAGTTCTATTCACGTTTTCGTCATAGCGTCGTGTTCTTCATGAGTCTGCTTGTGTTGCCATCTTCATCCCGCAAACCTGAGAGCCTCCCACCAGAACGCCCCAAATTCCACCACGCAAAATCAAACCGAGTAGCCCACGTTTTCCCTATCCAGCTCTGTTTTCTCCTTCCAATCTGTGTTCCCCCAAAACTCACCGAAGTTTCTCATATATAGCTAAGCGCATACACCTTGCCATATAACTCATCCGAACCGAGAAGGAATCGAAGTCCTCCTCCTACCTTCTTGGGAATTGGTCGGCCCTTACCATATAACTCATGCCTCTACCTTTAAAGCTGGTCTATTTTTACCTTAACAGCCGTCCCACCCAGCATATCTCATCCTGGTTATTAGGGATTTCCACCGACGTCCTTTTCCAGGATAAATCGTTCAAGTCTTTCCTTCCATAGCTCGGTTGAATAAAAAAAAAGAAACCAAAGGGGTAAATCTGAGCCGAACCATCTCTCTGCTCTCTCCACGCTATCTTGTTGCACTTGGCCAATCCGTCAAATTTTGGTGCACAAATCAAAGTCTAGAGAGAGAGTATCTTTTAATTACCTTTATACCTCTAGTTAAAAAAAAGGTGTGTGTGGTGAGTGTTGTTTGAAGTCCTTTTGAGTATGTTGTTCAGTTTTAGGGCTCCCTCAAAAGAATTCAAAAAAATCAAAAAAAGGGAAGAAAAAAGGAGGAGCCCCAACTGCTTGCTTTGTGTTGAGGACGTTCTCATTGCGTTTTTGTGGCATCGTTGGTGATTAGGCTCCCTTCTCTAGCACGGTCTAGACTAGGACCAGCACAGTACTGCCGTTGAACATTCTTTCAACTTGTTTTGGCTAGTGTGCTTCTAGTTTTTCCTTTGCTACAAATAATACCTGTCCAAGCTTCAACCACAGGAAAAGTACCTTGCAAACGCTTTGTCACCCCTGAGTGCAGGTTACTATCATTATCCGATTAGACCTTGACAAGCTACAGAGTAAGAACTAGTAAGAACTTAGTGTTAGCTTGAGCGTGTGAGATCCTCCACTGCCCATATATTAGTAGTCTATAGGAACTAACTTTCTTGTGAGTTCTCTGTTTGTTGCTCCTAACCATGGCAGGTATTCCAAGCAATCATGGGAGCAACGTCGGCAGTGGGAGTGAACATGAGGACCCCCTCACACCAAAAGAATGGCGTTGGGTCACTCATTTCAAGAGGATGCACAATCAGCATGAGATGCGAACTTTTGACACTCTTGATGCGATTCAGGCGCAATTGGCACCCCTCACTGAGCTTCAAGCACAGCTAGCACAACTTCTTCAAGAAGCTGCCCCCAACAATGGTGCCGCTAGTCATGCTTTGGGCCAACGCGGCGCGCCACTGGTTATCCCTGCTCCTTTTAATGGGGTGGATCAAGAGAACAACTATGCCGCCAACACCGAGGACGACTACATGGTACATGTGAACAACGACCGACCTCATCGTCGACTCCGCAATAACAGGCAAGATATGATTAGAAATCAACATGATCAAAGGGAAGAACGTGATGATCATATGGCAAAAATGAAATTTACTATGCTTCCTTTTGATGGTACTTATAATCCTGATGTTTATCTAGATTGGGAGTTGGCAGTAGATCAAAAATTTTCTTGCTATGACTTCTCTGGGCGTAGAAGGGTTCGCGCTGCCACTAGTGAATTTATTGGTTTTGCATCTATTTGGTGGAAAGAACTTTGTAGAGCCAACCGTGATGTATCTGCAACTTGGGATGGGTTGAAGCGTGCCATGAGAGCTAGATTTGTTCCTACATACTATGCTCGTGATTTATTGAATAAAATGCGACGCTTTAATCAAGGTGATAAAACGATTGAGGAATATTATCAGGGATTGTAAATTGGCATATTGCACTGTGGATTAGAAGAGAGCGAAGATGCGAAAATGGTTAGGTTTTTGGGTGGGCTTAATCGAGAGATACAAGACATACTTGATTATAAAGAATATAATTCTATCACTCATTTGTATCATCTTGCTTTGAAAGCAGAAAGGGAAGTGCAGGGTCGATGATGGACGACGCGAGGTAATCTTGGAGGCTCTTCCACATCTAAGTCGATCCACATCCAAACAAAGGTGACATCTTCTGCTCTGGGACATACGCCTTCACCTGTTGCCCATGTCTCCCCTACACCGACACACCTTTTGGAGTCAAGTAAATCAGCTACAAAACAAGCTCCAGTGAAGAGTGCATCATCCGTTGCATCTACTGGTCAGACAAGAGAAGTACAATGTTTTCGATGCAAGGGACATGCCATGTGATGCGTGATTGTCCAAACCAACGTGCTCTAATAATACGAGAAAATGGTGAGTACTCTAGTGCTAGTGACATTGACGAAAATGAATATGCTTTGGTTGTCACTAACACTGCAAAACAAGAAGAAGAGATTTGCGATGCTGCCTCGGCAAAGAAGTATCCAGCTCTTGTTGTCACACGAGCATTGCATGTGCAACCCACACGTGATAAGCCAAATCAACGCCATACCATCTTCCAAACAAAGTTTGTAGTCAATGAACGAGCAGTGCATGTTATTGTTAATGGTGGTAGTTGTAACAATCTTGCTAGTGTGGATATGGTCGAGAAGCTTGGCTTGGCCACAAGTCCGCTACAACAACCATACGAGATTGAGTGGTTCAATTCTAATGGTAAGGTTAAGGTAATAAAAACCATTCGAGTACCTATTTCTATCGGTTCATATCATGATCATATTGTTTGCGATATTGTACCCATGGATGATTGTTCTCTTTTGTTGGGTAGACCGTAGATATATGATATAGATGCCACACATCATGGTAGGACCAATCAATACACTTTCATGTTTAAGGGAAAGAAAATAATTTTGGAACCAATGACGCCTGCTAAGTTACTTAAGGTTGCTACACAACATGCTAAGAGAGAGCACGATAGTAATGACACTAAAATGAAGAGTGTAGCAAAAGAGTTAAATTCACCTAAAGCAACAAGTGATAAATCTGATCACAAATTAAAAAGTGTTGTTTTGTTAGCTACCAATGTTATTGCGCATGATGGCATCATTATAAGTTTGCAACCATCTGATTCTTTTCCTCCTGTTGTCACTAATCTTTTGCAGGAACATGAGGATTTGAGGATGACTCCAATTCAAGAAGGGGAGGATGATGAGGCTATCAAACCTAAGGATATGACCGCTGTCACTACTTCCTCTCCGACTGCACCGTCTTCATTGCCTACACTCGATGCTGCGACATCTTCGTTGCCAAAGGGTCTTCATCTAGAAGCTCAGCCTTTCAAGCCCATAACAAAGGACCAGCACCTCAAGCACACACCCTGAGGACAGCCCACGCGCCAAGAAAGGCTCGTATGGAAGCCCAAGATGCCAAAAAGCCCGGTTCAGCCATCCAGTAGCACGCCAAATTCAAACGGGCGTAACTTGGGCTCCCGGACTCCGTTTTCAATGTGCGATCACCCGTTGGAAAGCTTAGGAGATAAGCTTTCCAATGGATCTAGCCCCACCTCCAAATTCACTCCAGATTGATGGGAAAACACTGAATAATGTCACATACCAAATCTGTCAGGTGCTGCATCATCGTATTTTTTTGGCCCATGGCCCATGTATGGTTAGGGTTGCATGGTGGCCGACCCTAGGGTGGTGGCCTACCCTAATTTGGGTGCCCCAAGTCTGGTCTCCACCCTATATAATGCCCCAGCCGTCGTACGTTGTCGTTTAGGTTTTGTTACGTGTGGTTGACCCCTTGTGTGTCCCTCCTTGTGTTCGTGTGTGTCGACTAGACCACCTGTGACGAGAGACATAGCCTCACCCTTGTTTCTTTGAGATTATTGAATTGAAATTGCTTTCATCTTGTTCTTGCATGTTCTCGGTTGCAGTAGGTACAAGGATCGATCGGGTCTTGATTCGGTTGATTGCCTCGTGTGGTGACGTTGTGATTACTTGGTTGCTGATCTCGTGGTTAGTAGCCGATCCATCTACTCCGTACTACAACAAAACCAATGTATCGTTCTCATCAGAAGATCACGCTGACCCTAGTGCGCATCACTACCCACATTTGTGATGAGTAATTGATGGTAGTTAAGCTTGTGGTGCACAAGTTTGACTTTGATCAGTTTGTAAACTGGTTAGGACTAGTTGTAAACTAGTCGGGGCAGTTTGTGAACTGGTTGGAAAAGATTGTAAATTAGCCAGGATAAATTATGTATCATTCTGGCTATTTGCTTATTTGATTACATATATGTTGGACATTGCTACGTGATGGATTTCCTTGTCTATGATGGTTGCAGGATATCAGAGCTTAGTCATGGTGAGGCAGAGGAGATCGGGACTAGATTGGGGGAACTAAGGTCTAAACGGTCAAGGTGTCGCCAAAGATAACTAAGGTTTGGGTGTAGCTACAAGCTGAGAAGACAAAAATGGATGATATGCTAACTTGAAGCTGTTTGGATCAAGGAGAGCCGTTAGATCACAGTCCAGAGGATAGAGTAGCGGGTCAAGTTAGTGTGCTTTGAAAAGCGTGCAAGACCTATTATGTTATTGAGTTTCGGGTCAATCCATGTATGGTTATGTGAGTTTAATCCCAACTCTTGATAAGATTCCTTCTGGGCGAAAGGAGTTATCCAAGGGTGGGGTTTACTCCTAGTGTGCTATAAATAGAGGGGGAGAAAAGCACAATATCTTAGCATAGTATTTTACGCAGTTATCTTTTAGGATCGTATTGTGTATGATCATATCCGCTCTAATTTTTGTGAGAAGCACAAATCCTTCACAATCTATGCAAATTTTATGAAATACAATATAATTTTTCTGAAACCCCTACCAAAACACTCGTTCCAAACAAATTTCTAGTCCATAACCATTCATAGTAGGAGTACATCTTGTCTCCTATTTTAAAAACGTATTTGACCATATGTCATATGGAGTTTGATCTTTCTAAAATTCAGATAGTTCCATAAAAATATCTAGATACTTTAGATATTTTATTTGAAGGAATTTGATGGTGCCAATTATCATGAATATAGTGGTTCATAAATTTATAAATAGTCCTTTGAATAAAAAATATACATCATTTGTAAGAGTTGATTTTGGTTTGCAAATATTTACATTTTATTTTTGAAGCCATATGCTCAACAAAATGTTCATGTTAATTGTTTTTCAAAGCAATATGTACTAATTCATTTTCTATGTGTAAAAAAATATCATTTAATATGCTAACATATAAAATAAGAATAGAAAACAAGGTTAGAATTAATATCTATTTAAGAATAAAATGCACACTTATGTTGTCATCTGAAGTTGTAATAGTTTTATTCTAAAAAACTTGTAATTATTTTATCACTAAATAAAGTATTAGTATTAGCTTATTACTTCAAATGTAGCACAATGTAATTAGCGAACACCTATTCATAAAATCCTAAATCTGCCACTATGCTGCACTAACCTAAACACTCGACCGGACACACTATTTCCCTTAAAACACACAATAGCCGCAGGGCGGACTTAAACGTAGTGTGCATGGGGGTTCAGTTAGTTGAACCCCCAAAAAATCTTGGAAAATAAACTGCATGCACACCTTGGGTACAAACTTACATCGATCTTGCGCGCTGAAGAAGAAGAACCTAATCGAATGAACCATGGATGGATTAGGTTATTAGAGCACCACCACACAACAAACAAACCAGTAAACTAACCAAACTGGGAGAATGAAATATTTGGATTCAATTGCGAACTCGTAGAACAAACAAGCTAGGGTTCCTTACAAGCAAAAGAAGATATCAATCCAAGCCACTGTCGAGAGAAAGGCTTCAGGTCTGGCCTCTCATGCTCAGTCGTCAGCGGTGAGGTCACTGGTGACAAGGCATAGCAAATTTGGGAGGAAAACAGTCGTCAGCGGTGAGGTCACTGGTGACAAGGCATAGCAAATTTGGGAGGAAAAAAAGAAGAGCAAAAAGATTGGGAAGCCAACAATTTGGGGGAGAAGTCGGAGAAGAGGGAGAACACGCTATAGGAGAGGGAAGAATAGTGGAGCTATGGAGGTACATTCTTTTCAATGAATTGGCTCATACAGGGACTTTGGTAGCATTTTTCTTTAAGCTGCTTTTTAGATTTCTAAGATAAAAAATAGTTGTAGTTTTGTTACTAGATACTTTTTAGCAAATAGCTAATTTGCATCCCCAATAAGTTACAAAAGCATGTCATATAGTGATTTTGGTTTTTGCTAGTTATATGTGATTTTTAACTTATGCCAAAAGTCATTTAAAAGCTGACTTGTTTTGATGGGGACGGGTGATCCCGATCTTTCGGTGAGATGATGATACGTCGATTTGGGGGTGTTGATGGCACCGAATCAAGGGCTTCCTACCAATAGGTCGGGAGCTTCACAATCGCAATGCCAATCCACACAGATACAAGATCCAAACGATCAATTGTTCCTGCAAGAAATCGAGAACCCGCAAGAACAAAGCATGAAGCAATCTGATAAGATAGTATTGAAATCAAAGAAACAAGTTGAGGTTCTGTTTTCTCGGCTCAAGGCGGTCTAGTCGACACGCGCAAACACGAGGAGGGACGCACACGGGGTCTACCAAACACAACAAAACCTAGATGACAACGTACGACGGCCGGGGCATTATATAGGGTGGAGACCAGACTTGGGATGCCCAAATTAGGGTAGGCCACCACCCTAAGGTCGGCCACCATGCAACCCTAACCATACATGGCCCATAGGCCCAAAAATAAGGTGGCGCAGCACCTAGAATTTCTGTCTCGTGAGATTGTTCTGTGAATTCCCGTCTCTCTAAGAGGAATTTAGCATTGGGACCAGATCCATTGGAAAGGTTATCTCGTTACCTTTCAAACGAGTGGTCGCACGCTGAAAACGGAGTCCGGGAGCCCAAGTTATGTCCGTTTGAAATACTGCTGCTCTGGATGGCCGAACCGACTCGGCGACGAACTGGGCTTGATCTTGGGCCTTCCTTGGCGTGTGGGCTATCCTCGATGGGTGTTCTTGACGTGCTGGTCCAGCAAAGGTGGGTGGAAAGGCCTTGCTTCAGGATTGAGCCCTCCAGCGTTGTAGACGCAAGTGCGATCGTGAGGGAAGAAGGGCAGCGATTGTATCCTTGGTTGTGATGTCCTCATCATCCTCCCTTCTTGAATTGGAGTCGTCCTCGACTCCTTCCTATGCTCTGCAAAAGGTTAGTGACAACAGGAGACAAAGAAACAGATAATGGCAATGGTTCTATACTGTCTATGTTATCTTGTGAGAGAACTTTTGTAGCCAACAATACTTTACCCTTCATCTTAAGATTAGATTTTTGAGCAACTGGTGTAGTTGAATGGGTTGATTTATTAGCTACACTTTTAATTCCACTCTCTTGTTCTCTTTGAGCTCTTTTAACATCAATGCTTCTTAATTCCGTAGGGCTCATAGGTTTCAAAACAATTTTCTTTTTCTTATACAAGAAAGTATACTCATTGGTCCTACCATGATGTATAGCATCCATATCGTAGATCCAAGGTCTACCCAATAAAAGAGAGCAAGCATCCATGGGTACAACATCGCAAACAACATTATCATGATAAGAACCAATTGAGATAGGTACTTGAGCAGTTTTAGTTACTCGAACCTTATCATTGGAATTGAGCCATTCAATTTCATCTTTGTTGAGGAAGTGGATTTGTGGTCAAGCCAAGCTTTTCGACCATGTCGACACTAGCAAGATTGTTGCGCTACCTCCATCAACAATGACATGCACAAATAGGCTCATTCACCACACATCTTATGCGGAAGATAGTATGGCGTTGATTTTGTTCATCGCGCGCAGTTGTGCGCTAAGTACACGCGATGTGACAATAAGAGCCGGATATTTCTTGGATCTTTGCAGGTGATAATCTCTTCTTCTGGCTCTGCAGTGTTAGTGGCAACAAGAGCATATTCATTTTCATCAATGTCACTAGCACTAGTGTACTCACCATTTTCTCGGATGATTAGAGCACGTTGATTAGGGCAGTCTCGCATCACGTGCCCCATTCCTTTGCACCGAAAGCATTGTATTTCCCGCGTCCGACCGGTGGAGGCAACTGAAGAAGCACTCTTGGCGGGTGCTTGAAGTGTGGCCGACTTGTGTGCCTCCGGAATGCGTGTTGGCGTCGAAGTAGTTGGAGCAATGGTGTAGGTGCACGTCCGGTATGGAAGATGATGTCTTGGTATGGATCTAGACCGACTTGGATGTGGAAGAGCCTCCAACATTACCTCGCGTTGTCGATCGTCGACCTGCACTTCCCTTCGCTTTCAAAGCAAGATGGTACAAGCGAGTGATAGAATTGTATTCTTTATAATCAAGTATATCCTGTATCTCTCGGTTAAGCCCACCCAAGAACCTAGCCATTTTTGCATCTTCACCCTCTTCTATCCCACAACAAGAACATGCCAATTTGCAATTCTGATAATATTCCACAATCGTCTTATCACCTTGATTAAAGCGCGCATTTTATTCAATAAATCACGAGCATAGTATGCGAGAACAAATCTAGCCCTCATGACACGCTTTAACCCATCCCAAGTTGTAGGTACATCACGGTTGGCTCTACAAAGTTCTTTCCACCAAATAGATGCAAAACCAGTAAATTCACTAGTGGCAGCGTGCACCCTTCTACGCTCAGAAAAGTCATAGCATGAAAATTTTTGATCTACCGCCAACTCCCAATCTAGATAAGCATCAGGATTATAAGTACCATCAAAAGGAAGCATAGTAAATTTCATTTTTACCATAGAATCATCACGTTCTTCCCTTTGATCATGTTGATTTCTAGCCATACCTTGCCTGTTATGGCGGAGTCGACGATGATGCCGGTCGTTGTTCACATTCACCCTGTAGTCGTCCTCGGTATCGGCGGCGTAGTTGTTCTCCTCTTGATCCACCCCGATTGAAGGAGCAGGTGGAGCACTGCGTTGGCCCAAAGCATGACCAACGGCACCATTGTTGGGGGCAGCACCTTGAAGAAGTTGTGCTAGCTGTGCTTGAAGCTCAGTGAGAGGTGCCAACTGCGCCTGAATCGCATCAAGAGTGTCACGAGTTCGCATCTCATGCTGATTGTGCAGCCTGTTGAAATGAGTGACCCAACGTCGTTCTTTTGGCGTGAGACGGTCCTCATGTTCACTCCCACTGCCAACGTTGCTCCCATGATTGCTTGGAATACCTGCCATAGTTAGTAGAAACAAAGAAACTTCACACAGATATGAAAGCTCCTATGAACTACTAGGTGGTATGAAGTGGCAATCCTCACACACACTCAAGCTTCTACCAAGTTCTTACAAGTCCTCGATGTGGCAAGCGATTGCAAATTCCGGAACCTGTGTGGTTAGAAGATGGTGGAGCTTGGACAGGCAATAATATGTAGCAAAGGAGAAACTAGTACCACTGAACCAAAGTAAGTGAAAAAGTCGTTCAAAATCGATTGCAATCTTTGGTCCTAGGCTAGACCGTACTAGAGACGCGAGCCTAATCACCAACGATGCCACAGAGATGCAATGAGAACGTCATCAACACAAAGCAAGCAGCTAGGGCTCCTCTTTTCTTTTCTTTTTCTTTTTTTTGTGGGAGCCCCAAAACTGGATAACAGACTCAAAAAGGACTCCAACAATGCTCACCACACACCCTTTTTTTTTGACCAGGGGTATAAAGGTAATTAAAAGATACTCTCTCTCTCTCTGATCTTTGGTTTGCAATTGATCTAGTGCGGCTTTTGAAGATTGCACTTGCCTTTTTTTTCTTCTCTGATTTGGTGCCGCCCGAGGAGTAGTCGCCGAAACGGTTAGCGACCGATTCTCACGGTGGGCGAGCACTTTCGGCGACCAGTTTTTGCGAGAGGGGCGATCGGCGACCAGTTTTTGCAGAGGCGGCGATCAGGCGACCGGTTTTGCAGAGGGCGAGCACTCGGCGACAGAACGCAGCTGGCGAAGCACTTCGGCGACCACGCCAAGCGATGGCGAGCACTTTCGGCGACCAGAACGCACTGCGGGCGAGCACTTTCGAGAAGCGAAGCGAGCACTTTCGGCGACCACGCCAAGCGATGGGCGGCGATCTTCGAGGGGTAGTACTCTCCCGACTTTGGTGATCGCCGAAGACCACTCGGATAGGAAAAACAAATCAGGGAAATTCGCGACCCAATCTGATCTACTAACAGAGACCGACTCCAATTCGAATGCAATTGTGACAAAACGTGACTCGAACTCGAAACTCTAAGGGACTAAACTCTAAAACCAGCAAAGACATGATTATGCAACCGACGATTCAACAAACCAAGAACAAGTAGTAAAAGTTAGGGCACAAAGTAGCTTGGACGGAGGGACAAATCTTATTTTTGTGGGGCAATTTTACGGACTCTAGGTAGAAAACGAAATTGAGGAAGATCTCACCGAGCAACCTTGAGCTCGATACCACTTGATGGGGACGGGTGATCCCGATCTTTCGGTGAGATGATGATCGTCGATTTGGGGGTGTTGATGGCACCGAATCAAGGGCTTCCTACCAACAGTCGGGAGCTTCACAATCGCAATGCCAATCACACAGATACAAGATCCAAACGATCAATTGTTCCTGCAAGAAATCGAGAACCCGCAAGAACAAAGCATGAAGCAATCTGATAAGATAGTATTGAAATCAAAGAAACAAGTTGAGGTTCTGTTTCTCGGCTCGGACGGTCTAGTCGACACGCGCAAACACGAGGAGGGACGCACACGGGGTCTACCAAACACAACAAAACCTAGATGACAACGTACGACGGCCGGGGCATTATATAGGGTGGAGACCAGACTTGGGATGCCCAAATTAGGGTAGGCCACCACCCTAAGGTCGGCCACCATGCAACCCTAACCATACATGGCCCATAGGCCCAAAAATAAGGTGGCGCAGCACCTAGAATTTTTGTCCTGTGAGATTGTTCTATGAATTACCGTCTCTCCAAGAGGAATTTAGCATTGGGACCAGATCCATTGGAAAGGTTATCTCGATACCTTTCAAACGAATGGTCGCACGCTGAAAACGGAGTCCGGGAGCCCAAGTTATGTCCGTTTGAAATACTGCTGCTCCTGGATGGCCGAACCGGACTCGGTGTAGGGTCGAGGATGCGCCTAGAGGGGGGGTGAATAGGCGTTTTACAAAATTAATCGCTCTCTAATCAATTCGCTCTAATACACCCCTAAGTCAAAACCTAATCAAAGATATATGCGGAAGCGATAAATAGGTTTTGACAATTTAAAGCCTAAATCAACTAGGCTTACTAGTGCTCTATCTAAATTAAGTCTCTACACTAGAATTGCTAAATTGAACAATCAATTAATACTAAGCAATTCTAATACATTCAAGCAATCAATAATATGCACAAGGTAAATACTTGAAAGTAAAGAGACAAGGGACAACCGATGTTTTTCCGTGGTGTTAGGAGACTTGCTTGTCTCCCTAGTCCACGTTGAGGCTAGCCCACACTTGGACCGGCTCCCTCGAGCACCGCCTCTTTCCACTAGTCGTGGTTTTCACGCTCGTAGTAGGCTCAACCCGAACCTTCATAAACTTCGCCGGGCTTCTCACACCTCGAGAGCTCCGCGCGACGACGCCTCGCTGCCTCTAGGAGTCGGCAACCTCCAAGAGTAACAAGCCGCTCCTTCGCTTGAACTTCACCGGCACAACGAATCGCTCCTCAGTGATCACCAAGTGCAACACATGCACAAGGCCTCCTCAAGTGCAACACATGCACAAGAGGTACCCAAACCACTTCCTAATTGCAACAAATGCAATTAGTCTCACTCTTAAGCTCAAGAGGCAAATGGAGAAGAGCAACACATGCACACAACTCCCACACCCTCAATAATGCCAGCAACCTTGCCCCCAAGCCCCCCAAGGGGTCCTTTTATAGCCCACAAAGAAAAACTAGCCGTTGGGGGCAAGAATCCAGAAAAACGGCCAAAATCCGGTCGGACCGGACCTCACCCGGTCCGACCGGTCCTCACAGACCAACGGTCGGAAAACCGACCGTTACTCGGCAGGTCCGACCGCTTGCACTCGGTCTAACCGGACGGCGGCCAACCGACCTCCGGCGGTCCGACCGCCTCCACAAATGAGCCAAAACACGCAAAAAAGCGCTCTCTGAAAACACGCGCGGTCGGACGGCGGTCCGACCGACGCCGGCCGCACCGACCCCATGCCGTCGCACCGCCACCTCCACCGCAAAAGCACGACAAACCGGAAAAAACGCAAAGATCGAAAAACTCACACATGGTGCGGCCGGTCCAACAGCGTCTTGGCGGTCCGACCGGACCGGCCGGTCGCACCGCCGCACCAGCCGCTGCGCCTCACACCGGAAAAGTCGGGCCGAAGGGGCGGTCCGATCGCCGGCCGGTCCGACCGGACCAGGCGGTCCGACGCTCTAAGCAGACTTGGCTCCAGAAACTTCCAAATAATTTTCCGGAAAACCAAATGCACTTCTTTGAGCCTCAAGGATGATCAACACATGATCATTTACCCGAGCAAAACACATTTGCACCAATTCAACTCATGCTCAAAGAATTCGACCAAATTCACGAAAACACATTTCGCCGACAATTCAAAATCTATTTGCAAAACGTATTAAGTAAATCAAACTCGAGTTTATGAGATTAATCCCCTAACCATGTGAAGGTCAACACAAGACCGGTCAACTTGCCAACACCGTTGCAAGCCCCACTCCTGCGCTCTCGGGATTAGGACTCATAAACCTCGGTTTATTCGCTGCAACTGAACTTGCAAATAGCATAATAAATACATTTCATGCTTGAGCACTACTCTTTGCAACACATGCAAAAGTCTAGCTCCAAGCAACATCAAATCAAGGTGCATGAACTCTCTAATTGCAACACATGCAATTCTCTAGTCATGCAACACCAAAACCAAACTTCACACTAAAACCAAATCACATGTATGAGCTCTCTACTTGCAACACATGCAAGCCTCTAGCTCCATACAAACACACAACACTTAAATCATGCTTGAGCTCTCTCCTTTTGCAACACATGCAAAACTTAGCTCCAAGCAACACCAAGGTTTTATAAAGATTTGTTTCGAACCAAAACGTGAAGCTTCAACTAATGCAACACATGCAAAAGTGAACTCCACGCAAAAGCCAACGCATTAGCTTATCCTATTTGCAACACATGCAAATCAAAGCATAATGCGAAAACCAAATGCATATACTCTTTCATCTTTGCAACACATGCAAATCAGAGCATAATGCAAAACAACCAAGCATAGGCTTAACACATTTGCAACACATGCCAAATGGTTAACCCATATGCAAAAACCAAATCCAAATGATTTGAGCTTGAGTGAACGCGGAAATGAGATCATCAACACATGATGAAGCTCAAGCAAAGGGAACGACCCCTCTTAATAGTACGGCGATAAAACTTTAGACTCAAAGACTACAAAAGTCCTTAGCCTATCTAGTTATACCTTCGCCGCCGCACGCAAGCAATCCCCTTTGGGGTCTTTATGATTGACACTTGATATTCCCCCGGGATTTCACTCGACTCCTCTTCGGGATCCACTCTTGACGCCCATCAACACATGATGCCGTCCTTGTCCCGTTCTCATCCATCATTTGACCTAACTCAATCACAACTCATAAACATAGTTAGTCCAAGATACATGATTGTCTCAATTATCTCTTGCACTCCATTAACACATAATGGATGCCTTTAGATCAATTGAGCACAACCTAAATCAATTTGAATGATTTATATGTGTCTTAAAATGCGATAATGCAACTCATGCTTTATTATACTTAAGAGCTATTCATTTGTCCTTAATTAATCAAGGAACACCATCAACACATGATGAATTATTCTTTAATGTTTAATGAGACAAATGAACTCAATTTAAATTATCATTTAAATTGATATGAGTATATATTAACTACACAAGTTTTCATATACTCATGTTGATGAAAGGTAATGATCCATTTTATGTAAATTGTATGGAAATGATCATTACTCTAAATCATCAACTATAGAATAAACTCCACATGTATATGTGTATAAATGTGATTGACTTGGATATAATATGCACATACTTACTTTGATCATATTGGAGTATATCCCATATTACCATGAGTATACTTATAACTAGGCAATTCAAATATATACTCAATGATTTAGTTTCTTTGTCTTGATCCTTATGTGTATCAATAAGAATCGATCAATACAAAGAAACTATCAAGTTAAACCACGAACTCCCCCTAAGTGTGTGCATCCATGTAATATATGGATTAGGAAACATGATGCACATTTTGTGGTTAATATTGATGGGGACATTCATATTTTAACTTGACTCCAAAGTATGCAACTAATATTAAGATGAATATGCAAACATACCTTGGGTTTTCCATTTTTCCATGCGATGAGACTAAACAAAGATATTCTAATCAAACAAGTTAGTCTCGATATAAAATTGACATTAATAACAATATCGCATTAGGGATAAGCAATATTGAATTTGTCATTAATACAAGATTAGATTTGTCATTAACACCAAAACCATAACTAATGAAGGTTGAACTTACACTCGGCGATTTAACCGGGCTTGATCTTGGGCCTTCCTTGGCGTGTGGGCTGTCCTCGATGGGTGTTCTTGACGTCTTTGGTCGATAAAGGTGGGTGGAAAGGCCTTGCTTGAGATTGAGCCCTCCAGCGTTGTAGAGCAATAGCGATCGTAGGGGAAGAAGGGCGCAGTTGTATCCTTGGTTGTGATGTCCTCATCATGTTTGCTAGGCTTACTGGCCTTTTGAAAGCTGAAACTAGTTCTAAGCCCCCAAACAAAGCCATAGAAGCACCATCACTCTATATATTGTGGGCCCACCAAAAAATTTGCCATGGTGACACATTTCATGATTCGGGTAGGATTTAAGTTAACTAGACCTGTACAAAATGATAAATGACACTACCAACAACTGTCTCTATTACAACAACCTGTGATACTTAATTCATCCAACCACATGCTTTAATCCTTTGTCTACTCACTTACGTGGAGTAAAAGTGTTCAAACAATCATGAAAGCATCCACAATTCAGTGAATTCCCAATTCTATTGGAGGTGGAATTGTATCTTACACAAACCATAGAACATGAACATATATTTCTGAATATTGAAGACTTGATTACAAAGAAGAGAATGCCCTCCTTTTATAGAGTTTCGGTTTGCTACATTATGATAGTTGCTATAGGAGGTTGATACTACTGCTACAGTGCAAAAATCCAATTTGGATTCAAGTTCTATGAAGCCATTTTTCTGTCATCTGTGCAAACTTAGGCAAACCCAATTTGGATTTGAGTACTCTAAAATATCGAGCTATTTTTCCACCTTCTGTTTAGACTTGGGCAAACCCAATTTGGATTTGAGTTCTTAAAATATCGATTGTTTTTTCGTCTTCTGTTCAGATTTAGGTAAACTCGATTTGGATTTGAGTTCTCTAATATATATTTGTGCAATGTTCAAGCATAGCAACAAGAAAAGCACAAAGGCATTAAAGAGGTAGGTATCATCCGTATGTGGCTACCACCATTAGCGACGTGCGTGGTTCATACACCTTGCTCTGACCATACCGTAGCCCTACTCCATCAACTAGCTCCACCGCCTCCTTGTCTCCTCCGTGAGTGTATCCCTCAACCTAATGACATCATCCACCGCGCGTGAGCTTCAGCAGCACCGCCAGCCTATCTCGCCGCCTACCACCGACGATCTGTCCTTGTGCTGCATCGACAAGATCAGGAAAGTCACCTAGCACCTCCACTCAACGGATCTGCAAGAGAGGCAAGAAGCGATGGGGTTATATAGATTCAGCAACTAAGGAGATGTCTATGGAATCCAGATTAAGAAATCATCGAATAAGGAAGACAACAAAAAGGAAAAGAGGCGAGAAGAGACCCAACTCCATGAATTGGAGTTCTGCTTCCTTCGGAAAGGAATCAATCAATCCAATTCGAAAAGCACTAGGAGCAATCGCCGCCGATTCGAATACTATATCAATAGGAGAAAGGAAAGCAATAGATGAGTCATGCATATTCATTTATCTCCCACGACAGGATGATCCAATCCAATCTACCAAGGTGGCCACTGCTCGCTTCCCACTCAGCCACGTGAGTGCGCACACATGTCGGGGTGAGGGTGGAGAACGGACGTACCACCACCAACTCCTAATTAGAATTAGTAGAGATAAATATAACAAAAGATTACTTAAGAAAAAGATTCACTGTTGATATTTGATACGTCTTAGTAATTCTTTTAAATTAATTAAAAAATAAACCGAAAGGTGCTAGACGTGTGCATATCTGTATCACTTATCCTCTCCCTTTAGTCCAAGGACACACCTCTCGATGGGGGATATTTAACTATTTACCATCCTTATGAGTGGCCACTCTTCAAATACCAGTTTTAGAATGTTCATAACACATTTGCCACCGGAGAAAGAAAGATGCTACATTTTTGCCATTTTGGCCGACATGGCACGTCACGCCCCCTCGCCACCATGGATTCTGCGAATTACAAGTTAATTTATGGGATTTCAAGGCTCTGACACACCATTAGCAGTTATCACTATGATTTGTTCTGTTGCTAGTTAGACTGTTCTACATTATGTGAAAACAAATAGCTTCATATACTGAAGGGCATACCTCAAAAGGTTGGTTATATTATCAACTGTTTTTGCTGATACTGTTCTTCTATGCGTACTCTTGTGTTTCCTTCAGAATATGCACCATATTATCAGAATTACCTTGCAGCATATTAAATATCTATTATATCCCAACTTCACAGGGAGAGTATATTCTTACCTGAGAAGAGACACCTCCTTTCATGTAGATCAGCTTTATTACCAACCAAAACCATAATAATATCAGGACTACCATGTTTTTGAAGTTCCCGCAGAACAGAAAAAAAATGAAGATGAAATTCTGAAAATACTGCATTTAAACTGGAACAAAAAAAAGTTGAAAATATAACGGACTTCACACCACTAAGATCCAGTATATCATCATTCCCACAAAATAAAGATCCAATATATCATCACTTAATCAAGTTGATATTAATGAAATGAAATTTGTGAGGTGCTAGTAAAATTAATTAGCATGAACTTAGATTGTGTTAACTTCTAATGCTCAAGGGTAATTCTTTGAACAGAAGCTGATAGTATCCAACACATTTGTAATCTTTCTTTCGCACAATCCACGGTGGCGAGGGGCGTGGCGTGCCACGTCGGTCAAAGTGGCAAAAATATAGCATCTTTTTTTCTCCGGTGGTAAATGTGTTTTGGACATTCTAAAACTGGCATTTGGAGAGTGGCCACTTGTAAGGATGGTAAATAGTTAAATATCCCTCTCGATGGGGCAAGCTCGATCTGGATGGCGACGGATCAAGGCGAGCGAAGCTAGACGCGGGGCATATCGAGGCAGGCAACGCCATTGAAGCTCAAGCATCAGCAACAGCGATGAAACCTCAAGTGGTGCGACGGTCGAGCGGCAGTGGCAGAAGCTCGAGTAGTGGCACCATGGTAACTCGAGCGGTGGCGGCGGCATCGTGGTAGCTCATGCAGCGGTGACGTCGTGGTAGCTCGAGTTTCGACTTCGGTGATGGCAGCGACAGTGAGTCCCTCCCGCTGTCCCCTTATCTTGTGTATGCACTAGTTCGTTGGAAATTTTTCATCCAATCGACTGATGCTTCTTTTCGTGTGAAATTTCTACAGTTTTACAGGGACTAAATAGTGGTCAAATGGAGTTTGATTGAGTGCTTCTTACAAATCAAATGCCTACGTAGGCTTTGCTTAGAACAGCTTTTGATTGTGTAAATTATGAATTCTCTAAGAATCGTATGGTGGATAGTTTCTGATTTTGTATATAAATTTGTTTTTAATTGTGGAAGAAACTTTTCGAAGAATCTAAAATCTTAATTATTAGAGAATCAGAAACTGTTATTTATCTAATTCTTGAAAAATATATAATCTATATAATCAGAAACTATCCAAACAGAACCACAGGATGTATTCCTACGGATTTCTTTTGAAATTCCTGTGAATACAAGTCCAACGGCGTGGTCAAGCGAAGAAGAGAGTTAGTCGACCTTTGCTTATAATGGTTAGGCCTGGGCATTCGGTTTTTTCGGTTCGGTTTTTTCGGTTTTTGAAAAATTCGGTTTTTGAAATTCGTAAACCGAACCGAAACCGAATAACCGAAAAAACCGAACCGAATTCGGTTTATTCGGTTCGGTTTTTCGGTTATTCGGTTAACCAAATTGAACACCAGTTATTTGAAAGCATTTCCAACACTAGACATCGATTTTATTTGTCACCGACGATGATGTGCAAGATGGCTGCATGTTTCTGAATTCGAGGCTTAAATTGCAAGAAATTGTTTTCAAAAACACAAATTCAAAACACCCATCCACGAGAGAAGAACACGCAAAAACATATACTTCTACTACAAAACTCATTACAGTTCTTTAATTTTTACAAACTATCGAGAGAACCAAAATTACTAATTAATCATGCACTACAAAAACAACATAATCATACCATGACACGAGAGTAAACAATAAGCAAGAAAAGCGCGGCGTTGGCAAACAAACCGACAAGATCACGCTTACGGAAGGAACAACTGCGGCGCCACCATTGCGTCGCCGGGCCTCCCTTTACGCCGGAGGAGCTTGTGTTCAAGAGCACGAACTTCGTTGCGTGGCTGTGGCTCGCTTCGATGAGCCGCTTCACGCCATCAAGGACCGACACGATGGACTAGCTCTTCCCAAGGCATCGCGCCAGGGGACACCACCGCCGAGGATCTGGCGACCACAGCAAGCGACGTATCCGTTGGCACCCAATCAAGCTCGCGGCTCGCCGTCCTCCTGCTTGCCCGACGGGAAGCCCGCTCCTCCATCAAAGCTGCCCGATGGCACCAGCGGTGGCCATATCCGGTCCTCCTCGATGGTGGCGACCATGAGCGGCAAGACGGTACACCGGACGCTTGCGCCTGGGAAGACCGAAGACTGGATCTGGCGATCTGCGCCTGGGGATTCTGGGAATTGGGGAACTAGGGTTAGGGTTGCCGCCTCCGCATCTTGGCTCTTGGGCTGGGTAGTTGGGCTCTTGCGAATGGAATGGGGGTCTGGTCACTTGGCGCCGCGTGAACGTGATGCCGACCGTGAGTCTGTGACTAGCAGAGAAATCGGTTTTTTCTGGGTAAACCGGTTTTTCGGTTTTTGAAAGGAGAAAACCGAACCGTAAATCGAAAACCGAATAGTGATAAAATAAAAACCGAACCGTAAACCGAAAACCGAAAAAATCGAAATTTTCGGTTAATTCGGTTCGGTTCGGTTCGGTTTTTCGGTTTCGGTTTAAAAGTGCCCACCCCTAATAATGGTGTGAGGGCGTGACACTTTAAGCCCATTCAGTTGTTGGTGAGGTCAGAGGTACCAGTTGTTGGTGAGGTGCCTGCCTGGAGGCCTGAGTACCTATAGCCTAGCAAGGTTTTCCCTGCAAGGAGGTTGAAACTAATTAATTAATCTTTATTGTGCCTCTGCGCAACGCAATTCAGTGTGTCATGTGAGGACTGAGGAGGTTTGACAATAATAAGGACAATATTAACCTATAGTTTTCATAAATGGCTTCTAAAGTAGAGAGAGTGCAATAAATATTCACTTAGACCTAATCTCTTCAATGCATAGTTTCCATAGTAGTTTCTATGTAGAGAAAAATTTAATGATTTCATACATGCATCGGATCCAGAAGGAAGAGGATAGAAACCACGATTCTGCTCCCAAAGCAAATTGTCGAGTTTCTTTACGCATCGGTCTACGGAAGGACTTAGTTTTCTGCATAAGAAACCATTTCCCTCTCTCACCTTAATAACTCTATTGCCATGTCACCAATTTATTTATGTGGCAGCTCTATTAATACTATGAAAACTAGCTGGTATGGAGCACTAGGACTGCCCTAAATGTACCTAAGGGATCTGGGCTGTGGAGAAGTGATGACTTATCCTTATTTTTTAAAAATCTAGTTTTCTTCTAAGGGTCTGTTTGGTAGAGCTCTAGATTCTAATTTCACCTGAGATCTGAAATTTGTAGGCTAAAATAAAGTGAATTAAGTTTATATTTTTTTTGTCTAAAATGTAAACAAGAAGATCCATCTAAACACTCTTAATGTATTCACAGCTTCAGCTCTACAGATCTGGTAAAGTTAGAAATACCCAGCTCCACCAGATCTACAGATCTAATGAAACTGAAACTCTATCAAACACATTCTAAGATAAACAGTAAATCTAGCTCCTTCTACCGTAATCATATCATATCCTCTCCTAATATGGGAGGAGCTCCTATGCTCTCTCTCATCCCGTGCGTGCCTCCCGCACTCACCCGTGTTCCGCGCCCCAGTGCTACTGCAGCACGCTATTCCTACGGTCGCCGGCCGCGTGAGCGCTCGCTCTCGCGTTGGCCCGCCAACGCCCACCCTGTCCTGTGCTCACTTGCTATTATGCTCCCACGGTGCGGCAGTCTGGCTCCCGTGGTAGGAGAGTGATAGGCAAGGCATCACTTCGGTTGTTGAGGTTGCCCAATTCTATCTTTGCATCCAGAACGTGTCATCTTCGCTGCAAGCATCAAGGGCGCCTAGTTCAGTTGGTCGGCGGATAAAGCGCTACTAGGCAAGACATGGTCGACTCTATCTCCCGCCTTGTAATCTAAAATAATATTAAATTATTATTATTACAATCACGTTTAGGGTATTTTTGCTCTGTTTGTCAGTGACGTAGAGCGTAGGGCTGTAAACGAGCTGAGCTCGAGTGAGCTTGGCCATCCAAACTTGAGCATGGTAGGTCCGAGCCGAGCTCGAGTTGAGGTCCGAGCCTCGATCTAGACTCGAGTTTAGCTCGATCCAAACTCGAGTAGGCTCGAACTTGGCTCAAGTAAGCTCGGTAATTCTGGTATGCTCGGTAAACTCGGTAATAAGCTCGAGTAAACTCAGTAATAAGCTTAAGAAAACTCGGCTTAAAGAAACTCGGTCCAGGCTCGCGAGAGGCTCGGTTTGAGCTGTAAAAAAAGCTCGAGGCTCGCGAGCTACTCGGACTCGGCTCGTTTCGGTTCTTTGCCATGCAGTATCTAGGTGAGCTCAAGTTCAATGGCAGCCCAGTCTTCTGATTCAAACTAGTACTTGTGTTCAATTTATAAGACTTATTTTTTTTATCATATAGACTAAAAAATATTAAAAATAACTAGATTATCTCTAAGTTTTATATTCAACGCATGCATATAGAGAATAATAAATAAAACTAAATATTTATTAGGGCTACAAAAGAAATATCAATCTAATTTTATATTGAAACATAAAATATACCATATATTTATATATAAGGACGTTCAAAAAATAGTCATATAAACTCGTACCGAACTACTTCTGATAGCTACACGATGATTTTCCAATCACAAATACCGCTTCATAAATTGGAATGTGCATGCAGTGCCTATGTATGCGCCCTCCTGCAAAGTCTTCGAGATGATGTAAGGAGAGAACGGCCGTCAATGCAAAATATTCATTCATCGAATAGAATTGGATACAGAACCATTGGATGCTACCCTCTAATTCACAACAAGGAGGCTCAGTTGGATTCTAGCCCACTCTTCGCCTGCCGGATCCATAGTACGCTCTTTAGCATTAGTGTTTAGTTTTTGACATAGCAACAGTAAATACACTCGTGCTACGACACATCTGAAGGAAGAAGTTTTGCCAGGCAACAACTTACTTCTTAGGCCATGTGACTTGATAGATCGTTATCTATTGAAGGCTTAATTTAGCAATTGATAACTTCACTTGCTATATGGAAAAATAGACTTGAACTCTAGGCGTATGCAGAAACCATAGAGAGAGGGAGGTGGCAATTAACTCGACACCTCTCCTTGCGAGGACATGGTAGTTGTCGAATATCTAAATATGGGATATGGACGTATGCCATAAACTCAAGGATCATACCATATACGTTACGGTAAGCATTTGGAAACTCCGGATATCTCGGACCCAGTTTGATGGGATAAGATATACGTGGAGGCGGATATCTTCATGAAGGGAAGGATTCGATCTTGTTCCCGTTACGAGGAAACCCACTCGAATACGCCTGGTATTTACAGATGTTTAGATACGCTATGGAGATCATAACGACGATGGACTCTTCATTGACTATGATCCAGTATATCCAACCGACTACGACTCGACCCAAAGCTACCCTGACTATATAAGGGCGAGGGTAGATGTCGTCAAGAGGAGAGCAATCCTCAAATTATAGCCATCCAGAGCTAGACGAGCGAGAAGATCTCCTAAGTAAAGCATCCTTTACCCATAGCTTAGCCACCCCTAAGTTCATCTTCCTTGTAATTGAAGCTAGGTATCTCGTTTTGTATCTGTTTATCAACCTCATACATCATCCATACAGGAGTAGGGTATTACTCTATTAGGAGGCCCGAACCTATCTATATCGTGCACCCCTGATTGTGAGTTTGACTTTGCTAATCCTGAAGGTACCTGAAATATAAGTTTATTGTCAATCACTAACCTTCGACAGTTGACGCGCTAGGTAGAGACCTTTAGCTATTTTTGCAGATCAGACATGTCTTTAGTGTGCGTTCACGCCAGAATTTCTGATATCCATCAAGCTTCGCCAGTCGGATCTGAGATTGCCTTCGAAACCATGTTGTACCGATGGGGGCCGATGGGAGATCTTGAGCACATCGGCTTCATCAAGTCATATTCTGAGGACCCTGGTGAGAAGTGTTCTTCATAGAATTTGTCCCTATGAAGCCCAACATTCTCAAGTGCGTCGATATGGAAAGTGACAGCGACAATGATGACTTCAGTAGTCAGGACAACAGTCGAACGGATTAACACATGTTTATAGCCAAGGCCAACAATGATAATACTGCCGGAAGTTCCCAACAGAGGGATCCAGGGGTAGAAACCATGGACAGTTAATGGCACCACATCCCTCCATCCAAACCCCAAGATCTTGTAGCAGCAATAGCCACAGCGCGAGTAGTCGCGAACGTGGTTGCTCCTAGCACGACAGATCGTCGTTGAGATCCAACCACCACGGCCACTGTTGAGATCGTAGCCAAACTATCAAAGCAGCTTAACCTTGATAATCCAGCGGCACGCCAGCTGTAACGCGAAATCCAGACCCTCTTGCGAAGGAAGGAATTCAGTTTTTTTTAAATATCTTCGCGACAAATCGTATAATTTTCACTGAACGTGCTGTAATTTCAGAAAATTTATAGAAGTCAGGGATAAATTTTATGAAATCCTAAAAAGATCTCGGGACCTATTTTTTTTGGGTGGTATTTCCGGGAAACCAGGGACTCACAGCGAAGAAAGGGACCTAGAGTTAACCTTAAAAATCTCCAGAGAAAAAAAACTGGGCCAATACGTAATTTCAGCAAATTTCATGCCGCCTTTTGTTTAGAACCACACGCTGAAAACAAAGCCTGCAATTTCGGAGGTCTCCTGAAAAAAGACTATTTTTTGAAAAAGTTTGGGCCCTTCGCTAAAAAAACATAGCTTGCGGATCTTGCATGAAAAAAATAGACAAAACAAGTTTTTTTAAAACTTCAACTACTTTTTTCCGTAAAAAAATGAAAAGCAAAGAAAGGGACCTAGAGTTAACCCTAAAAATCTCCGGAGAAAAAAAATTGGGCCAATATGTAATTCCAAAAAATTTCGTTCCGCCTTTCGTTTAGAACCACGCGTTGAAAACAAAGACTGAAATTTTGGAGACCTCCTACAAAAAAAAGACTATTTTTTTTGAAAAGGTCTGGCCCTTCACTATAAAAAACATAGCTTGCGGATCTTACAGGGGGAAAAATAGACAAAACTGTTTTTTTTAAACTTCGACTACCTTTTCCATGAAGAAACGAAATTTAAGAAGCCTTCCTTACAAAAAAATTAAAATAGCCAAAAACAAGCTAACCTATAATTTCTAAAAAGCCTGGGCGCCTTTACGCAAAAACCAGAAGCTTATGCAATTTCTGAAAAACTCAGGCATCTTTTCGCGAAAAAACACAAGTTTCAAGGGCCTTCTCGTAAAAATGAGGGGCCTCGGTGTAATTCACAAGCATCTCAGGGCCTTCCCAGGAAAAACACTTCCAAACGCAGGTAGTGCCACGCGTCATGTGAAAAAAAAAGAAGGGGCGGCGACGTCTTTCGGGGAGGATCGAACCCGCGTCGCTGGCTCGGCAACGAAGAGGCTTACCACCGCGCCACACGTTCTTTGGTGATAACGGGCATCGACAAAACATTTAAACCAAAGACACGGCTTAACAGCACGGGCGACATGGCTCAACGTGTGATGCGCCGTATGAACGACGGGGTGTTTCACTGCTGGCGCATGCTACGCGGCAGCCTGGCGTGCTTCCACGCTGCGTCGAAGGCGACGTGGGCAGCGGAGGGAGCCGGAATCCTCCGGGGTTTATGTACGTTAGTATAATATTAAATTACTATTATTACAATCACGTTCAGGGCATTTTTGTTACGTTAAATCGTTGACGTGAGCGTAGAAATTTGTAAATGAGTCGAGCTCGAGTGAGCTTCGCCCTCCAAGCTCGAGCTCGGTAGGTCTGATCTGAGCTCGAGTTGAGATCCGAGCCTCGATCTAGGCTTATGCTTAGCTCGGTTCAAGCTCGAGTAGATTCAAGCTCGACTCAAGTAAGCTCTGTAATTCTGGTAAGCTCGGTAACAAGCTCGAGTAAACTTGGTAATAAGCTCAAGAAAGCTCAGTTTAAGGAAGCTCAGTCCAGGCTCACGAGAGGCTCGGTTCGAGCTGTAAAAAAAAGTTTGAGGCTCACGAGCTACTCGAACTCGGCTCGTTTCGGTTCTCTGCCATGCAATATTTAGGTGAGCTCAAGTTCGACGGCAGCCCGGTCTTCCGATTCAAACTAGTACTCTCTGTATTCAATTTATAATACTTATTTTTTCTTATCAAATAGACTAAAAAATATTAAAAATAACTAGATTATCTCTAAGTATTATATTCAATGCATGCATGCAGAGAATAATAAGTAAAACTAAATATTTATTAGGGCTATAAAAGAAATATCAAGCTAATTTTATATGGAAACATAAAATATACCATATATTTATAGATAAGGATGTTCAAAAAATAGTCATATAAACTCATATCGAACTACTTCTGATAGCTACACGATGATTTTCCAATCACAAATACCGCTTCATAAATTGGAATGTGCATGCAGTGCCTATGGATAGATCGCTATCTATTGAAGGCTTAATTTAGCAATTGATAACTTCACTTGCTATATGGAAAACTAGACTTGAACTCTAGGCGTATGTAGAAACCATAGAGAAAGGGAGGAGGCGACTCGACACCTCTCCTTGCGAGGACATGGTAGTTGTCGAATATGTAAATATGGGATATAGACGTATGCCATAAACTCAAGGATCATACCATATACGTTACGGTAAGCATTTGGAAATTTCGGATATTTCGGGCCCAGTTTGATAGGATAAGATATACGCGGAGGCGGATATCTCCATGAAGGAAAGGATTCGATCTTGTTCCCGTTACGAGGAAGCCCACTCGAATATGCCTGGTATTTACGGATGTTTGGATACGCTATGGAGATCATAACGACGACGGACTCTTCATCGACTACGATCCAATATATCCAACCGACTACGACTCGACTCAAGGTTATCCTGACTATATAAGGGCGAGGGTAGATGTCATCAAGAGGAGAGCAATCCTCAAATTACAGCCATCCAGAGCTAGATGAGCGAGAAGATCTCTTAAGTAGAGCATCCTTTAGCCATAGCTTAGCCACCCCCTAAGTTCATCTTCCTTGTAATTGAAGCTAGGTATCTCATTTTGTACTTTGTTTATCAACCTCATACATCATTCATACAAGAGTAGGGTATTACTCCCTCAGGAGGCCTAACCTGTCTATATCCTGCGCCCCTGATTGTGAGTTTGACTCTGCTAATCCTGAAGATACCTGAAATATAAGTTTATTGTCGATCACTAACCTTCGATAGTTGGCGTGCTAGGTAGAGACCTTTAGTTATTTTTGCAGATCAGACATGTCTTCAGTGCGCGTTCACGCCAGAATTTCTGATATCCACCAAGCTCCGCCAGTCGGATCTGAGATTGCCTTTGGAACCATGTTGTACCGATGGGGGCGATGGGAGATCTTGAGCACATCGGCTTCATCGAGTCCTATTCTGAGGACCCTGTTGAGAAGTGTGCTTCATAGAATTCGACCCTATGATGCCCAACGTTCTCAAGTGCGTCGATATAGAAAGTGACAGTGACAGTGATGACTTCAACAGTCAGGGCAGTAGTCGAACGGATCAACACATGTTTATAGCCAAGGCCAACAATGATACTATTGCTGGAAGTTCCCAAGAGAGGGATCCAGGGGCAGAAACCTTGGACGGTTAGGGGCACCGCATCCCTCCATCCACACCCCAAGATCTTGTAGCAGCAATAGCCACAGCGCGAGTAGTTGCGAACGTGGTTGCTCCTAGCACGACAGATCATCGTCGAGATCCAACCACCACAGCCACTGCTGAGATCGTAGCCAAACTGTCAAAGCAGCTTAACCATGCTAATCCAGCAACACCTCATCTGCAGGTGCCAGGTTTTTAGGGACAGCAGACTCTTTGGCAGCACGACCACAATGGCGGGCCCAGCCGCATCCTAGGAACAACATCCCATCAGAGCCACCACAGTGACATTTTCAATACTTCTAAGGCCAATGTCCAGTGCGCCCATATGCTACTGAAGTCTCTTCCACCATTGGATTCAGCCAACCCGATGACTCCGGTGTTCGACCAGATGAGGATGCTACTCGATGTAACGCAAGCCCAGACTGCTCGAGTAGCCAACTCAAGGTTCGGTCATCCTAGCTAATAGGACGCTAGGAGCTAGCTGCCGAGACTATCTCATGATAGTTGTCGGGCAGCAATATCGGCAGTGGCTAGCTCCAACCTCTACCAGAGACATCTTGGGGATCTTCGAGACCAAATCCCGCACGATCGACTGGATTTGCGTGATGTCTTGCGAGATTGAAGGGAAAAGCGTGACCGCGAAAGGCAGGAAAACGAATCCACATCCTCGAGGGGCCGATCTCTGGTGCAACATGCTTAGCGAGGCGAATCTCCGCCCTCGAGGGGCCACTCACCGCGATGACACAAGTTCCCTCCTCGACAAGACGCATGCTGGTGGCAGCGGCAGATGACCCCTGAGGACGTCGATGTGGGGTGCAAAGCATTCACCCCCGCACTGCACACAGTCAAATGGCCGTACAAGTTCAAGCCTGACCCGGTCTAAAAGTACTCAGGGAAAATTAACCCCGTCGAATGGCTATAGATCTATACTACAGTCATAAGAGCAGTCGGGAAATGAGAAGGTGATGGCCAACTACTTGCTAACCACCCTGGATGGTGCAGCAAGGTCTTGGTTACTCAACCTCCCACCTCAGTGATATCATCATGGGCAGAATTGCAGGCCCAATTCATCGCCAACTTTCAAGGCATGTATAAACGCCCCGGAATGCGCAGCGACTTGCATCGAGTAGTACAAAAACTAGGAGAGTCATTGCGCGGCTTTATCCAACACTTCAGCGACAAGCGCAACTTGATTCCTGACATCTCAGACAAGGCAGTAATAGTGGCCTTTGAGAATGGTGTCAAGGAAGGAGATCTGAAGGGAAAGCTCGCCACTCGAAAGATCAGAACTACCTAGGAGCTCTTCGAGTTGGCGGACAAATACGCCATATGCGTCGAGGCCCGAGATCATCTTGACAACCCCAAGCCTGGCAGCGATAAGCCCGAGTCATCCAAGCAAGGGGCAAAGAAGAATAAAAACCACAGAGAGAAGCGCAAAAGTGACTCCACCGTAGCCGTAGTCGAAAGGGGAAAACGCGTAACCTAGATGACAATAAAGGCCAGAGTCATGTAGAGAATAAGTACTCTCCGGTCCATCACACGGACAAACACGACTTTGATAAGTGCTAGGTGATTAGAAAGAAAGTCTAGGAGAAGCTCAATGCCGCACTCGATGAGCGCAGAATCGAGCAGGCTAAGGAGAAGCCCGAGGACGATGAGCCTGAATACCGTAGGGCCGATCACAAGCTAGCGCATATTTTTGGGGGATTTGCCACGTACGAGTCCAAGAGACAATACAAGGCAGTCGAAAGAGAGGTTAACCTATCCACGCCAGCTCTCCCTAGATTTCTCAAATGGTCGAGGTACTGACCACCTTTGACTATTCAGATCACCCATCTGCGGTCCTGCATCCAGGGCGATACCCCATAGTGGTCGAGCCCACCATCATGAATATTAAGGTCGCTCGAACTTTGGTCAATGGAGGTAACTCGTTGAACCTCATCTTCACAAAGATGTTGGAGAACATGGGAATTCCTTGAATGGAGATAAAGGCCAGAGCCAAGCCGTTCCATGGCATAACTCTGCGCTCATCCTCGACGCCACTTGGCCAGATCGAGTTGCCGGTGACATTTGGCACACCGGATAATTTCCGCACTGAAAAGATTCTCTTCGACGTAGTGGATTTTAAGGCTTCCTATAACGTGATCCTGGGCCGCCCAATGCTAGCCAAATTTATGGCAGTGGTGCACTATGCATATGAGACCGTCAAGATGCTAGCGCCAAAGGGAGTCCTCACAAACAAGGGAGACCAGCGCGCTGCGGTCAGGTGTGACAAGAAAAGCCTGGAGATGGCTGAGCATCTCTGTGGATCGACAACCAATGCCGATGACGAGAACGCCAAGCACCAAAAATCCAGAGGCAGTGATCAGGCTTCTGTGTCCAACAGTGCCACCAACGACCCGGTCAACAATGGCAAGAAGGACAAGAAGACCTGTGGAGGCGTAAAGACGGTGCCTCTAGACCCGACAGAACCACCTAAGACAGTCAAGGTGGGCGCTGAACTCTATCCCAAATAGGAACTCGAGCTCGTCACCTTTCTTCGAGCAAACCGCGATGTGTTTGCGTGACAACCATCCAACATACCCGGAGTCCCTAAGGAGGTGATCGAGCATCAACTGGCTGTGGAACCAAGCGCCAAGCTCGTGGTGCAGAAGTAGTGTAGATTCACAAAAAATCAGAAACAAGCCATACAAGAGGAGGTCGACATACTCCTGAAGGCTGGTTTCATCCGAGAGGTCCGTCACCCAACATGGCTGATGAACCCGGCCCTTGTAAAGAAGCCCAATGGCAAGTGGAGGATGTGCGTCGATTACACTGACCTCAACAAAGCCTACACTAAGGATCCTTTTTCCTCTCCCCCGCATTGGCCAAATTGTGAACTCTACTGCGGGTTGTGAATTGTTGAGTTTTCTAGATGCCTATTCAGGGTATCACCAAATTAGCATGTCCACAGAGGACGAGGAGAAGACTGCTTTTACCACTCCTTTTGGTGTATTTTATTATATAAAAATGCATTTTGGTTTAAAATGTGATGGTGCTACGTATCAGCGTTGTATTCAAAACTGCTTGAAGTCCCAAATCGGGCGCAATGTAGAAGCATACGTCAGCGATATCGTAGTAAAATCGAAAACTAGGGGCACCTTAATTGGCGACAGTCGGTGTACTCTGCACCGAGGTACCCTCTCCGCCACATAAATAATGAGCCCAAGAAGCGGCCTAGCCCACGTGGCGGCCTGGCGAGCAAGTGGGCGGTCATGCCCTGCTCGCCGGGCGGTAAGCCCATGTGGCGCCCTGGCGGGCAGGTGGGCGATCACGCCCTGCCCATCGGGCGAGCAGCCCACGTGGCGGCCTGGCGAGCAGGTGGGCGGTCATGCCCTGTTCGCCAGGCGGTAAACCCATGTGGCGCCCTGGCGGGCAGGTGGGCGATCACGCCCTGCTCGCCGGGTGAGGAGCCCACGTGGCGGTGTGGCGAGCGGGCCCCACTCGACAGGCCACGGAGGCAACCAAATGAATGAGGAGAAGGCTTTGTCTCGAAGTCTCCTTCCCCTGGCATGCTGCGTCAGGGCCATTCATTGCGAAGAATGCTGCTATCGACACGACGACGGCCCATCCCTCTACGCCTCTCACCAAACCCATCGCAGGAGTGTCATATCTCAGGCGGACCGAGCGAAGCCACGCAATGGCATTAAATGGGGATTGAAGGACAAGGCTACAGTGATAGGTGTATTAAATGAGTCATGGGTCGATGTAAGACGGGAATGATGGGTGCAATTAATGAGTCGTAGATCAGTATAGCGTCACCTTCCCACCTGCTCGGGCCAACCCGTCTATATAAGGGCGCCCCAGTGCATGGAGGACGAGGGGGGGGGGCGAAGGAAGAAAAGAGATAACTCACCCAAGCTCAAGAACCATTGTAATCGCCTCCAAATTTCCTCAACAAAGATCTAACAAGACGTAGGGCTATTACCCGCGCTGGGGGCCTGAACCTGGGTACATCGCCGTGTCCATTGATCTGTTGATCCCCGGGATCCACCGTGCGAGAGACATAGGGTTTCCGGCCACGAAGACGCCCTCTACCGAACCATTCCTTCCATCCTGGGAGTAGTCAACCCTGTCCGTTGACGGGGTCCTGTCAGGTGAAATACGCCGACAGCGACCTCGGGGAAACATTCAACAACCTCATGAAGTATTGGATGATGCTCAATCCTGAGAAGTGCATGTTTGGTGTTCTGTCCGGCAAACTTCTCGGCTTCTTGGTGTCCAGTCGAGGCATCGAGGCAAACCAGCACAAGATCGATGCAATTAACCAGATGCATCCTCCGCAAACACTAAGAAAGGTGCAAAAGCTCGTAGGCTGCATCACAGCCCTTAGTCGATTCATCTCTCGGATGGACGAGCGAGGGCTACCTTTCTTCAAGCTACTTAAGAAGTAGGACACTTTCGAGTGGACCAGGGAGGCTAAAGAAGCTTTTCAAGATCTGAAAAGGTACTTATCGTCTCCGTCAATTTTAGTTTCACCTAACAAAAAATCGAAATTCTTTTTGTACATTGCAGCTACCCCCCAAGTTGTAAGCACAGTACTAGTGGTCAAACGGGATTGCCTTGAGAAAAAGACCAAAGTCCAGAAGCCAGTGTACTACGTGAGTGAGGTCTAGCACGATGCCAAGCTACGATATCCTCAGATACGGAAGATACTGTATGCTGTCCTAATAATTTCCTGAAAGCTACGACACTACTTTCAGGCACACAAGATTACCGTTATGATGATGTATCCGCTCAAGGAAGTAATATGCAACCGAGAGGCAACAGGGCGAATCACGCAGTGGGTAGTCGAACTCAATGAGTTCAAGGTCAATTTTATGCCGCGGACCAGTGTCTAGTCAGGGATCCTAGTAGACTTCATCGAGTAATGGACTCACGTTAAGGAAAAAGAAACCAAGACGATCGATGACCACAGGACTATATTCTTCGATGGATCACTTACGCTCCAAGGCTCGGGGGCTAGCATTATGCTTAAATCCCCGACATGTGAGGAACTTAATTATGTCATTCAACTCGATTTTCAAGATTCGAATAACATTGCAGAATACGAGGGACTGGTCAACGGGCTCTAAATAGTTGCAGCACTTGGGATCAAGCGATTACTTGTGAATGGGGACTCACAACTATTCGTAAACCAAGTGTAGAAGGAGTAACAGTGCATGGATGACAACATAGCGGCATACCTGAATGAGGTTCGCAAGCTGGAGTACAAGTTCGAAGGGCTTGAGGTAAGACACATCTGGTGAAGTGATAGCTCTACCACCGACGAACTTGTTAGGATCGCTTCGTCCCATTCACCCGCGCCCACAAGAGTCTTCGTTGAGAAACTCCTCAAACCATCCGCCTCCCTTCTGGAGTAGACAGATGCTACCGAACTCAACCAGCACCAGTGATAGCTCTGCCACCGACGAACTTGTCAGGATCACTTCGTCCCATTCACCCGCGCCCACAGGAGTCTTCGTTGAGAAACTCCTCAAACCATCCGCCTCCCTTCTGGAGTAGACAGATGCTACCGAACTCAACCAGCACCCTGGATGAGTAAGCGAGGTAGAACTCGCAGACACGGAAGCTGTACTACTCAAATGCGAGCTGACCTGGATATCCCCATTCCAGGCCTATCCAAAGGTCAAGAAATCCCTAACGATGATGCCTCATCAGAGAAAATTGCACGTAAGTCCAAGCTATACGTGTTGGTAGATGACAAACTCTATCAGAACGGGAGTAACAGAATTTTGATGAAGTACATCACTCAAGAAGAGGGCAATAAAATATTGCTCGATGTCCATGGAGGCATCTGTGGCAACTATGCGTCCTATCGCATCTAGTCGGAAAAGTCTTCCGGCAAGGGTTCTATTGGCCGACTGTCCTCCAAGATGATTGAGAGCTGGTGAAAAAGTGTGAAAACTGCCAATTCTACGACAAGCAAACCACTCGACCACCCCGGGCTCTGCAAACTATTCCTCTGTCTTGGCCTTTCTTTGTTTGGGGCTTGGACATCTTGTGACCTTTCCCTAGAGCCCAAGGAGGTTACAAATTCTTGTTCGTGGCAATCGACACATTCACTAAGAGGATCGAGGCCAAATCCATCAGGAACATCACCTCAGAAGCGGCCAAGAGATTCATGAGGAGTATCATTACTCGATTTGGCATTCCGAATTGAGGGATCACCGATAACGGTAGCTAGTTCAAAAGCAGTGCTTTTACAGTCTTCTGCGAAGAATTGGGTATCAAGCTTTGCTTCGCCTCTATAGCTCATCCTCAGAGTAACGGTCAGGTTGAACGCGCCAATGGCATAATCCTACAGGGGATCAAGATTCGCATATTTGATAAGCTCAAGGCTTACTCAACCCGGTGGATAAAAGAACTCTCCTCGATGCTATGGGCCGTTCATACATCGACTAGTCGAGCTACTGGGGAAACCCCATTTTTCTTGGTCTACGGAGTAGAAGTAGTGCTTTCGACCGAGTTAATGTTCAAGTCACACCGAGCGGAGAACTACTCAAAAAAGGAACAAGAGCAAGCACGAGCAAACGATGTAAATTTATTCAAAAAGTACAGAGATCGCTCATCCATTCAAGTAGCCAAGTATCAGCAAGCCTTACGCAGATACCATAGCCAAAGAATCCAGGAAAGAATGCTCACTATCGGGGACTTAGTACTGTGAAAGGTGCAAAAGCAAGATAATCGCAACAAGCTATCGCCTAAGTGGGAAGGTCCCTATATAGTAGTCGAAGCTACTCGACCAGGATTAGTGTGGCTATCTACGACAGAAGGCATCATACTAGACAACACATGGAACATCGATCAATTGAGAATATTCCATAAGTAAAAAGAAGAACATTGCATTTAAAAGTTTGAACAAAAAACTTCAGGTAAGTAAAACTTTATTAATTTTATTTACATCTCTAACAAAAGTGTTCTATTACATTTTAAAGCAGGAACCCTATAGCTACTTGCCTTCGAAGGCATCGTGCCTCCTCTTCTGCTCACTCGGGGGCTAGCAACTGATGGCCTCCGGGATGGGTCGGTGCCCTTAGTAAGGGCCGGATGAGGCGGCGAAGACCTGCCCACCAGTTGATGGGAAAGGAGACTCCGCCGTCATCGAAAGCCTCCGGGCATTGGGATGGTTTCGAGGGTGAGCAAGCACTAGACTGATGAAGATATCTTGAGCTTCTCCTCCGCCGCCGGTGTCGACAGTCTTGCCTGTTTCTCTTTCAGTGTTGGAGGCAGCATGTGCCCTCGCGAAAGGAATGGAGGTGGCATGGTCTTCCTCGGCAACGACGTGAGCTTGCTGGTCACCTCGTCTTCCTCCTCGGGCTAGACCTCTCTCTCGACACCCCCCAGTTGATATCCTCATCCTCCTCTTCTGGCAGACCTCCTTCTCGATGGCCTCCTAGTAGATTTCGTCGACTTCATCCTCGGAGAGGACAATGACAATCTGCCTGGAGGGCCCTATGGCTAGAGGCGGAGGAGGAGTCTCTACAAAAATCTCCAGAGGAGGGGGTCCTCTGAGGTCTCCACAGATGGGGACGAGGGCGGAGAAGAAGTCATGAGGATGTTTGAAGAGGTTACAACATGCAAAATGAAGGAAAAATAAAAGAGATAAGTTATGCCAGGTGACCGTGAGTCTTGTCTATTTATAGCTCAGGGAGCAGGTCATGCCGAAGTCGCAACCAACCTAAGGTCGTGTCGGTTCTGGTCTATGAGGCATTTGTCTGTACTTCCACATAAATGTGAAAGCTGAGGAGATGCTAAGTCATGATGGGCCACACGAAAACTAAGGGACGCGATGGTTATAGCAGTACTCAATCATGATAACTGAATAAAAATAATGTTAAGCCTTATTGGCATGCTCGGGGTCTCGTGCACCTGAGTGTACAGTCGAAGGCTGCCATTTATGATGCTAACGCTCCACTGTCTCCTCGATGACCTCATCGAGTAGAGAGTCAGAGGTTACATCATGTTGTTGCCAATGTGTTTTCTCCACCATCACCTCAATGCACCCATCGAGTAGAGGGTCGAGAGCCACACCACTCGGTCTTTTGCTAGCTCCACTCGCAGCCCCAGGCATCCATCGGGTAAGAGGCTTAGAGCCACAACAAGAATGTGTGACGCTAATACTCCGCTGATCGCTCGACCCAGCTGTTGGGAGAGAAGACGAGGGCTAGATCACAGTTTTTCGCGCCTACACCAATGCTACTCCCTACCCGATGGCTTCATTGAGTAAGGAGTCAAGGGCTACAGGTAACCCGATGACCCAATGTTTTCTTTCAATTTTCTTTTGGTCGATACCATTATCGAGCAAAACATACTATAGGCACAATTCTATCATGTGCGCATACGAGCACAAGATTGTCAGACATCTAAAGCTTAGCGGCCGGCGGGAGATGAAGCCTCTAGTAAGTTCTACATGCGCTGCTTGGCAAGTTCATGTTTGCTACATAGTCTAAGTTATATAGTCGATAAAGGCTTGCAAAAGATCACGTAGCTCTTGCTGTAGTCTATATAGCACCAACATTATGCACATCCTCTCTGGACGTAAGCTCGGGGGCTTATAAATTTGATGAAAGTTTTCTCTTAAGCCTCGTGTACAGATACAGTCAAGACGCGCGGGTAAAAGGTTTATTGCTGAGTGCCTATGAAAGCTAATCAGAATTGCATCTACTCGTGTTCTCTCCGTTTCATCGACTGTAAGTTCAACCTTCATTAGTTATGGTTTTGGTGTTAATGATAAATCTAATATTGTGATTATCCATTAATGTGATTTTATTTTTAATGACAAATCTTATATCGAGACTAACTTGTTTATTTAGAATATCTTTGATTAGTCTCATCACATTGAAAAATAGAAAACCCAAGGTATGTATGCGTATTCATCTTAAGTATTAGTTGCATACTTTGGAGTCAAGTTAAAGTATGAATGTCCCCATTACATTAACCACAAAATGTGCATCATGTTTCCCAATCCATATATTACATGGATGCACACACGTAGGGGGAGTTTGTAGTTTGACTTGAAAGTCTCTTTGTATTGATCTATTCTTTATTGACACATATAAAGATCAAGACAAAGGAACTAAATCCTTGAGTATATATTTGAATTGCCTTGTCATAGTATACTCATGGTAATATAGGATATACTCCAATGTGATCAAATTGAATATGTGCATATTATATTCAAGTCAATCATACTTATGCACATATACATGTGGGGTGTATTCTATAGTTGATGATTTAGAGTAATGATCATTTCCATATAATTTACATATAATGGATCATTACATTTCATCAACATGAGTATATGAAAACTTGTGTAGTTAATATATACTCACATCGATTTAAATGATAATTTAAATTGAGTTCATTTGTCTTGTTAATCATTAAAGAACATTTCATCATGTGTTGATGGTGTTCCTTGATTAATTAAGGACAAATGAATAAGTTCTTAAGTATAATAAAGCATGAGTTGCATTATTGTACTTAAGACTCATTTAAATCATTCAAATTGATTTAGGTTGTGTTCAATTGATCTAAAGGCATCCATCATGTGTTAATGGAGTGCAAGAGATAATTGAGACAACCATGCATCTTGGACTAACTATTTTATGAGTTGTGATTGAGTTAGGTCCAAAGATGGATGAGATGAATGAAAACGGGACAAGGATGGCATCATGAGGTGATGGGCGTCAAGAGTGGTTCCCGAAGATAAAAAGGAGTCGAGTGATGATCCCGGGGAGTATAAGTGAAGATCATAAAGACCCCAAAGGGGATTGCTTGCGTACGGCGGCGAAGGTATAATTAGATAGGCTAAGGACTTTGTAGTCTTTGAGTCTAGTTTTTATCGCCGTACTATTAAGAGGGGTTGTTTCCTAGCTTGAGCTTCATCATGTGTTGGTGATCTCAATCCGCGTTCACTCGAGCTCAAACCATTTGGATTTGGTTTTTGCATAAGGTTAACCGTTTGGCATGTGTTGCGAATGTGTTAAGCTTATGCTTGGTTGTTATTGGTTTATACTCTAATTTGCAAGTGTTGCAAAGAGGAAGAGTATATGCATTAGTTTTTTTTTCGCATAAAGCTTTGATTTGCATGTGTTGCAAATAGGATAAGCTATTGTGTTGGCTCTTGCGTGAAGTTCATTTTTGCATGTGTTGCAAATGTTGAAGCTTCATATTTTGTTCTCAAAACAATCTTTCTAAAATCTTGTGGTTGCTTGGAGCTAAGTTTTGCATGTGTTGCAAAAGGAGAGAGCTCAAGCATGATTTGATGTTTGTGTGTTTGTATGGAGCTAGAGGCTTGCATGTGTTGCAAGTAGAGAGCTCATATGGTTGAAATGGTTTTGGTGTGAAATTGAAGTTTGGTTTTGGTGTTGCATGGAACTAGAGAATTGCATGTGTTGCAACTAGAGAATTCATGCATCTTGATTTTGTGTTGCTTGGAGCTAGACTTTTGCATGTGTTGCAAAGAGTAGTGCTCAAGCATGAAATGTGTTTATTGAGTTATTTGCAAGTTCGTTGTGCGAATAAACTGAGGTTTATGAGTCCGGAATCCCGAGAGCATGTGAGTAGGGCTTGCAGCGGGTGTTGGCAAGTTGACTGGGTCTTGCATTGACCTTCACATGGCTAGGGGATTAATCTCATAAACTCGAGTTTGATTTATATCGTTTTGCAAATAGATTTGGAGTCGATTCTTGAAATCGTTTTGAAATTTGGTTGCAATTCTTTGAGCATGAGCTAAATTGGTGCAAATGGGTTTTGCGTGTGTATGATCATGTGTTGATCATCTAGAGGCTCAAGAATGGTGTTTGGTTTTCCAAGAAAAGTTTGCGAAAAATCCGGAGTTGTGCCTGTCGGGCGGTGTGTGGACTGCCCTGATCGTCCGGACCGGCGGGCGGTTGGACTGCCCGGTCCGGCCGGACCGGCGTCTTGATGCAATGGCCCCACTCGGTGTGAGTTTTCGAGAGGCATGTTTTCGGTTTTGTTGGGCGGTCGGATTTGATCAGTGTCCGGTCACACCGTAATGTAATGGTCAAATCCGGCCGTTGGTGCAGTGAGGGCAGTCTGGCCGGCCGAGGCCGGTCGGACCGGATTTTGCTGTTTTCTGCCCGAAAAAGCCCCCAACGGCTAATTTTCTTTGGTGGGGTATAAATAGAGCCCTTGTGGGGCTTGGGCAGGGTGTTGGCTGTGTGTGGGAGTAGTGTGCATGTGTTACCCCTCTCCATTTGCATCTTGAGCGTAAGAGTGAGCCCTAATTGCATGTGTTGCAATTAGGAAGTGGTTGAGTGACCTCTTGTGCATGTGTTGCACTTGAGGGAGGCCTTGGTGCATGTGTTGCACGAGGTGGTCATCGGGGCGCGTTCGTTGTGCTCGGTGAAGTTCAGCGAGGCGGCTTGTTACTCTTGAAGGTTGCCGACTCCTAGGCGGCGTGGGCGTCGTCTTGCGGAGCTCTCGAGGTGTGAAAGCCCGGCAAGTTTGTGAAGGTTCGGGTTGATCCTCTGGCATAGCGTGAAAAACCACGACTAGTGGAAAGAGGCGGGTGCTCGGCGGGAGCGGTCCAAGTGGTTGGGCTTGCCTCAACGTGGACTAGGGAGGCAAGCAAGTCTCCGAACACCACGGAAAAATATCGGTTGTCTCTTTTACTTTCAAGTATTTACATTTATTGTATATTGTTCAATTGCTTGATTGTAATTAGAATTGCTTAGTATTAATTGATTGTCCAATTTAGCAATTCTAGTGTAGAGACTTAATTTAGTTAGTGCACTAGTGAGCCTAGTTGATTTAGGCTTTAATTGTCAAAACCTATTTATAAACTTCGCATATATCTTTGATTAGGTTTTGACTTAGGGGTGTATTAGAGCGAATTGTTTAGTGAGCGATCGAATTTCGTAAAACGCCTATTCACCCCCCCTCTAGGCGCATCCTCGACCCTACATCGACAAGGAAACAAAAGGGCAAGACATGATAGACAAGCAAGTCAATTAGTATTTTCATATAAGGTTACAACATCGTCACAAGTTTGATTACATTGACACGATAAGCCTAAGGGTTCTTATTAGCGTTACCATCAAGAGTCAGCTCCTACTGGGCTATGAACCTCTTAGCATGGCCCTTAAAGGACTCGATGTGATTGGTAGCCTTGTCCTCCTCACATGTGAAACCCTCATCCTGAGTTGAGAAGTTCAGGCACGGATGGTGGCTCTTCACTAGACCCAATATGTACGAGGTCGCAAGCCAAGCCGATGAAGCCATGTTGTCAAGGGTTTCTGATTGCAGAGCGGCCAGCGTCACATATATTGTAGCCTTTTCCCCTTCGATCACCTTCAAGTTTGCTTGTGCTTTGTCTCGGCCAATTTTAGCTTTAAGCCACGCGACGTCAGAGGCGGCTTTTTTAGCTCTTAATTTCTTTACCTCTGCCTTCAGTCTCTTCGCCTCCCCCTCTGTGCTTCGGCCTCAGTCCTGTCCGTCTTCAGCTCAGCCCGAAGTTTCACCAGCTCAAAGTCTTTCATCTTGATCACTTGCTGGTTGGAGGCTGTGAGCCGCTCATTCTGTTGATGGGCTTACTCATAGAATATTTTGACTTGACGCAGTGTCTCCATGACACGCTGTCAAAAGAAGTCGAAAAAACTAAAAAAGAGGGGCAGAGCAGAGAATAGGTTCAAGGCGAGGAGAAGGTAGGGTGTGATTACACACAACTGCAGCTGCGGCTTCAAGACTGACCAATATTATAAGGACGCTGGTGGGTTGGAAGCGGCAAAGTTGTTGTTGTCGTAATCGGAGCTAATGCCTTAGAGGCCGGAATGAGCACGACTGTGTTCGGAGGTGGCAAGGTGCAGGTAGTGGCACCATCGACCACGATGTTGGACACACCCTTCCTGCAGGGGACTTTTTATGAGATTTTCTCAGAAGAAGAAATTATGGCAAGAAATGAAGAAGTAAACTTACTTCACTAGTCGAAGCTTCGCCTCACATTCTTCTCCAAGGCTGCTGCTTTCATTAGGACCGATTTGGTCCCAGCAGCTGACTTCTTGCCCAGCTTGGTCTGTCGGGGGATGGCACCAACGGATTAGCGACCAAAGATGGAGACTGTGCATGCATGGTTATTATGGACCAAGCGTCAATTTAAGAATGGACTAAATAAGTACCCGACAACAGCATTACCTGATTGACCACTTTGATTGATAGAGGCTCCACTCGAGGAGACGTCTACGTAGCGGCCGCCAGCCTCTGTGCGTTAGCTCCCCATGGTCCGCTGTTCCTCCAAAATTTGTTGGATTACAACAGAAGTAATCTCATAGCATCCAAGCGAGTGATTAAAAATCACCTGGCTAGATGGTCTCACCGATGAAGTTCAAGGCTGTTTCGTCAGTCGATGGAGTGCTGGAGACACTGATCCCCTCACCTGAGGAGATTCGGCTGCCTCCTATTCCAGGGTTGACTCAGCCCCGCTAGGATCGATGATGGGCGCCGTGTCATCCAAAGAAGGAGCAGTGCTGGTAGGAGCTGAGCCCAATGCTTGCTCATCGACTCGAGTTGGCGCATCATCTAGGCAGATGAATCCCTTGGATTGCCCTTTATCATCATCGAACATGACCTCCTGAAGACAACTTAGGTCAAAAAAGAAAAAGAAAAGACAAATGCGCGAATGAGGCAGGACTAGTCCTTATTCAGTATATACCTCCAATCGAGGATTGGCCAGTAAGTATGCCTCAACGTCGCAAGGGCCAAGTTCTGAGCCCTAGAACATCTTGCTCAGCCTGGAGGAGATGTTCGCATCTGACAGAACTAGTGGTCAGCAAGTTAGTTCGTCAAGCATCAGCTACGACAGAAGAACAACAGATGGCATTATTACCACTTACCCTCAGAACTATCCCTGGTCGCATCGTCGACTCCAAAGTAGTCCCAAGCCAAGTGGTCCCGGCTCTTCAGCGGACTCGATCGACGTGTCAGAAAATCCTAGGTGACATGCCACCCATTTAATCCTCTCTCTCTCAGCTCCCTAATTTTCTGAGCATAATGTGCATTACACGTAGTCAAAGAAGGGACTTTTGTCCAAAGGTCAGTGGGGCTTAGGAAGAGTAGCTGATAGGCCAAGGGGAAGTTTACTGTATTCGAAGAGGTGATATAAAATCATCGTTTCTTTCAATCCAATTGCCAAGAAGAGGTAACTAGATCCAAAATGAACATCCCCACCGTACCACTGCAGAGATGGAATCCGGCACCCCCAACAACTTCATTTTTAGTCGCCCTCTTCAGACTATAAAAATGGCAAAACAAATTGAGGTTGGGCTTGATACCCAGGAAGGCCTCGCAGAGGTGGACAAACACGCTGAGCATCATGATCGAGTTGGGGCTCAGGTGGAAAAGCTGAATTTGATAGAAATCCAAAACATTAAGTAGAAATTTGGAAGGGGAAAGCTAAGACCGCAGCGGAAGAAAGACAAAAAAACTACAGTTTTGTCCTCATCCTTAGGGGTAGGATAGACCTCACCAACAGATGACCTCCAGTGGAAGAACTCTCGGGAAGGGATGAAGCCACCTTCCTCCAGCTCCACGAGACGTTTCTCTGTCATCATGGACTTCTGCCACACTTTCTGAAAGGTCTCATCGCTGAAAACTGGCCTGGTCACCTCAAGCTCCTTCGGTGGCAAGGCAACTGTGGGGCTAGTAGAAGGACTGAACACCATCCGAAACAGGCAAGAAGAGGATTTCCCAAATAATGGCGATGCACAGGCTCAAAGAGGTGAGATGGAGGGCTCGAGAATAAGGATGGAGGTGAAAAGTAGAAACGGTTACAGTTTAAGTCTAGGGATTTATAAGTCGAAAGCTTTTAAGCACAACGATTGTAACATCCCAATTTTTGAGTTTTTAATTATTAAATATTATTTTATTGCAATTTATGAATTTTGTGAATTTTCTGGATTTAATTGGATTTTAAAGAGATTTATTTGAATTATTTTGAATTATTATATAAAGCTTTTTGTTAAGAAATAATTATAAAAGAAATATTTAAAATAAAGTTTTACTGAAAATATTTTATTTAAGTCCGAAATGTCTCAAAGTATTTTTGAGATTTTTCTTGGAATTTATAGAGTATTTTTACTACCCAAAATGAATTAATTTATTTTCTCAAATTGTTTTAATTGCAAAAACCCGAGAAAAACTCCGTGAACAGTGTTGGGCCCGGCCCATTTACTGTGCGTACCGAACGGTAAATCGGGAGGAGTAATATCAACCGTTGGATCGGAATCCTAGGGCTAGTATCATGCCACGTCAGTTAAGTAAACCCTAACGTCTCCCCACCGTTGGATCGTCATCGTGCGGTCACCCTTGAATCTTACCGGTTCGGGATTTCTCGATCTATCGGGACCGTCGGATCTTGATCGAAGGGCTGAGGACCATCGTGTCCGAGTCGGATTCTTGCGCCGCCGTCTCGAGTCGAGTTCCTCGCCGCCATTGCACTTTCCTTGTTTTCGCGCTTGGCGCAGATTTAAAACCCCGACCCTTCGAGACTCACCTCGAGTCGCCGCCTTGTTTCGCTGTTGCGCCATCACCGGAGGAGTACCGTGAAGATCAAGTGAGCTCGCCAGAGTTCCCGAAGAGGTTTCGCCGAGATTCGTCGCCGCCGGGGACTTCTTCCGCCGAGTGAGTCCCGGGTTCGAGGTTGCCAAGTTGTGCCGCGTCTGCACCACCGTTCGTTGGTCGCCGGAGTGCACCAAATCACCGAGTCCGTGGTCATCTTCCTCAAGTCCGGCCGCCTGCACCGCCGGGTTTTCATTCACCGATCGGGAGCTTCGTCAACCGTCGGATCTGCATTGGACGTTCGGGATTAAGTCGCCACGATTTGAACCGGTAAGTGTTTCGATTAAAACGTAGCCATAGGATCTTAGATGGAGGGTCTAGATCGTGCCACATCATTTAAGTGCACAGTGTTCGACTCGGTGTAATATCGATCGTCGGATTCAGATCGTAGGGTCATAAATGAGCCGCGTCATTTAAAATGAACAGTAAACCGCACGGGTAAACGTTGATCGTTGGATTTAGATCTAAGGGTTGATATTGAGCCACGTCACCTAATTTACCGATAACCGTTAGATTGATAATCAAGGGCCTAGGTTTTGCCACGTGGCAACCGTACAGTTGAGGCGGGAAAATTTGGATTTTCTTTATAAAAATAATTCGATAAATTCGGATTTTATGATTTTAAGGATTTTTCAGGATTTTAAAACTTCAAAGTGCTATAACTTTTGCATACGAACTCCGATTGAGGTGATTCAAATTCCAAAAAATTTGTAAAATTAAGATATTTATAATGGTGTCTTTTATTTGAATTTTTGAGTTCATTTGTTCTTTGGTTTTGGTGTTTATTTGCTATTTCTTCTCGATTCGCGTAGACGTTGAGTTGAGCGAGGTTTCGGAGGAGGAATTATCATTTCAAGAGCAATCTTCGAAGCAATACCAGGAGCTTAAGCAAGGCAAGTTGTGCTTTGATCATGTTGCACCCATGTTTGCAAAACTGCTATTTTGATTTACTCTATTGCATGATATTTTATGTGTACAAATGATTTCAACTTAACTTTGGGATTAGTTAATGTACCCTTTTGGATTACACCCTACCTTGCTATTTGTATGCCATAATCCACTTGTCATCTTAGGTTGGTTCATTATAGTTGGTTAATACTGAAATCAACATGGATGGTTAGACCGGAATAGAAATGCTTAGCCATGCCACGTCATCACATGTACATGAAATGTTGAGTATAAATTTTGACTAATGGAATATGGAACAATGATGATAACTTGTTTGTCATGTGTGGTCACACAAAGAGATTGAGTTGTTGTGGCGGGAGGTCACTGCGATGTTGATTTGTGAGTAGCACGTGGTGCTTAGTAACCAACAGGGGTTTAATCATTTTAAGATTGAAGCAAGTGGAAGGAGCAAGTGTGCGAGGTGGGCTCGGAGGAGCCGAGGGTATGTGTATGTCTTGCTTTAATCAATCCTAAGGACTTAACCTTGCGAGCCTTTGACTGAGTCTATCATGCAACCACATATGCATTATGGGGCACCTAGTGACTAATTTGCAAATCTTAACTTGAGTGCTATCGTGGTGGCGTGGCGGGTGGTGGTAACCATCCATGCTTGGGGGTGGCTCACATGGCGCAAGAGGGGGCCTGTTGTGGTGGTGTAACCCTTGATGTTGAAACCTTAGCGGGTAGCACCGGGTTAAGAGGATGCATTGTAAAGGCTTTGTTATAATCGTTCACTGTGTGGTGCATGGTTGTATCATGTGGGTAAAGTGCATAACCTCTGCGAGTGTACAAACTATTCTGGATAGCCGTGCTCACGGTATTGAGCAATGCTAAAATTACAGATCAAGGGTAGTTAATTAAAATGAACAACTGGAAGGGATGGCAGGATGCCATGTGGATAATGGAACTTGATTTAGCACTACAAGAAACAGGGAAAAATTCATGGGCCAAAAACCCACGAATTTAGGCCAAAACCCACAATTTAAGTTAAATTAAATGGGCAAACCGTCAATTTTGTTCACGAATTTAACTCGACAAAATTAATCAATTAAATTAAGTGGGTTACTAGAAAAACCCACAATTTAAGCATAAATTTGTGAAATTGAAAAAACCCACGAATTTAATAGTTTATTTAAATAAGGCGGTAAAACCCACGAATTTAATTAAATTTGTGAAATTTGGTAAAACCCACAATTTATTTAAATTAAATTGAAATTTGGAAAAACCCATGAATTTAATTAAATTAGTAAATGTGAATATAACCCACAATTTAATCTATTAAATTTGTGGGCTGAATAAAACCCATGATTTAATCTGTTAAATTAAATGGGTTTTATATATTACAATTTAATCATTAAATTGTGGGTTTTATATGGCCCACAATTTATTAGCCATTATACAAAAAAATATATATATATATCACGGTGATTGACCACCCATCCGACTTGTATTTCATTGATGTCATTTCGATCATTATTTTGGTAATTTGATACCCAAATTATAGCGGCGATTACTAGCCCATTTTCCAAACACGAAAATCAGAATAACATATATACGAACCGGATTTAACGTGGAAAAACCCCTCTAATGCGAAGGGTAAAAAACCACGGACACCGGCCGGCAAACTTCACTATTTTCAAGAGTGTTTACAAATCGCCGGAGAGATCAACTCGCGACAACTTACAAGATGAACATATATAAGGCAATGACCTAGGTCAAGAATAACAACGATCCGTACCGCGGGGGGGTGGGCCTCCACGGAGCGGAGACTGAAGTTAGCCTTCTTCTGAATTTGAATCATAAAAGCTGTATCAAAAGGTTACCTTTTATTTAACATGAACTTCTCTCTTCCTAGTAGAAAGTACCTGGTAATCAGGTCGGAAATCATGACCCCACTGGCTTACACAATGAGCTTCATCAATAATAATTCTAGAAAGATGGCCTCGTGAATATATGTTTTCCAATTGTCTCAATAGAGCATCACTCCTATTCTCAGGAAACCACTACCGGTTATACAAATACATTGATAGAACACATGTAAATGATACATCGACAAAAGAAGGTCATGCTCGTTTAAGTGCCAAACTAACAGAGAAATTAAGACTTTGAATACATTGATTATCTCACAACTAGCACCGATAAAACACGAAGGGTGTTTGCACAATTGTTTATCTTGCATTATAATCAAATGGAAGTCAGTATCCTCAAAGTAGTTGGTGTTTATGAAGCTATTTTTCCAAGTACATAGAAAGAAAAGGAACAAGCAGATTTAGAAAGCGTGAACTAAAAAAGCACCGGAGAACAAAAACACATCCCAATGTCAAGCTGGTTTGATCTTTTTAATCATTTTCGATGATACAATAGCGAAAGAGCTATATGTAGACTAACAGAATATCAAAACCTACTATGGGTATTTGAATTCTATCGTAGGCTAGGTAGTTCATCGTGCCCATTCTCCTAGGAATCACAGTTCTACAAAGTAGTGCCTTTAAATACAGAAAAACATATAGTGGACACAAAGCAGCCAAGATGTTGGACAGCAGGATGGGCAGCTTGTCGTTGTAATCGTAAACCTTTAGCTCAATGTTGCTACCGACAACAGATAATGAAGTCTCGGTTTAGCAACATAAGCCTAAGAGAATCATAAAACTAATTGTAAAAACTTCGAGATAGGTCAAGGCAATTAATAACAATCAATAAAATAGCAATTACCAAAAAGAGGGAAAGGGAAGATGAGTCGGTTCTATGACATCGATTTGAGAAGCAAGACAACTAACAACTGAAATAATCCACAGTGGGTGGCTAAGTTGCACCATTGTTTACTACATCAGGGCTTGATGAGTGAAAAAGAAACTTTGCAAAAAATTCTAGGGATAAAACTCTTGAGCCTTATGCTCAGATGTTATTTGGATGCACTGCAGATATCCAACTAATGGTGGAACTTCCCATTTAAGCCACATCAGTTATAAATCTCAGCCACTGTTAAATTTGGTTTAATAGTGAACAAATATTAGCAGCACCATGGTAGAAAAAATAATTACAGATGAGAGAAAAATGAGTCGAGAAAGGTAAATGTTATGTGCAACGCAGACATAAGAACAGAAATTTGGACCATAAGCTCATAATAATAGTTTTACAAATTCAAAAATACCCACCTGATAGAGGACCTCATTTAGCTCATCTTTAAGAAGGTTTACAAACAGTCGATCAAAAGCGAGTTTTAGTGCCTCTGAGCCATCCTTGACAGAAATCAAAAAGTATGTGTTGGCACGAGGAACATTGAATGTTGTAGGATCGGATGGCGACAATCAGAGGGGGGGGTGAATGATTGAGCGGAAGCTAAAATCAAATTTTTGATCTACTAAAAATTCACCCTAATTCAGACTCAATTAATTGCTTTGTATTCAACAAAACAGAGTATATGCGTTTGGTAAATTGTAAATTCCCGGAGATCTAGCTGTTGGATTGACCTGAAATTTTAACAGAAGAAACTAGGTTCCAATACGCATCTAACAAAAAAAGAATCAGGTCGATCGGATCTACAGATCAAAAGTTATAAATCCTGCAAGCTTGCTGTGACAGAATATAACGAAAATCAAGCAAACCCTAATTTCGTGATTAATCACAATCTACAAAAGATTAACCAACAAAACTTTGAGGAACACTAAATTAATGCCCTAAGAAGGTTTTAGATGGATCAAATCAAAATTAAACTTGTTGAATAAAAAGATACAATGATTCAATCTACTAAAAGAAAATGAAGCAATCAAAACGGAATTACCGTAGCAAAACCTCGCCTGTGAACAGTAACCGCGATTTACTGTAGCAACGCGAGGTTACTGTAGCACCGAAATTCCGATCTCTGCCGAGCCGTCGTTGCTTCTTGCATCGGTCTGCCAATAGCGACAGCAGAGGACAAATTGCAGAGCAAAACGCAGAGAAACTTGACGATGAGACTTCGTCTTTCTTTTCTTTTCTTCGCTAGCCGCTGCCGAACAAAACACAAATAAACAAAAGGCCGAGTGTTACGCCGCCTCAGGAAAAAGCTCTGTCGCATGGAAAAACGGCAACCACAGCCGCCAGAAAAACCTCTCATTTACATTGATCAGGTTTCAAGTCCTTTTATACAACTCAAAACCCTAACACATATATGCATATCCACTTGGCCCAATAACACATGGCCCAATATATGCATACAACCCAAAATTCACACATGCACGCGTACGGCCCGCCTGCCGCACTCACGTGACTAACCAGCCTTCATGTGCACCGTTCTCTAGCCCGAACGTCCCGCATGACATCCTCGACCACGGGACCTCGATTCCTCCACGAACCTAGTCCCAACCTCGGTTCCTCCATGAACCTAGTTCGGTCCGTCATCGACCACGTTAAGCCCTCGAGCAACACACGCACGAATAAACAAACAACGCATCCGAGCACAAGTCCACGACTTGACTCAAATTCAATCCATGCAACCACTCACATGAGTGCATTGCATCAAACAAAATCATTAATCAATCATAATTACACTCAATGGTCGGTTACTCACCCTAGGCGGTAGCACTAGGAAAAGCAACCAACACTCAAATTGCTTCAATTTGAAGATCCAATTCAAATCAAACTCAATTTCAAATCAATTCAATCTCAAATCTTGTCAATTACTCATCACACACAAGGATAGACCTCCACATGGTCTTTCAATCTCCCCTTGATGAGTATATTGACAAACACATGAAAAAAGGCATAAGTATTGAATAAAGAGAAGAAAGCAATTTGAATGCAAAGCCACACTTGATCAAAGAAATAGAAATGAAGAACATGACCAAATTGGCAACTTATGATCTATGAGCGATAGCAAGATTAACAAAGATCATAAGAAAGAAGAATCAAGTGCAAAATGATGCCTTTTCTCGATTTCTCCCCTTTTGGCAATATAGGCATCAACGTGACATTTTCTTTTCTCCCCTTTTTTTGTTGTTTTTATGCAAGTAATGCAGCCTAAGGGAGCTTTGAAGATTATCCATGTGATCAACAAGACAAGTTATGACACCAAGCTAAGTTATGGCAAAAATAGACTAAGCAAAGGCATGTCCAAGTGCAAATAATCATTTTGCTAGCAAGATTTAATTAAAACCATGTCATTTTTAGCATGATTGAACACGAGCAACACTTGTCATTAGTTTCAAAACTAGAAGCAAAAGCCATTCAAAGGATCAAATGGAAAACCTAGAGTTCAACCTACTCAACACTTTGGGGAATCTAGAAGTGCATACAAGGTCCTTGAGCCTTTTTTTTTATTGTATGCAAATTTGTCTTTGAATCTTTGAAAGACATAGCGGGTGCAAATGTTTGACATTATTTGCATTCTTTACCCACATATGTTTTTTTGCATTTTTAAAGCAATTGACTCAAGCCATAATCGATCATCTCAAGAGGACTCTTAAGAGAATGATCTTGGTCATACACAACGCATTCCAAGTTCATCTCAAGTGCAATGAGAAGCCGTCTTGAAAATATGAAGTGTTGAGTCTAATGCGCACAAAAAGAGTCAATTTTGCTTCACTTTCATTTTAGCATTTTCATGTTAAGCTAGTGAAGGACTCAAGTATGGATCAAACAAGATTCACCCAAGTTGCTATAGGGACTCTAAAGAATTCGAATTTCACAAATCATGGCAAATACACCTAGAGAAGAAACTTAGCAAGTAAGCAACATGTTTTATCAAGTTTTTCTTTTAACGCTCATTTTCAATTTTTGTAAGCTTAGCAAGATAAATGAACTTGGACATATCTAAGCAAGTAATTTTCTTCATAATATAGCATGGTGTATAAAATGAAACATGGATCATGTGCATAATAGACAAAGCTCATAAAATGAAAAATCAAGTCTATATGCAATGCATGAGACAGATTTCTAAACTCCCCCTCAACATGTGATTTCATTTTAAGCACAAATCTGGTTCAAATTGAGTTATTAGCAAGATTAAGCTCAAGAAAGATCGAAAAGAACTCAATTAAAGCCAGAAACACAGAATAGAGGGAAGAAGTCAAGAAACTGCGAACTAGGTGGCTATAGAGTATAGAAAAGATGGTAGAAAACACTATGGCTCAGACTCGCTCTCATCTTCCCCAATGACTAACATAGGAAAGCTGCCTCTAGATCCCAAACTAAGGAGTGCACAGGACACTGTCTACCGGGGGCCCAACACTGCTAGACTTATAAGGCCTGTGAGGAACTCAACCTAGAGAGAAGAGAGAACAGCTAATTAAGCATGATAGCAACCTAAAGCACAAGATGAGAGGTCCATGCAAAGCATGCCAGAAGTCTAAGTGATGTGAACTCATAACTCTAAGGAATAAAACCCATAAGCACCCAGAGCAATACAAAAGGAAAAACTGAAATAAAATATAATACATAATATCTGAGATCGGCTCCCCTCACGTAAGGCCGTAAGGGCACACAACTCAAGCTCACTCCTCAAGGCAACAAACCTAGAGCTATCCAAAGGCTTGGTAAAGATATCGCCAACCGATGGTCACTTCCTGGCTGAGCACTATGTCTCCTTTCTCCACATGGTCTCTAAGGAAGTGATATCTAATATCAATGTGCTTGGTCCGGTCTTTGCAGACTGGTTCTTGGCAATGCAAATAGCGAAGTGTTATCACGAAAAAGTGGAACACTCTCTATCTCTAACCCAAAGTCCCGCAAGGTCGATCTCATCGAGCACACAGCTACAAACAACATACTCGGCCAAAGAAGGGGTCATGCGACTCGGATCGCTTCTTAGATGACCAAGAGACAAGAGAAGTGCCAATGAATTGGCAAGTGCCGAAGTGCTCTTCCTATCTATCCTCTGACCAAAGAAAGTCGAGATCGGAAAAGGCTCTAAGGGATAGACAAGAGGAAGAAGAGTACCAAATACCATAATCAATGGTAGCTCGAAGGTACTGAAGATCGCGCCACCGCTTGGCGATGAGACGCGAGGAGAAGCTCGAAGCGAGCACACATACACACACAAAGTGTATGTCGGTAGTGAGGCGATGAAGATACAAGAGAGAGCCAATCATGCTCAAAACTCCTTTTGATCGCGAGCTCACCATCCTCATCGGACTCAAGGACAGCGATGGTGGCCATAGGAGTCATCAAAGGCTTTCCATCGGACATATCAAATCGCCTCGGGAGGTCCCGAGTATACTTACCTTGGTGCGAGAAAGTACCCTCCCGAGTGCGCTTGATTTGGAAGCCGAGAAAGTAGCTCAACTCACCCATCATACTCATCTCGAATTCTGTGCTCATCACCTCACAAAAATGAGACACAAGAGACTGAGATGAGCCACCAAAGATAATATCGTCCACATAAATCGACGAGAAGAAAATGAGAATCAAGGTGTCGATGAATAGAGTTTTGTCTACTATACCCATTTTGAAACCATGGTGAGAAGATAGGACTTAAGCCTCTCATACCAAGCTCTAGGGGCTCTTAAGTCCATACAAGGCTTTGGAAAGCTTGTAGACATGGTTCGGGTATTTGGGGTTCTCAAATCTGGAGGTTGCTTGACATACACCTCTTCCTCAATGAAGCCATTGAGAAATGCACTCTTGACATCCATTTGATAGAGCTTGAAGCCACGGGATGCAGAGAATGCAAGCGAGGATTCTAATAGCCTCTAGTCTAGCTCTGAGGGCAAAGGTCTCCTCAAAGTCAAGACCCTCAACTTTGAGTGAAGCCTGTGCAACTAGCCTAGCCTTGTTGCGAACGATAACCCCATCCTCACTCTGCTTGTTTTTGAACACCCACTTGGTCCCAATGACATTATGACCGGATGGGGGCTCTACAAGCCGCCAAACTTTGTTCCTCTCAAAGTTTTCAAGTTCCTCATGCATAGCATTAATCCATGATTCATCGGATAATGCATGAGTAACATCCTTTGGCTCAAAAGAGGCAACAAAGGCAAGAGTGAAGGCAGAAAGAAGATAAGCTCGATTTTGAGCGCCAGAACACGCTCAAATAGATCACCAATGATCTGCTCGGTGGATGAGAACGCTGAATGTGTCGTGGAGGACTGAAGCGAGTGGCCTCTACCTCTTGAGGAGAAGAGGTAGGAACAGAGCCACTCATTTGAAGAAAAGTCCAAGGCAAGGGTTGGTCTCCCGAGGTGCGAGAAATGGAAACAGGAGGCACCTCGGTGTAGAGGAATCGGATCGGTGGAACACCATCATCTCCATCATCCTCATCCTCTACAAAGATGGTCTCGGAGGGATAAGAAGAGCTCGAAATATCGAGGTCTAGCTCCGGGCTAGCCTCATCAAAGGTCACGCCACAGTCTCTATGATCCTATTCGCATCACAACTCCGCACCCTATAGCTACGAGAAGACGTCGAGTAACCCGTAAAAATACCATCGAAGAACGAGACTCAAACTTATCTAGGTTACGGACTTCAAGATGAAACACTTGCAACCAAAAACGCGAAAATGAGAAACACCGGCTTTCGCCCATACCTCAACTCATAAGAAGTGCGATGCAAATGTGCTCTCAAGAAAACGCGATTGGAAACATGACAAGCAAGAGCTATAGCCTCAAATTTCAAAACTTCCTAGAGTATCTTGTACTCATCTAGCATCGTCTGGCCATCTCAACGAGGTCCTATTCTTCCTTTTCACTACGCCATTTTGTTGAGGGACGATGGAGAGGAGAGGCGATGCTCTAACCCTGACTCCACAGAAACTCTCAAAGTAGGAATTCTTGAACTTCGGTGCCATTATCACTGCGTATAGCTCGTAATGCACAGGGAGCTCAACAGACAACCTACTAACCAATCCCTAAAGTGAGAAAAAGTCTCATCCTTCGAGGCCATGAAAAATACCCAAGAATATCTCGAAAAATCATCAACAATGACAAGGACATACCACTTCCCTCCTGCCGATCAAGACTCTAGCCGGACCAACAAGGTGTCCATGTGTAAAAGCTGTCTGGTGCATCGATCATCACTACTGGGATCGGAGGATGAGAAGCGATAACCATCTTGCCATGTCGGTAGGGAGAGCAAACTAAGTCTTTGACCATCTTGAGTTTGGGCAAACCACGAATAAGATCGCGGTACGCTAACTCGATCAAATGATCAAAACCAATGTGACCAAGTCTCCTATGCCGAAGGAGAGATCACGAGACTCGAAGCAATCAAACACCAAGAGAGTCTCCGTAAGAAAGCGAAAAAATCAAGCACGAAAAACCCTCCCAAATCTAGAAATCCATAAACTAACTCTCCGATGAATCGAGGATTCTACAAGCATTGCTCTTAAAGCTTACCTCGAAAGAGTCATCGATAAGCCGAGAAACGGAAAGCAAATTATATTGCGGCTTACTCACTAAGGCAACGCCCTTAAGAATAAAATTTTCATTAATGCAGACGGTACCTTTAGCAATGACTCTACGAAGAAGCATCCCAAAAGTGATCAACTCATCACCGGGGCTCGGACTAGGAAGAGAACCAACGAGAGTCTCCGGTCATATGGCGAGAACAACAAGTCAACAATCCAAACATCTCCTTCCCCATCCGATTTAACTGATCAAGTCAAAAAGAGAGAGAAGACTTAATCTTTGGGATAAAGTGAAGACACAGGAACCCAATCTTGAATCACACGACGTCTCAAAGAACCAGCCACGAGAGGAAGAAGCCTCGACTCTCACAAGATCGGAAGAATCAACTCTAGTAGAAGATGTAGGAGTATCCTTTGGTTTGGCCCGCTGTGGTGCAAAGGCCGGACCATCCCAACGAGGCTGCCCAAATCTCCTGCCCGAAAACACCTCACGCCACGATATCTACCTCGATGGGAAAAACGAGGAATATCAAGAGGACGGCAGAAAGACCGACCACGAGCAACTCGGGACTAAAACTCGATTGAACAAAGATGAAAACCGAGTCCCGGCTGCGCCCAAAAACAGTGACTCTCGACTGTCTAGTAGCGATCAGACGCCTTAGGAGCACTCGAGTCAGGGATGACCCCGAATACCTCTAAGAGCAACAACACGCTCACGCTGGTGATCTTGGCGCGCGTCTAAAAAGAAATCTACTAGGTGACCATCCTTCTTCTGAAGGTGCATGAATACCGCGCTTGCTAGGCGTAAATGACAGAGAAGCACCCATACGCTCGAAAGTCCCATGGACAACCCCAGAGACCTAAACACAAGTGGTACTTACACCCGAGCTACCACTATCTCTCCACTCTTGGAGGCACGCATAACCCGAGGCGGATGCGCGTGCATGCTCAAAGTAATCAAATCCTAGACCTTGATTGAATCTACTAATTTTGGGTGGTCTAGAATGAGATTGAGTTTCTTCTTGCCTCCAACAAATTTCTCAAGAGTGCTCATAAGATCTTGACACTCTCGGAAAAGTGAGGCGCATGAAGAGCAAGGGAAGGAGTAGAAGAAGAACGGAAGAAGAGGATCGAGCAGTAGCGTGTATATTTTTCCCTATACACGGCTACCTCAAGTTTGAGAGACTCACAGGAAGCACAAGAAGCATCTCTAATTCTACCAACTTTGGGCCTCTAACTTCTTCCTAAGCTCAAGCGTGGACCTTATCCACGTCATCCTCAACCCCAATACACAACAAGCAACCATTATTTGACTTAACTAGTAAGTCCTTAGCAAGTTGATCACACTTGGCATTCAAAGCTTCATTATCAAGTTTTAGTTGCTTGACCCTCACATGAGTATTGGGTCCTTAGAAGCATGCAATTCAAGTTCATCATTTCTAGCGAAAGCTTCTTAAGGTGACAACTCATGGCATCAATTTCAACAAGTAGCTTAGGGCAATTTTCACAAGATGCAGTTGTGAGTATGAAGAAAACTAGCATCAATAGGAATAGGATCAATAGAACATGTGCTAGCATCCTTCGACCTAAGAGTCTCAAGATCAGAAACCACACTATCATGCAGGGTTCTTAGGTTCTCCAACTCCACAAGCAAAGCATCACAGAGAGTACAACTATCAGAGTCTCGGGAGGAACATGATTTAAGTGAAGCTAACTCCCGAGACAAGGTATCTACTTCCTTCTCTAACTCCGTAACCCTAGCTCTAGCTCTAGCATGAAATTTTCCTAATTTGCAAAAAGCTTCATTGAAATTTGGTCATAGGAAGGTACCTCGTCCGAGTCATTTGTAGAGCTCTGAGTCGTGATGTCGTTGGTGTTTGCCATGAAGCACATCTTGGAGAAGTCGTCGCCGCCTTTCTTCTCTTGCGGATCATCCTCGCCTTGTCGCTCCATGTCTCCATGTCGGAGAGGCTGATGTCGTCGAGGCGGCGAGGACTTGTGGAAGAGCTTCTTGTTCTTCGAGAAGTTGCGGTACTTCTTCTCGTGTTGGCTCGCATGATCGGAGGTTTCTTGTTGCGGTTCTTGTCGGTGTAGTCGTTCTTGCGGAACCGCGGAGTCGTTCTTGCCCTTCTCTCCATTTTAGGACAATTAAGCTCGAATGTGGTTGGGGCCGCCACATTTGAAGCGGTGATCATGCCACCTCTCTTCCTCTCTCTCACTCTCTTGTAAATATTGGAAAATTTTTGACGACAAGAGCAAGCTCATTTTCTGAAAATTGTTCCGAATTTCATCGCTACGTCGCAAAGAGCGAGAGAAAAAACCGAACAAAGTCAAGAGAAAATCAGAAGAGGACCCAATGGGATCGGTGACCAAAGCCATCGACCGAGATTTAGTCTTCGAGAGGCGACATCAATCTCATGAGTCTTGAGTCGGGAATAAAGCCCGTCAAGAGTCAAGTCGACAAATCGGTGGTGTCCTTGATGGTGGTCACCTTCATCTCCCAAACCACGAAGGTCGAGTCGGTCAAGAAATGCGAGCATTATCCGAGTCGGGGTATATACAACCGAACGCTCGAGGTCGCTCAAAATCTTAGTAAACCGACCAAACCACTCATCGAGACTCTCACCGGTAGCGTTGTTCAAATTTGTTGTACTCACGCTTGAATTGATCTGCCTCACGGTCTTGATTTGAGTAGTGCCCTCATGGTAAGCATCGAGGTTACCCAAATCTCGTGGCGGATCGCAGTGAGAGATCGATCATACTCACTGCTGGTGAGTCCTCGTATGAGAATGTTCCTCGCCTTAGCATTTGCCTCAACGTCGACCATATTGCGGCCGTGGCGTTCTCATCGGCGAGAACCTCATATGGGAGCTTCACCTTCGCCATATCAGAAGCCTGGGCGATGATGTATGACTCCATCAAGGATTTCCAAAAGGAAAATCAACACCACAAAAATTGGAGGCTTGGTGGAATACTTATGCATGCGCCATGGCTCTCGAGACCGATCAAGATCTATGGAAGAGCAAAACCCGCTCGATACCACTTGTAGGATCGGATGGCGACAATCGAGGGGGGTGAATGATTGAGCGGAAGCTAAAATCAAATTTTTGATCTACTAAAATTCACCTAATTGAGACTCAATTAATTGCTTTGTATTCAACAAAACAGAGTATATGCGTTTGGTAAATTGTAAATTCCCGGAGATCTAGCTGTTGGATTGACCTGAAATTTTAACAGAAGAAACTAGATTCCAATACGCATCTAACAAAAAAAGAATCAGGTCGATCGGATCTACAGATCAAAAGTTATAAATCCTGCAAGCTTGCTGTGACAGAATATAACGAAAATCAAGCAAACCCTAATTTCGTGATTAATCACAATCTACAAAAGATTAACCAACAAAACTTTGAGGAACACTAAATTAATGCCCTAAGAAGGTTTTAGATGGATCAAATCAAAATTAAACTTGTTGAATAAAAAGATACAATGATTCAATCTACTAAAAGAAAATGAAGCAATCAAAACGGAATTACCGTAGCAAAACCTCGCCTGTGAACAGTACCCGCGATTTACTGTAGCAACGCGAGGTTACTGTAGCACCGAAATTCCGATCTCTGCCGAGCCGTCGTTGCTTCTTGCATCGGTCTGCCAATAGCGACAGCAGAGGACAAATTGCAGAGCAAAACGCAGAGAAACTTGACGATGAGACTTCGTCTTTCTTTTCTTTTCTTCGCTAGCATTTGCCGAACAAAACACAAATAAACAAAAGGCGAAGCGTTACGCGCCTCGGAAAAAGCTCATCGCATGGAAAACGGCAACCACAGCCGCGGAAAAACCTCTCATTTACATTGATCGGGTTTCAAGTCCTTTTATACAACTCAAAACCCTAACACATATATGCATATCCACTTGGCCCAATAACACATGGCCCAATATATGCATACAACCCAAAATTCACACATGCAGCGTCGGCCCGCTGCCGCACTCACGTGACTAACCAGCCTTCATGTGCACCGCTTCTCTAGCCCGAGCGTCCGCATGACATCCTCGACCACGGGACCTCGATTCCTCCTCGAACCTAGTCCGAACCTCGGTTCCTCCATGAACCTAGTTCGGTCCGTCATCGACCACGTTAAGCCCTCGAGCAACACACGCATACGAATAAACAAACAACGCATCCGAGCACAAGTCCACGACTTGACTCAAATTCAATCCATGCAACCACTCACATGAGTGCATTGCATCAAACAAAATCATTAATCAATCATAATTACACTCAATGGTCGGTGCTCTCACGCTAGGCGGTAGCACTAGGAAAAACAACCAACACTCAAATTGCTTCAATTTGAAGATCCAATTCAAATCAAACTCAATTTCAAATCAATTCAATCTCAAATCTTGTCAATTACTCATCACACACAAGGATAGACCTCCACATGGTCTTTCAAATGTCATGTCCAACTTATACCAGAGCTTTATGAATGGGTCATCCACAATGCATCGAGTAAAAACATTTGTCGATTTTGGTCCCTTAACCCATTAATATCGTTGACATTAGTCCTTTTAAGTATTTCTACTAAAATCTTATGCATGATCTGCTAATTTATAATACAATGTGATCACATGAATATCAGAAGACATGTACCTACATTTTGTTACGGCTTGTATAGCATACATGGGTGATATGCACCTTTATATGAAAGCTAGATAAGCAAGAAGTCAAAAGCATTGAAAAATTGATCAAAATATAATCATGATTGGTAGATGTGAAAACATCGAATAGCGAGTCAAGATCAAGATGAAAAAATAAATATGAAAAAGCTGTCATAAAAATATTAAAAGCTTCACAAACCTTGAAAACTTTGACTACTGGAATCCCTCTTATCTCGACATTACAATGTACAAAATTTCGGCATGACCTCTCTTGTAAATAGGACATCCACTCAATGCAGACAAAAGAACATTTGCGGTTATAATATATATATCAATCTCTCAAACCAAAAAAGACATTCTAGCAGATCCTTAGATAATCAATCACACATCTAACGGCAATTTGTAAACTACACAATGACGTACAACATAATCTATATCCACTTCACAATGATTTCTTTAATTGTTGTCTCATCACCCATATCATACTTCTTCGAGCTTCTTCCAACTCATCAACTGTTATGTACCTGTACAAAAATTGCAAGCAACAAACTAGTTAATTAAAAGGTCAACGTTCCCAGTTAATTTATATATCGATATGGATCTCATTCAACACAACCATACAAACTAAAAAAGAGATGAACTAAGGCTTTGGCAGAAGTAGTGGGACCTGCTATTTGTAGTTGTGTTCTGAGCTATTTATTTCTCAACACTTACGCATACAAACTAAATCATAGTACTACAGAGTGTACTAACACATGATTAGATACTCCCCACATACAAGTTTGTGCTCAAGAACTTGGCATATGGAGGCCGAAGGAAATCAAGAGAGCACTGCACACCTCTCGATCTCTTCAATTACTACTCTAATAAAGAGAATAAAAATCGAATGTCTTGCTAGTTTTCACGTCACAAAAGGCTACAGATCATTTCTGAGACCCTCTGAGACTTAATTACGCATGTTGTTTGGTGTGGAACCATAAATGTTCTTTGATGTAAGGTGATAGTTTTGCCCCCATCAACTTTTATCTGTTTCAAAAAGTAGTTACACAAGCATCATCTCATTTGCCAAAATAGTTCCATAGAAATATTGTAAAACTTCTTCAAAACTAATTCAGAATATAGAAGTCCAAATTGCTAAGCAAAAACATCATCACTGTCTCATTGAGTAGAGGAATGAGATGCACCTTCACTTCATCATAGAGCTTTTTCTCCCGTGGCTAAAATTTTATCTATGACGGTTGCAGGTGTCTCCCATTCATCATTTTCAAAGTCATCCTTCCCATCATCACCATTTTGCATGCCTCAAGGATCTATTCCATGTTATTATTTTCATGACTCTAGTAGAATGATCGATATGCCTGTAAAGATAGTGAAAATAATTAAGAAGGGATTCAAGTATTCACTAGTTTACACTTATTTTTAAAATAATTGCAGCAAGATATTGTTTGAAAAGTTTGTTGTCATTTGAATGATGCCCAACCGCCCAAGTAACTTCAAAGCACATGTTTGTTCCAAGAATGCACAAGGCCAACCTCATTTTTTGTGCAATATAGCTAGCTTGCTTGTGTAGATTAAACTGAAATTGAAAAAAAACTATAAAATTAGCATGTGACTTTTGCCATGATGTGTACATTGATCAGGAATGTACTTCAACTTATTCAAATATGCCCATGATTATGTATTTACGTGGGTTATGGATAAGCTAGGGTGCCAAATTTTAACAGACCATTGATGTGGGACCTGACAATGCAAATAACTTCATTGATTTAAAATTCATTTGAGCACTATGCTAAGAATGCAGATAGAGTTCATACTTACAATTTGAAGTGTGGTGATATTGCCATAAGATGGAGGAATTGAACTTCGGAGAAAATTATTATTGTCTAGTATTCGGAATCATTTGAAAAGATGTAGTTAATTAGACAGCAAAGAATGTATGAATTTCCAAAATGTGACATTTCAAAGACATGTAAAAAGGTGAAGAAAATAAACCTGAAAGCTACTCAGTTTGCATGGATCTTTCAATGCATGACATGCTTTGCTTCTTTCCATGGATTATTCTGGTATAGAATTGGTAGAAAAGCCCCAAAAGTTTAATGAAGAACACTATTTTTCAAATTCCATAGCATATTAGCTTGAGGTATGGATCAATAGCTTCTAGTGGTTTACTATTGGTAAGAATAATGCCCTAGAGATCCGGATAAACTAGATTTAAACCTAAACAACTAGAGCTATGGCGATTCTGAAAAGTAAGTTCTTTTTGAAAAATTGCAAGTAAGTTCTCGATATTATGATTGAATAAGTTATCACAAGGAATGCAGACACGGCAGACTATTTTGTAGTAAAGGTTCGATCGATCTGAATCCTATCAAGGTTAGGAAGGAAGCCAATCTCCTCTGGTAAGGAATACAAAGTATCATAGTGCAGATTATATTTAGTCAATTACAGATGTATAGAAAATAACTAAGTTGAACTACCATATCAAGACACAGGATACGAAGGAAACTGATTCAAGGGGACCATGTTATTATCCAAGTTTCTAATTACTGCTGCAGATTTCGACTTACAATAGTTTCAGAGAAGTGATGTTGGAACATCTTTCTGCTTTCAAAGAACAGAAGCGGTCAATAGCAGTGAATAAGTGTTAAATCAGATTTTGTGAATTATGTAAACACTCTCTTTGTTGTTATCGAGTGAGATAAATTCCAATATATGGACCATGTAAATTAAATTAATCAACATGTCAACAAGATAAGAGAAGAGATATTTTGCCTGGCAACTAGAAAGAAAGCAAAAAAGATGGTATACACACACACACACACGCACGCACACACACCCTAATAGCCAGTTCTTGACCCATATGTATGAACTTTTACAATAAATCTGTGATTATGTTTACGTGCGCGCACGCATGCATATGTACGAAAGTGACTTCCACGATGTTCCTTTCTTTTCATATGCATTCTAATTTTGGAGGAACAAAAAAAAGCACAAATGATAAACGACTTCAAAGTAGATGAGTTCCATAATAAATTCTACCTTGTATAAACAAATCTCTCGAGAAATGAACCTTACTTAATACTAAAGATAAGGAACTGTGTTTATCCAAGTTTTTCTTGGTACACATGTGTTGACCAAATAGCCAATAAAGTAATTCAGTTCTCATATAACATCGCTTCACAAAACAATAACCATCGAGGAACCCAAAATTTGTCCATGAAGTTAAATATCTATGATAACTAAAGTTCTTTTGCAATTACTGTCAAGATGTATGGAGAGAGCGAAAGTGCACAAACATGTGACTTGAAAGTTTCCTTGAAGATACTTGTTGGCCATTTTAGAGCCAAATCTTGAGATATAAAGCCACCCCATTAGTATGGATCAAAGGCTCATTATCTCGATTGAGAACAATATTTCCATATTCATCCCAAATATTACATTAATTATTTTTTCGAAAATACAAATATTACATTTATTATGAATATTACATTCCAAAGAGCAAGACCAAATATTGGAAAGGAAGGAGAGAATTACCCTACAAGGTTCATCATCAATCTGCTAACATGAACTGTCGATAAATCATCCAATGTGATAGTTTTGGATAGTATCAAAGCAAACTCAGATCATTGCAATGGAAGAATATAAGCTTTCACACAAGAATGATCACTTGCGAGAGAGAAAGAGAGAGAGCAGCCACAACTACGGAGAAAGCAAATAGCATCCAATAATTACGTTTTTTCTAAGGCCTTAATAGTTCAAAGAAAGAAAGAACAATGATAAGAACATGTTAGTAGAAATAGTAGGTAGTGGACTTGTGCATAGAAGCTTATTTCACAACTTAATAAATCTTTAACTTTTAAATATGCCTCTTTTTATTATTTTCTTGAGAACAACATGCTCCTATCAATGTAGAAAAACCGTAGATTTGCCAGTAACTAAACGTCACCATCACCCACAAAAGAAAGTCTAGATTGCATCATAGTACTATTCAACGAAGTTAGAAGAAAAAACCTTGCCATATATTTACGCCAAGGTGGGAGCGGATGTATGTGCATGAATAGTTTGTGAGCCTAACCAATCGTTCTGCCAGAGAGTATATAAGGTTCATCCATGTTCCACCCAGATTCAGTGCGAATGAAGTAGCACCTGACAGGTGAAGTGCATTTCTTGTTTTTCTCTTCTTCTTTTTCCTCCTCTTTACCGCCATCCTTGTAAACTGAGAAAGGGACATCAATCAATGAAGATCATCCAACAAACAAAGTTAGCAACCACGGGACATCCATGTATTATTTGTCAAGTGTACCTAGGTCTTACTGTCAACCTCATATTGGATGCTATTTTCCAATTTGTACATATTTTCAATGTTACTATGCTAATCTTGAGAAGGGTTCTTCCATGAGGGGTTTACAATCAAATGAGTGCACAGGTGTAAGCAGAGAATAGCTTATAACGAGAATAGGGAAGGAAGTTGCCTTTCGGACCACGGATATTCTTCTAGGCGTGGAGCCCTACAGCAAAGATTGGTGACGTAAAAATGCAATTCACTCGATAGAAAAACTAAAACATAATTGATAAATATCACCTTAAAACTAATAGCATCAATAACAATATGTACATACTAAATCGACCAACATTGAACAAAGAAAACTTACATTGCCTGCTATCATTACAAGCAAAAAGAAAAAGAGGTTTACTGCTTACACTCCAAGCACTTTTACTAATTCACATAAATGGTGAGCTACAAATGCTACCCCATGAAATGATTAATATAAGCAACACAAACCATAAACACCGTAGGGACCATGACAAACCTGAAGCACCAACAATAGCACCATCAGCATCAGCTTTCACCACTTTGGACATGTCAATATCACCACTACCCGTGCTGCATTTAAGAGCAAACGTACGTGAATACATCATTAAAGAGAATTTGGCTTCTGAAAAAGAAAAACTTCCAAATAATGGAAGTGACATAGTACCAATCAATTACGTCAAGGATCTTGGGCTTCCCATCAGAAGTAGTCTACAACCCACCAAGATAGGATCAACTCCAGAATCTATCACACATACAAGTCACATCAGCACAAAAAAAATTGGGTAATCAAATATTATGAAATATACAAAATTGCACACCCGAGTCAGATCCATCACAGATCATCCAAGATTCAACCTATATACCCATGTATCCTGCATTAGCACTTGACCAAACTAGAAACCTTCCATAGCACCATATAGTGGAGTTGTAAACTTGTAATAGCTTCTGACTAGTAAGCTTTCTCAGCATGTTTATCTTAACCTTACCTGACTAATCACAGTAGCAGGTCATTTATGTAAACAGAGGCACTATGTCCTATGCTCCGAGATCTAAGGAGTCACACACCAATAATCATGCAAAACAAGTAAAAAGCGCAACAAAAATATGAACCATATAACAAGCAAGTGAAATCACATTGCAATGCGGTTAGCGACCACATGACATTGCATTGCATGTGTAACACGGTGTTTTCTAATGTAGCACATTGCAATGCGAACATTTCACCATCATGCTACATGACAAAAGGACTTGACAACATAATTGAAACACAAGCATTGCCAGAACAACCATCCCTTCACATAATGAAATACTTTAGAAGCTAGACACTCATCCAGATAGCTAAAATGAGGATAATATAGTAGTATATACAAGGAAGTCCTAATTTTAAAGCATACATAAGATGGAAATATTATGGCCGGTAGATCATTAAATGAACAGTTTGCTCCATATAGGTGAAATCAACCAGGAATTCTAGTGTTGTGGTCTCTATTTGGAAAGTAACAAGAGGGAAAATGTTAGTGCCAGCTATAGGAACCCCTTGGCAACATTATATAAATTTGCAGACAAACACAAGCAAAAGGAGAGGTAAAGTAAAGAGCACTGTGGTTTTTCTCACGCATCACGTAATAGCTTAATCCATATACTATATCAACAGTTGATATATGCAAAAATAAAAGTCATTCAACTAATAATGTTCATTGACCAAAAACATAATGCATAGTCACAAAAATAAAATTTTACAGCAAAAAATTATGGAAATTTTAAATCTTATGCACAACGAGAATAGAGACTTCAAGGTGCCACAGTTTACCTAGTAGTGCCACAAGACTCCATCTCTGCTAGTTTCATTAATGCTACAATCGCATGAAAATGTCGTAGAGATAAGACATCAACTCCACAACCATCTTGGACATGAATTTTTACTATATTCAAGTAACCTTGCATGGAGTGGAGGAATGGTGACTTTCGGATAATACTACCAATAATTCTTGCTTCACGTAGAGTGCAATCCCTTTCTGCAGTCACCATTTGAGATTATGGAGTGACAAAAGGAAGCAAGATCCGATAGATGTAGTAGATTGAAGAGGAAATAGTCATTGTTCAAGTCCTATGGTAACATGATCGACAAGATGACTCCTTTGAATCACAGATTATTGGGTTGGACTTGGAGTTTGCTAGAATTTTAACAATATAACTTAACTAGGTAAGAAATGCAATCATGCACCATCCAAAAGGAATTGCGAGATGCTAATGGCTCATGAACCACCCAAAAGAAACTGAGATACTAATAGCCCAGACATACATTTTAAAGGAAACGGATATGCCATGTGTTCTAAGTAATTCTTATCAGTAAAAGAGGGTGTTACTCGACAGAGTGGAATTAAAATTCCCTTAAAAACCGCCGGCTTGTAGAGGATTTTTTCAACGACGGTAAAGAGCAAAATGAAGCCTCTTGTTACGCCTTATGTCATTACGAACCCGTGATAGCAATATGGCTTCATAGAATCGTCACGACATTCTTTGCATTCATGTTTGAAGAGAAGAGTCGTGTTGCTTGATATCTTGCATTAGGAGACCAATTCTCTGGCTCGATTAGTCAGAGCACATCACCAAACACTCCAACGATGGGATGCGCTTGAATGCATTAGGAATTTTCCCACTTGTGTATCGGCTCAAGAACTCACCAACCCTGCATAAAGCAAATTTCGTACTAATTATAAAAACATGAAAAACTACTTATAACATGAAACGAGGACGTGGCCACATACCCTTTGTAAAGCTCAATAATGCAGTTGTCCAACTTGATAGGACCCTTCTGCACAAACATATATATAAACATCAGGAGTTGCATAATCAACTTACTTTTTTTCCTCATCAACCCAACAGATAAGAAAGAGATATAATAATACCAAATGGTTATCAAATAAAATGCTAAATCTTCAACAAAACAGTTCTTCAAAAGAAAAATATCTCGTGCAAAATATAAGTAAAAGTATTGAGGTAATTCAGATAAGCAAACATGAATAGGATTTGCTAAACACAATACTCCACTTCCATAAGATGGAAACAAGTTCCACTGTGCTAAATTTCAATCATTCTCTACCATGTAAATAAGATAGCCATTTTCTACTATCGCATACAGTGACTTGAATAACCCCAAAAGGGCTTAAGAAAGCTAATATGCTACATCATGCACCATAAAAGCAGATCTATAGCAATACAACATGAAAAGGAAAAATCTATACTCAGTATACTAATCATACTAAAAACAACCACGTAAAGATGACTTTTTTCCCAACAAAGTACACACATCACATTATACACAAGCCCGCACAAACAATTTTACAAAATCCGGTGAAAAACAAGATTGGGATTTGGGAATCACCCGCCTTTAACATTGCTAATTGCATAATATATACTGAGAACTCATGAGTGAGAGTCGTCACACATAATAACGACCCGACAAAGTAAAGCTGACGAGGAAAAATTACGAGACTCATCAAGCAACACAAGCTCACAAAATGCGCACAGGGGCCATCCATAATTTTAAATGCAAACGTTCCAGAATTTCTCCTATTACTAGTAGGTTTGGACAGAATCATCTCGATTCCAGGATTGCTATATAGACGCGCCGCAGTTACCGCTCCATACTGCAAGCAATACCACTAGCATATTATAGAACCGGAAAAGAAAAAAAATCATACCTTCATATGGCGACTGCGCCGGCCCAAGGATCATGACGTTGAAGTAGCGCATGTTCTTCTCCGACGGAGACGCACTGATCCCCGGAAACGAAACACCTTGCCAAAATCCACCGAAACTGCGACACAGAGAAGCACCCGCACCTGGCTCGCTGAGGAGTCGCTGCGTCTCCTGTAGAGATCCAACCACATCGAAACCAAAAATAATTCAGCGAAAAAAGAAAAAGAAAAAAAGCGAATCGGATAGGAGGCCGCGAGAGATCTATGCTTGGATGATCAGATCGGAGGCGCACCTTGATGATTCGCCGCGGGAGGTTGCTGTTGGCCATCGGATCAAGCCGGAGCGCAGGTTTCCTCCTTCGTGGAGTCGCGGCGCGGAGATGCTTTGAGCTTCAGTCTTCGGGAGAGGCGGGCGGCAGCGTCTTGGCGAAGGCGAAGCGGGCGCGTCTTGGCGTGGGCGGGCGGGCGCGGTCTTGGCGCGTGGAAGGGCGACGCGTGTGGGTGAGAGCGAGCGAAGAGAGAGAGAGACGCTGGGCTAGGTTAATCCACGGCGTTAAATTCGTGGGCGGACAACCGACGAATTTAATTAAATTGTCGCTTCTTCAAAAACGACGAATTTAAAATATAAATTCATGGGTTTTTTTGCCCATTTAATTTAATTAAATACGTGGGTTTTTGAAAACCGATTTAATTTAAATATATAAATTCATGAGGTTTTTTAGCCCACAATTTAAAAAAACCCACGAATTTTCCCTGTTTCTTGTAGTGTAGGATGGAAAACTTGGGTTTATTTGAGAATCACTGAATCTATTTACTTGTTATTAATTGTTTTACTGTCCTTTCAATCTATGTATTGTATGTGTTCTTAAATGCTGCTTTATTGCAAATGAACCCTTAGCCTTTCCTTTGGAATAAGCCTGCATATAGCTATGATAGAATTGCATTTTGTGCACAACTTGTTGAGTACGTGTTGGTGTACTCACCCTTGCTTAACAACCAACAACAGTAGAGGAATCATCGTCGTTATTGGAGGAGGATTTTCAGGTGGACGCGTGTCACTAGGCCAATCCTTATCGATGCTTTGTGGTGTCTTGATGGGACATCTACGTCTTCTCTTGCTCTTTCCGCCGTGCATTTGTCTCATTGGTCTTATTATTGCCTTGTGAGGCTGAATATTGTAAGTGATCATAAGATCATACACTAGTTATATTCAATAAATAAAGTCTTATTATTCTTATCGTTGTGTATGATATGATGCTTACTGATGTTAAGCTGTGTGCACTAGCAATTGATCCTGGGACTAGTGCGGTAAAACACAGTGGATTCGAATTGGTGAATTCGGGTCCTTACAGAGGTGGTATCAGAGCATACTGACTGTAGGACTTGGCCCTAGTTGGTAGAGTGTCCAAAAATTATTTTCTAAAGGAAAATTTTAAATTGGACTAAAATAACACTCTTGACTCATCTTATTCTCTATTCTTTACCTTTGCTGAAGTCTACCTTAAAATTTTCGGAGTGGCCATTGAAGATGGAAGACTTATCTATTTTTCTTTTAAATAGATGAGGAGGATACAGTCATACGTAGAGTGCGAGGGAGGCTACGCGACAGAGCTCTGGAGGGTACTCCAAGTTTTGGGAGGTTTCACCAAACCAACATATCAAGGCCGAGATTGGATCGTCAACGGAGCCACAAGAAGAATGGTGTGCAAGCTGTTAATTTACGCCAGAAATGGTGAGAGAGCAAGCCAACCTATCAAGATCACGGTGAGAAGAGCCACTTGGGAGATCGGTATCCGGGGAGGCATCACGACTCGCTCTCGAAGGATCTGCACGACTACTACCATGAGCCGGAAGACACACGGTGTTCGACTCCACCCCATGGTTCAAGATTCATGGCGTTCATACGTCACATGAAGGAGGATGCTACTACAAAGGCACTTAGCACGATTCTGACTATTCAAGAAGCTCATGCCCATGACACCAACATGGAATTAAGGACGGTCTACGAAGCACTCAGAGTTGCGGAGAAGGAACTACATGAGACCCGAGTAGCTTACGAGGAGAGAATCATGGAGCTCGAGGAGGCATTACAAGAGAGAGGTCGCTACACCATCATCATCGAGGAGATGAAGTCGAGTTCGAGGAGCGAAGCGCCACCATTCATGGACACCGAGACCAGCCACGCCAAAGACCAGCTCACTGCCAAAGATACCCACCAGGAAGTTCTCGTGGAGGATGGCTTGAGGAGTGAGAGTCTTAGTTTAAGTTGAGGCTCAAGTATTGAGTCGTGTCAAACAGAGTAGTCTTACCCAAATGTAATAGACGTTAAGGCTGAGTGTTTAGTTTGGATTTTTATGCTTCTTTGAGTGTGCGAAAGATGTGTTGCAAAGCTTTTAGGCTTTTGTAAGCAATCATACCAAGTTAATTAATAAAGATATAAAGTTTTGGGTTTAACCTGTTCCCCCGCATTAGGAATTCTTACATCTTATCTATGCTACTTCTATCTTTCCTAACCTAAAAACAAATCAAGCAGATGGTGAACACTCGTGGTAACAATGGAGCTTCAGGAAGTGGCCTTCGTCGGAATGATGAGTTCAATGATGGAACGCCACTGCAGCCATCACCACCAGTAGATGTGCAAAATTTGGGAGCTTTTATAGCTGCGCAAACTCAACTTATGCAAACCATAATGCAACAAATGCAGAACATGACCAATCAAGCCATAGGCAACACTGATATACACCAAGGCAACAATGGGCCGCGTTCTCATTCTAAGTTGTCGGATTTCATGAGAACCCGTCCTCCAACATTCTCAGGCAATGCTAATCCTTTGGAGGCCGATGATTGGCTAAGGACCATTGAGAGAAAGTTGCACATCACGCAATGTGAGGGCAATGAGAAGGTGTTGTATGCTTCGTATCAGCTAGAAGGGACTACCGCGGAATGGTAGGAGAACTATTGCGCAGCACATGAGGCACCCTAGGAGATTACTTGGGAAGAGTTTTCACCGCTTTCACAAGATTATCATGTCTGGAAGGAATGATGGATCTTAAGAAGGAAGAGTTTAGGGCTCTGAAGTAAGGAAGCCAGTCAGTGGCAGAATACTTGAACAAGTTTATGCAGTTGGCACGTTATGCGCCAGAAGATGTGGCCACAGATAAGGCTAGACAGTCTCGATTCTTGAAGGGTTTAACTTCTGGATTATAGGTGGGACTGATCACCCACAATTTCCCTAATTTTCAGGAGTTAGTTAATAAGGCTTTAATCCTTGAGGATAAACGTAAAGAATTGGGTGAAGATCGTAAACGCAGGATGGCTAGTCAGGTAGGGCGACCTAATCAACTTAGGTTAAGGATGACACCACAACAGTTTGCCAGAATTCAACCTCAGTGGACCAACAAGACATCAACTCCGTCATCTCGCCCTACTAATCAGAATTTTCAAACACCAGCACCAGGAAACAATGCACCGGCAGGAAGTCAGTAGACTGCTGTCAAGAAATGTTTCTCTTGTAACGAACCAGGACATTTCGCCAACAAGTGTCCGAAGAAAGGAATTGTTACTCCAGTTCACTTTAACTTAGGCACTACCCCAGCTAAAGCCCCAGTGACAGGAAGTAATCGAGTACCAGTGCAGTCAGGAGCGTCGCCTCAGACGACAATGCGTGGAAGGATCAATCACATCACGACGGATGAAGTCCAGGACGCCGTGGAAGTTGTGCTGGAAATACCCGATGTCAACACCACCGTTGATCAGCAAGAGGACGACTCTCTCTTCGCCAACCAAAATCAGGAGAACGAAGATAGCTATCCAAGAGCCTGCGATCCTCCGTTCGATATCTGCGGTGAAGGTGGTGAAGAGGAGGAATAGCCAGACGCCTAGGATCACGTGTTTTCTCAGTTTTTGCTTCATCTAAAAGTAGTTGTTAGTTTAATGTTCCCATCGCTGTATGACCCATGGGTCCAACTTTTGTAATAAGGAGGTATGTCGAGCAGTGCTCTGACATTGATTTTTAAGTTACTGCTTAGTTATGGTTCAAGCTACTATGACGTATGCGTACCAGCTATTGACCTAGCTTGAGTCAAGAATATGATGAATAAAGTATTCATGGAGTATTTGGATAAATTTGTGGTTGTCTTGATAGACGATATCCTTGTGTACTCCAAGTCAGAAGAAGAGCACGCAGAACATCTAAGATTGGTTTTGGAGAAGTTGTGAGAACAATAGTTGTATGCCAAATTTAGTAAATGTGACTTTTGGAAGAAGAAAGTGGAATTCCTTGGCCATGTGATAACCGCTAAAGGAGTTGCCGTGGACCCAAGTAAAGTGGAAGCTGTGATGAATTGGGAGCAGCCAAAGACAGTTACCCAAATCCGTAGTTTTCTGGGAATGGCGGGATATTATCGTCGGTTCATAAAGGATTCTCAACGATTGCGAGACCCTTACACAATTGTTAAAGAAAGAGAAGAAGTTTGCATGGACGCCAGAGTGCGAAAAGAGTTTTGAGGAGTTAAAGAAGCGATTAATATCTACACCGGTGTTAGTATTGCGGATGTGCGATGTGGCTTTGACATTTATTGTGATCGTCAAAACAAGGACTTGGTTGCGTTTTAATGCGAATGGCAAGGTTGTAGCCTACGATCAAGGCAATTGAGGCCGCATGAAGGAAATTACCCGACGATGATCCGGAGTTAGCAAATAGTAGTGCATGCTCTAAAGATATGGCGTCATTATCTCATCGGAAATAGATGTGAGATATATACGGATCATAAGAGCTTGAAGTACATATTTACCCAATCAGATCTTAACATGAGACAGAGGAGATGGCTAGAACTAATTAAGGATTATAATGTCGGAATCCATTATCATCCTGGGAAAGCTAATGTGGTAGCTGACGCTTTGAGTCGTAAAGGCCACAGTGTAAATTCGTTAATAGTTAGCGATCAACCAGAGTTATGTGAGGAATTTCAGAAGTTGAGATTAGAGGTTGTGCCACAAGGATTTGTAGCCGCTTTAGAAGTAAAGCCAACCCTTGAGGATCAAATTAAGGAAAAGCAAAGTAATGATGAGAAGATCAGTAGGATCAAGGCTAAGAAGGAAGAGGGTTTAGCCGAAGATTTCTCGATAGATGAGCGAGGAACCCTAAGGTTTAAAGGTCGGATTTGTGTGCCAAATGAAATGGAACTTAAGCAATTGATTCTTGAGGAAGCACACGACTCTAAGTATTCTATTCATCCTGGAAATGCCAAGATGTACCAAGACCTTAAGAAGAAATTCTGGTGGCCGAGTATGAAGCGTGAAGTAGCTGAGCATGTTGCATTATGCGATGTATGTCAGAGAGTAAAAGCGATGCATCAAAAGCCCGCAGGACTTTTGCAGCCATTAAAGATTCCTGAATGGAAATGGGAGGAGATTGGTATGGATTTTATCACCGGATTGCCCAAGACTCAAAAAGGTTATGATTCCATATGGGTCATCATTGATCGGTTGACCAAAGTTGCTCACTTCATTCCAGTGAAGACAACTTATTCAGGGGATCAATTGGCGGAATTATACATGTCAAGAATTGTATGTTTACATGGTGTGCCTAAGAAAATCGTATCGGATCGAGGTACCCAGTTTACCTCAAGATTTTGGGATAAATTACATGAAGCATTGGGAACTCGCCTGAATTTCAGCACCGCTTATCATCCACAGACAGATGGTCAGACAGAGAGAGTTAATCAGATTCTAGAAGATATGTTGAGAGCTTGTGCGATATCGTACAGTACATCTTGGGATAAATGTTTACCATATGCAGAGTTTAGTTATAACAATAGTTATCAGGCTAGTTCGCAAATGTCGCCATTTGAAGCCTTATATGGTCGTGCTTGCCATACCCCGTTAAATTGGAATGAAACGGGGGAGCGTTCGGTATTTGGACCGGAGTTGCTTAGAGAGGCTGAGGAGCAAGTTGTCATGATCAGGGAAAGATTGAGAACAACACAGTCGAGGCAGAAAAGCTACGTTGATAATCGTCGACGAGAGTTGAGTTTCGAACCCAACGATTTTGTGTATCTCAAAGTCACCCCCTTGAAAGGTGTGAAAAGGTTCAGCGTTAAAGGAAAACTCGCACCTAGGTATATTGGACCATTTAAGATCTTGAACCGCCGAGGAGAGGTTGCGTATCAGTTGGAGTTGCCCCAGTCATTAGCAGGAGTCCATGATGTGTTCCATATGTCGCAACTTAAGAAATGTCTCAGAGTGCCAATGAGAAAGAACATAATTAGAAGCTATCGAGTTACAGGAGGATCTGACTTACAAAGAGCAGTCGATTAAGATTCTGGATGTAATGGAGCGTAGGACCAGAAATAAGTCCACTCGTTTTTGCAGAGTTCAATGGAGTAATCATTCCAAAAATGAAGCAACTTGGGAGTGTGAAGAAGATCTGAAAGCGGAATTCCCAAACCTATTCTCTAGTTAGCCCTGAATCTCGGGGTCGAGATTTCGTTAAGGGGGGAGGTTTGTAACATCCCAATTTTTGAGTTTTTAATTATTAAATATTATTTTATTGCAATTTATGAATTTTGTGAATTTTTTGGATTTAATTGGATTTTCTGAGATTTATTTGAATTATTTTGAATTATTATATAAAGCTTTTGTTAAGAAATAATTATAAAAAGAAATATTTAAAATAAAGTTTTACTGAAAATATTTTATTTAAGTCCGGAATGTCTCAAAGTATTTTTGAGTTTTTCTTGGAATTTATAGAGTATTTTTACTACCCTAAATGAATTAATTTATTTTCTCAAATTGTTTTAATTGCAAAAACCCGAAAAAATCTCTGTGAACAGTGTTGGGCCCGGCCCATTTACTGTGTGGACTGAACGGTAAATCGGGAGGAGTAATATCGACCGTTGGATCGGAATCCCAGGGCTATTATCACGCCACGTCAGTTAAGTAAACCCTAACGTCTCCCTACCGTTGGATCGTCATCGTGCGGTCACCCTTGAATCTTACCGGTTTGGGATTTCTAGATCTATCGGGACCGTCAGATCTTGATCGAAGGGCTGAGGACCATCGTGTCCAAGTCGGATTGCACCGCCGCCATCTCCGAGTCGAGTTCCTCCGCCGCCATTGCACTTTCCTTGTTTTCCGCGCTTGGCGGGGTATTTAAGGAGCCCCCGTCCCTTTCCGAGACTCACCTCGAGTCGCCGCCTTGTTTCGCTGTTGCGCCATCGCCGAAGGAGTACCGTGAAGATCACGCGAGCTCGCCGGAGTTCCCGAAGAGGTTTCGCCGAGATTCGTCGCCGCCGGGGACTTCTTCCGCCGAGTGAGTCCCGGGTTCGAGGTCGCCGAGTTGTGCCGCGTCTGCGCCACCGTTCGTTGGTCACCGGAGTGCGCCAAATCGCCGAGTCCGTGGTCATCTTCCTCAAGTCCGGCCGCCTACACCGCCGGGTTTTCATTCGCCGATCGGGAGCTTCGTCAGCCGTCGGATCTGCATTGGACGTTCGGGATTAAGTCGCCACGATTCGAACCGGTAAGTGTTTCGATTAAAACGTAGCCGTAGGATCTTAGATGGAGGGTCTAGATCGTGCCACGTCATTTAAGTGCACAGTGTTCGACTCGGTGTAATATCAATCATCAGATTCAGATCGTAGGGTCATAAATGAGCCGCGTCATTTAAAATGAACAGTAAACCGCACGGGTAAACGTTGATCATTGGATTTAGATCCAAGGGTTGATATTGAGCCACGTCACCTAATTTATCGATAACCGTTAGATTGATAATCAAGGGCCTAGGTTTTGCCATGTGGGAACTGTACAGCTGAGGCGGGAAAATTCGGATTTTCTTTATAAAAATAATTCGATAAATTCGGATTTTATGATTTTAAGGATTTTTCAGATTTTAAAACTTCAAAGTGCTATAACTTTTGCATACGAACTCCGATTGAGGTGATTCAAATTCCTAAAAATTTGTAAAATTAAGATATTTATAATGGTGGCTTATTTGAATTTTTGAGTTCATTTGTTCTTTGGTTTTGGTGTTTATTTGCTATTTCTTCTCGATTCGCGTAGACGTTGAGTTGAGCGAGGTTTCGGAGGAGGAATTATCATTTCAAGAGCAATATTCAGAGCAATACCAGGAGCTTAAGCAAGGCAAGTTGTGCTTTGATCATGTTGCACCCATGTTTGCAAAACTGCTATTTTGATTTACTCTATTGCATGATATTTTATGTGTACAAATGATTTCAACTTAACTTTGGCATTAGTTAATGTACCCTTTTGGATTACACCCTACCTTGCTATTTGTATGCCATAATCCACTTGTCACCTTAGGTTGGTTCATTATAGTTGGTTAATACTGACATCAACATGGATGGTTAGATTGGAATAGAAATGCTTAGCCATGCCACGTCATCACATGTACATGAAATGTTGAGTATAAATTTTGACTAATGGAATATGGAACAATGATGATAACTTGTGTGTCATGTGTGGTCACACAAAGAGATTGAGTTGTTGTATGGGAGGTCACACAACGATGTTGATTTGTGAGTAGCACGTGGTGCTTGGTAACCAACCGTGGGTTTAATCATTTTAAGATTGAAGCAAGTGGACCAGGCAAGTGTGCGTGGTGGGCTCAGAGGAGCCGAGGGTATGTGTATGTCTTGCTTTAATCAATCCTAAGGACTTAACCTTGCGAGCCTTTAACCTGAGTCTATCATGCAACCACATGTCTGTTATGGGGCAGCCTAGCTGACTAATTTGCAAATGCTTAACTTGAGTGCTATCATGGTGACGTGAGACCCGGGTGGTGGTAACTAGTCCATGCTTGGGGGTGGCTCACATGGCGCAAGAGGGGGGCCCTGTTGTGGTGGTGTAACCCTTCAATGTTGAAACCTTAGCGGGTAGCACTGGGTTAAGAGGATGCATTGTAAAGGCTTTGTTATAATCGTTCACCTGTGTGGTGCATGGTTGTATCATGTGGGTAAAGTGCATAACCTCTGCAGAGTGTACAAACTATTCGGATAGCCGTGTTTCACAGTATTGAGCAATGCTCGAATTACAAATCAATGGGTAGTTAATTAAAATGAACATCTGGAAGGGATGGCAGGATGCCATGTGGATAATGGAACTTGATTTAGGATGGAAAACTTGGGTTTATTTGAGAATCACTGAATCTATTTACTTGTTATTAATTGTTTTACTGTCCTTTCAATCTATGTATTGTATGTGTTCTTAAATGCTGCTTTATTGCAAATGAACCCTTAGCCTTTCCTTTGGAATAAGCCTGCATATAGCTATGATAGAATTGCATTTTGTGCACAACTTGTTGAGTACGTGTTGGTGTACTCACCCTTGCTTAACAACCAACAACAGTGGAGGAATCATCGTCGTTATTGGAGGAGGATTTTCAGGTGGACGCGTGTCACTAGGCCAATCCTTGTCGATTGCTGTGGTGTGTTGATGGGACATCTACGCCTTCTACCGTCTTTCCGCCGCATTTGTCTCATTGGTCTTATTATTGCCTTGTGAGGTGAATATTGTAAGTGATCATAAGATCATACACTAGTTATATTCAATAAATAAAGTCTTATTATTCTTATCGTTGTGTATGATATGATGCTTACCGATGTTAAGCTGTATGCACTAGCAATTGATCCTGGGACTAGTGCGGTAAAACACAGTGGATTCGAATTGGTGAATTCGGGTCCTTACAACAACTCATTTCCCACCGTACAATACTTTGATCGGCGAGAAAAGCGGAATGATGGTGTCGCACCTATCGTGGTGCCGTAGACGGGAGCAATAAATGCTCAACTGCTCAACGTTCAGAATTTCGAACTGATGTTCCAACTCTTCTCAGAGTCGAGTCGACAAGTCGATATCGAGCGACATGTGGTTACCCTAAGCACCTGAGTTGGATTGGCAGCAGGGCACTCGACCCAGTGCATTCCACTCGATACTTAGCGATTCCCCAGCTTACTCGAATCATTCGACCACAAGCAGTCGAGGTGTTACTCGACCAAACCCGGTTTGGCAGTAATCGATCAAGTGCTTAAATGGACCCTCCGCTAAGCAGAGTTCGGGGGCTACTATTGAATATCTAAATATGGGATATGGATGTATGCCATAAACTCAAGGATCATACCATATATGTTATGGCAAGCATTTAGAAACTCCGGATATCTCGGGCCCAGTTTGATGGGATAAGATACACGCAGAGGCAGATATTTCCATGAAGGGAAGGATTTGATCGTGTTCCCGTTACGAGGAAGCCCACTCGAATACATCTGGCATTTACGAAAGTTTGGATATGCTACGGAGATCATAACGACGATGAATTCTTCATCGACTACGATCTGGTATATTCATCCGACTACAACTTGACCCAAGGCTACCCCGACTATATAAGGGCGAGGGTAGACGTCATCAAGAGGAGAACAATCCTCAAGCTACAGCCATCCAGAGCTAGACGAGCGAGAAGATATCCTGAGTAGAATATCCTTTAGCCATAGCTTAGCCACCCTCAAGTTCATCATCCTTGTAATTGAAGCTAGGCATCTCGTTTTGTACTCTGTTCATCAACCTCATACATCATCCATACAGGAGTAGGGTATTACTCCATCAGGAGGCCCGAACCTGTCTATATCGTGTGCCCCTAATTGTGTGTTTGACTCTACTAATCTCGAATGTACATGAAATATAAGTTTAATGTCAATCACTAACCTTCGATAGTAGTCCATGAGTTGGAGTGCTTGATGCATGTCGCGGGGAGTCGACAATTGTGAGGGAACGACGTGAGCATCGAGTGGATGTTAGAGAGCTAGTGAGGGTGCGGGCATACGGCGACGAGCAACCCACCGCAACGATATTGAGCGAGCAGGGAATGGGGTGCAGTGTGAGTTGACGAGTGCCTAACCAGTTGAGTGGGATGACCACAACAATAAATAGACAATGTGAGCCCCTCTTCGAATATATGAATTTTTTTATTAATTGTAATTGAGTCAATGGGCTAAATAAAGATAGTAGTCGATGATGTGGGGTTTTGGCCTGATGTTTACGCCATAGGACTGGAGATAACTAGATCCATACAACCTGATAAATGAACCGCCAACCACTATCCCTATTACGACAACCTATGACACTCGATTCACTAAACAACATGCATCAGTCTCTTTGTTTATTCATCTTTACATGGACTAAACATGTTGAAGCAATCATTGAGCCGCAACAAAAACCATCTCTCTTTCCAGACAAACTCAATCATAAGTCATAAGAAAAATTCGACTATCAAATTCTCAAACTCCGACGAGAAACAACTCCTCAATCAAATCTCAAGATTTTCAATTTCCAAGAAGGAAAAGAGATGCATGGGAAAAACCAAATGATCAACCAAATCCTTCTCGATAGAACCTTGACACCGAAGATCCACACGATTTAAGTTCTGCACCAAGAAAACTTCAATAAGCTCCTAAATGGAGAGAACAACAATTACAATAGTTTTCTCTACAAGGCAACCCACGATAACCAGCAAAAACCAAAGAAACCAACGAAATCGAACTTCAGAACGATAAAAGCAATCTGAAAGGATTCATCACTAAGCTTTTCTCTTTAAATCCAAACATCGAAGGCAAAAGAAACCAACTTTCCATCCTTACCCTCTAAACTACTCTGCGAAAACGTCGACTCATGAACGAAAGGTTCCCAAACAGCAAGGGGTGGCACTAACCAGTCACACCCATAAGCAAAACCCACAACTTGGCTAAAGGAACAAGGTCGAAACCTTTCGGCTCAACCAAAAACATGAACATAAGCGTACTGATTCCAGTAGTCCTTCCATAATCAAAGCAATATGCAACAATAAATTTAGCATTCAACAACAAAGTTTAAATACAATATTTAAGCGTAATGCAATGATACCCATACCCATCCTACTGTGCATCAGAGTGTGTCAGGTTTTAAATTAGTTAACCACTCTAATTCATATTTTTAAGGTTATTGCCCTAAGGCCAATTTTTTAAAGAGTAGAAACCTATGCCATGTTTCTAATCTCACGCAGCAAAATTTTAGTTTACTCTAGAGTAGAATTACTAAATTCACATACCGCGGACCTAAAGCCCGCTCTGATACCAACTGTAACACCCCAAACGCCAACCGCACCACGGATGCTACCAAAAAAACATAAGCAATGAATGACACCTCTACGAAAGACTGAGACGCCACTCAATCTCTAAACTCGTAAACCACTAATAAAACTAAGCCACCGAAATTTACAAAATTTCGGCATGACCTCTCTAGAACAAAGGACATCCACTCAGCAGACAGAAAACAATAGCAGTTATAAGATATCATTCTAGCAGATCCTTAGTTAACTAATCACACATCCAATGGAAATTAATCAACTCCACCACATAATTATTACAGAACAGAGACTCAATAAACATAACCGCAAACAACCTTTTCCAGGAATTTTTTTACGAGCTATTAAGATCAGAATTATAAGTCAACATGATGGAACGGTGATGATGCAAAGTGATTGTGCTACTACCCCTCCCGCCATGCATGCCGGTTTCAAGATACCTGCAACAACACAACCAACAATCGTGAGTCGATGACTCAGCAAAGTACACAAGAGTATCAATTCCAATTTATCATAAGTAAAACAAGAGCTTGACCATAAAAGCAAGTAATACAAATGAAGCAACATCCGGACAATACACATTTATACCCATTTAAAGCAATAACTTGACTATATATATATAAAAAATTACCGCAATCCGGTCATCAACTTGATAATAAACCCATTCAATGCCAAAGAAGAATTACTCTAAGTCACAACGTCTCCCGACTCAACTACCCCTTGCTACAACTCAAACCATTTTCATCAATTGCATTTGAGTTTATAACTCGACTTCACTCCACGATATTCATACAACATAATTAGCAAGGCAAAGAAATGCGCTAATTCATCAAATGCAAATCAATCTCCCCTTTTTGGGTTGAGTCCACGACTCAACCTTCAATTACCGCAATTACCACCCATATGACACACCATTTACCACAACACTCATTATTAAAGATGCAATGCATATGAATGCTCTTTTCGATGCAATGCACATGAATGCTCTCTTCGATGCACGTACCGGTACTGCCGAGTGCCCACCCGTCGGTGTGCACCCTCACGTCCCTTCCATCCCGTGGAAGGTGCCTACTCTTACTGTCTCGCTCCCATTCACCTCGATGAATGGGACTACGAGGTAGGACTTTCGTGTTCACTACGTGTGAACACAGAGGTTCAAGATCGAATGGGTCGCCTCTTCCTTTAATGAATGCACAATGCAATTTACATGAATGAAGTGCAACCATTTATTCATCGCCAACACTAACACAGCCGTAACCACATACATAAATATAACCAAATTCTCACATTCCTAAGTCACCAGTGATACTAGTAAAATCAAATTCAACCATAAGACATGGCAACTCATAACAACGTTTCTGTCATGCAACTACAACCTACGGCCACCGAGCCATGTTCACACAATACACTTGCAATCAAATGCTCAGATATACTACCTTTATAAATGACTTAACCATTGGAACCAAACTCATGTTAGCCCCAATCACTCAAACAACATACTCGCTATAATCAACCTTACTAAAAACTCGATCTCAATTAGAGTTCGTCAAATTAACAGAGCAACAATTAAATTAAGAAGCATCACATATGAACACACATCCACACTCAATTACACGGTGTACTTGCATCCATTCCCTTAACCTTTTAATCATCATAAATATTTTCATAAGATGAAGCACCTTCTAGCTATATTCAAGTAAAGCGTACCTCTTGCGTATTCATCGGCAATTACGTACGTTAAGAGCAAATAATCGATTAATCCTCCTAGCCACAAACTAGGGAATGCACTTGCCTTATACCGACGAAGAATGGAGTGGCATACGGTTGAGGCCACTCCTGACAGAATCTTCTCTGCAATTAAACAATACTCATCCAACTCAACTTTATGCACACTCGAAACAAGCGACAAAAGAAAACAACTCTTTTGCACACATAATGCCCTAAGTATATGATTCTATATCACAAAAAAAATGATCAATGCAGTTTCTTGAGCATACTATGATAGGAAGAGGGATATTAAGGTATCAACATTGCATGACCTACATAATAGTGGGTCCACTACTATTATCAAGTATAGAATGTCATACAAGATTAAGCACCACTCTCTATTTTTTTTCACTAAGAATTCGGCCATTTCAATACATGTAAGATACTCATACTCATAGCATAGCGAGAATCACTCAGAGAGCTATACATATTTGTTTTTGATCGCAAGCAGATAAATCATGATTACAACATAATGACTCTAACATGCAGTTGCCTTAGCCCTTAATCATGTATAATCATCAACTAAACAATAGCAAGCATTATGATCATATTATGCTAGATTGCCAGATACTTAAACAAAGACATACATATTAGACAATATGTAACTCTTGCTAGTAAACATGCTTCAATAAATCACAGAAGTCCAGTACGCATCCTCTATATCTAAATCCACTCTCGCTTATTAAACAAAGAATTTTCAACATGCACACCTCAAACAACAAAGTGCATGCTAAAATCATTTCATTCCCATGAAAACCCTAGCTAGGCATTTCATCAAACACCATATAGGCAAGCTAATCCCCCCAAATTTATACCTCAAAGCTATTGCCATGGAGGAAGGAGGGAGGTGAGGGAGGTTGCTTGGTGGTGGTCGGCTTCTTTGCCGCCTCTTGCCGCTCTGCTTGCTTCCCTATTTCCGATCGGGTTATCGCTAGCGCTAATCGCTATTTTGCCGAGCTGCTTCTCGCTTAGCAAGGAGAGGAGGGGGCGTCGAGCCAAAAGGAAGGGAACCGGGGCGACGCCGGCTGGAGAATGGGGGAAACCGGCAGGACTCGGGCAGGGGCTGGAGGGGCGCTGAGTGGTGCTGCCATCGGCGCTTGGCGCCGCTACCCTGGCTGCCAGCCCTCTGCTCGAGATGCTACTTGGTCGTGCTGCAGTGAGGTCATGCCACTGACGCCCAAGAGGAGAAGAAAAGGGCGCCGCCAGGAAGCGCCACCAGGAGAGTGGCTGGGTTCGGCAGGGGCAGGGGCGGCAGGGAGAAGAACTTGGGGGAAGTCGGCAGGGAGAGTTGGCTTGGAACAAAATATCTGGCCAAGGAACAATGACAGCCACCCAATTAGGAAGGGATGAGGTTAGGTGAAAAAGGGGTAGGTGGGGAGGGGAAATCCCAGAAAAACTCCTCCCACTCCTTAAACCCTAACCCTAGCACTCCCCTAAATGGGCCGACCACCCCCGAGAACACCCGCCGGACGGCCAAAACACTCCCGGCGAAAGGCCCAAAATTGGAGCAGGGTTTCGCAATATTACACTCCCATGGCCAGTAGTATCATCATTGCAAAACCCAGAGAATCACTTCACTGGAAAATAACTACCACCTACTAAGGGCCGATAATACCGCCAGACCGACACTACCGTCGTTCCAAGGCTGGTAGTGTCACCCAACCTGACAACACCTTAAATTGCTTCAAATTCAAACCACACGCTAAAACTCAGTCAAATACTCATCACAACCTTGGATAGGCCTCCACATGGTCTCTCGATCTTCCCATTGATGAGTATATTGACAAACATTGAAAAGGCACAAATTTGAGTTTGAAATAGGAAGAAGAAAGTAATTTAATTGTGAAGCCACACTTGGTCCAAAAGCAAGAGAAAGCAAAGATCATGACCAAATTGGCAATATAAAATTTTATAGCAAGCCATAGGGAAAGACAAGTGGTCCTCAAATGCTCTAAAACCAACAAGATCTCACAAAAGCTCAATTTGACTCATGATCCAAAGAAAAGAACAATTTTCAACATGACCATGAGATGTAATAAAAAATGCCTTTTTCCACATTTCTCCCCATGATACCTTTACCATATTTTCCCCCTTTTGGCAATATAGGCATCAAAGAAAGAACCATGTGGGTATGAGATGCAACCTAGAAGAGTTTTGAAGATTACCAAATTACCATTTGTTGCAAAGTTTGACACAAAGCTACTCAAGTTTAAATTATACTAAGCAACGTCATATCCAATTTCATACTTCAATATCCATGCTAGCAAGCAAAAGGAGACTATGCTGTTTTTACTTGATTTCAATAAGAGCAACACTTAGCCTAATCTCCAGACTAGAAGCAAAACCATACCATGGATCAAATGGATAACCTAGAGTTTAACCTAGTCAACACTTTGGGGAGCTATAGGTGCATAAGAAAACCTTCATACTCAATCATCTTTTGAGAGTACACATTTTAGATTTTAATGCACATAATGAGGTTTGGAGAGCTTATCCTAGCAAAACTCATCCTTGATAGGAGCCATCGACAAAGGCCTCCTAATCTTCACTCTCTTCCTCATTTTTGTTTTTATGTATACAATGAGATTTGGATAGGTTATCCTAGCAAAGCACATCCATGACTATGAGCCATCGACAAAGGCCTCCTAGGCTTCATTCTCTTTCTCATTTTTTGTTTTTATGAATTTCATTTTCAACACTTAGATTCATGAGCAAAAGAAGGATTCTAGTATGAAACAGTCTTGCTTCGTCCAAGTTGCCATAGGGACTACAGCAGAGATTCAAGATTTCACAAAACATAGTATATAAATATAGTGAGTAAATATAGTAAGTAAAAGCTACAAGTTTCATCAAGTTTTCATTTAAGCTCAAATTTTAATTTTTAGCAAGCTTAGTATGATAAAGTAATATAAAATTAGACATGACTAAGCAGCAATGATCTTCAAAAATAGGAAATAAAATAGGAAATAAAGTGTACAAGTGACAAAGCTCATTTAAAATAGGAAATAAAGTGTACAAGTGATGCATAAAGAGTGAATCATTTTCAAGCACAAATCTAGTTGAAGTTGAGTTATTTTCAAATTAAGTGCAGAAAAACTTCCAAATGAACTCTACTAAAACCAGAAAACACAGAATGTGAAGAAGAGGAAGCCGAGAAACTGAAAACTGGGTAGCTGTAGAGCATAGAAAAGATGATAGAGAACACTATGACTTAGACAAATTTTTTTCCCCATATGACTAACATAGGAAAGTTGATTTTACAAACCCAAACTAGGTAGTACATATGGACCCTATCTACCCGGACGCCCAACACCTGATAGACATATAAGACAGTGAGGAAACTCAACCTAGTGAGAAGACAGAGCAGCTAATTAAGTATGATAGCAACCTATAGTATAAGATAAGAGATCCATACAAAGCATGCCAGAAGTCTAAGTGAAATAAACTTAGAACTCTAAAAGCAAGACACCCAAAACATGCAAAGAGAAGGAAATACCGGAAAAAATATATAATACATAATATACAAAACCAACTACCCCTCAAGATATACCGTAAGGGCTCATAACTTCAAATTCTCCTCTCAAGGCCACAAACCTAGAGCTATCCAAAGGTTTGGTAAAGATATCGGCTATGTAGTTGCCACTCTCCACAAACTAGAGCACTATGTTACCCTTCTCCATATGGTCTCTAAGGATGTGATATCTGATATCTATATGCTTGATTCTAGAGTGTTGCACTAGGTTTTTTGGTAATGTGAATGGCAGAAGTGTTATCACAGAAGAGTGGAACACTGTCTATAGCTAATCCAAAGTCCCACAAGGTCGATCTCATCCAAAGCACTTGACTACAGAGCTTGTTGCTGCCACATACTCGGCCTTAGCGGTAGACTGTGCAACTCCGGACTGCTTCCTAGATGACCAAGAGACAAGAGAAGTGCTAATAAATTGGCAAGTACCAGAAGTGCTCTTTCTATCTGTCGGCGTATTCCACCTGACAGGCCTAAGTCTACAGACCGGGTTTTGTTCGGTAGGGGGGTGGCTTTGGTAGTTGGCAAACCCTAGCAGAGGGAAACCCTAGTACCTCTCACACTAACGAATTCTAGTGTCTCAGAATTTGATGAACACAGCCATTTTACCCAAGTTCAGGCCCCCCGGAGGAAGGGTAATAGCCTTACGTCCTGCCTGCTCTTGGATTGAGTATGGCAAACTTGGTTACAGAGCTTGCCGATCACTAGCTCTTCTGTTGAGCCTTTTTCCTCTCCCTCCCTTTTTTTTATCCCCCTCCTCATATGCTCTAGAGTGCCCTTATAAACAGGGGGCTTACACGGGCTGCTAGAGGAAGGGGCTTCATCATGCTTATCTTACATGAATTTACTACGCCTTTATGCGCTATCCCGTTCCTTCGGCCCTAATCAATGCCAACAAGATGCCATCGCCTCGGTTCTTCCGGATGTGACCCTCGCGACGGTAGGTGTGAGCGCCGAGAACGGGCTTGTAGCATTCCTTGAATCGACGTGTTCGCACAAAGCGAGCTCGCCTCGACACGCGAGACGACGGAAAAGAGACTTCGAGGCGGTTACCAGATCCCACCTTTTGCATGGCGGCAGAATAAGCGGCGTGCTCGCCACCGCCCGCCAAAGCCGCCACGCAGTGCTAGGCGCCGGGCGGCAGGCGTGGTCGCCACCGCCGCCCGTAGCGCCCGCGTGGACCGACACCGATGGGCGGCGTGCTTTCGCCACCGCCGCCAAAGCCGCCACGGGCGGGCGCCGGGCGGCAGGTGTGGTCGCCACTGCCGCCTCGCGCGCAGCGGACCGACACCGGCAAGGGCGTGTGCGCCACCGCCGCCAAAGCCGCCACATGGGCCGGGCGCCGCGGCAGGCATGGTCGCCACTGCTTTCGCCCGCGCCGCCACGTGGATCGATGCCTCAGACGGCGTAAAACACCCACCCGCCTACTAGACTGCCACGTAGGCCACGCATGCTTTTGTGCGACGAAGAGGGTACCCTGGCGTAAAGTACGCCGACAGTAGCCCCCGGGCCCACCCAAGAATGCACATCAGAGCCTTTCGAGATCTTACATTAAATGCCGGTGCATTCTTGGATGGGGCCATCACTCATCAGGATGCGACCGCCTCGATTCTTGCGCTTCATTGCATCTTCGTGAACCGTCGGTGCGAGTGGGGGATACAAATAGGCTCATCCACACCAGGCAGTTCACACTTTTAGCACCCCTTGCAAACTTCATCTTCTTGCTCTAAGTTTACCTTGCTTTTCGCCATTTTCGCTTTCATGGCTTCTTCCGCTTCGCCTTCTATTCCCGCTTCCACCGTGGACTCCTACACAGTGGGGAGACTCCACGCCATTGTGCCGGAGGGCCCCCTCTATTTCCGGGCCGGGACCCCTACGCCACAGTGCCCCGTCGATGAGATCATCATCTTCGTGTGGGGCATCATGGCGGGCTTGGTGCCGCCTTTTTCTGATTTTTTCCTTACCGTCCTCCATTTCTACGAAATCCATCACCTTCACCTCACCCCCAACTCCATTCTTTTTCTCGCCATCTTCGCACACCTCTGGAAATGTTCATGGGGTGATGCCAAATCTCCCACTTTTTTCGCCACTTCTTCCTCTCACGGACCTCCTCCGACGGCTGATCATTGGGAGCCGCCATTTCGTCTTCGGGATGGGATGGCAGCCCTATATTCCTTCCAAACCAGATCAAACCGAAGACTGGCGCGATGAATGGTCTGACGCCAACGACAACAACGAGTTGAGGTCTGGGGGTGCCGCCAGCCGGGCGATCACGAGAATCGAACTCGCCCGTCAAGAGACGGCGGAGCTCTCGGCAATGGCGACCGCATCAACAACCTACGGACGCCGTTAATCGGGGCGCTGTTGTTAGGGATTTTGTATCCCAAGATCGAGTCCTCTTCGCCGCCAGATCGCCCAAAGATGGCAATATACAGCGACAAATGACATCACCCGCACCTTCCCCGGCCGTAATACTTCACTGCTATTTTTTGGCTTTTTTCCTGCATTTATGCTTCTTTTGTGTTGCTCCCTACCAACCGGCAGTCTTCTCTTTTAACTTTGGCCAGGCACGGGAAACTTGGATGGGCCACGTCTCAGCAGGTGGCTCTCCGGGCTGATGCCGCCGATTCCGAGCGGCCTGGACTTTCCTTCAGGCGCCCGGTCGCTCGCAGACTTGGAGCACAAAAGCGCCTGCGTATTGTCAGGTTGCTGCCGCCAATGGACTCCACCGGCCTTGCCGTGGTGCCGCCGCCATACCGACGATCGTGGACGCTTCAGTCCGGCAGAAGGCCCTTCGGGCGAAACCTCCGCCGCCACCAGCCTAAGGGTGGCGGTGACTTCACATGGGGCGGTCGCACCGGCCGCCCCAATTGCAAAGACCAATCAAGACTTTGGCGCCGCCATCATGGGCGCCAAAGATCTCTACCTCCGGCTTGCGGCGCCATCATCACCACCGGTGCAATGCAAGAAAGCGCCGTTCGACGACCACTGCGCCAACCGCTACTGGCACGACTCCATTGTCTTCTCCTTCTCCGACTCCTCCGTGGCGCCGGCCTCATCCTCCACACGCCACCACCTTTCGCCACGGGACCCATGCCGCCACTCGACAAGGCGGGCTTGAGGTCCCCAAGGTTTCCACTTGAGGGCGACGCCAAGGGCGGCCTCAAGATGCTCCAAGGAGCAGACGCCACTGCGCTGCGGCGAGACTTCCGCCAGACACCACCGGCCGCCACTCAAGACCAGATAGGGGCAAGTGGCCTCGACACCAGCGCACCCGCCCACTGCGCCAAAGACCGCCACCACTCCTGCCAGTGCGTTCACTGAGCTCTTCACAGAGCTCAAGACTTGCACACCACTCACTCGGCGCCAGACTGCCACGGCCGGGCATGGAGCCCGAACGGCGAGGCAATTGACAGGGGCCATTGACGAGCTGGCGCGGGAGCGGGAGAGGGTGGACACGATGGTGGCACAAGAAAGGGCCACCGCGGCCGCCCTGGCTACCATGCAGCAACGGGCGGAGAGGGCCGAGGTGGCGCAGAGGACCTCCGAGTACGAGGCTAACCGCTTCAGGCACAATCTCGCCACCATGCTCAAGGGAGCCTTCCAGCGCATCAAAAGATACCTGGAACCTTTGGGCGTGGTCTTTGAGACGCCCTCCAGACACCGCCGCAATCGACGCTTACGCGACCAACCAGGCCGCGGAAGAACTCCGGGGGTTGCCCACCGCCCTGGCCGCACGCTCCGCCAGGGAGGGGCAAGAGGTTGCGGTGATGACCGCAGCCTTCGTCTGGCTTCTTTGGGCCACCGCGACGCTTCTCTGACCCGATGGCGGTAATGGAGACCGCATCGTGGGAGACGCCGCCAGCAGAGGCACACGCGGCGAAGCGCCGCCGAAAGCATGGCGGAGGCAAGTGCAGTCTGGATTATGGATGTCGCCACCGGTGGCGGAGGAAGAAGACGCCGATTTACATCGACGTGGGTGATGAGTGAAGGGCTGGGCCGCCACTCCACTTTTTTGCTTTTACTTCTTTTGTCGATCAGTCTTTTCTATCTGTATGAACACTTCAACAAACTTTAGCTGTAATGGACATTTTTTGGTTTTACCTTCATGCTTGCTTGCTGTGCTTATTTGATATTGCATGCCGGAATTGCTAGGCGGCCAACTTAAAACTCAGTTGAGGCGCCATTTAGGCTTTTGAGTCCAGGCAACGTCCCAGAATTCCTGTAGAGGTCACATGCAACTAACCACAAATGTAAGCACAATACGCATAAGTTACATAGAACTTAGGCAAAGACGGCTTTGAGGCGTAATAGTCTGTGCTTGAGCACAGAATAGTTTTGCCGTTAAGATTTTATGCAAGGTTGTCACTGGCTCAAGCCTTTTCGGAACTTAAATCCTTGTAATCTCTTAGAATTGTACCCCAGTGTGGCGCAGAAGGTGATAAGTTCCCAGGAGTGGTCTTGGGCCAGCGGTGCTCAACGGTGACAACCAGCGGTGCTTCTAAGAGCCAACCCGAGGTGTACGAGCCGTGTTTGAGCACCGTACAAACTTACACTCTGTCACTTAGCCTTACTAGATGCTCACATCAAGACTTTCCTTTTATCACCAAGGAGCCGCCGGGTTTGCGGCGCCTGTGATAACCATGCATAATTTGATTAATTTCAGCATACACATAAGCAAACAATCGGAGTGTTACTTAAAACACTTATCCGCTTATGTATTAGCCGGTGCCCAACCCAGCTTGGGCAATCAACTAATGTACTGGCGACCAAATGAGTCTTCAAGCGACCAATTTCCCAAGCAACTGGCGACCAATGAGTCTTCAGCGAAATGAGCGACCAGCCCTTGGAGATCACCCCCAGCGACCAAATGAGAGTCTTCAGGCGACCAACCCTTGCTAATCGGGCGACCAAACGGATTCTTCTAGGCTATTAAATTTTTCTTTTCGAATCGAGCCAAAGCTTTAAAGTTTGACTCGTGCACATATGCAGCTATTGCAAAGGCGGATGAATACCATGCAGGGCACATACAATATAGATCATGACAACATAAGTCTGCGCATGGGGTAATATTGGTTCACTCATTTTGGCTTCCATGTTGTCGCTGTTTTTTCAAAACACGGCCCATGGCATTGTGCGGTAAAGCAGCGAACTCCCAGGAAGGATACTAGGCCAGCAGTGCTTGCGGTAACGACTAGCGGTGCTTCTGAGAGCCAACCCGAGGTATATGAACCACATTTGAGCACCGTGCCAAATCCGCTTCCTGGTTGCCCGTCCCTACCCGGCACAGATACCAGGCATAATTATGGACCAACAAGGGATTGCCAAAACCGAAGGACCAATAGTATCCATGCAGCAAACTGTCCCGTAGGACACAAAAAGAGGAGTAATGACAAAGTCAAAAATCCTCAAGATAACTACATTATCAACAACTAGTGGCCACCGATCAGCTGGGGGACAGGTCCATCCCAGGGCTGATCAAAGCGAATCACTGGGTACTTACAGTTTTTCATGGGTAGAACTTTCGCAACAACTCCACATTGTAGGAATTCGTCAATTCCTGGCCGTCTTCAGTGGCTAACCGGACCGTTCCGGGTCGAGATACTGAGACCACCTTAAAGGGGCCCTCCCACCGGGGAGACAGCTTATGCAACCCGGCATGCGTCTGAACCCTACGCAAGACCAGGTCGCCCACTGCCAGTGTTCTCTCAGATACCCGGGTGGCATGGTATCGCCTGAGGCTTTGCTGGTACCGGGCGGCGCGAAGGGCGGCCCGGTCACGAACTTCTTCCAAGAGGTTGACATCTTCTTGCCGGATATCCTCATGGCCTTCCTCGCTGAAAACCGAGACGCGTGGAGAGCCGAACGACAGTTCGGAGGGGAGAACAGCTTCTGCCCCATATACCAGAAAGAAAGGCGTCTCGCCAGTAGCCCGACTGGGTGTGGTACGGAGCGACCACAGCACAGCCGGAAGCTCTTCGATCCAGCGCGCTCCCCGCTTGTGGAGTCGATCAAACGCCCTTGTCTTGAGACCCTTCAACACCAAGGCATTGGCGCGCTCAGCTTGACCATTGCTTTTGGGGTGGGCGACCGAAGCAAAGCATACTTTGGTGCCCATCTCATCGCAGAACTCTAGAAACGCCGCACTGGTGAATTGAGTTCCATTATCGGTGATAATGCGGTTGGCGACTCCAAAGCGGGTGAATATCCCATGCATAAATTTGACAGCAGCGGAAGCCGTAATGGCACGTACTGCTTCAGCTTCAACCCACTTCGTGAATTTGTCAATGGCGACGAAAAGGTGGGTGAAGCCCCGTGGTTCATGAACGACCCAGATATCCAAATTTCATCGCGAACGGCTAAGAGAGCGGGATGGTTTGCAGAGCTTGGGCTGGTCGGTGGACTTGCCTGGCGAAGAATTGACAAGCCGCATGTCCTCACCACCGCAAGCATCCCGGAGGCGAGAGGCCAATAAAATCCTTGGCGAACGCTTTGCCCACCAAATACGTTGGGACATATGGCTCCCACACACGCCCCATGGATATCGAGAGCGGGCGCCCTCTTCCCGAGTGATGCACTTCAAGAGAATTCGCTTCGCTCCGTGAGATAGGTCCCCATCCACCGAGTATAGCACTTGGCCTTACGTGCTATCTTCTCACCGAGGCATCATCGCCGGGATCACTTGGTCCCGCAGAAAGCTAGGATCGATCCATCCACCGATCTTCCCGCCAAGTGTGGCGAGCACTCGGTGTTCGCCTGCACTTTGTCGGGCCAAGCATTTCCCTGTGTCAAGATTGGCAAGACCGCCGCCTTCCCTCCCGGACTTGGGGGCTGAGGCAGACGCGCGGCCTTCCCTCCCTGAACTGGAGGCTGTGGCTGCAGCGTCACCTTCCCCACTGAAGTCGGAGGTCAGCGACGCCATACCATCGTCCCCTCCTGAATCGGGGGCTGCGACAGCGACACCATCATTCCCACCTGGATCGTGGGCTGCGATGGCGACACCATCATTCCCACCTGGATCGTGGGCTGCGATGGACGGTCGCGATAGTCTTTCTTCGAAGACTCCGACCGGGACAGAAGCCCTTGAGGACGCAAGCTGCGAGAGCCCATCCGCAAGGTGATTATCACGCCGGGGGATATGAATGTATCCCAATCCTTCAAAACGTCGCTCCATTTTCCTGACCTCCGCCAAGTATGCCGCCATGGTGGGGTCAGGGCATTGAAATTCCTTCCTCGCTTGATTGATGACCAGCAGGGAGTCGCCCTTGACTTGGAGACGCCGGATGCCTAGCGCCGAGGCAATACGCAATCTCGCCAAAGAAGCCTTCATATTCGGCAATATTATTAGTGGCTTTAAAATCAAGAGCAACAACATACTGAAGAACGTCACCAGTCGGGGAGACTAGGACAACACCAGCCCCTGCGCCCTCCAATCTGAACGAGCCATCAAAAAATAAGGTCCAAGGAGGCGACGGGGCTTCTTCCACTTCAGAGTGGCGGAGTCCACTCGCAACTAACTCCGCCACTTTTGACTTTTGATGGCGGTCATGGGGACAAACTTAAGGTTGAACTCTCCCGTTCATCGACCATTTAGCAATGCGCCTTCGCTTCACGGCTGAACAGATTTCGTGAATGGGTAGGCCGTGACCACAAGAATTCTCGCCCCTAGAAATAATGCCGCAGCCTTCCTGACGCCACCAGGACTGCATACAACATTTTTTGTGCCTGTGGGTATCGAGGTTTCGCTTCATGCAATACCTTGCTGACATAATAGACTGGCTTTTGGACACCTTCCCTCTCCGCCATCAAAGACAACGCCGACCACTTCAGAGTAGCAAATGATATACAAAAGCAACGGTTCACCTTGTGCAGAGGAAACCAACACTGGAGGAGAGGTGAGGTACCGCTTCAAGTCTTCAAAGGCCTCCTAGGCTTCATCAGTCCACTCAAAATGGTTAGTTTTCTTCAACAACTTGAACAGGGGTAAGCTTATTTCTCCCAGTCGGGCAATAAATCGCCCTAAGGAGGCCAGACGGCCGGTCAAGCATTGGACCTGCTTAAGTCGTGCCGGAGGCTTCATATGCTCAATTGCTGCTATTTTGTCTGGATTGGCTTCAATACCCCTGTTGGACACCAGGAACCCCAATAATTTACCGGAGGGAACGCTAAACACGCACTTCTCTGGATTCAACTTCAGGCAATTCTTCCGAAGATTGGCAAAGGTTTCCTCCAGATCTTGAATCAACTCCTCGCCCTTTTTAACCTTCACGACCAGATCATCAACATATACTTCAAGGTTACGCCCTATCGTGGATTTAAAAGTAATGTGCATGGCACGTTGGTAAGTAGAACCAGCATTCTTTAAACCAAAGGGCATCCTAATATAACAATAAACACCTATAGGGGTTGCAAAAGCAGTTTTCTCTTCGTCTTCCACCGCCATGCTAATTTGATGGTACCCAGAGTACGCATCCAGAAAACATAGCAGCTCACAACCTGCCGTAGAGTCCACAATGAGATCAACTCGCGGCAAGGGATAAGGATCCTTCGGGCAAGCTTTGTTGAGGTCGGTGAAGTCGACACACATTCGCCACCTCCCGTTGGATTTTTTGACGAGCACAGGATTGGCAAGCCACTCAGGATGAGTGACCTCCTTGATGATTTCTGCGCTCAATAATTTCTCCACCTCCTGCCGAATAGCATCTTGTCACGGATCTTTTGTCAACCGGCGCGCTTCGAGGCGCTGCTAATCGGTGCTCAATCACCTCCCTGGGGACCCCGGTCATATCGGACGGTTGCCAGGCAAACACGTCGGAGTTAGACCGGAGGAAGGTGACGAGCGCGTCTTCCTATTTGGCGCTGAGGTTGGCGCCAATGTTGACGGTCTTCCGAGGTTCGCCCTCACTCAAGGCGACCACCTTAACCTCACCGGCAGAGCCAGGCGAGGCGCGGGTCCGGGCTTGAGGGGCTCCTGCGCAGGCGGCATCGGCACGCCCGGCACAGGTGGTGCCAATCATGTCAAGCGCAAACTTATGGCAGCGCAAGGCTTCAGAGTGATCCACCCGGATGGTTATGGGGCCGGCAGGCCCTGGCATCTTCACCACCATGTACGCATAGTGGGTCGCCGCCATGAACTTGGCCAACGCCGGTCGGCCAAGCAATGCATTGTAGGGGAGATCAAAATCAGTGACTTCAAAGTCCACCAGCTCGGTGCGATAATTGTCCCTTTCCTCAAAAGTAACGGGAAGACGCACTTGGCCCACGGGAATTGCACTAACCCCCGGGGCTATTCCGAAGAAAGGCAACGATGGATGCAGATCCTGCCGAGGGATCCGAAGAGCCAGAAATGCCGTAGAAGACAGGAGGCTGAGAGAACTCCCTCCATCCACTAGCACATGACCCAGCCGAATATTCCGGACTGTGGGCGACACCACAATCGGGAGATGTCCTGTGCCGGTGGTGCAATCGGGTGGTCCCGATCAAGATAATCATTTCTCCACCATTTCAAAGATCCGACGCGACCCCGAACCCGATCCCGTGGCGCACACTTCCCTCTTCAACCGCTTGCAAGTGGTATTAGAGTGAAGAGCGGACGAACCGCCATAGATATACGCCAGGGTATGATCCGCTTTCTTTGAAAGCCGTAGGCGGGTCTTCACCACGATCATCGTCACGAGGGTGACACTCATCGTCACGAGGGCGACGCTCCTTGATCCGGCGCTCCACCATTCGGTCCACGACCTGGCAATTGTCCAGGTCATGGGTGTCAGTTCGATGAATTGGGCACCAAGGCCCTCTCTCCGCCTGCGGGCGATCGTTCCTACGATCATGGCGGTTATCGCTACGGCCACGGCGATCATCTCGCCGTCACGGCGATTGCCGCGGCTGATCACGGCGGTCGCGCCCGGCGACCAGAGCCATCGCGATCACGCTGGCGGTCAAGACCCGCCGGTCTCTCTGCCTCGCTTCGCGCCTTCTTGTTGATCGGCCGGAACCCTTCGAGGTCCCGGCTTCATCTTTACCTCGGCCACCCTGGGGACCAGATCCTGGTCCCCTCGCCTCCGCAGCCCGCGCGCACTTATGCGCGAGGGAAAACAACTCGGAGGTGGTGCTGATAGTGTGGGTGGCCATCTTCTCCTTCATCTTGCAATCGCGGACGCCTCTTCGAAAAGCGATGATGACCGATTGCTCCGAGATATGGGGGATCGTGTTGGGGCAATGGCAGAACCGCCGGATAAAATCACGCAACGACTCCCCCTTATGCTGTTCCAGGGCATGCAGATCATCCTCCACGCCCGGCTGCGCGAAGGAGCCCTGGAAGTTGGCGACGAAGAGGCCGCACAATTCCTCCCACGAGTGCACCGACCCTCGCGGGAGGTTCAACAACCAGAACAGCAGAGCCCGCCAAGGCCGCCGAAATAATTGGCCATGACTTTTCCGCACCCACCGCCGCTCATACCACCGTTGTATAGATTTGCAAAATTCCTCCGGATTGGTAGTCTTGTCAGAACTTTCTATGGATGCCGGCGGAACCTTTCAGACACTCCACACGGCGAATCGCGGAGAACGCGCGATATCCAACACCATAAACAGCCGGCCGCCCACCGGAGCTCGCCCGAGAGCGAGGATGGGACTCTCCGAATCGGAGAAACTCTCATCTTCGGAGGCCACCTGCTTGCCGCGCCCCTACTCCTGAGCTGGGCGACGTGGCACACGGCCATGAAGATCGCCGCCACGGCGGATTCGCAAGATGACTTCTTAGGTCCTCACGGTTCCTTTCGAAACCGGGACCGGCGCTACAGACGCCTTTTCCTCGCCCCGCCCGCTGCCAGGCGCCCACACCAGGCGGCTAGAGCCTGCGAGCCCCTCACCATACTGGTGGCGGAGTACCACCAATGCTCTGCCGGCCGGGGGGCCCTACCCGAAGTTGGGCTGCACCGACAAGGCCGGCAAGATCCCGCAGCCACGGAGTGGCCGGGGAGTCTCCTGCAAGTTCCACCGGAGGGTGGTCCAGGAGGAGACGAGCTGCATGTAGATTCTGAGCCGGGGTGATAGCTTCCATGGCCAGCCGGCGTCGCACCGGATGCCCCACCGCCGCCAAGGGAGCATCGCCGGCGCCCTGCGGGGGTGGAGTGAGACGGTCTTGCGATCGACGGGATTGCCGGGACACACTCTGAGCATGGCCCGACACCTCCCCTTCCTGATGCTGTTAACCCGCCATCTTCGAGTGCACGGGACTAAAAGAAAACACCAAAACTCACCGGAGAGATGATCGGAAAAACCAACTACTAGCCCCTACCTAGCGCGCCCCTGTCGGCGTATTCCACCTGACAGGCCCAAGTCTACAGACCGGGTTTTGCTCGGTAGGGGGGTGGCTTTGTTAGTTGGCAAACCCTAGTAGAGGGAAACCCCAGTACCTCTCACACTAACGAATTCTAGTGTCTCAGAATTTGATGAACACAGCCATTTTACCCAGGTTCAGGCCCCCCGGAGGAAGGGTAATAGCCTTACGTCCTGCCTGCTCTTGGATTGAGTATGGCTAACTTGGTTACAGAGCTTGCCGATCACCAGCTCTTCTGTTGAGCCTTTTTCCTCTCCCTCCCTTTTTTCTCCCCTCCTCATATGCTCTAGAGTGCCCTTATAAACAGGGGGCTTACACGGGGCTGCTAGAGGAAGGGGCATCATCATGCTTATCTTACATGCATTTACTACGCCTTTATGCGCTGTCCCGTTCCTTCGGCCCTAATCAATGCCAGCGCATGCCTTCGCCCGGTTCTTCCGGGATGTGACCCCTCTGCGACGGGTAGGTGTGAGGCGTCAGAGGAACGGGCTTGTAGCAGAATTCCTTGGAATCGACGTGCCTGGCACAGCAGGCCTGCCTCTGACACGGTACGGCGGGAAAGGAGACTTCGAGGCGAAGCCACGGTATCCCACCTTTTTGCATGGCGGCGAATAAGCGGCGTGCTTTCCGCCACCGCCCGCCAAAGCCGCCACATGGGCCGGGCGCCGGGCGGCGTAGGCGTGGTCGCCACTGCCGCCACAGCGCCCGCGTGGACCGACACGGTGGGTAGGGCGTGCTCGCCACCGCCGCCAAAGCCGCCACGTGGCCGGGCGCCGGCAGGCAGTCGCCACTGCCGCCGCCCACATGGATCGCACCGCCACGTGACCGCCGCCAAAGCCACCACGGTGGCCGGGCGCCAGCCCACCACGCGTGGTCGCCACCCGCCACGCGGCCACGGGACGACACCCGGTGGGCGGCGTGCTCGCCACCGCCGCCGCGCCGCCACGTGGTGATGCCTGCCGCCTCGCCAGCCCAGATCGATGTAAAACACCCACCCGCCTGCTAGACTGCCACGTAGGCCACGCATGCTTTTGTGCGACGAAGAGGGTACCCTGGCGTAAAGTACGCCGACACTATCTATCCTACAGCTAGCAAAGTCTACATCAAAAAAGACTCTAAGGGTTAGACAAGAAGAGGAAGAGTACCAAATACCATAGTCAATGGTAGCTCGAAGGTACCTAAAATGTGCTTCACTGCCAACGGTGAGAGGCACGAGGGGAAGCCTAAAATCGAGCACACAAACATACATCAAAGTGTATGTCTGGCCTAAAGACAGTGAGGTTTAAGAGGGAGCCAATCATGCTTCTGAGTTCCTTCTGGTCTATTGGCTCACCATCCTCATCAGGCTCAAGAATGGTTGTGGTAGCCATAGGAATCATCATCGGCTTCCTCATCAGGTGTTTTGGATGAGATCGACCTTGCGGGATTTTGGGTTAGATATAGATAATGTTTCATTTTTCTTTGACAACACTTCTGCCATTTGTATTGCTAAGAACCCACTACAGCATTCCAGGACCAAGCTTATGTACTGTATATCACTTTCTTAGAGACCATATGGAGAAAGGTGATATAGTGCTTCAGTTTGTAAAGAGTGACCACCAGATTGCCTATATCTTTACCAAGCCTTTGGATAGCTCTAGGTTTGTAGCCTTGAGGGAAGAGCTTAGAGTTGTGTGCCTTACAATGTATCTTGAGGGGGAGTTGATGTGTATACTATGTACTATATATGTTTTCTTTCAGTATTTTCTTTTATTTGCATATTTTAGAGTTTTGAGTTCACTTCACTTAGACTTCTAATATGCTTTGCATGGACCTCTCATCCTATGGATATTTGGTTATTAAGTCTTGTATGTTAAATTCGTGGAAGTCTTCCTGCCAAGATAGTTTAGTGATTGTGGGATTGTGGATAATTGGTATTTTTGGTGGTCATTAATGTCTTAATAGTGGGAGAAATACATGTTTAGTTTAATTAGTAGTTAGGAATTATCAAACTATGCGAATTGAGGGATTTTCTAGTCTTAATATGTCTCAATAGTGGGAGAAATACATGTTTAGTTTAATTAGTTAGGAATTGTTAAACCATGCGAATTGAGGGATTTCCTAGTCATATAAAATGATAGATTGCCTTTACATTTATGCTGCATCTCTCCTCTTAATTTAGATTTACTTAATTATAGTGAATTGATCATAGTGATGTATATATGTTTAAATTAGTACTTAGCATACAAGGTTAATTTTGTGGAGATGGTACCCATATAATATCTGTTAATGATTGTGACCTATTCAAGTAATGTATATGCAATTGGAGATCTCAAAATGAAAGTTGAACAGTCATATATGCTAAGTATGTGGGGATTTAGCAATTGATTACTTGGCCACATATAATAAAACTGGAATACCATATAATTGGTGCATGAATCCTATATGCCTAATTAGTGGACTTGTACCCTCAATTTGGAATTTATAAACATATGATTATGGTCAATCATGGTAGTACGGATATAACTAGATTGATGGTTCACATGCATGATTAATTCAATAGAGTGGACGCATGCATGAGTGATAAGTGAGCTATTAAATTGTGAGAATGTGATCAACCTGGAATTCTCATTTAGATATTATACAATTACATACGTCTAGGTCCGTGAAATTTTAATATGTGTGATTATGGATTGCTAATGTGGAATTAGTACAACTAGACTAGATGCACTAGCAAATCATGATCATTGGAATTGACCACAGCCATATGAAATTAATTTAGTGATTTTTGTAAAGTTATTTATTGGATTGTATAAGCGGAATATTTTATCCAGTCAATGTGAAAACTAATTAATTCAGTGATCCTATAATCCGTAATTATGATATAACAATGTTGAAGGGCTCAAACATGGGGCTTAATTACAAGTATTTATGAGAAATAGGGATATATATATAGTAGATTATGGTGAAATTATCTTCAGCAAGAAACTGTGCTATTCTCTTCTAAATCATTAGGAAACTTGTTGAATTATCTACTTTAATCGTACCATAATTTATTATAGAGTAAAATTCAGATCAAGCTATAGGTCTGTGATTGAAGAATGTTAAACATGTGATCATATTACTCATGAATTAGTCAAATGAATTATTATGGGTGAAACTAAGTCCTTGAGATTGTTCAAAGTGGACAACCTTGGTGTATATTGTGTAGTAAGATATGCATGCCAAATTTGTAGATCCCTCGTAGATTACCACATCTAGTGAAGAATATGATTTACATAGAATGTATATGTTCTTGTGTGTTGTCCTAGGAGTTATGATTGGTGCATGCAGTTGTAGTTGGGAGTTGGCTCTCGCATCCTTCTCATATGCAAAGTTCTCATGCATCATTCTCATATACATGACTCATTGCGTCATACTTGTATATAAGCTCTTTGTACCCAAAGAATAGAAACTTCAAAATTGATTGCTTGTATGTCATTTTAATTTTGGAGTGTATGAATTGTGGAACCATGGGAGAGGTCTAGGACTAAGATGATGTAATTGGTATCTTGATCAACCAGAGCAAGACCAAGTGTTCAACAAGCAAGGAAAGCACCCCCTTTTGATCATATTTGATCCCATATTTCACTTTTATATATGTTTCATTCAAAACTATTATTCATGTGCATAATTTCAATAAAAATCGCTATATTGATGGGATTGATAGATATGTCCAATTGTTGCATGTACTCTACCATGATAAATCATTATCTCGTAGTCGTCCACTTAGTAATTGCTATCTACTAGAATAGGCATATGGTAGATGCTTAGCCCTGCTTATACTAATGTTATGAAAACTAGGTTATACTATGGTCAAAATGTTCAAATGAGAAATAAGTTATGGTCCCGGGATGGCACCTCTATTATTTTGGCTAAGAAATAAAATACAAAATATGTTTTAGACTTGGGCGAATGGTTGTGGAGATCGGTGCTTGTGCACGAGATGTTGGCATGTATTTGTCTCGCTCGAGTCTCCAAGAACCGAGTCTATGGTGTAGTTAGATCTAAGAACCAATGTATAAGTCATATGTGCTTTTTATGGGAAGACCCTAGCATAATAAGTTATTGCAAACTAGCAACAAAATAGTAGGTGGTAGCTGATAGATGAGATTGGGCTAGTGCGAGCATGAAGGGTGTACTCCCTGCTCGTAGGGACCTCACTAGGTAAAAAAAGGTCTACCAATAGAACATTTGACCTCTTGGGATATTGGATGGCTACTCCTTATCCTAAAGAGGGTATCGATGAGTGGTTCATTGTCATAAGCTCTCAAATCAGGTACCGATAGTATCACATGGCATGTTATGACATGATGAGATATTTATATTGTGTGGGTAATGTTTTAGGCCTCTACAGAGTGTATAGATCTACTTAAATGGCCATGACTTTGGTTGTGGATGACTTGGTGAATCCTCCTCTATAGTAGCTTTCTTCTTTTTAAAATACTTTTGGGAGTGTATGGATGAGGAATTCATGCATGGTTTGACCGGCAAAAAGAGATCCACCATGGTTTAATTTTTATGGCAACACGCCCATAATTATGTTACATATACTCTATCATTATTTGTTATCAAATGTCAAATGCTTTTACAACTTTTTGCTTGCAATCTACTCTTCATTACTATGAAAGAATGCTTTATGCAAAACTAGAAAACCTAGCAGGATAGCCACTCCATTGACATAGCCTTGCATATAATATAACATTTTTTAAAGTCTCGTGGAGTACAATTTTTGTACTCGTGTTTCCTGTTGAACAATATCAGAAGGGGTGCTCCTAGAAGTATATGACTCTGGCAATGTTGACGTATTAGGGTCCACACTAAAGCCGTTCCTGTGGGTTTTCAATTGTTGGTTTGTAAGTTAAACACTGAGCTAGTGACCTATAATACTCCTTATAATTTCAGCCAGTTGGCCATATTTTATTTTGTCTAACCTTCTTTCGCTCTTGTAAGTAGGTGAGATACAATTTCTATTCGTAAATAAATTTTTGGGCAGTTTTGGAAAAAATGATGACCTTGAAGAATTTCTAGTTGTCGGAATGAGTGAGATAAATATTGTGAAATGGAGGGAATATTTACTATTTAGAGGGAAATGAATGAGAGTAATTTAGTCAATTTCATTTCTTCCTTGGTCTATGTGTAAAAACTAGTAAATACTACTTTAATGGAGGAAGTATTTCCACTGTCCAAGTCTACAATGCATATTGTACGGGGTGCTCGATCTTCACAACGTAGGATCTATGATAACTTTGGATTTGTGAACCCAAACGAATAAGATAGTGCCAACCACTGTCTCAATACAGCAACCTGCGACAATGAATTCGCCTCAGAACACGCTCATGATCCACATCTACTCAGCCATGCAAGAAGTAGATGCACAGTTCCTGCAATCACATAAAGAAATCACAAGAACGACGGAAGCATTCCCAAGAAAATTGCCCATTCCCAAAAGGCAGTATGTAGCATAGACCTAAGAATAAGCAATATTAGCTATCTTGAAAATAACATGGACATGCTACATTGGCTTATATAGCCCTCCTAACATATCTAAAGATAGAGTTGAACTCAAGAGAGAGAGAGAGAGATTACAATTTAAACTAAATTCAGTCAATCTAGAAGTTGATACTTGTTCGTCAATTTACAGATAGAAGGAGACCAATTCTGACCGTCTTATAATAGAGCCAAATAGAGATGACATTCCAAGTTTTCAAACAAGTACAAAAACACCACACAATCCAACTCCGTATGTGAGAATTATAGCCTTTTTAAGTTTGACTGGTCTAGTGTTCTGAATTAGGCTCTTTTTCTCTCCAAATCCAATATGACATTATCTCTTCCTTTGCTTCCTTGTCTTATTTGAATTGGGCTTGGGCCTTGTCTCCTTGCACCTTGATCAAGTGGCCTTGCTTCCCACTTGGCCCATGTGCCTCCTTTCTTAGCCAAGTGGGCTTGGCCTATTGAGTGGCCCGTGCTGCATTGTAGTCCTTCCATGTGGTTCTCGTCCTCCCTCGCCTCCCGTTGGGTTCCATCATGATATATTGATGCAATTTGGCTCCAATTAACATTTGTACAATCTTCATACCTAACAACAAGCACTACTAGAATTCCGGGCTTTTGCAACGGCGAGAAATCGTTGCAATAGGGCCCATTTCGTTGCAATATGTACCAATAGCCACAATGTTACAATCGTTGGCAGGCGTGGCTATTAGTTGCGTGGTCCAAAGTTTGGACCACGATTTATGTTTTGTTGCAATTGTAATGCTAATTGCAACGGGAATATGCGTTGCATTAGTCCGTAGTTGCAATGACGGTTTGACGTGGCAATAGTCTCATTTGCCGTGGCAATAGTAGTCTCTATTGCCACGCTCTCATGCGTTGCATTAGATAGTAGTCGCAATGACCTTAATATCGTGGTAATATTTGTTATTGCCGTGGCAATAGAGGTCTCTATTGCCACGTGTTTAGGCATTGCATTAGACAGTAGTTGCAACAAAAACCAATCCATGGCAATAAGTAAGGTCACAACGAAATAATTTTCGTGGCAACATGATGTATTGCAATAAAATAACTTCGTTGCAATAAATTATAACAACGATCTATATCTGTAGTAATTCATTTTTTCGCAACGAGGCGTCAATGCATATTGCAATAATATTTGCTTATATACCATTGTTGCAAAAGAAATGTACTCAAATTAAAAATTACACGAACAGAAATATCAATTATAGCCATCAAATCATATATAAAAGCATTTGTAACAATCTTTTCAGTATGTACAAACATGAAACAAAGTAGACAAATAATAGAATAATTTCATAGTAATCTCTGAACGAAAACTTTAAATTTCTCAACTAAGATTATGGCGATGTAACTAATCTATTGACTAGTGACTTGAGAATAGATTGTTCGACATTGTAGACTTGCTTGACTTGACCATGCCATGAGACCAGACGCTTCGCTCAAATTGTATCCTCCTGTTGAATAAAAGCACGGTTTATTCTTTTGAGCATAAACAAATCTAAGATGAAATTTTATAGGCTGCCATATTGTAAATACTACCAGATCAGGTGAAAGGACTCGACAAAGCCCATGAGCTCAAGTTAAACTAAACAACTATTCAGTTGATCTTACCAAAGCATGCAAGGAATGAATAAACGAAGGAAACAACGGTTGCATCACTTAAGCATGAAATTGACATGTTGATTAACTTTAAGTGCTTATCTGCTGCTTCTGAACCGAACAAAAAAATGATAGCATGACTGTTGTAGGGTATGCACTGGCAGCACTACATACAGGAAGTGTTGCGAGGAAAAAAGGTCCTAAAATTAGAACTTTGTTCAATAGTAACAGAGATCTAGGAAGAAACAGCTTCACTTCACTTGAAACCATACATTGTTCAAATATAAGTGTATACATGAACCATGGGCTAATAGATGCACTAGACTCATCTGATGCCTTACCCATGCGCATCCAACTCCTATCATCATGTGCCATGCTTCCAAGGCTTATCAATCAACGTGCAAGAAATTACTAATAAACTGTCTAGCTGCTTCCTGCATGAAAAACAACCAAAGACACGTATACATTAAAGCTTTGCATTTAATAAGCAGCAGAACTGAATTCTAAGTATATACAATCAAGGTTCTACAATGTTTGAATCCTAACAATTTTTTCTTCAAATAAATAAATTAATTTTTTTAGTTCGATTGACACAAAAAATGGTGTAAAGTACAAACTAGTTGGAAAGATGTGCAAGAAGTCCTAGAGACAAAAGTAAAAACAATTAGCTGAATGGCTAAAATATAATAATGAGCAAACCATTTCACCTCAATAGCAAAATAATTACTATTGTGTAGCTTTGTCTTGCTCCAGGACATACTTAACACCTGTCCCTGTCAAGATGAGCAACATATCAACGTATTAGTAAAAAAGTACACTAGCAGTAATATTTCTTCTAAATGAAGACACACAATGTTATGACTATGTGAGTATGTTCCCCGCCGAAAACTATGTGACTGTTGAAGTATGAATGCAAGAAGAGATTATGCAGATGATAACGAGCTCATTGTCTAATTGTCTGCAATAGAGAAAAGTCAATAATGTTCACTTCACCTTGGTTGCCTATGCCATGAGATGTACTTTAATAATAGTACCCTTTTCAGAAGCTGTTGCTAGGTACATGCCATTAGAAGAAAATGACATTGCAGCTAATGGAGACTGATGAGCATCTATCTGTTGGTTAATTACACAAAAACAGTGAAAAAAATAGAACAAAAGAAAAAAAAAGAAGAAAAAATGCAACGTACTGACCGCTTATTACCGCCAGTTCCTTCATGACATCGAGGTGTTTACACATAGTCGCCTACTTCCACACCGTGAAAAAAATGAGGGGAAACTAACTCAAAGGCACACGCAAGATGAGTAATAAAAATATTTAAGGAAAGATCATTGAAAAACTTATTTGACACATAACGCTTCAATAAGAAAATTAAACCTTTGACCAAGATTATGGCACCGGCTCGGTGTTGCTCATAGTGGAAATACCAATGCACCGATCTATAATCGAAATATGCAACAATACTCGCGTTTAGGGCCTTGGTTGGAATGCAAATTACTTTCACTTGCATTCAACAGCAATTTGTTCCTAATGGCAACAGCGTGAAGTCGTAAACAATCTTCATGTAGCATAACGTATGTTTTGGCACAAAGCGAGTTCATCATCGATGAAATGAACAAGAAAGCTTCCCTACTAATGTCATAGAACCAAACTTCAAAAATGGCACTACAAGAGACCAAACCCACCAACGCTCCTTCTACCCACTTGTTTGCACACAACAAAATTTACTCGCCACGGTTTGCTTTATGTAAGTCAACATGGAGACCCTGGTCAGAGACTACATATTACATCATTACAATCTCCCTGTTATTTCATCAAGATTCCCAGCGAGTCCTAGCATTTTAGTATCACAATTTAATGAATAGATATTCATGCCATAAACCACCCACATGTCAGTGATACATCACGGGGCAATTTATCAATGGCATATGTAAGTGAGGGCATTTTATCAATTGATCCAAAGAACTACTCACCAATTATTGTCCATCTTGGTTATTTCGCATATGAGCTCTACAAGACTACACAAATTGTATATACAAAATGTTTGCCCAGCTGACACATAAGTTGAACCAAGCAATTGAAGGTAATCCGTTCCCAACATTAACCAGAAATGAAGATGCATGTAAAGCATCTTGTAGGATCGAGGCGCACCAAGAGAGGGGTGAATTGGTACAAATTAACACCTAAAATTAATTTTTTTTGTGTTTTTATTAATTCTGAAAATTAACAAAATAATGACTAAACTAATCAAATCAATCTAGAATAATTGATCTAATACTATGGAAGAGAAACTAGATTAAACAGGCATGCTAGAACATGAACTCATATTCGTTGATTAACTCAAACACAGTTCATACATGAGTTCCGTATAAACCTTAATTACCTTTACTGATTTCTAAATTGCATGCGCACTGTTACCTCCTCTATCTTCTTTTTCTTGATGTCCTATCGCTTGCTCCAGGAGGCTATTACCTGTTGCTTTTTTGTGCTACGACCGAAGCCTCTCGCATCAAGTCTCATTGCTTTGATCTTTACGCTGCCTGTTGTACTCCCTCCGTGAAGACCGCATATAGCAACCGCATGATCACTTGCCGTGCCGCCTCGTTCTTTCTTGGTCCGTCCTCAGCTTCGTAGTCGCTGCCTTTTTTTCTTCAGTTCTCGTGCTCCCGTGCGGCACCCTCGCTCCGCAGCCGGAGCCCTTTTTCTTTTCTTTGTTGCCGCACACAGGAAATCTCCTCCCTCTCTCTTTTATACTCCTTTAACCCTAATTTACATGTATACATGTAAGTATAATAGGCCCAATAACACATGGTCCAATACATGTCGTGACCCATATGTAGACTTATTGCCACGTAAAAAGAAAAATCGTGGCTATAAAATTAAAAATCGCCATGAAATAAAATATTATAGCAACAAAATTTACCCGTGGCAATAAAATCTTATTTGATGCAACGATTTTATTTTTTGTTGCAATACGACCAACCTTTTGCCACGACAGTTAACAATATCGCAACGCACAGTAATTCGTGGTAATATATTGGACGTATCGCCACAATTTTCCAAATCGAGGCAATAACACCACTCTAATGCAACAGAATTTATGATGTTGTAAAAAGTTTCGTGGCAAAAGCCTGGATTTCTAGTAGTGAAGTAAGGACCTGCTACTAGGTAGTATATAATTCTCATGTAAATATAATGCAGATTGTTTAAAGAAAAGATTCACCTACTGATATTTGATGTGGCCTAGTAATTATTTCCAATTTATTAAGATATTAAATTGTAACGTACTTAACGTATGCATATCCGTATCGTCCTCCCCTTCTTTAAGAAAAGTCATCATCGACTTTTGTGTCAACTTTTGATAATTTGAAAATGTACTAAACAAAGAGGATAATGTGTATAAATGGTATATGTATTCATCATCCGTCTTAACATTTCCTTTCAGCTTATGATGATATATAACACAACACTATCCATTTGATCCATGTAGTAAATCAACAGTTGCATACATAGAAAACAACATATGGGCATGATATATGTAACTATTATCAATTGTCAAATTGTTTCGATTGTTTCCCACATATTGTGTAATTAAAGTCGCATAAGATATATACAATGTATATGAAGAACTAGCAGATGTATATTTCAATTTATCCACATCATTCCCTCTCATATCATTCATTCTTGACTTTTGAAAACTAATGGATGAATGAGCATCATGTAGTTTGAACGGTTGTGACAAATAGCTCATTTCAGCCATATATGCACATGTCATGTTCATAATATCAAACTGACGCACCATAGACAAAAAAAATTTAGATACCTTCCATGCTTCAATTGTGCTACTTTGATTTTATATATATGTGATTGCATAAGCAAAGATAAATAAGTTGGCAACATATATCCTTCTGACAACAAGCACTAGCATTTGAACTCATCTCAATGTGTTCATGATATAGCCTAGAAGATAGTTCATTCACAATATGTAACTTCAGTTCAGCAATGTTGTCTACACTGTAATCTCCAATGAAATTAAATTTATAAGTGTAGGCATATGCACTAACTAGTGATTTTAGACATGCAATTTCAGAGTTCTTATCAATCACACTAGATAGCTATTTTGGTTCATTGAACATGATACAACATAAAGAATCATTAGGAGATATTCTAGTAAGACCTTCTTTATGAGTAATCAATTCCACATTATGTAAATTTTGCAAATTAAGTGTAGAACGTGGAATCATTAAAGAAGTACAATAGCCCTCACTTTTACTTATCTCTTCATGATGTTTTGTTAATTCAACAATTATTTTGTTACCTTTAACATTTTTCTCAGTTGATGTAGGTGTTGTGGGTAAACTTTCTTTATGATGTAACAATAGAACTGCAAAAGTACCATTTACATCCATGGTTATCTCCTTATCTTTAACCTCTAGCGCTATGGGTTGTTTAACATTCTGATCTTCATTGTCAATGCCAACCTGCATATTATGAGAAACAACACTAGAAGTAGAGAGTAAGTCATTAGTTTCAGAAATAATCTCACTTTTGTTTTCTTCTTCTTCACTCATCTCTTTTGGTGTAACTCTCACACTCTTAGTTTCGATGTTGTCATGCTCATATATGGGGGGATCATATAGCTCACTCTTTTCAACAACCTTATTTATTTTGTTTATGTGGGTCTCATGAATTGATGCCCTAAGATTAAACCTAGGTATATGATATTCTTTAAGTTTTCTTTATTCCTCAATAGCACAATCTGCAAGATCAATTATGCTACTAAAATAGTTATGTTGTAGTGCAATGGCGGTATTAAAATTCAAACCTCTTTTGAAGTATTCTTTCTCTTTTAATACACTAGTGATACTAGCACATCGCATTGCATATTTTAGCTCAATATAATAATCTTGGACATGTTTGCATCATTGTGTAATGCTCTCCAAATGGCGAAGTAGCTCTTTCTCATAATTGCATAGTACAAACTCTCTTCTCATGATCATCTTTAAATTTAACCAAGATGTAATGAGGCTTTTCCCAAAAAGTTGTTGCCACCAACTATAAGCATAATCCTCAAACTCAATAATGGAATGCATCACCTCTTTAGCTTTGAGAAGCTTCTAAAATTTTAACACCTTTTTTGTTTGTTCTTCCCATGTGAGATATTATTCTGGATCATTAGTTCCATAGAATGGAAGTTCCTTGTACTTGTAACATGCCATGATTATTAGCAAGTAAAACCAACAAGTATATTTGAAATATATGTGGACACTCATCCTCATCCTCTCCTTACCAACCGAAGTTCTTATGACTTCATTAGATTGAGGAGTTGTACACTCTCTAGTGACAGTAGACAGACAAAGGTGATTACTCAAGCAAATTCAATGTCAAGGTGCTACCCGTGACAATTGCTAATATGTGGAGCTTGGATGGTTAAGGCCTGTTTGGTAGAGCTCCAGATTCTAGCTTCTCCTGAAATATGAAACTTGTAGGCTAAAATAAAGTGAATTAAGTTTATATTTTTGGTCTAAAATGTAAACAAGATGATCTATCTAAACACTTTTAATGTATTCACAGCTTCAGCTTCACGAATCTGGTGAAGCTGGAATTTTTAGCTTCACCAGATTCATGAATCTGGAGAAGCTAAATCCCTGCCAAACACACCCTTAGTGTATATCCTATATAATCTAAAAATTTTAGTTATTGTAATGATAAATAATGATCCAAACTAGAATTCACAAGTCCTAATAGTCGATCACAAGTCCTAATAGTCCAAACTAGAATTCATAAGTGAATTTTAAGACAACACACAAGCAAAGATGATGGAAATTAACGCAACCAATGGAATGAGCTAAAGAAGAATAATTTTAGCACCAAAGCTCGTACTGCATAAGTTATGGAAGGACGCTAACTAGTTGCTTTAGAAAATGTAAAAGCATACAAGATTGCTCATTAATTAATACAATTTCATAATCTGAAAGTAATGAACATAAATGAGTGTTTTGCTCAATGTAATCCTGCCGGCCACTTTTCTCTTTTTTATTCTTTTTTTGGTCTTCTGGCTCTTTCTTTCTTTTTGTTTTTTCGTGACTTTCAGCCAGCACTAGTATGAACAAAGTTTTAGAATCCCCAAATTGATGTTATAAGAAAGTATGATAATTCAAGATTATGCAATATATCAATATGAACAACCTTAAGTAATATCAAATAGCTCTGATACCAAGATGATACAGGGTGCCCGATCTTCATGATGTAGGATCAATGTTAACTTTGGATTTGTGAACCCTAATGAACAAGATGATGTCAACCACTGCCTCAATTGGGGGAAAAATTAGTCTAGTGACACCCAATTCGTTGGTTTTTAGCTATGTGTCTATGACATGTGGGTCCATCTGAGTCTATGACAGTGGGCCAGGGTGTCATAAAGTGAATCACGAATTTTAAAGAGTGTCAGTGGCGCCAATCTCCCCTCAATTGGGATCAATGTATTCGCAAAGGATGAATTGGTTTCCAAAGTTATGTGTATGGACATTTTTGGGGTTTTATGGTTTGTGGATGCTACTGGACTCAACCAACTCAAAGAAACATGCTAGAACACAAATTAATAGAAGAAACCCAATTTCAGCCAAAGCAGTGCAATAATCTTGTTGCCACAATTAAAGTATGAAAATGATCGAATTTGATTTGCTCACAATATAATGAATTGAAGGTAACATTATAAGTTTTAAAACAAGTATACAAACACACAATTTGGAGCTCATATATAGAATTTATAGCTAAAACACCGAAGTGCATAGATTTAACCTAAATTTAGCCAATCTAACCAAATCTAAATCTGAATCAAATTCGGTTTGAAAGAGTTCGAATCCCATAAGACACCCAAAACATTTTGTAAATGAATCTTCAAGGATTTAGGAAAGTATAAAAACATCTCAATTGGAGTTCAAACATGAGAATTATGATCAAAACACCGAACCGATCTAGATTGGAAGTATAACTTGCTTCACCAACTTTGATGTCCAAATTAAACTGATTTAGATGTGAAATTATAGTCTGTGCCCAAATAGGTTTATGTAGATCTCGTCCCATGGTTCCAAGAAAGTACAAAAACAATAGAATCTGAGCTCATATGCGAAAGTTATTAACAAAACAAAGTACTGTACAGATTGAAACAAAAGCTACGCAAAGGAAAAATGATCATCAACTAAAACAAGAACTCTAATGAATCAAAACCTAACAAATCTTACTGAAATACCAGATTGAATCTAAAGGTTGAATTTTTATGGAGTAATTTTCAATTTAAGATAGAAAACAAAAACTAATCTAGGGGTAAATAATCCTATCGTGTCAACCCGACAGTCTGATACAAAAATGATACAGGTTCCCGATCTTCACAATGTAGGATCAATCATAACTTTGGATTCATGAACCCTGACAAACATGATGGCACCAAGAACATGCTCGTGATCCACATCTGCTCAACCACGCAAGAGGTAGACGCACGGTTCCTACAATCACATGAAGAAATTGCAGGAACAACGGAGATATTCCCAAGAAAATCACCCAATTTCCAAAAGGTAGCGCGTAGCATAAACCCAAGATTAAGCAATATTAGCTATCTTGAAATTAACGTGGTCTTTTTACATGGACATACTACATTGGCCTATATAGCCCTCCTAAGATATTTGAAATCAATAGATAGAGAGGTTACAACTTAAACTAAATTCGGCCAATATGGAAGCTGATACTTATTCGTCAATTTACGGATAGGAGGAGGCCAATTTTGATTGTCTCGTAATGGAGTCAAATAGAGATGACATTCCAAGATTTCAAACAAGTACAAAAATACCACAATCCAACTCCATATGTGAGAATTATTAGAATTATGGCTTTTTAAGTTCGACTGATCTGGTATTCTGAATTGGGCTCTTTTCTCTCCAAATCCAATACGTCCTTATATCTTCCTTTTCTTCTTTATCTTATCTAAATTAGGCTTGGGCCTTGTCTCTTTACACCTTGATCAAGTGGCCTTGCTTCCCACTTAGTCCATGTGCCTCCCTTCTTGGCCGAGTGGGCTTGGCTCGTGCTACGTTGTAGTCCTTTCATGTGGCTCTCATCCTCCGCATCTCCCGCTGGGTTCCACCATGGTATATTGATGCAATTTTGCTCCAATTAACATTTGTGAAATTTTCATACCTAACAACAAGTAATGACTTGCTATTAGGTAGTATATAATTCTCATGTAAATATAATGAAGATTACTTAAGGAAAAGATTCACCTGTTGATATTTGATGTGGCTTAGTAATTATTTGCAATTAATTTAGATATTAAAATATGAAGTACTTGATGAATGCATATCTGCATCACATATTTTTGAATGGCCTTGTCCATAAATATAAGAAAAAATTGATGATTTCCCCATTTTTTCAGTGAACTTGATAATTTGCTCTATAATGTCTCACTGACATTTTTTCAGTGAACTTGATAATTTGCTCTATAATGTCTCACTGACATGTAGGGCCTGGGGCCACATGTCAGTGTAACATTATGGGGCAAATCATTAATTCCCACGTACTTAATAGGGCACATGATTAAATCTCCCTATTTACTTTATATTTTCTACATGCATGCATTGAATTTAGTTCTTAATAATAATAATTAGGGATAATCTAGTTATTTTTAAAATCTTCTTGGCCTACGTGTCAATAAGAAATATAACTTATAGACTTGGACGATAGGAGTATAAGTTAAGAGGCTCATATCAGTGAAATGTTACGTATCATTACTAGGGATACAAATTTCGCTGAAATTCATTGAATTTTCATCAAAATTCTGGATTTCAGGCCACCACGAAATCTAAACTACTGGCCGGATAAAAAAATTTGAAATTGCTATAGTAATCACTAAAATTTCTTTTTTCGACAAAATTTCACCGAACTTTTAGAATTTTTGGCTAGTTTTCAAACTTTTAGAGTTGGATTTGACTAGATTTAGTCCAATAACCCTTAAGAAAGTCATCTTTCATGAAAATTTGTTGAAAAACTGAATTTTTGAGACATTTTAAAATTTAGACAGAAACACTATCAGATTTTTATAAAATTATATAAGCTTGATAATGATCTAAAAAATTTATGGTATAATCTTTAGTAGTTTAAGATCATGTTAAAATATTTTCAAAATAATTGGACTTCTTTTGCTATCTTTAAAAAATCAAACACAGAATAAACATAATTGGGATAGTAACCTTATCAGAATTTTATAAATTTTCTCGAGTGCGATCATGATCTAAAAGTTTTATGAGAGATTAAGAATTGCCTCAATACCATTCTTTAAAATTTTTAAAAAAATTTAAATTTTTTGTTTACTCAATCAAATCTATGTATGCATTGAACTTCATTTGTTATATTAAATTTCAAAAATCAAAAAGAGAAAGAACATAAATGGTACTGTGCGTTGTAAGAATTTTATAAATTCACTCGAGTGTGATCATGACACAAAATTTTTATGAGATCTTAAACATTTTCTTATCACCCTTCTGTAAAATTTTCAAAAATTTTAAATCTTTTTTATTTCTAAAGCAAATCTATGTATTGATCATCAGTCTTTTATCAGGATGTAGCACTGTTATAATTTTTAAAAATTATTTAAGTATGATAATCATCTAAAAATTTTATATAACCATTAATTATACATTAGTACTGTCGGCGTATTTCACCTGACAGGACCCCGTCAACGAACAGGGTTGACTACTCCCAAGATAGAAGGTATGGTTCGGTAGAGGGCGTCTTCGTGGCTGGAAACCCTAATGGTTCTCTACGATGGATCCCAGGGATCAACAAATCAATGGACACAGTGATGTACCTAGGTTCGGGCCCCCAGCGCAAGAAATAGCCTTACGTCCTGCTAGATCTTTGTTTAGGAAATGTGGAGGCGATTACAATGGTTCTTCTAGTCTTGTGCTTCTTCTTTTAGACTTTCGACCTCTATGTCTCTTATGCGTGTGTCGCCCCCCTTCTCCATGCACTGGAGCGCCCTTATATAGACGGGGTTGGCTCGGGCAGGGAAGAAGGTGACGCTATACTGATCCATAACTCATTAATTACACCCATCATTCCAGCTTTACATCAACCCATGACTCATTTATTACACCCATCACTGTAGCCTTGTCCTTCAAACCCCATTTAATGCCGCTGTGTGGCTTCACCCGGTCCGCCCGGGATTTGACGCTCCTGCGATGGGTTTGCTAAGAGGTGTCAGAGGGATGGGCCATCATCGTGTCGATAGCAGAATCCTTCACAATTAATAGCCCTGATCAGCATGTCAGGGGAAGGAGACTTCGAGGCGAAGCCTTCTCCTTATTCCTTTGGTCGCCTCCGTGGCCTGACGAGCGGGGCCCGACCGCCCACTTGCCCGCCAGGGCACCATGTGGGCTTACCGCCCGGCGAGTAGGGTATAATCGCCCACCGCCGCCAGGCCACGCAGCCGCTGCGCTGCGGCAGACGAATCGCCACCGCCGCCAGGCACCACGTGGCTTACCGCCCGGCAAAGAGGCATGATCGCCCACCGCTCACCGAGGGGCCATGTGGGCGCTTCCCGGCCAGTGGCGAATCAGAACACCCCATAGCCCATCCGTGCCACGGATGCTACCCATCCTCTAAACTATTAAGACCGGCTTAGAAACTAAGCCACCGAAATTTACAAAATTTCGGCATGACCTCTCTAGAACCGAGGACATCCACTCAGTAGACAAAAGTATGATAGCGGTCATATAATATATCAATCACTCAAAATAGTAAGAAACATTCTAGCAGGTCCTTAGTTAATCAATCAAATCGCCAATAGAAGTTAAGAACCTCCAACACGACGAACAACATATTAAAACCTCATTAATTACATCCAGAATTATTGAATTTGTTAAATAAATTATTGAAGACTAAAGTCGTGCACGTGATACTACTCCCAACCAGACGAGTCAGCTTCAAGGTACCTAGAACAGGAAGTAAACAAGCGTGAGTCCAAGACTCAACAAAGTGCAACGATAATAAAAAGTAATGAATTCAACTGAATTACTTTTACTCTAGAATTTAATATAGCCCTTACTAAATGGAAATCAACCAACAAAAGAAGCAATAACTAACTCCACTTACCACAACCAACTCGAAAACATAACTAAATCTTACCCCTGCTTCAATATACATCGCTGGATGAGTCCACGCCTCAATCCTCAACCTGTTCTTCCCTTTCTCATCAATCCCATTTATCAATTGCAACACACAATGCAATGGAATGCGTTTATGCTTTCATGCTCAAGTGCACAAAACATACAAAAGAAGAATCTCATACCCATACATCACAATCAACTTATTAAACATGATTCATATTCGTCAATGCAATACAGATGCACATATGCCATACAAAGAAGAATCTCACATCCATACATCACAATCAACTCATTAAACATGATTTATGATTCATCAATGCAATGCAAATGCAAATATGTCAAACAAATGAAGAATCTCATATTCATACATTGCAATCAACTCATTAAATATGATTCATCATTTGTCAATGCAATGCAAATGCTTGCATGTTCATATACTCATCTCATTTCACCATTCTCATGCATATTGTTGAGAAACCTCGCTACCGGGTGTAGTCCGGGGTTTTTCGACAGATCGAATAAACAACGAACAAGGAGACAGAATGTACGGAGGACTGAATTCTTTATTGCTTTCTCTTGTGTGTATACAATGGGGGGAACTCCCTTCTATTTATAGTCCTATTCTAGGGTTTCGGCAGATGGGCCAAAGCGGGCCTTCGTGGGCCGCCAGGTTTCCTAACACTTCCCCTTGGCCCTTTGCCGCGAGATGCATATGCCTCATCAAAACTCCGAAAAAACCCAAAGGGGAAAAAATACTTGGAGAAAGAGTACATAGCATACGCTTGTTGTGTTGCACGAATTGCCTCATCAAAAATCTTACGTGAGAAACTTCCGTGAAAACTCACTAAGGAAAAAAGAGTACAATTCACCCAAACTTCAATGTTAATCTTCAAGATCACGTTGGGTACTCAAACTTCAAGTTCAAGATTTATGTATGAGTATGTAAAATATCTCCCTCGAAATCTGACTTCTCTAAGTCTCATCATCCCAATTCCTTTAACGCACCTTTCAAAAGTAGATGCTGGAAGTGACTTAGTGAATAAATCTGCGAGATTTTCACATGACTTAGTATGCAAGACCTTAATCTCGCTCATCTTATGCAATTCATGAGCATAGAAGAACTTGGGGTTGATATGCTTCGTGAGATTACTCTTCACATATCCCATCTATAATTGAGCAACACAAGCCGCATTGTCTTCATAGATTATGGTGGGAGATTGTTCAATGTTCAAACCACATGACTTCGGATGTGGTGAACCATTCTTCGGCCATGCACATTCATGGGAGGCTTCATACAAGGCAATGATTTCGAGTGGTTTTGTCGACATCGAGACAAGAGTCTGCTAGACGACTTCCGAGAAAACCGTTCCTCCACAAAGGAAAACATATCTCGCTTTGGGACTTTCCAAAGATATGGGTCCGATAGGTACCAAAGATCGATAGCCAACCAAATTTAATTCATTCATTTTTCTATAGAATAGGCAGAGGTCCTTGCTTCCTTGAAGGTAACGGAAGATGTCCTTAACCCATTTCCAATGCCTTTTGGTGGGTTCTCACATGCACTGCTAGCAAGTTCACTGCGAACGCAATGTCCTACTGGTGCTATATAAGGTACATGAGCGCTTCAATTGCACTCGACACGGAATTCCGCTCCTGTGACTTCTCCTCTCTTCTAGGCTCAGTATGGGTCTTGGTCTGCTTGGAGTGACCTTCCGACCATTGGGGTTTTCGCAGGATATGATTTTTCAAAACCAAACCTTTCCAATACTTTCTGCGTGTAGGCTGATTGATGTACCAAGATTCCTCCTTGGACGTGTTCAAGCTGCAAGCCTAAACAGAAATTAGTTTTACCTAAGTCTTTCATTTCAAACTTAGACTTCAAGTATGAGCAAGCTTCTTCAATTTCTTCATCCATTCCAATGATATTCAAGTCATCTACATAGACGGAGATTATACAAAATCCATTCGGGGATCGTTGTATAAATCACGATGGACAATCTTCATTTTCGTGTAGCCTTTCTTGCAGAGAAAGTCACTCAGCGATTGTACCACATTCTTCCCGACCGCTTTAGTCCATACAAGAATTTCTCTAATTTCACATCAGATAGGTTTCGCTTTGCTCTATCTTGATTTGGGATCGGATACTTTCCGATACTTTCATGTATATCTCCTAATCCAAATTTCCATACGATATGCTGTGACAACATCCATTAGCTTCATTTTCAACTTCAAGTTGACTGCCATTGAGATCAAATATCTAAAGGTAATTCCTCCCATGACCGGAGAATAGGTTTCTTCATAATCAACCCCAGGACGTTGAGTGAAACCTTGCGCAACAAGCCTTGCTTTGTACCTTACAACTTCATTGTTTTCATTCCTCTTCCGAACAAAGACCCATTTGTGACCTACGGGGTTTATATGGGGAGGCGTGCGGCACACTGGCCCAAACACCTCTCTTTTGTTCAGAGAGATTAACTCTGCGGTGATTGCCTTCTTCCAATCTTCCCAATCTAGCCTTTTCTTGCATTCTGCGAGAGATGCAGGCTCGGGATCATGATCAATGATCGAGGCGATCTTCTTTGCAAAGTATGCATCAATATTGGCTATTGCTCTATTCAGGGATTCTCCTGTTATTACAAAATTTATGGCCATTTCGTCATGGGGTGCTTCATGCACTTCTACTTGCTCTTCACTGCTATTTCCCATCACATGAGCAAGTTCCTTTAGCTTTTCATCGCCCATGTGTGCGCACACATTGTTTCCGGCGGCTTCCTGCAATGGAAGATTCAAATATGGAATTGCCTTTTCCATAGGCTTCTTTCCAGCGCCAGGTCTCAACTGGCTCCCCCTTCTCTACTCGGGGCATTTTCGTGATTGGTTGTAATAAGTCCTCTTTCCCCTTTCCCCAAAGCGCCCCGTACTTCTGGTTGAGGAACGATCGCTGTTCTCTTCGGGGCCCTAGAACAAAGTTGAGGGTACCATGAATTCTCTTTGGTATTGCAACCCTCGCTGGCGCATTACTTCTAGTAATGCAACTTAATCACTTCCTTCATATCACAAAAATGATAAGGCAGTTTCGTATACTTCAGTAGTCTCATAGACTTTCATTTTCTTAACTAGTGCAAGGGTCATGTACGGGAATTCTCTATGCTTATTTTCCCGGCATTCTTATTCAAGGGTTCTAATTCTCCCCCTAATGACGGGAAAATATTCTTCGTCAATAGATACAATCAGCGAATCGGGCTGTATGCAAGTCTCCAGTCATGGGTTCCAAATACCTGATTATGAATGCACTTTCATAACCAACGTATATCCCAGACTTGCGGAGAGGGCCCATTTTAGTTCGCTGTGGAGGCGGTATCGGTACATATACCAAGCATCCAAATTTTCTGAGATGGGAAATCTTCGGGATGACCCCTTGCACTAATTGCATAGGTGAATGGATGTTATAGGCCGATGGTCTAAAATTGATGAGTGCCGCCAAGGCAGATCTGCGTGTCCCCAACAAGTGTTGGGCAAGTTACAACTCGCAAGAGCGGTCGACTATGAATTTAATCCTCTTTATTAGTGCTTCAGCTAGTCCATTTTGCGTATGGACGTGCGGTACAGAGTGCTCAACTGCTATTTCAGTTGCTGTGCAATAATCATCAAATGCCTTGAAAGTAAATTCGCCGGCATTGTCCATTCGAATGGACTTCACACGATGATCAGGAAATGCATTCTTAATTCTGATGATCTACGAGATCATCTTTGCAAAAGCATGGTTTCTTGTTGACAGCAAGCATACGTGTGACCATTACGAGGACACATCAATGAGCAATATGAAGTACCGAAACAGCCTTGACAAGGGCTGAATCAGGCCACGAGTATCCCCCGATGCTCCAGAATGCAAGGATTTCATTTTGCACTTTCATAACAGAGGGTCAGTTATTAATTTCTCGGTGGCACATGCATGGCACACAAAATCTTCATGATTTGGGAAATTTTGAACATTAATGCCATGACCTTGTGAGTTGTTCACTATATTTCTCATCATTCTAAGACCAGGATGGCCTAATCTACAATGCCACAAATAAGATAATTCAGAGCTTCTAAAAATAGTCTTCAAAGACGTATACACTTCGGGTGCATAAATTTTCATATAGTACAACCCGCTTCATATGAGGGACATTTTTCTAATATTATTTTTCCACATACCGCGTGCTTCACCATGCACAAGTATTCTTTGCTATTTTCTTCATTGGTTTCTACGTGAAACCCATTGGCGCGGATGTCTTTGAAACTTAAGAGAGTGCGCGTTGATTCAGGGTACAAGAGGGCTTCTTCAATTACCAAAGTTGTACCCATTGGTAATATAATTATGGCTCTTCCAGAACCTATTATATAGGAATCGCTTCCTACGATTGTAGTAATTCTTCCAGCGTTCTTCGTGATCGACTGGAAGTATTTCGACTCTCTTAAGATGGTATTTGTTGTGCCACTGTCAACAATACATATGTCCTCCATTTGGGCGCTACACGATTTCTAGATAAAAGAAATATAATTCCAATCCGACAGTGGCAAATAATTCAAACATTGCTTGCAAAGATAGAATACTGGAATAAAGAATAAATTGCAATTCATTCATGAGAAAGAAAAAGTATGCTCTTCGAGAGCTTACAATTCATTATTCAAAATTCATTAACAACCACAATCTAAAATAGATGTTAATAATGCGATTCATGCTTTGGACTTTCCACTAACCGATTCTCTCCTCTTTAGTGATCTTCTTGCCACATAAAGAGAGATTGGTACAAATTTTGTGTAAGGTAGAATTGTACTCGGCCGCTGTTCTGTAGTCCGTAAACCTCAGGCGAGCCCAATCTTGCTGTGCTTGGAGCAAGATGGTGGATTTGAGTTTTCTCGAACTGCTTCTGAAGTGCAGTGCATAACTGAAGTGCACTCTCCATAGCCATATATTCATTCTTCAGAGTGGCTGAGAGGTGATGCCCGAGGAAGTGCAAAGCTTGATCGTTCTGCTCGGTAGTAGGTTACGCGTCCTTCGAGGACTCTAGGCCGATGGTAGTTCGGAACTTCTTGCTCCTAAGCACGATCTTCATATCTGGTGCACATGTGAGATAATTCTGACCATTTTGGGTCAGTTCTTCAAACTCACGTTTGACAATGTTATTCATTTGCATATTCATAAGATTCTTTCATTAGATTACTTCGTGCAATCTAGTAGAGAGTGGTTGCAAGATTCATAAATGCATAAATTAAATTCTCATGAATTTCCAGTAAACTAAAGAAAGTAATAAATACAAGATTCAGAAATATTCACAAAGATTCATAGATATAGTTTTGTGCATGTATGTGATCGACTTCGTGCATACGATCAGATTCATGCACGCGATCGGCTTCGTGCGATTGGCTTCATGCATGCGATCGGATTCATGCGCGCGATCGACTTCGTGCGATCGGTTTCATGCGCGCGATCGACTTCGTGCGATCGGTTTCATTCTCGCGATCGGGTTCATGCGCGCGATCGACTTCGTGCGATCGATTTCATACGTGCGACGACTTCGTGCGATCGGTTTCATGCATGCAATCGGCTTCGTGCATGCGATCGACGTCTTGATACGATCGGCTTCAGGCGCGAGGTTTTCTGGCGGCAAGATGGCGCTCGTCGGCGTGGCTTGAATTTTCATGCATTTTCAGTACAAGAGGAGAGCAATAATTGCAAAATGCATAAAATATTCATAAATACTGCAAAGGAACGCTAGAAAATTAATACCATAGGTAAATAATTTTCTGGAATTTTCTAGCAATTTTCCATAATTTTCCTGTTATTTTTCATTAATTTTCCGAATTCTGAATTCTGTTTTCGGAAAAGAATAAATACAAGAAAGAAAATTCTGAATTCAATTTGGCTACTGGAATTACCTTCATTAGTGCATTCGGGCACTTGGCCACATGGATTTAATGGAAAATTGCTAGCGTATGAAGCTTCTAGCAATTCATCACGCCAGTTCGGAAAAAATACCCAGGGGCAAAGAAGTAATTTCCCCTCCCCTTCCTTACTTATCCGGTTTGAACCGGATTTCAATCCCGTTTTTACTGGACTCCGAGTCCATCTGATGCGTCCGGTGAAACGGCCGGCGGCGCGGGCGAGCGCTCGGTTTCGTGTGCGCGTCCGATGGCTAGCGACCGGTGGCGGCGTCCGATGGCCAGCGTCTGGCGGCCTTCAAGCACGGCGGCACGAGCCTGCGGGGCTGGCGGCGGTGTGGACAGCGCGGGGCCGAGGCAAAGCGGCCAGGCGCGCGGTGGGATCCGAAGCGGCCAGCGGTGGCGGTGTCTTCGAGACACGGCGCGGGCCTTCAAGCGCGGCGGTCCTGTCGAGCGCACGGGCGTGGGCGGATCGGCGCATCGGATCGGCCGGGCGGCGCGCTGCGGGCACGTAGACCGGAGGCGGCGCGGGCCTGCGAGGCTGGAGGCGGCGCTGCGGGCGCGGGAGCCGATGCGCGGCGACGACTTCGAGGTCGGCGATGGCGGCGGCTTCAAGACGTGGCGCGGGAGCTGGATCGGCCGAGACGGCAGCGGCGTCTTCGAGACGCGCGGCGGTGACGGAGGCGCCTTCGAGGCACGGAGCCGGCGGCGGAGATGCCTTCGAGGCGCGCGCGGTAGATGAAGTGCGATCCGGGTGACGGCGCTGCAGGCGCGGCGGCGACTTCCGGCGGTGGCTAGAGGCGCTTCGTGCGCCGAGGTGCCGGGAGGGCCGGAGCTTCAAGCCGGGCGCCGTGGCAGTAGTCTTCGTGCTACAAGCCGGGCGATCCAATTCTCCTTTTTTTTCATGTGTTTGTACTGTAGCAACGAAAGAAAGACAAAGAAAAACGCTTGCCAAGCGCAGCTTCGTGCCACGTAGATGTATGCGGAGGATTCTTCCTGTTTCTCACCTTTCGATTCTCGATTGAATCTGCGAGCGAATTCCGTAGACTGTCGCGTAGGACAGAAATCACGTAGGATTTTTCGGCAATCCGAGTGGATGCCGGTGTGAGGACGAATCGATGCAGATTGGATCAGGCGATCAATCGTCGGTAGTAGTCGTTCGTTCGTCGTCGACGATCCTTCTCTTTGTAGTAGAGGCTCGTGCTGATAACGTGTTGAGAAACCTCGCTACCGGGTGTAGTCCGGGGTTTTTCGACAGATCGAATAAACAACGAACAAGGAGATGTAATGTCACGAGGATCAATTTTATTATTTCTCTTGTGTATACAATGGGGAACCCCTTCTATTTATAGTCCTATTCTAGGGTTTCGGCAGATGGGCCAAAGCGGGCCTTCGTGGGCCGCCAGGTTTCCTAACACATATGATGCATTCTCATGCATAATTCACCATTTTCATGCATAATTCACCATTCTCATGCATATGATGCATCATGCATGCCTCATCTCCTCTTTGTTTAGCAAATACCGGTATTGCCGAGCACCACCCGTCGAAGCGTGCTCTCAAACCCAACCATCCCGTGGAAGGGGCCTGCCAAAACAGACTTGCCCGCTACCCAAAGAGCGGGTCCTACGCTACACGCTCCCATCCACGCCAGTGGATGGGACTACGGGATAGGATCTCTGAGCACTCCGGATTAGTCATATAACTCATATGACTTTCTCACCGACCTAGCTCGATGCACTTGTCATGAATGCACCTATGCAAATATCATTCTCAACACTCAAATCACCTCCTCAACACTCATATCCATATTCTCAACAAGTCTTATCAACATGGACACATGTGTTATTAACACTCGCACCAAAGACATAATCCATTTTCTTGATCGCAATTCAACTATTTCTATTAATCCAACCTCACAATCTTCATTATTCACATTCACTTATCATAGTATTGAGCACTCTTATGAACGTGTGATATAGCAATGTGTCAATTTGGCAATTATACGGGGTCCAACAAACAACCCACAAAGCATTCAATCCAAAGATGCACTTTCCATGAATGCATATATGCAAAAGCCATTCTCAACGTTCATATCCACAAGGTCACGTATATCATCACCACTCACATAAACGCCACAATCATATATTATGACCACAAATCGAGCCATTTCATATCTCACATCTTATATCCTTTAGGTTCCCATTAGCCTAATCATTCTAGGGAGCATCATCAGGGAATATATACAATGTAACCCATTCACATGCTCTCATTTCCTTCTTTCATAGCCACAAGCATAAATCTCATTCATGGATATTCACAAGTCCTACACATACTAGTGATGCCCACAAAGCAATATCATGCATTATAAACTTATATAGCAACTAGCATGGCAAACAATCAATACTGCAAAAATTCAACAATCGATGCACTTGCCTTTATCGACGAATGAATGGAGTGGCATGTGGCTGAGGCCACTCCCGACAGAACCTTCCTTGCAAATAAAACAATATTCATCCAACTCAAATTCATACACACTCAGTGCAAGCGACAGAAGAAAACAACTCCACATATTCACATCTACAATTGAAACCAAAACATCCCTCCACCACCTAAATGCAAATCTGGACAGCCAGCATTGAAAAGGCCGTAACTTCCAAATGGCTACTCTGAAAAGGATGAACCTGGGCTTTAAACGATCGCAAGAGACAACTCTACAACTTCTTCTATAGCCGACCGATCGTAAAACGCACCGATTAATCTCAGTTTTGCGACAAACAGCAGACAAACGCAAAATTAACTTGATCTGGACAGCATACACCAAAATGAGCATAACTTGACTTCTACAACTCCAAATCAAAAAAACACTCGGTAAAATAGCCATAACTTTTAAATGGCTGAATGAAAATTGATAATTTTGGTCTCTATTGAAAGGTAATTCAATTATCTACAACTTTTGTTATAGTCAAATCCCCAGGAAATGCTTGAAGAATTTTCCATTTGCCATCCAATCAGTGGGACGGAATTCAGCTCAAGCAGGAATCTCAAAAAAAACTCTAGACTCCAAATCCCTCAACTAAATGCATCTCAAATACAAGGATTCTAGCTGGGCATTAGATCAAACACCTTACATACACGAAATAAAATCCCCCAACGACCTAGGGTTTACCTCAAATCTGACTCAAGGAGGAAAGGGAGGAGGAGCCGAGGTAGGGTTGCTTGGGGGTTGCTTGCCCGGGAGGCGGCTCGCCAGCAGCCGAGGCGACGCCGGCCTGGGAGACGCCAAGCCAGAGGGGGCGACGCCGGCCTGGGAGACGCCAAGCCGAGGGGCGACGCGGCTGGGAGAGCAATGAGGAGAGCACTGCAGCGTGACTGGATGGATGGAGGTCGGCAGGAGGAACTGGTCGCAAGTCGGCTGGAGTTGCCGCCCTCCGCAAGAATGGCATTCGCCAAGCACAAATGAAGAAAGGAGGGCAATGCTGACCTTCCAAATAAATCTCACCACACATAAGGAAGAGAGAGAGAGTTATGTGAAATTCCCAAAAACCCCTCCTACAAACAAAATCCAGCTTTTAACCAAAACCGTGACCCAAATAAATTAATTCTTGGCGCGATAAGACAAATGATAGGATAAACAACTTGCCGTAGAACTAAACGGCTCAGAGAAAACAACTATTCCGATAAATATTTCACGGAAAAACTCAAAACCTTTAATAAACTGCGAGCAACAAAACTTTTCTCCAGAAGAAATCCTTGAATCAAGAAAATGAAGACAATTCCGGCCAAAAACCCAGGAAAATGATTTTTGCGGTATTACAGTAACCGCCCACCTACCCGCCAGGGCACCACGTGGGCTTACCGCCCGGCGAGCAGGGCATGATCGCCCACTGCCGCCAGGGGCCATCTGGTTGCTTGCCCAAGTGGTATGAACCACCTATCTCGCCTTGCCAATATCTTGGGCCAGCCGCTTTTGGGCCCACTACTTATGCGGCGGAGAGGGTACCCCAGTGCAAAGTACACCGACAAGTACCATACAAAATTTTTTAAAAAATTTTATAATATGGTTTGAACAATTTTTCATTTCATTCAAGTTTGCTGATAAGGCTTTTAACAGGATAATAGCACTTTTCGAATTTTTAAACATTCATACATCTTGAACTTTATGTGAAAATTTTATGCAAATATTATGGATGTTTCAGGACCATCTAAAAAATTTCAAAATTTTATAACCTTGTTTGTTCTAATTTTCATTCGGTTAAAATTTGCCGGTTAGCATTTTATCAGGACAGTAGCAATGTTTAAATTTTTAAAAATTCCTCAAATTTGATAATCTTCTGAAATTTTTAATGAAATATCATAAATGTGTCAGGGCTCTCCAGATAAAATATCAAAAATTTTCATCATCATTTGATCCACTTTTCAGCCGGTGCAAAACAGCCAAAATTTCGGCAATTTCGCCCAAAATTTCAGGAAATTTCACCAAAATTCAGATTTTTTTCGGTTGCAAATGGACCGGATTTGAATTTTGGTTTTTGGATTTTGATTGAAATTTGTTTGAAATATCAAAATTATGTCGAAATTTCAGATTTTGGCCATACCCTGTATTTTTCCCTAAACAAAATTTGAATCCTTGATCATTACTACCATCCATTCAATGTTGATAATTATTGGCCATTACTCTATATTGGTTGTGAATAATGAACTTTGGCGCTACTCACTCTATTCATCGATAGTTGTCGTTTTGGACGTAGGTATAATCAATCTTTCGAAACTTTGATTATCAATATATTTTTATCTACTTCGCTATTGGTCAACTAGGAGTATTTGGCCTTGCAAGGTGGTATATTTAAATTGGATATATGAAAATCATAGATTTGTCTCAAAAAGTACTTTCATAATGTTATAATTTTGTTGGGTTTTATAAATATATTATAATAAAAATTAGTGATCAAAGCTATATTTTAGAGACTGTATCGATGTCTAAAACAACAACTACGTGTGACCGAAGGGAGTGCTATAGAGGTCGGCTCAAGTAAACTCCAGGTAAGTATAATTACTACCACCATTAATATCACTGCTACAAAACCTCAAATACATGACAGTCTCTCTGTGTTAGTTTTTTTGAAACTGACATAGATAACGTTTTTATATCGGTTGTAAAACTTAAAATGATGAGAAGAATATTTGTACCAGTTTTTAATTGAAACCGATACAAATAATATTATCTGTGTCGGTTCTAGCAAAAACCGATACAAATAGTCTTCGCCTCTGTACCGTTAGTAAAAATATCATAACTTTTGACTCGTAACTCTGATCGGTGCGTTCTTTGGCTCGTTAGAAAGCTAACGAGAAGCTCCATCTGAAAATTGCTAAAGTCCAAAAATCAGCAGGTCTTTCAATGATTATTTGTGCGAGTGCGAGTGCAGCGATAGAATTCCAAAAAAACGTTGTTTGGGACCTCAAAACGACCTACCACAAAACAGCACATAGGTGACACTGTATTTGTGGTAGTTTTTCTGGAACTGTCACAAATAACATTATCAGTGGCAGTTTTAAAAAAATGGCGGGAAGACTATTTGTGATGGTTTTTAGTTAGAACCGTCACAAATAATGCATTATTAGTGGCGGTTTTTCTTTCGAACCGCCACAAATACATCTGTGGAGGTTTTAGCCAAAAAACCGCCACTAATAATATGAGTATCTGTGGTGATTTTTGGCTAAAACCGCTACTGATAATATTATCTGTGGTGGTTTTAATTTGAAACCGCCACGAATAATAAAAAATAGAAAATTTTAAATATTGTTAATTACCTCTCCTGCCTTCTAATTTGAAAGAATTGAAATTAAATAATATTACATTTGAAATAATTGGAACTAATATTCCATTTGCAATAATTGAAAAGAACGACTGAAACAGATTCAAAACTTCGGAGGCCGTTTTGAGACCCTAAACGACGTTTTTTGGAATTCGTCACCACACACGCACTCGTACAAAACATCAGGATCCAACTATTTGATTTTCGCACATTATGAAATTCGGGTGCTACTTTTCTTTATCTTTCCAATGAGCCAAGGAACGTCCCGATCGGAGTTATGAGTCAAAATTATGGCCATTTTAACAAACGTGCTTGGATTTCGTATTTGCAAACTAGAATCGGTGCCCAAAAGAATATAATTGGAGAGCTCATCGTGTGATGATTTCGAAAAGTAGAAGAACACCAAAATCAAAGGTACAAGTCAAAAGTTATGGTGTTTTTACAAGTTTTATTAATAGTAATGGCACATATATTGCAAGCATCGTTAATAGTCAAAAGTATGAAAAATAAATTTGAAAGTTTTAAATTTTGCTAATTACCACTATAGTTTGCTAATTTGAAATAATTGGAAATCGGTATTCGGGTGCTTCATGGGTTAAGGGGAGGAGGGACGTATTATATGTTAGATGTGATCATACCACTACTAAAGTACTGGATCTTATAAGAACTCTGAAATTAAGCGTGCTTAGGCGAGAGTAGTACTAGGATGGGTCACATGAGGTGGACGCGCGTGGCACAGAGTTGCCAAATCTCACACAATTACAAATAATAACAGATACATTTTTTGTCAATTATTTATGTCGGTTCTAGCCAAAAACCAATATACATAATACTATCTGTGTCAGTTCTAGTCAAAAACCGATACAAATAGTTATATTATTTGTATCGGTTCTAGCCAAAAACCGACACAAATAATATTATTTGTATCGTTTCTAGCCAAAAACTGACACTAAGTGTCAGTTTGAAAATCGACACTGATTATCAGTGTCACTATATCTATGTCGGTGGAGATTATTAGCGTCACTATATCTATGTCGGTTTAAAAACCAATATAGATGTGTGTTCTGAACCGCCACAAATGTTAGTTTTTCAGGTAGTGTATCGATAATTATTGGTCTATATACTTATATTGGTTGCCAGTAATGAAGTTTGGCACTACTATGGAGGTAGTCTTGAATAAATTCCGAGTAGGATTTGTGTAGTTGGCCGTAGGCGCCACGCCGTGGATGGTACACATCTAGAGCATTAAATAGGTTAGCTGGACAGACCAAATCTATACCATGTTTCTGCATAAATGATATACTCTAGAGCATTCAATACAACCTTTTCTAGCTTTTCCACGTTTTTAATCGATATCGTACGTGAGAATGCATAGTCTACTCTAACACAAATTCAAAATTTTCTATCACATAATTAAAGAATCATTATAAGTTATAAATCATAGAATTACCACTAGATGCGTAGAACCGTAGCGGAATTAGAGTCGATGTAACACATTAGTGCGGTTATAGTTATACTAGCCTCGCTTCTCCTCCAACAGTTTTTCGTGACCATTGCAGATTGCGGATCGTTCTCATCACAGTCACAGGTTGCGAATCATCCTAGCGTTGAAACTTCGTAGCAACGTATCTAAGGTATCTACATGTACACAGTAAGAACATCATGTGCCAGAGTGCTAACGCCGGCTACGTGGTTTTAGACAAAGGAGATGTGGTGACTAAGGTTTCGAAAATTTTGAATTTCTATAGTGTTTCTTAACCCTAAAGCCATCACCCCCTATGTTTATAGAGACACTCCACAATGAGTCTCTACATTAAAGGCTTAGTAAGAACTCAAAGTCCATTAAAATTTAGATCATTATCCGAATTAAATCCTAACCCTTTAAGCGTGTGATCATATAGGTTCACGTATACTTGGATATAGCCCAAATACTCTTACTCAACCATTAATTGGTAGTAATCCCTAGTAACGTGCCAACTTCTGAGTATATGTAAAGATTACATCTGACGAATCTTAACAATTCTTAGTTATATGCATTTTCCTTTGGCTCATAATATCGATCAAACTCAAGACGAGTATGTGCCATTCTTGTTTAGTTAGCTCAATGATTCTTTCCCAATTATGTGACTCGAAATCCCTGACTACGGTTAAGTCTTTAACCGCGAGTAGCATAGCTATATATTTCGAATCCGACCACATGAGAGACGAAAATAAATGTATTTTCGACGGCTTAAGTGGCCATCGAAATTACTAGTCGATGCACACGAGCCGAGCCCGGTGCTGACGTGGCATATATATTTTCGTCGGCCTGGCCGACAAAATGAAATTGTTTTCGTCGGCTTTTGTGCTATTTTCGTCGGCTATACCGACAAAAAAAATGCCGTAATGTCGTCGGTCGAAATTGGTATTTTTGTCGGCCAACTTTTATTTTCGTCGGCCATTTTTTATTTTCGTCGGCCTGACCGACGAAAATAATAGTTTAATTTCAAAAAAAAATTAAAAAACATATAAAATCCTAGAAAATTCACAAAAAAATCCTAGAAAATAATAGAAGATTCATCTATATTTTCAGCAATGATACCATCCAGGCTTTTGTTTTTCCTTGAACGAGGAGTCTATAAAAAATATATGCGATGATTTGGCAAATGACAATATTTCACAAGACAAAATAACAACTCTCATTGCAAGGATACAATTTGAGCAATACAGACACGATACTCTAAACTCTATTGTAAACCATCGCATACCAAACTTTCTCTCTTATCGCTACCTCGAAAAGTGGTCAAGAGTCATCATCAGTGAACTCTTTTTCTCAAGGACGATCTTGTAAACTCTATTGTTACAAACAAGTCAAGATAGGAAAAACCATATGGTAGTAAAACTCCACATGCTAATGAAAGTGGGGGAAAAACAAACTGAAGTTTGTCCTTCAATATTCTATTTGATGCTAGAGAGGTGCTATCATGACTTAGGTTGACATTTTCCAAATCAATATTTAATCATCAATCAGCTCTTTGAATGGTTAGCTTAGCTTCAGTGCTAAACTCACAACACTAAAGATTCTCTTTTCAAGAAAATGAAACTCAGGATTATGACATTTTTTTAGTTTCCTTTGAAAAAATCCAATCAATCTATTCTTTGTCTAATATTCTTGGGGACATTATCACAGGATTTTGCATGTGACATGTGTTCCTCTCATTTCTCAAAAGAAATATCTCCGAATGTACTACGTAAATGAAATCACTACAATAAAGATAGCTAGTTTCTTATATTGATTTAATAGCCGTAAATCACTACAATAAAGATAGCTAGTTTCTTCCTCAAGAAAAGAGTCTCCAATATAACAAGATAGGGAATAATGGCCAGCTTGGTCATCTGGACATAAATAGCATTTTAGCATAAGCTTGGTGGAGCGATTAGTGTAAGGTAGCATTTTAGCATAAGCTTGGTGGAGTCAATTGTAGAACGTAAAGGATTATGAACACATGATATCTTGTGTGTATAGCCTCCCAGATCAGCTCAACAAACTGAATCCACACGGTTTCCTAAGAATACAACAATGACCATGGAATAATAAATAATTAATTTGACAGCAAAGTGCATGCACCAAACAAAACAAGGAGAAAAGCATGAGCAGCGTACAAACTTCATTAGAGGATTAGAGATGGCAATCAGGATATTGAAGTGTGTCCATTAGTACTGTCAGAATCATGTTGAATAAGCAATTGTTCAAGCAACATACATAGACCTAAAACTTGAAAATGACGACAATCCACAACTATTTATCTAACAGTCTAGACCAGTTACCGCATCAACAATCTTTTTTTTTTCTTTTGCCCTACATCTCATAGTCTAGTAATGGCACGGTTCAAGCTCAACCTCAATACATGCAGATGTGAAAATAGCAATTAGCTGCAGGAAAAATTCTAACATCGTTTTTGCATACCTGGATGACATTGATCACTTGTTTTAATGCCCAGCCAACTAAAGTTGAAATAAACACGAAGGCAATGAGGGACTATGCTTCAGAATACCTCTGCACACCTGTTGCATGTCACAAACACATCTACTCATCCTATGCCTCATGATTCACTCACCCAACCAAATACCATCCCAAACAAAGACTCATGTTGCACGACTAATACTATTTAATGTGTTCCTCAAGCAAGCGACCAAACATCTCGATGGTACTTGTTTAGATATGGACAATCACATACCTCGGAAGCAACACAACAGAGGCCATAAATGGCCGATACCCATAATATAATTTGAAGCCAAATGCCCGTGTCCTTTACATCCTTGTGGCTAGTCTTACGATAAGAAAGAACTAGTACAAAAATATATCATCGGATAGTAAGCAATTAATGTAGAAGTAAAGAGACATGCATCATGAAATAGAGCATAAGGAACTCTTGAACAATGAGCACACGATGTATGTATCATGAAATCATCGCACAATTCTTGAACAATTGGCATAGTTGGTGTTTTTATCTATTCATTCCCTTTAATACCTTCGAAAAAAAGATTAGGTGCATCTTGGGGAAACAAAGCGAAAAGCGGCATGATTTGAACAAAAATGGTAGAAAACAAACTCAGACATTTGAAACCGGTGGCTTGTAATATCCAACCCAAGCAACATCAAGAAAACTAAGCCAGTGCTGCAAAGCAAGTTGCAAACAGATTGCTTTCAAGATACAATGTGATATGCAAAGAAAATTAAGGAAGGTATTGAGATTCAAGACACAACAACGAAGTGCTCGCTAATCGCTTTCATTTACCTGCCTGGCCGGGAGAGAAGTGCGATAAACAAGCGATGCTAACCACGAAGAAGAGCAATATGAGAAGTGAAATTATTTCACGCTGCGAGAATGTATTCACCCCGCAAATACTGAGTTTAATGATTTATTCAAGGAGTACCTATCATTACCATGTCCAACACGACTCCAAATGTTGATGCTAATTCATAGAATGAGATAAACTGATCGATAGTTTCAAAAACCTACCCAATAGCTTACCAATATGGAACAATCTTGGCGGCGACCAAATCCATCGTCAAAATCTTTGGTCGGGTGGTAGCAACAACAATGAAGTTTTCGAGAACATGAAACAATCTCCTAAAGGAAAGGGAAGCGAACAAATGAATGTGTTTTATCTCTCAAGAAAGTCGTATGTAAATAAATGGATGTTGAACACCAGATTTACGATGAATTTCAAAGCAATGAAACCAAAAATAAGATACATGATGAGTATGAGTGATGTCACTAAACCTAAAATTAAGATATAGCTCGAATATTTGAGATAAATCTATAGGGGCTGCATCCCCTGCTATCTAGATGCCTAAACAAGAAGTTGCATAGGAAAATTTGAAAAGAAGAAAAAGGTGAATACAAAGAGCTCACACTTAGGTTATTGCTCACAGAGATCACACTTGAATAGAGTAATAAGCCATTGTATGCTGGTAGTAGATTGGTAAGCCATTGCTCACAGAGATCATTTACCTGCATCAAAAGGTCTTGTATATGATGGTACGGAATGATAAATTCATATGGAAAATTATATGATGGGCGGTGGCGCTCACCTCCAGCGTCCTCCTGATCAGGGGCCCCCTCTGGGACTTCCTACAGAATATAAATAAATAGTTTAGGATTGAGTTTTTCAGCAAATTGTGACAAAAAGAATGAAGTTACCTTCTCCCCTTTGTGAGGAGGATCCTTCCTTTCACCAAAATTCATCTATATTTTCAGCAATGATATCATCACATACAAAGTGTAACGATCATCAATCATATCACAAAATATCCATATCTTACCCATTTCACTATCAACACAATCAAAATAAATGGCGCATACACATAGTATCACAAATACCGGTCCATACAAATTATTAACCAGTGGTTCGCTCAGACATCCACCATCAACACATGTTCATACACATACATATCATCAACAAGCTAATGGTTCGATACTCATCCAAGTCGACATTCATACATAAAAGGTCACATGGAAGAAAAAGAATTCAACTTCTTGGAGCATCGTTGTTGCATTACGTTCATAAAACCTGGTGGGAACACTTTCTCCATCTTACATATCAACACCGGTATTTCCTTACCGAGTTTCCTCATTGTTGTTTTCTTAATTTCCTTTGCGCACAATTGTCTGTAGAAATAAGAAAGCTCTGCTAACATTATCCAAACATCTTCTTTTAGATATCCACGAAACATTACAGGAAGTAGCCTCTCCATAATAATATGGTAGTCATGGCTCTTCAAACCATTTATCTTGCCACTTACGATGTTCACCGCGCCCTTTAGGTTTGACGCGTAACCATCGGGAAATTTAAGATTCTTGAGCCACGCAAGCACCTCCTTTTTTCTGAAGGCTTTAGACAGTATGGAGCACGTGGCTTACCCATACGTCCGGCTTGATTGGTTCTGACCTCAAGGGTAGGCCACCACATATGTCGACCATATCTCTCGAGCTTTCATATTATCTTTTTGTTTTGTCCTTGAAGTCAAAAACGGTGCTGATGATACTTTCAGCAACATTCCGTTCTTGATGCATCACGTCGATATTGTGCCATAAGATTAGACATTTAACATAAGGAAGACTCCATATGGAAGATATGTGAGTCCAATTATGTTCCTCTTTGAACCCTTCGTAACCATTCTCTGTGGCTTCTAACCGATCATGCCAAGCAACAATCTCTGATCCGGTCAAACGCTTCGGTGGACCTTTACTAATGGTCGTATCTTTACGAAATGCATTTCGTTGGGTCCTAAATTGGTGATTGGATAGTGTGAAGCGTCGATGACAATCGAAGAAGTAGAATTTACCTCCGTATTCCAAGCGAAATGCATCAGTGTCACCCATGCATATTGGACAACATAACCGACCATGCGTGCTCCATCCCGAGAACATGCCATATGCAGGAAAATCATGGATAGACCAAAGGAATGCTGCATGCATGTTGAAATACTCCTTTCTACTATTGTCATATGTCCTGACACCGATCCACAGTTCTTTTAGCTCATCGATCAACGGCTGCATAAACATGTCTAAGTGCTTTCCGGGATGATCGGGCCACGGTATGATAATAGTCGAGAACACATCTTGATCTTTCATGCACAAAGAGGGTGGAAGATTGTATGGAATTGCAAAAGCAGGCCAACATGAATATGTCGCGCATTTGTGTTGAAAGGGGTGAAACCATCGGTCGCCAATCCAATACGTACATTCCGAGGATCGCTAGCAAAATCTTGGTCATACTGATCCAGTGCCTTCCAAGCCTCACCGTCAGATGGATGGCCCATGTACCCCTCATTTGTACGGATGCCTTCCTTGTGCCACCTCATATACTTCGCAATCGTCTTAGAGAGGTACAACCGTTGGAGCCGTGCTGTGAGAGGCAGATATCGTAGCTGCTTCAGGGGAACGCTTGTTTTCTGCATAATCCCATCTTTGTTGACTACTTTTGCATATCTAGATTTCTTGCAGCATGGACAACGATCCAACTTCTCGTGCTCCTTCCAGAACAAAATACAATTGTTCACATACACATCAATCTTCTGATATGGCATCCCTAGGTCGGCTAGCAGTTTCTTTGAGTAATAGAAATCTTTCGGCAACTTGTGAGGTTTTGGTAAAATGTCAGATATCAAATCAACTAGATCATTGAAACAGTCCACCGAGAAGTTGTACTTCGACCTTATAGCCATCAATCGTGTCACGATGCAAGTGTGTCACGCCAGGAACTCATGCAAAGGATCTTGAAGCTTTCAAAAGACTAAAGAATCTATCTACCTCAGTGCAGGCACATCCTCAAACCGCTGAACAAAATCATGCATCATATCATCCAATGCATCAATAGGATCATCGGCTAGCTCACACTCGTTCGGATTGGATGTTTCCTAGAACGTGGCTCACCATGCTCATACCGGGTTAGATAATCGGCATGAAGCCCCATTTGCAAAGGTGGCGCTCCATATCTGCTTTTTAACTTGCCAATTAAAATTGACACCTACAATAGGGGCACTTCCCCACCCCACCGAAGGAGAGGAAGAAAACAAAATCCACAAAAGCACGTGTGTTCACCATCCACTCTCGTGTGTGCATCCCGGTGTTTTTCCATCCATCATACATCCATCTTGATTAAATGCGCCATTTTTTATGCTTGCTAACACTACATGGATGATGGTGCAATTTTATAAATATCATTAAAATATCACAGACATACTAAGGTAAAATCTCCCTGAATAACATAACTGAACTCAATATTAAGCTGTCTTGCTTATTTTGCTAGTTTGTTGCTCCATATTACACACTCGGTCACAAAACAGTGTCACTTTTTGTTATATGCGATTAAATTTTCTAAACTTTGACTATTGAAATCTTTTTTCAATGTTTAGATGGAACACATGAAAATTGTATATATAGATTTGTCGAAAAAACATGAAAATATATTATAATGAAATAAGTGGTTAAAGTTACATTTTGGGACCAAGTCGATCTTGAACAAGATATATTCTTTTGTGATTGCGAGGATTAACGTTTTTACGACAGATCCATCTTTTGGAGGCCTTGTCCGAAAGTTAAAGTAAAACAAACCAGATGATCAAACTGTACTATTTTGAATCTCTTTATCTTCTTTGTTGCTTTTTCTTGCAATATCTGTGTCTATGATCCGGATCATTCACTTTATGTTGTTTCTTAAAATGGACATTAATATCTTCTTGTATACTCGTTTTTGCCATGTACTTTGCTAGTTTTCCTTCTACAGTTTACGTGTGTAACATGGACAGGGACAAGGGTTTCAAAAACACATCATGAACTCGTGATTTGCATTCAGAAATACCTATATATGGTCCAAAACTGAAACATCTAGATGATGTTTGGTTGTTTACATATAACCATGCATGAGTGCATCACATGGAACACACTTTTCGTGGATATGCTGTATCTATCCTACAGTAAATTAGGTAAAGTTCATGTAGATTATTCTTCCAAACAAACAAGGGGCGCCGCCTCTCATTAAAGTGAGGGCTAACAGTTGTACTTGTGAAAACAGAGATCACAAGAACAGCTGTAACATCTTTGTGAAACAAACATATAATTGAAAGCTTATCACAAAAGTCTAAGTAACAGAGATCACAAGAACTTGCTTACTTCCACAACCGAAAGGTCCTAAACTACAAGTGCTTAAGCTCAAGCACAAAACTCACTAAATCAGGCCATAAACATCACTAATCCGGCAAATAAATGCATAAATTTGGCACAAATGACCGAAATATTGCTGCTATAAGACAAAAATTTCGTTCTGACAACCGAAATTTCATGCTTACATAAAAATGAGACGGGACTGATTCTATCTGTACCTTGGAGAAGACGTGGCGGTCTTGTCGAGGCGGAGGCGAGGACGGCGCCTTGCTGGGCGGCGGCGGCGGTCGGCGGTGGCCGTGCGTTGCTGGCGCGGGCAAGGTGGCTTGTGGTCGGCGGCAAGCCGCGAAGATTTTGGCTGCATGAGTGAGCCAATTTTGGCTGGCGGTATGAGTGACCTAATTAGGTTCAAGCGATTTTCGACCCCCCCAGACCGGCAATTTAATTATTCTTTTCGACGGCTAGCGCAAAACCGACGAAATTATATGAATATTTTCGACGGCTTGATTGGGCCGACGAATTTATGCGTCATTTTCGACGGCTTGAAAGGGCCGACGAATTTATAAAAATATTTTCGACGGCTTATTGAAAGCCGACAAATCAATCACGTTTTCCTGTAGTGATTGCATATGAGCCCAACTTATGACAAGTAATATTATAGCGTTTTTGCAGTGTCTTAAGGTGAGTCGATCCAACTCCATGTTCTCTAACATGTGTCCATATTATTAGTCTAAGTTCATAACCCATAAAACATGGTCATCAACTAATAATATGCTAGTCTAGTCATATATGTCCTCATATGTTCATCGATTAGGAATCACTTTAGAAGAATCATCACAAAATTATATATAGAGTTTCACAAACAAATCATATAATTTTTAATAAATAATAATGATATTATTCAAAGAAGATAATAAATCATAAACATAAAAAAATATAATTATCTCCTTGATTACCGCTAAAGCATACTGGCCGATGGGTAACTTAGGGTGCGTTTGGTTCGCTGTACCAGGGTGAACGGAATGGGATGGTACAGGATGGATGTGATGGTACAGGGAGGTTGTTTGGTTGTCTGAATGGGATGGTACAAGATTTTGTTTGGTTGCTTGAATAGGATGATCCTAGATGGTTCGAGATGCTGTTTGGTTTGGAGGGCTAAATAATGAAACGTTTTAAGTATGTTGCAGATTTACTGAGATATATCTTGATGCATCACCTGTTTGCCATACAGTCAGATGAGTGTTTTCACTTGCGGCTTGGAATTGCAAAAGTGCAGTTCCTCGCTGATTATTTTTTTTATAAATTTTACATGCTATTCCTTTGTTTATTGTATAAGAGCTACACGGAAGGACATCAGTATCGACAGCGGCATAACATGTACAGAGAACAAATGCCTCTAAACATGATGACCATCCAGATGAAAAATGTTTCTGCAACTCCAGGTACCTCTGTATATGAAAACTATGCTTGGCGCAAAGCTTTCTCCTCCTGGACAAAAACAGCCTCTAGCTCCATGAAGTCTTGATACGTCTGGATAGCTTGAAGTAACGAGGAAATAGGCCTAGCAGACAAGTAGTCCAGATGTGGTCGTGAGGAAGGCTCCAACACATCTCATGAGAACTCCCAGAATGTCAAACGGAGGAAGAGATCGACCAACTGGGCACATGAAGAAGGTAGCCAAGACCAGAGGATACGCCAGACTTGCTTGTGTGCCAGCTCGTCAATCTCTTCCTTCTTCTCCTGGAGTTGCTTCAAAGAATGAAGTAATAGAGTATCATGTCAGGTCGATGCTTATAAAGAAATACAAGATTCACTTTTCCTGCTTAGAGCATTCTATGGTTTTTGATCTGGCTCCAAACATACACATGAGTAGCACATCCAGCACCATATCAAGTTTCATACCAAGTTAATAATTTGGTAAAAGCCAAAAAAGCTGGAACAAATCATTCATCATACTTCCGAGTCCCATACCCTCTGGAACAAATCTAAAAAGCTGGAAACATAAACACCAACACCCATCAACAAAACAAGCTCATCCACCTATTCTTCTTCTTGACAGCAGACTTGGCAACCTGGACGCTTCTTCACCGACCTGTTGAAGGAACAAGCAAAACTATTAGATCAATGGCACCAACTTGGTCTGAACAACAAATAATGCATACTTTGAATACTTCAGAATACGACAATCTCTGGACTCAAGAAGAACAGTAAATATGGGAGCAAAAATAATAATTTATCAGTTTATCATTGAGTCGTTAGGAAATATTAGGACAAGATGAAAAGCAATTGAAAACCTTCTAGTGGCTTTAGTTGAACAAAACTGAAAATCAGCACAGCTCCAATAAGCACACTAACTCAAAATGAGGAGTGTGGGGAAACATATCTACATGTATTACACTCTCCAACTCGTAGCATCCCCTCAAATTTGTCTTCCGGCAGAAAAATTCATTGAAAAGCAGCTAAGTATTGCAACAGAACCATACCACAGGGCTGTCAATAGTAGGAATTTTGGCCAGGATCAGGTGTAAGTCTCATAGCATTACATTTTGACCAAACATAAGAATTTATCAAACTACAGCCTGATTACCTCAAATATGCAGGTCGATTGAACTATAAACTGATTGGCATCAATACTATGCAATTTATGCACAGTATCAATCAAACAATCAAACTTAATTGGAGAGGTCATATGAGTAGAAAATTGGATTCGTATTTAGCCTAAGGATTGCTGAAAATTGGCTCAGAGAAATCAGCAGTCATCCAGATCTAAAGTTATCTACTATGCAATTTATGCACAGTATCAATCAAACAATCAAACTTATAAAATATTTCCACATCTAGTTATCGATATCGATGTCGATCATCATATGCAGACGTACATATACCAGCGGACGGCGCCATGACGTCTTGCCAGTACATTGGAAAGCCTGTATTGAAGCGGCTGCATGGGTTAACCTCTAGTGGCTAAAGATAGAAACTTAGATTAATAAGTTGTTTTGGTAATTCCTAGAATCAAGGAGAACCTTCCCCATTTCGGTTGGGCCATTGGCCATATATGCTATAATCCTTGACAATGAAAGGATAGGCAAGAATTATATTCCCAATCTCTCTCTCTCTGTTAAGCTGCGGTTGAGGGGATAACCTCATCGGAGAAGACGGCCGACGGCTCACGAGCTGTAGAGGTACGGTCCCGCCCGGCCGAGGTTCGGCGCCCTTGACAACACGGTATCACAGTCACGTCGGTCCTCCCCACCCGCTCCACCCATTCTTCCACCGCCGCCCACCACCTAGCCCTCCACCATCGCCGAGATCCTTCACGCTTCGGTGCATGCCCAGCCAGCCATGAGCGATCCAACCATCGCCGATATGATGGAGATGTTGAAATCCATCACCACGGAGATAACAACCATGAAGGCCGACATGGCGGCTAGGGGTGGGCATTTTTAAACCGAAACCGAATTCGAAGAACCGAACCGAACGAATTAACCGATTATTTGATTATTTGAGTTTTCGGTTTTGGTTGATTTTGTTTTAGTATAATTGATTTTCGGTATTCGGTTCGGTTTTCGCTTTCAAAAGCCGAAATAACCGAATAACCAATAGCTCATGTATAATACCATTTTATAGTATTCTTTCTAAAACCACTAAACAATTCACATGTTATAATACATTTATACATATGTTTAGTATATTCATATATTTTATTATACTTACATTGTAATTACATATGAATATTGTGTGGGTTTATCCATATTTTGTGTTGTAATATGAGAAGGACTAAATCTAATTTACCTAGTGTTATTCATATTTGGTTAACAAAAACCGAAATAACCGAACAAAATATTTGGTTAATTGATTCGGTTTTTATTTTTATCCGAAATTCGGTTCCTAGTTTTGAAAAACCGAAATATTTTAAAACCGAAAAAACCGAACCGATTAAACTGAAAAAAACCGAATGCCCACCCCTAATGGCGGCTATGAAGGAGAAGTCGGCCTCGTCGTCGGCAATGGCGGCATGCCGCCGAGAGGCCATGATCTTGATCGCCCCAAAATTCAAAAATTGGATTTTCCCGCTCTGACGGCAAGACCGATCCGATGCTCTTCATCAACAAGTGCGAATCCTATTTTCGCCAACAGCGCACCATGGCGGAGGAGCGCGTGTGGATGGCCTCGTACAATTTGGAGGCCGTCGCGCAACTCTGGTACATCCAACTCCAGGAGGACGAGGGTACGCCGCCGTGGGGGCGATTCAAGGAGCTCCTGAACTTGCGGTTTGGGCCTCCCATCCGCTCGGCTCCGCTGTTCGAGCTCGCCGAATGCCGGCGTACAGGGACCGTGGAGGAGTACTCCAATCACTTCCAGGCCCTCCTGCCTCGCGCGGGTCGTCTTGATGAGGCTCAGCGCGTCCAGCTCTTCACCGGCGGACTCCTGCCGCCGCTCAGCCACGCCGTCCGCATCCACAACCCGGAGACGCTCGCGGCCGCCATGAGCCTGGCGCGCCAAGTGGAGTTGGTGGGGATCGATGCCGTCTGTGCCTTCCTCCGGCGCCCGCGCGCTCTCCCCGCTCCGCGTCCGCCAGGCGCTCGGCGCCCAGCCATGGCGCTCCTGCTCACGGGTGGCCGCCCGGCGGTCGCGGCCGAGAAACCAGGCGCCTCACCTCGGCGAGATGGCGGAGCAGCGGCCGTCTGAGCCTCTGTTTAATTGCAATGAAAAATATACCGTAGCCATAACGAGTTTTGCTTGGCATCTTCTTCCTTGAAGGCGTGGAGATCGAGGGCCGCGGGGCCTTGCCGGGCGGCGCTTGAGCACGCCTTGAGGCGCCTGTTTTTCCCTGCGAGCCGTGGTGGGGTTCCCATGGCGGGCACCATGCGGATCGCAAGTGGCACTTTCGGCGGCGATCCCTCGTCGCCCTCCTCGACTCGCCCGACGCACAACTTCATCTCGGAGGAGGCGGCGCGGCACTCTGTAACATCCCAATTTTTGCTTTTCTTGCATTTAAATGGTATTTTGAATTTTTGGGAATTTCTGGAATTTATTTGGAATTATTTGGATTTATTTTGAATTAAGCCATTTATCAAATAAATTAAATAATAGAAAAGTTAAACTAAAATTTTGCTGAAAATATTTTATTTGAGTCACAAATGTCCTAAAATATTTATGACAATTTTTCCAGAATTTTTCTAGTATTTTTGAAGCACCAAAAGAATTATTTGATTTTGGAATTATTTTTAATCGAAAAGAATTAAAAATCCGGATGAATAGTGTTGGGCGAATCTCTTGTGCGGCCCGTTGAAAACCCTAAGCGCTGTGGCGTCCGATTTTGATCCGACGGCTCTCATCGCGCCACGTCGCCTCAACCCGATTCCTCGTCGGATTTCGCCGCCGCCGCCGTGTGGGCCTCGGTCTCCGCGCTTTTCACGGACGTCGAGGGCCCTATTTAAGGCGCCGCCACCCGTGTCGTGATCCCCACCCTGCGCCGCACTCAGCCGTACCTTGCACGCCTCCCGAGACGCCGCCGCCTCGCCACACGAGCTCGCCGAAGTCCGGCCATCCGCGCACTTCCTCGCGTCGTTTAAATACGCCGCCGGTGATCCTCCGCCGTCGCCGTTGGTCCCTTGGACTCCCTCTCGTCAAGCCGCGTCGGGCGCTACCTCTTCACGTCGGAGAAACGGAGGAAGCGCCGTCGCCGTCGTCGTCTCCGCCTCCGGTCGACTAACGCCGCCGCAACATCGCCGAAGTTTGAAGCCGCCAAACCGGACGATCACCATCCGGCCGTGAGTGAGCCCACGCCGCCCGTAAACAATGAACCCCATCTTCTAACCTCCGCCGTTAGATGTGAATCCGAGGGCAGCCGTAGTGCCACGTCGCTCCTCGCTGTGCATGAGACGCTGACAAGGCGGACACATATCGATCCCACCGCGACGACGATCAGTGCGCATGAGTCATCGACCAGCAGGGCCCCACTCGTCGGTACCGTGCGCATGAGTCGCCGACAACCGGGGCCCACCGTCGGCACCGCGCCGCCGTGCGTGTGGCGTCACCGTGACGTCATCTTGGCGTCCTGATGGGACCCACTTGTCGTGAAATAGCGGTCGGTGGCGTCGGCAAGAAGGCCACGTGTCACTCTCTGGTGTCGACACGTGTCACGAGATGACGCAATAATTGACTTTCGAAAAAGAAAATATTTATTTAATTCGGTATATTGATTTTAAATATATTTTCAAATTTCAAATGCTTATAACTTTTGCGTTTTAACTCCGATTTGAGTGATTCCAATTTCTATAAATTTGTAAAATCAAGCTCTTTCTGTTTATGAATTTTATTTGAATTTTAGGCTTGATTTGCTCTCTGTTTTATTTATTTATTGCTATTTATTTGCGTTACGCGTAGACGTTGAAGTGCCCGAAGGTTTCGAGGGAGAAGTTCTGACCCAGGAGCAAGCTCAGGAGCCAGAATCAGTACTTTTTGAAGGCAAGTTGTGCTTGATCATGTTGAACCTATTAGAGCAAATTATTTTGATTTAAACTATTGCATGCTAATTTGATAGAAATGAGTTTGAATGAATTTTGGGATTAGCTAAATGCCTAGTTGCTGTATGCCACCTTGTCGTATATAATTGTATGCCATGAATCATTTGTCACCCTAGGTTATGGATTAATAGTTGGACATTAATAATTTGCCAACATGGGTTGAGTAGACCGAAGTAGTATGCTTAGCCCCGCCACGTGGACATTTCACGATTTTGGAATACCAAAGTGAATCTTGACTTAATGAGATATTGAACATGCTTTGTGAATGAGACATGTGTTATTGAGTTGATGATGGCACGTGGTGCAATGGTAAAGAACCGGGGTGGGAAAATGATTTAGGCTGGGGCAAATGGCAAGATTGTTTACAGTGGGCCAAGAGTGGCAACCGGGCGGTCGTATTTGGTTTTATTGGTTTTGGATAATTGAGATCACACTTGGTTAGTCTTGCCTCGGTCAACTAAGGACTTAACCTTGCGAGCATTTGAATCGGAGTCTCTCATCTGACCACAAGCTCCGTAATGGGGCGGGCTTAGGTGAGTAAACCGGGAAATCTATTCTTTGGTCTTGTCGTGGTGGTGTGAGGCCCTGAGAAGCGGAATGAGAACTCACATGGCGCAAGAGGGGCCACAGGTGTGGTAACCATCCCTCCGTGTTGAAACCTTAGCGGCGTCTTGGGTTTAGATGGAACTTTGGAAAGGCTTGTTACTGTTATTTGCCTTGGTGGTATTTGACTGTATCTTGTGGGTAAAGTGTATAACCTCTGTAGAGTGTACAACCTATTCGAATAGCCGTGCTCACGGTAATGAGCATCGCTCGTGATTACCGGTCAAGGGTTAGATTTTCATGAAAATGAATTGTTTATGGAAAATGCTTGGGGTTGGTAATGAGGAACTTGACATAGGATGGAAATATGGTTGTGATTAAAATGTTTATGAAAGCTACTATTCTTATTACTATTTTGCTGCTTTGCAAATTATTCTTGTTATTCTTAAATCTTTGTCTTGCTCATGAACCATAGCCTATCCTTTATACTAAGCCATGCATGTAGAATATTAGAATTGCATTACATGCATGACTTCTTTGAGTGCTCAAAGTACTCACCCACAACAACACAACTTCAGTTGAAGAAGAAGCAAACCACGCTCAGGAGGAGGAGTATCGAGGAGCCGACAAACTAGGGAGCGAGCCCGGTCGGTTGCTGTGGCAAATTGGTTGGCGCCACGAGTTTATTTTATTTCATGCATTTGAATATTTTAATAAGTCTTAAGCCTGCAGTCGTATCTTTGTAACTTGACCATAAGGTCGATCAACTAGTTTGAGTATTTAATCAAAGTACTTATTATTTAGTTGGTTATGGTGTGATATGTACCAATGTTGAGGCTCGTGCACTAAGCGTGATCTGGACTAGTGCTGAATACCTGAAGGGTCGGATTTGCAAATTCGGGTCCCGACAGAGGTGGTATCGAGCCATCTTGTTGTAGGATCTGCCCTTAGTTAGAATGGTCGTAGTGAGGATAAAACTATTTTCTAAAAGCTAAAATGTGCCAAGATGATAATGCAATCTCGACTTACCCTTCTCTTCTTTCATACCCCTTGCTGAATTCAACACATATTTGCTGTGTTTAAAATATCTGAGTTTCACGTGAGTGTCCTTTGGCGGATGAGGATGATCCACTCTTTGGTGGCGCCTTTGGAGATGCGCCATGAGCTTTGGTGTATGATCACCGCTTGGAGGATATGACAGCCGATCTACCGAGGACTCTCGTGGATCGGGCGGATCTGACATTGCAGGATGTCACTATCACGGTCTCACGCTAGGGAATAGGGCGAGGGCGAGTCGTCCTATCCGCATCACCGCCAGAGGTTGTCATTTGACGCCGGATTCGAGGAGACATCGCGTCTGGCGATGAGGCGGTGCTCGTACCTACGAGGGAGTTGGATGGCACGGTGTTCCGTCACCACCCGCAGAGACACTCGCTGGCACCGAGAGCCCATCGAGGAGGAGGATGCCACGATCACCCACGGCGGATATGTCATCGCTCAAGAGGATGTTATCGGCGAGGCGGTTCAGAGGCTGCAGAGGTCTCGTGGCGAGTTCACGCAGCAAGGGCTCATCATTCACGACTTGTGAGTACTTGGCCCACTCTATTCGAGAGGATTGGGAGCTGGAGACAGCTGACGGACGAGCGGGCAGATCTTTGGAGCTACGACCAGACCGGAGGAGCCACACGAGGCGCAGCCAGAGCGAGCGGTGGAAGTGAAGTCGGAGCAAGTGGAAGTGAAGCCCGAGCTGTGGAGGCCAGCGAGAACCGATGGAGGTTGAGCTGTCTGGAGGCACATCCAATGGAGGATCGTTAGGATAGGTTTGTACCAGCCAGCACACCCGCGGTGTATCCACGAGGAAGTTCGGTGGGGATGGCTAGAGGTGGCGTTAGGGTTAGCAGTTGAGACTCTGCGGCGAGTCGCGTCTTGGAATAAGAGTCACCCTTAGGCGTTTGACTCAGTGTTAGTTCGATTTGCTTCTTTCATGCTTGTGAGTGATCGGTATGTGTTGCATGGCCCATAGGCATTGTGAGCAACCATACCTCGATATTAATAAAGTAATAAAGTTAGATTTTGTGTTATACCTTTGTCCCGTATAAGTACTCCATTACTTGTCTATTCTTATTTCCCTCTCGTCTCTAAACCATGGAGCAATCGGCGGATGGTGAACACTCGAGAAACCAAGGAGGAAATGGGAGCGGTTCTCGCCATTTGAAACATCGATGGGGAAGGACAAGGACCCCAACCAGCCCGCCATTGATATCACGAACTTTGGAGCCTTTATTGCTGCACAGACCAGTTAATGCATGCCATGATCAAGCAGATCTGACAGTCCTTGCCAAGCCAAGCCGCCGCCCAAGCTAACGAGTCAACCCGGTCACGAGAGGCCACACTCGAGGTCGAATTCATGAGGACACGACCGCCTACATTTTACAGGAATGCCAATCCATTGGAAGCGGATGATTGGCTAAGGACGATAGAAAGTTGCACATTACCGGTGTGAAGGAAATGAGAGGGTACTCTATGCCTCTCATCGGCTTGAAGGAACCGCCCATGAATGGTGGGAAAACTCTCATACTGCTCATGAGCACCGCAGGACATCGGTGGGAGGAGTTCACGATCGCTTTTCGGCGATACCATGTGCCGAAGGCATCATGGAGCTGAAAAAGGAGGAGTTTAGGCAGGCGGGGCAATCAATCGATGTCGAGTATCTGAATAAGTTCACCACGGTGTACGCTACGCTTTTGAGGGCGTAACAACGGATAAGGCAGAGCGGTCTCGATTCATGAAAGGACTGAATTGAGGGGTTGCGGTGGGACTCATAACCCACACTTTTCACGATTTTGAGAGCTAGTGAACAAAGCGCCGATATTGGAGGACAAGCGCAAGGAGGCGGAGGACAACCGAAGCGCAGATGGCCTGACGAGGAGCACGCTAGGAGGCGCAGCGGTTGAGGTTACACCAAACCGTTCTTGATTTCAGCCAAGGAATGTGATGGCAGCGCCACCACCGTACCAAGACCTGGGACAAAATTTCCGAACACCAACACGGTTGGGAATGCAGTTCGAGGAGCAAAGATCGGCAGTTAAACGTTGTTTTATCATCACGAGCGAGCATTTTCCAATTCTTGTCCTAAGAAGGGAGGAGGAGTGACACCCGCCGCTTCAATCTTGGAACTACTCCAACGAAGGCACCAGCGTCGAGAGCAAGTCGTGGAGTTACACACTGGAGCTGCCATGCGATCGCGTAGTAAAGCGAGTCAATCATATTACGCCGATCACGGTCTGCGAATACATCGGACGTCGTCTTGGATAAGTTACTTGTCAACTCGAGTACTGCAATGATTTTATTTGATTACGGAGCTTCGCATTCGTTTATATCTCGAATTTTCTTTGTGAACAATGGGTTGAAAATGGTGAACCTTAGGCATGTATTGCTAGCACAATCCCGGGATCGAACTCCGTCGATGTAGGATGTTACGGGGTAAAGTTGCTTATAGATGGAGCAGAGTTCTAGCAAACTTAGTGGTGTTAGATACCCGACTCTAGATGTTATTTTGGGAATGGATTGGTTGTCTAAACACAAGGTTGTATTAGGCGTGGACGAAGAGTCATATCGATCGAGAGTCCTTGTGGGAGAAAAGTAGAGTTTCAAGCCACTACCGTTCGGGATGGACGAGTTGATGGTCAATAGTGTGAAGGCCGTCGGCATAGAAGGCGTACCGGTTGTCGAGAATACCGGATGTATTTCGGAGGATTTACAGGATGCCACGAGACGAGGGACATAGAGTTTGTAATTGAGTTAGTACAGAAACGGCCCGATAGCTAAGAGACCTTATCGGATGTCAGCCGATGAGTGGTCGAAATGAAGAAGCGATTGAGGAATTATTGGATAAAGGGATTTATTAGACCTAGTTAAATCGCCATGGGGAGCACCGGTTCTGTTTGTCAAGAAGAAGGACGGAGTTACTGGATGTGTGTGGATTCTGAAGCTGAATGAAGTCACTATAAAGAATAAGTACCCGCTACCTAGGATCGATGACCTATTTGATCGGTTGAGAGGAGCCGAGTTTTCTCCAAAATTGACCTCGATCGGGATATCACCGGTGAAGATTCGATCGGAGGATGTGCGAAGACCGTATTTTCGTCAAGATATGGGCATTACGAGTTCTGATGATGTCTTTTGGTTTGACAAATGCACTGCATATTTCATGAACATGATGAACAAGGTTTTCATGGAATACGGACAAGTTCGTTGTTGTGTTCATAGATGACATTCTAGTTTACTCCAAGACCGGGAAGAGCATGCGAGCATCTGAAGCTAGTTACGGAGAGGTTAAGAGGCGACAACTTTTAGCTAAGTTTAGCAAGTGTGACTTACGGAAGAACAAGGTGGAATTTCTTGGACATGTGGTGACCGCCGGAAGTCGCAGATTGACCCAAGTAAGGTGGAAGCAAGTGTTCCATTGGGAGCCACCCAAAGCGGTGACTCAAATCCGTAGTTTCCTTGGAATGGCGGTTATTACCGTCGATTTATTGAGGATTCTCAACTATTGCGAGACCTCTTACATAGCTGTTGAAAAAGAAAAGAAGTTTGCGTGGGCCGGAATGTGAGCGGAGTTTCGGGAGTTGAAGAAACGATTGACATCGGCACGGTGTTAGTTCTACGGATTTAAGCGAGCTTTGATATATCTTGTGATGCATCGCGCCAAGGACTAGGATGCGTGTTGTCTGAGCGAAAAGGTCGTTGCGTATGCATCAAGGCGATTGAGGCCGCATGAGAGAACTACCCACACATGACTTGGAGTTAGCGGTAGTAGTGCATGCTTTGAAGTTATGGAGGCACTATCGATTGGAAGCAGATGTGAGGTGTACACGGACCATAAGAGTCTTAAATATATATTCACACAATCGGACTGAACATGAGGCGAGAAGATGGTTGGAACTAATTAAGGATTACAATCTGAGGATTCATTATCACCTCAGGAAAGCCAACGTGGTGGCGATGCTTTAAGCGAAAAAAGCCATTCGGTGAACATGTTGGTGGAAGCAAGTCGAGTTGAGTTATGCAAGGAATTTGAGCTGTCAAGTTGGAAGTTGTGCCTAAAGGATTTATAGCGCTTTAGAAGTGAAGCCTACCCCGAAGATCAGATCCGGAAGGACGGAAGGGCGATGTCAAGGTTGAGAGGATTAAGTTGAAAATGGAGGAAGGCAAGGCAAAGGATTTCAAGCTAGATGAGCAAGGTACATTATGGATCAAGAAGCGCATTTGCGTCTGCCGCTGAAGAAGGCTAAACAGGTGATTACGGAGGAAGCTCATGACTCAAGTACTCGATTCATCAAGGAAGCGCTAAGATGTATCAAGATCGAAGGAAAGATTTTGGTGGCCAAGCATGAAGCGTGAAGTTGCGAGCATGTTGCGTTGTGCGACATATGCCAAGAGTCAAAGCAATGCATCAAAGACCGGCGAGGTTACTCTGACCATCGAAGATACGAGTGGAAATGGGAGGAAATCGAATGGATTTCATTACGGTTTACTGAGAACCCGAACGGTATGACTCCATATGGGTTATAGTGGACCGTTTAACAAAGGTCGCCCACTTCATACGGTGAAAACTACTTACTCGGGGACCGCTTAGCGATTTGTATATGTCAAGAATTGTATGTCTACATGGAGTTCGAAGAAAATTGTATCGATGACGGTACCCGGTTTACCTCAAGATTTTGGGATAAGTTGCATGAGGCCCTAGGGACCGTCTGAACTTGATGATCGCATATCACCTCGAGACAGATGGGCAAACGGAAAGAGTTAATCAGATACTAGAGGACATGTTGAGGGCTTGTGCATTGGCTTATACAACTTCGTGGGACAAGTGCCTGCCGTACGCCGAGTTCAGCTATAACAACAGCTACCAGGCAAGTTTGCAGATGTCGCCATTTGAAGCACTATATGGAAGACCCTGCCGAACACCGTTGAATTGGAATGAGACCGGAGAACGCCATATGTTTGGGCCGGATATTCTTCGAGAAGCTGAAGAGCAAGTAGCCATGATTAGGGAAAGATTGAAAATTGCACAATCAAGACAGAAGAGTTATGCTGATAATCGCCGCAGGGATTTGAGCTTTGAGCCTGAAGATTTTGTGTATCTCAGAGTTACCCCACTTAAAGGAGTTAAGAGGTTTCACACTAAAGGGAAGTTAGCGCCAAGATATGTTGGCCCGTTCAAGATCCTAAGTCGTAGAGGTGAAGTAAGCGTGTCGCTTGGAGTTACTGCAGATCATTAGCGAGTGCATGATGTGTTCCATGTGTCACAATTAAAGAAATGTCTCCGAGTGCGAAGAGCAATCTTAAATTAGAGTCGATCGACTGCGGGAGGATTTGACCTATAAAGAGTACGGTAAAGATCTTGGATACAATGGACCGAAGAAACGAGAAATAAAACGACCAGCTTCTGCGAGTTGATGGAGTAACCATTAGAGAGCGAAGCAACTTTGGGAGCGTGAAGAAGACTGAAGAAGGAATTTCCCAACCTATTCCTAGTCGACCCTAAATCTCGGTCGAGATTCCGTTAAGGAGGGAGGTTTGTAACATCCCAATTTTGCTTTTCTTGCATTTAAATGGTATTTTGAATTTTGGGAATTTCTGGAATTTATTTGGAATTATTTGGATTTATTTTGAATTAAGCCATTTATCAAATAAATTAAATAATAGAAAAGTTAAACTAAAATTTTGCTGAAAATATTTTATTTGAGTCACAAATGTCCTAAAATATTTATGAGAATTTTTCAGAATTTTTCTAGTATTTTTGAAGCCCCAAAAGAATTATTTGATTTTAGGAATTATTTTTAATCGAAAAGGAATTAAAAATCCGGATGAATAGTGTTGGGCCGAAAATCTTGCGGCCCGTTTGGAAAACCTAAGCGCTGTGGTCGTCAGATTTTGATCCGACGGCTCTCATCGCGCCACGCCGCTCTAACCCGATTCCTCGTCGGATTCGCTTGCCCGCCGCCGTGTGGGCCTCGGTCTCCGCTTTTCACTTCGACGTCGAGGCCCTATTTAAGGTGCCGCCACCGTGTCGTGATCCCCACCTGCGCCAGACTCACCGTACCTTACCGCCTCCGAGACGCCGCCGCCTCACACGAGCTCGTAGAAGTCCGAAGCCATCCGCCGCACTTCTCGCGTCGTTTAAATCGCCGGTGATCTCCGCCGTCGCCGTTGGTCCCTTAGAGTCCCTCGCTGCCGCGTCGGGGCGCTACCTCTTCCGCCGGAGGAACGCAGGGAGCTGCCCGCCACGTCGTCGTCTCCGCCTCCGGCCGAATCACGCCGCCGCAACATCGCCGAAGTTCGCGAAGCCGCCGTAGGACGATCACCATCCGATCCGTGAGGTGAGCCCACGTCACCGTAAAACAAGTGAACCCCATCTTCTAACCTCCGCCGTTAGATCACGAATCCGAGCGCGCCGTAGTGCCACGTCGCTCCTCGGCCAGGCATGAAGAGATCGACAAAGGCGGACCCACAAATCAGATCCCACCGCGACGATCGATCGCGCGCATGAGTCATCGACGACGTGGCCCCACTCGTCGGCCGCCGCCCGAAATGCGCATGAGTCGCCGACAAAGACGGGCCCCACTCGTATACAAGACGCCGTGCGTGTGGCGTCACCGGCCGACGTCACAGTGGGACCCACTTGTCAAAATAGCCGGTCGGTGGCGTCGGCAAGGCCACATGTCACTCTCTGGTGTCGACCGTGTCACGAGATGACGCAATAATTGACTTTCCGAAAAAGAAAATATTTATTTAATTCGGTATATTGATTTTAAATATATTTTCAAACTTCAAATGCTTATAACTTTTGCGTTTTAACTCCGATTTGAGTGATTCCAATTTCTATAAATTTGTAAAATCAAGCTCTTTCTGTTTATGAATTTTATTTGAATTTTAGGCTTGAGTTGCTCTCTGTTTTATTTATTTATTGCTATTTATTTGCGTTACGCGTACGTTTAAGTGCGAAGGTTTCGAGGAGAAGTTCGACCGAGAGCAAGCTCGGAGCAGAATCAGTACTTTTGAAGGCAAGTTGTGTTTGATCATGTTGAACCTATTAGAGCAAATTATTTTGATTTAAACTATTGCATGCTAATTTGATAGAAATGAGTTTGAATGAATTTTGGGATTAGCTAAATGCCTAGTTCTTTGTATGCCACCTTGTCGTATATAATTGTATGCCATGAATCATTTGTCACCCTAGGTTATGGATTAATAGTTGGACATTAATAATTTGCCAACATGGGTTGAGTAGACCAAGTAGTATGCTTAGCCCTACGTGGACATTTCTGATTTTGGAATACCAAAGTGAATCTTGACTTAATGAGATATTGAACATGCTTTGTGAATGAGACATGTGTTATTGAGTTGATGATGGCACGTGGTGCAATGGTAAAGAACAAAATGGGAAAATGATTTAGATTGGGGCAAATGGCAAGATTGTTTACGGTGGGCCAAGAGTGGCAAGCTGGGCGGTCGTATTGGTTTTATTGGTTTTGGATAATTGAGATCACACTTGGTTAGTCTTGCCTCGGTCAACTAAGGACTTAACCTTGCGAGCATTTGAATGAGTCTCTCATACTGACCACAAGCTCCGTAATGGGACGGGCTTAGCTGAGTAAACTGGAAATCTATTCTTTGAATACTGTCGTGGTGGTGTGAGGCCGGAGAAGCGGAATGAGAACTCACATGGCGCAAGAGGGGCCACAGGTGTGGTAACAGTCCCTCGGTGTTGAAACCTTAGCGAGCGATCTTGGGTTTAGATGGAACTTTGGAAAGGCTTCGTTCACGGTTATTTGCCTTGGTGGTATTTGACCTGTATCTTGTGGGTAAAGTGTATAACCTCTGCAGAGTGTACAACCTATTGAATAGCCGTGCTCACGGTAATGAGCATCGCTTCGGTGATTCTGAGTCAAGGGTTAGATTTTCATGAAAATGAATTGTTTATGGAAAATGCTTGGGGTTGGTAATGAGGAACTTGACATAGGATGGAAATATGGTTGTGATTAAAATGTTTATGAAAGCTACTATTCTTATTACTATTTTCTTTGCTTTGCAAATTATTACTATTATTCTTAAATCTTTGATTGCTCATGAACCATAGCCTATCCTTTGTACTAAGCCATGCTGTAGAATATTAGAATTGCATTACATGCATGACTTCTTGAGTGCTCAAAGTACTCACCCCACAACAACACAATTTCAGTTGAAGAAGAAGCAAACCACCTTTCGGGAGGAGGAGTATCAGAGGAGCCGACAAACTAGGGGCGAGCCCGATTAGTTGCTGTGGCAAATTGGTTGGCGCCACGAGTTTATTTTATTTCATTTGCATTTGAATATTTTAATAAGTCTTAGCCTGCAGTGGCGTATCTTTGTAACTTGACCATAAGGTCGATCAACTAGTTTGAGTATTTAATCAAAATACTTATTATTTAGTTGGTTATGGTGTGATATGTACCAATGTTGAGGCTGTGTGCACTAGCGTGATCTGGACTAGTGCTGAATACACTGAGGTCGGATTGCAAATTCGGGTCCCGACACTCAGTCTACCCTCCGCGCCCGCCTCCCACAAAGCCTTGGTCGCCAATGGCGGCGGGTCACCACCCGCGGCGTCATCCGCGACGCCCCCGCTCATCGACGGAGATTCGTTCGGCCGACCTCTCGTAATGCCATTTGGTGGAGTGCACGTCGTCCTCGGCACCCGTGGCTCGGCGAAGTTAGGGCCCATTGTTTGGGACCTCGGCCAAGATGTCCTTCGGCCTTGGGGCGCCCGTCTCTAGACCGGCGTGGCCAACCTCCGTGTGGCCGTGGGCGCAACAACTTTTGGTTCCCTCTCAGGGCGCTTCTTTGCTCGTTTGGGGGCTCTTCGCGGACCCGTTGATTCGCTCCCAAGCGTCGCGCACGACCACCGCATTATTCTCAAGCCCGATGCCTAGCGGTTGCCGTCGCCCTTACGGTACCCATGGCGCTGGGACGAGTTGGAGCGGCGGTGTGCCGCCATGATTGATCAAGGGATCGTTCGCGCGCGACTTTCGCCGTTTTAATCGCCGTCCTCCTCGTCAAGCTTGATGGTTCGTGGCGCTGCGTCGACTCTCGGGCGAAACGCTCACCGTCAAAGATGCTTTTCGATCCCGGTGGTTGGCGAGCTCTCGACGAGCTCCATGGCGCCAAGTTCTTCACCAAATTTGGACCTCCGGTCCGGGTACCACCAGTCTTGTCGCCGGAGGACGATGCACAAAGACGGCGTTCCACACCCACGACGGCTGTCTGAGTTCTGGTGATGGCGTTCGGTCAGGTAACGCCCGGCGACATTCGAGCCTTGATGAACGGCGTGCTCGCCCGTTCTGCGCGCCGTTCGTCTGGTATTTTTGACGATATTCGATTCTGACCGACGACGGCTGATCATCTTCGCCACCTCCGGGCGTCCTCGGCGAACTACGCGCCACCAACTCTTCGTCAGCGCTCCAAGTGCTCGTTTGGTGCTTCTCCGTCGCCTACCTCGGCCATGTCATATCCGCGGCGGGTGTGGCCATGGACCCGCCAAGGTGCGGCGATCCATGATTGGCGGCTCCACGTTCGCCCGGTATGCGCGGTTTCCTCGGCCTCGCCGTACTACCGCAAGTTCGTCCCACAACTTCGGGCGATCGCTGCACCATCGACGCCCTACTCAAGAAGAAGGGTTTCTCTGGGGACGCGGCGGCGCGGCATTCACAAAGCTCAAGGCCGCCGCCGCACGTCCGCCCGCCCGCGCCATGCCCGAAGCCGCCAAAATTTTTCACCGTCGAGTGCGACGCGTCAACGTTCGGCTTCGGCGCGGTCCTGGTCCAGGAGGGCCATCCGGTCGCCTTCTTCAGCAGGCGAGCTGTGGCGCCTGCGCCACCGCCGCTAACCGCCCTCGGCGCGCGAGCTCATCGGCCTCGTCCAGGCGGTACGGCATTGGTGCCCGTATCTCTGGGGGCGGCGCTTCATCGTCAAGACCGACCACTACAGCCTGAAGTACCTCCTCGATCAGCGCCTCGCCACGATCCCTCAGCACCACTGGGTCGGCAAGCTCTCGGCCGATTTCTCGATGGAGTACGGTCGGCGCCATTTACGTCGTCGCCGCGCCCTCTCCGTCGCGACAATGACGAAGGAGGTGATGGCTATTCGGCGCCCGCTTTGACTTCATCGGCGCCTCGCCACGCCCGAGCCATCGATCCGTACTGGTCACCATCCACGATGAGGTCGGGCACCGACTGACCCGTGAGGCGGTGGTGGGCAACATAGTGCGCCTTGACGGCCGCCTGTACATTCCCCCGGCGTCGCCGCTGCTGCAGGAGATCTTGGCCGCGGTCCACAACGACGGCCATGAGGGCATCCACCGCACCCTCCACAGGCTCCGGCGGGATTTTCATTTTCCCAACATGCGTCGCTTGGTGCAGGATTTCGTGAAGGCCTGCGTCACCTGTCAACAGTACAAGTCCGACCACCTCAGGCCGGCCGGTCTGCTGCAGCCACTGCCGGTTCCGTCGGCTGTATGGGCTGACATCGGCATCGACTTCATCGAGGCGCTGCCCAAGGTGCAAGGCAAGACGGTCATCCTCTCCGTCGTGGATCGCTTCAGCAAGTACTGCCATTTCATCCCCCTGGCGCACCCCTACACCGCCGAGTCCGTCGCTCACGCCTTCTTCGCCGACATCGTTCGCCTCCATGGCGTTCCGCAGTCCATCGTCTCGGACCGCGATCGGTGTTCACCTCGGCGTTACGCGAGAGCTCATGCGGCTCATCGGGGCGAAGCTCTACATGTCGTCCGCCTTTCACCCGAGCGGACGGCGGGCGAAAGCGCCAACCGGGTCATCGTCATGTACTTGCGCTGCTTCACCGGCGACCGTCCCCGGCAGTGGCTCCGTTGGCTGCCATGGGCGGAGTACACCTACAACACCGCCTATCAGTCATCGCTCCGCGAAACTCCGTTTCGTGTGGTCTATGGCCGGGACCCCCCGACCATCCGCTCCTATGAGCCCGGCGAGGCCCGCGTCGCAGCGGTCGCCCAGGAGATGGAAGAACGCGCTGCCTTCCTCGACGACATCCGCTATCGCCTTGAACGAGCACAGCGGTCGAAGCGCGTCTCGACCGGCACCACAGGCGGTGTCCTTCGGTCGGCGATTGGGCTCTTCTTCGCCGGTAGCAGGCGGCAGATCCCTCCCACGATCGGCAATGGAAGCTCAAGCGCGTCGTCCGGGCCGTGCCGGTGGCGGAGCTCATCAACGAGGTGGCTGTACGGCTACAGCTTCCTCCCGGCGCTCGCCTTCATGATGTGTTCCATGTCGGCGTCCTCAAGAAGTTTGTCGGTAACCCGCCGGCCGTTCCACCGCTGCTACCTCCGCTCTGCGCGGTCTTTGTGGTGCCGTGACTGCCGGTGGCTCGGCCTTGGTGGCGAAGTCGCCAGTGCTCGTTGAATGGCGAGGAGAACCACCGCTTGGCTACATGGGAGGATCTGGGCGACCTCCGTGTTGGTTCCTTCCTTTCAGCTCGAGGACAATTTGGACTTGGCGAGAGAGATGTCATGTCACGGACGTACATATGCGGCAGCGGACGCCGCCACGACGTCTTGCCACATTTGGCTGAAGCCTTGGCAAAGGCCTTGCATGGGTTAACCTCTAGTGGCTAAAGATAGAAACTTAGATTAATAAGTTGTTTTGGTAATTCCTAGAATCAAGGAGAACCTTCCCCATTTCGGTTGGGCCATTGGCCATATATGCTTGTAATCCCTTGACAATGAAAGGATAGGCAAGAATTATATTCCCAATCTCTCTCTCTCTTTAAGCTGCGGTTGAGGGATAACCTCACCGGAGAAGGCAGTAACGACTACGAGCTACGTAGCTACCTACGGTCCGCCCAAATGGGGGATTCACGCCCTTGACACAGTCATTCTAAAATCCTGCTTTATCAAAATCAGTATCAGCATGAGATGCAAACATTTCATACCTTTCTGGAAGAATCGACTGAACCCTCGGTGCAACATTTCCAACAGTCCTCCACCAGCTCTGTAACCAAACCACCAATAAATTGTTCAGAAACACTCAGCTGGCATGAACATCTACAATATATACCTCCACTCAATAGCAGATACAATAAACAGCAAGAAACCAAAAAGAAAGATATTGTATTATGAATCTTACCTGTCAACTCATATCTGTAATCATGCCATACCAATATGAATGTTTTATACAAAAAACATGCCATACCAACATTCATACCAATATCTGTAATCATGCCATACCAACATTCATACCAATATGAATGTTTCATATCTGTAATCATGCCATACCAATAATTTTATCTAAGCCGAATCCAGATTCACATTGTTGGGTTTTTTTTTATACAAAAAATCTCTGCAAAATTACTGAGTACAGAACAAAATCTAGATACCAGAGCAAAATTATTGAGTACAGAACAAAGCAGCGGGGCACAAACCTTAGGAGGCGGATCTGGAGACAAGCGGCGGGATCTGGAGGCGAGGCTACAGGCGATGGGCGCGGGGCGAGGCGGATCTGGAGGCGAGGCGATGGGGCGAGGCGCGATGGGGAGAGGCGAGGGGCGATGGGCGCGGGCGGGCGAGGCGAGGCGCGATGGGGTGGTGTGAGACGAGGCACGATGGGGCGAGGCGCGAGGGTCGACGGCAGCGTGAGGTGGCGGGAGTGGCGCCATGAGGTTGGAGATGAGGAGGCGAGACGAGGACCGAACGCAGCGACCGAGACGAGGAACGCGAGGCGTTCGGGACCGAATGGTTCGGTGAAATTGGGCGTACGGTTTGATACGGAATATTTGGGGAATATTCTGAGAATCTATACCACTTCGTTTTAGATGAGATGGTTCCGTACACTCAACCAAACGCGTGTATCAATATTTATCCTATACCATCCCATTCCGTTCACCTTGGTACAGCGAACCAAACGCACCCTTAGACTTTATACTTCAGCATGATGGCAAGCTAGCTAAAAATGTGAAAGAGAAAACTGCACGAGATGATTTTCTTTTCCGTCGAAAAAATTCCAAAGCAGCGGAAATGTGAGAAGTCCCGTGGCCGTGAACATCAGTACGAGCGAACCCCACTCGCGGAAATTCCAAAATCTGGGACGGCCATTTGCAGCTGGACGGATGTGATGGGATCCTCCACCTCACTTGTTGCCTTCCTCCCTGACTCTTCGCTCTTCTTCCTTCGTCGCCAGCCCGCTTCGCGAATGTTCTGATCTGGACGGGGGATTCTGCTGAGTTATTTATAGACCTATAGATATCTATATTGTTGTGTACATCACTGTAAGTCTGACACATGGCGTTTTTGCACCGCAAAACTTACAGTATCCAGCTATAGTACTTTTTGTTTTTTATTTTATTTTTTTGAAAAAATTCTCCTTGCTCTCTTAAAATTGTGCTAGAATTTTTTTAAAAATTAGTTTTTTTCCTTCGAAAGAATTTAACACTCTCTGATTAAAATTGAGATGTCGTCCATGGTAACATGCGGATTTTAATCTAGTTAGGTTTATAATGATTCAATTGGCCAATTCTTTTAGTTAGACAAGAATTAGCTGCGATTCCTGTTCTAGAAGGGTCCAGGGCGTTCTATCTACTCCTTCCATTTCACAGTACATATAGGAAGGAGATGCAATATTTAAGTAATATTTAATTGAATTGGATCGTGTTGGCCCCCGTTATATAGACCTAGTACTGCTCTACTTCTTCTGTCAATGTCTTCGGAAGTATCCGTTTTAAAATATTTATATATTGAGGGAATCGGATGCGTAAGTATCATAATATTTCCACTCTCTACCATTAATTAAATGCTTTGGAGGAGCTTAAGTAGCTGTGGTATGCCATTTAATAGGATATGCTTGATCATTTCTTATTAACTTTTTTTTATATTTAGTGCTTTTCTGGTCTATGTGCATGATGGGCTATAAATAAATATAGTGAAACCGGGGGAGTATCTAAGGGCAATCGCAATGAAATGGCTATGATAGTTTCCATAGCATTAATTAGGTTGCCATGTAAGTAAAATGGTGATGTGGAGGTAGAGTTAATGATGAAAGAGAAGGAAACCATTTCTCATGCAGGAAACCATTTCTACACAAGTACCAAGAAAAGGAAAAAGGGATTGTGTGAGAAAATAAGAGAAAAGAGGAGATTGGATGAGAGTTTATTTTGAAGAAACTATCCATTGGGAGCATGGTTTCTACATGTAGTGTCTAGATGACATGGAAGTTATAGAAACTATATGTATTGGAACTGCCCTAATATGGCTAAGCATGATCTAATTCTATTAAATAGATGTCTATCTAATTAGGCCAACCGTAATCCAATTCTATTAAATTTGTGCCTCCTCAGTGTGTACATGATAAATATTGTTCAGGGCTGGTTGGTTTTGGTTTTAATCGGACTGCTTTGGTTCCTGCAGACCCCATGCTTCAGTTTTTGGACTCCTCGATAAGTTCTTCCTAGCTAGGGGTGAAAACGGTCGGAAACGGTCGGAAAACACTAAAACCATTTTTGTTTTCATATTTTTTCTCGGAAACGATATCGGAATCGATAACTACGGAAACGAAAACGGCATCGGTAATTGAAAATATCGGAAACGAAAATTCGATACAAAATATATATCGGTAACGATCGAATCGAAAAAGAGACCGATAACGTCGTAAGGACATGTACCACCAATTGACTTCAAAAATTCACACAAATAGTACATCCACATAGAAATTAGTAATTAATAAATATTCACAAATTTACGATGAACACACATCAAATTTTAGACTTGAATGACTACATTAGAGTTTTGTTTTTATGATATTTAAAAATATCTATGATTGGTTAAATCATGAAAATGGGTGAAGATTGTAGCCCTCGTGATAAGCTTCAGATAGAGTTCAAAATCACCTAAATCGGAGTTCGAGTAAAAAGTTATGGGCGTTTTAGTGACCGAAGGAGTGTGATTTGTGGGCTGGAATAATTCCGGTAATTACCGACGGAATTTACCGATTTTTCCGGATACCGAAGAAGCGGTCGAACCGATCAAAACCGTTACCGTTATCGTTTCCGACAAAATTACCGATTCGATTCGATTCGAAAATTACCGATACCGACACGTCCGGTTGAAAAATTTCGAAAACGGTTTTCGGAATTTCGGGAATTACCGATACCATTTTCACCCCTATTCCTGGCCTTCAATAATCTTCATGACTAAACCCCTTGGTCTATCCTTTAAAAGAACATGCAAGTATAGATGGATTGTTTTCATATTCACCCTGTTACTCTCAACAAGTCTACTTAAAAGTTTTACTAGCTCTGGTATCTCCCTCGTAATCTGTTGATGCATTTATTGCTTCCCTAATCACACACCCATTTTGTTAGAATTCAGTATAAGAAACTTCCCTTTGCCATCCATTTTGTTAGGATCCAGTATAAGAAACTTTTGCTAATCAGGTAAGTCGTATATGACATACAATGTATGTCTTCACGTAAAGCATGTACAATAGTAGAGATAACTGTTATCTATATATACTACTTTATATCATCTAAAGACAAAACTAAAGACAATATATATAATAGATGTTATCTTAATATTGTCTCTATGAGATTCTACAATCTTATAATTATGATATTGAAAAGTGTTTATTATAGATAATAACTTATGTAATGGTGTTTTACGTTGTCTATATAGTCGTCTCTTTACAAAGAGATGGTTATATCTCCTCCTTATCTCTCTTTCATATCAACAAAATTCTTATGTAGCAAAGTATCTGGACAGCTGACATGACACCATTTTTCCTGATGTATCGTTATACCACTAGGTCTGTTATCCATTTCCAAATATAGGTCTTTGTTGACTTATAGCATGTACACACTACTAGAAATCCAGGCTTTTGCCATAAAACTTTTTACAACACCATAAATTCTGTTGCATTAGAGTGGTGCTATTGCCTCGATTTGGAAAATTGTGGCGATACGTCCAATATATTACCACGAATTATTGTGCGTTGCGATATTGTTAACTGTCGTCGCAAAAGGTTGGTCGTATTACAACAAAAAATAAAATCGTTGCGTTAAATAAGATTTTATTGCCACGGGTAAATTTTGTTGCTATAATATTTTATTTCGTGGCGATTTTTAATTTTATAGCCACGATTTCTTTTTACGTGGCAATAAGTCTACATATGGGTTTCGACATGTATCGGACGAATCATGTAGATTCAGCCTAGCCCATGCAGCCCATGTTCTTCTTCTCCCGAGTTCCTGTTAGGGGTGAAAATGGGTCGGGTATTACCTGTCGGGTGTCAAATACGGGTAGTGTTTTTACCCGTTTTTTCGGATATGTGTACGGGTATTTTTTTCTCGGGTTGGATACGGATAGTACCCGGATAGCTGAGCGTCGGATTTGGAGCGAGCACTACCCGAAAAATACCCGAGAATCTCGGGCAGATACGGGTACCCGGGAGTATAAAATATAGCCAACGGCCCATTGAGCCCAGATTTCAGCCTTTTAGGCCTGGTCCAAGTCCAACGGCCCAACGCAAAGTATGAACTGAGGGTGCCTTAGGGCTTAGGGTTTACTCTTCCACTGACGCGGTGACGCCCCCAAATCGGCAAATCCCCAATTGCCTGGACGCCTCCTGCCTTCGCCCTTCGCCTCGACGGCCGACGCCCCCAAATCCCCAATCGCGCCCGGTGCCCTGAGCCCTCGGTTCTCACTTCTCTCACGCGCGTCGCCGCCGGCTCCCTCGGCGCATCGCCGCGCCGCTTCCTCAGCAGCCGCACACCTCCTCCTCTTCCACCAGCAGCGCGCTCCTTTCTCAGTTCTCGGCTGCTCATGAGCCCCCATCACCGCCTCGGGCCCCGCCGCACCGATCCCCGCCCGCCTCGGGCCCTTGCGTCGCGGCTCCCTCTTGAGGCCCCGTCGCCGTTGTCTCAGGCTCCTCGAGGAAGAAGAGGTTGAAAGGTTGCAGGAATCCTTTGGGCTGCTTCTATAAGATGACCGGCCGAAGGCTTCTGACAGCGAAGCAAGAAGTTGAATTCTCAGAAGGCATTTAGGTAGTGCTCACAAACTAAATGTCATTGCTGTTTTTGTGGTGTGATGATATCATAAGTAAAGTGCATACTGCATAATGCTGTAATAGCATCGTTGTTCTACTGAAATCATAAGGATACTACACATTGCGCACTAGTGTTAGTCTGTTAGATTATTATTAACAGTTGGTGAAAGTTATGAAATTTTGATGCTTCGTATACACAATTTCATCTCCTATTGTAGTTGGCATCATCATCAGGCGGTAGCAGGTGGTGGTGGCACCTTTTTCAGTTTTTTACCATGCGTTTCTAACGATTATTGTCATCTGGTTGCTGCCATCAGCTTAAGCTTATTGTGCATGATTGCCATGAATGGACGCAGGATCTCCTGAAGCTGGAGGCTATCCAAAAGGAGCTTGCACACTACAACGGTGGTGAACCAACCTTCGCTCGATGTCATGCGATCCGCACTAATGAGAACACTTTGCGAAAACGTCTGAATTATGGAATTTACTGCAAGAACACGATGAAGCTAACCAAGAACTTCACCCTGCCGTTTGTGATCCTTCCCTGCATATAGGGTAACTTTGTTTACTTCAATTAATACAAGTTATATTCTAGTACTGATTGACAATGCAAATCAATATTTGTTACTTATTTAATATGAACCATGTTTTTTCCAATATATATGATCTGGACAAAAAGCGAGTAATACTAAATCAATCTGAAATTCCGGCCGCCCCTCCTGCTGGCGCACTCCCGCAGCCCTTTGGCCTTCCCTCGGCACCTCTCCCTCTAGCCTCCACCGAGATCATGAGGAAGCTGGCTAAGCATGCTTTCCACCGAGGCTGGGAGGAGCGTCTCGCTCGCGCTCGAGGCCTTCCCCCAGGAGCAGCTCAACTGGTTCATGGATGGGAGGTTGGTGCTATCTCCTTTTTCTAATGGAATGAATTTTACCTGTTTGCTAGTTGTAATATATCTAGCTGAGCTACAGACATGGTGGGTTCTTGTTGTGATGTGTCCAAAGCTTTGCGTTCATAAATTCTGAGTCCTGATCGTGTTGAATTCAATTACAGTTAGTGCTTGTTAGGCCGTAGTTTGATTTTGATAGGTGCAAAGAAGTGGGGGAATATGTTCTGCTTATTTGCTTTTAGCAAAACTGTGAGATTGCTTAAGCTCTTTTCAAATTGTAGGAAGGTAAATTTTGTGGAAGCCTTGCAGATAGCTAAGAATATATTGTAACAACCTCATCAGTGAAATGCTTTACTCTAGATGACCACTCCTTGAGGATTTGCAATAATTATGAAGAGCCACAGGAAGAGCAGGTGTAGAATCAGCTAAAATTACTGCTTTGTAATGTCTGTTCAAGAAAGTAAACAGATTGAAAAATTGAAATTTGTATGGAGTTAATGAGAAACTGCCACAGCTGCTGGCTAAGCATGCTTTCCTGTCAATCTATTCCAATCAAAGATAGGAAATCGAATGGTAAAGATGTGTGAAACTGCATGCTGACATAACAAGAGTGCGAGACCTCTTGGACCATATCGATCCATAGTATATTGGCTTAATACCTTGTACACTTTCTTTTGCAAGTGCATTTGTTCCTAATTCAGAAGGGTGCCCTTTAGCTATCCCAGCAAGCACATCCAAAGGATATGCTTTAGTGTATAAAGCATCAGGACCTAAATTAATATGTCACGTAATTTTTTCCCCTGGTCATTCCTATATTACCTCAAGTAGGATTAGATCCTTCTATGTTGTGATTTTCTTACACACCCGAGTAAACAGCATTACATTTATGAACTTAAGTTCTCTAGATTCTGATCTATGTCGACATATATCACTATAAAAACCTATTGCAGTTCATTGATTATTTAGGATCCCTTTCTGCCCTTTCAAATCATAGAGAAGAAAAGGCAATGGTTATGCAACTGTGGTGGCATGGAACATATTTATTGAGTTGCTCAATAAAAGGGCAAAATTGAGCTATTTTTTCCATAATAGCATGAATAACTCTCGTGACATGATTTCCTTTTCCTACACTTGTCAGTCAACTTTGGAGGCTTAATCTTCTTCCATAAGGCACATAGACCAAAAGTAGTAGATAGCAGCTTTAGTTTCACTGTACAAAATAGAGCAACTAAGATTCTTCTATAATCATATGTTCGGAAAAGCACATGTTAGGAGGGTCAAAATTATCGCAGATTATAAGTTCACATCCAAGTTCTCTAAAGAGGACCCTAGCAATCTGAATTCGAAGTTAGCTACACCGTCTTATTTTTCTTACGTTACTTTTTTTCCTTTTTTTTTTCATACATTCTATTTTTTCACTATTTTTGTGTAATTAACCAACAGATAGATGCTTATCGATCTCCATTAGCTGCAATGTCATTTTCTTCTAATGGCATGCACACGCAACAACTTCAAAAGGGTACTATTATTAAAGTACATCTCGTGGCACAGGCAACCAAGGTGAAGTGAACATTATTGACTTTTCTCTGTTGCAGACAATTAGAAAATGAGCTCGTTATCATCTGCATAATCTCTTCTTGCATTCGTACTTCAACAGTCACATAGTTTTCGGCGGGGAACATACTCGCATAGTCATAACATTGTGTGCCTTCATTTAGAAGAAATATTACCGCTAGTGTACTTTTTTACTAATACGTTGATATGTTGCTCATCTTGACAGGGACAGGTGATAAGTATGTCTTGGAGCAAGACAAAGCTACACAATAGTAATTATTTTGCTACTGAGGTGAAATGGTTTGCTCATTATTATATTTTAGCCATTCAGCTAATTGTTTTTACTTTTGTCTCTAGGACTTCTTGTGCATCGTTCCAACTAGTTTGTGCTTTACACCATTTTTCCAACTAGTTTAACTTGAGCTCATGGGCTTTGTCGAGTCCTTTCACCTGATCTAGTAGTATTTACAATATGGTAGCTTATAAAATTTTATCTTGAATTTGTTTATGCTCAAAAGAATAAACCGTGTTTTTATTCAACAGGAGGATACAATTTGAGCGAAGCGTCTGGTCTCATGGCATGGTCAAGTCAAGCAAGTCTACAATGTGGAACAACCTATTCTCAAGTCACTAGTCAATAGATTAGTTCTGTCATCGCAATCTTAGTTGAGAAATTTAAAGTTTTCGTTTAAAGATTACTATGAAATTATTCTATTATTTGTCTCTTTTGCTTCATGTAAACATACTGAAAAGATTGTTACAAATGCTCTTATATATGATTTGATGGCTATAATTGATATTTCTGTTCATGCGATTTCTAATTTGAGTACATTTCTTTTGCAACAATGGTATATAAGCAAATATTATTGCAATATGTATTGACGCCTCGTTGCGAAAAAATGAATTGCTACAGATATAGATCGTTGTTATAATTTATTGCAACGAAGTTATTTCATTGCAATACATCATATTGCCACGAAAATTATTTCATTGCGACCTCACTTATTGCCATGGATTGGTTTTTGTTGCAATTACTGTCTAATGCAATGCCTAAACGCGTGGCAATAGAGACCTCTATTGCCACGGCAATAAAAAATATTGCCACGGTATTAAGGTCATTGCGACTACTATCTAATGCAACGCATGAGAGCGTGGCAATAGAGACTATTATTGCCACGACAATTAAGACTATTACCATGTCAAACCGTCATTGCAACTACGGACTAATGCAACGCATATTTCCGTTGCAATTAGCATTACAATTGCAACAAAACGTAAATCGTGGCCCAAACTTTGGACTATGCAACTAATAGCCACGCCTGCTAACGATTGTGACATTGTGGCTATTGGTACATATTGCAACGAAATGGGCCCTATTGCAACGATTTATCGCCGTTGCAAAAGCCTGGATTTCTAGTAGTGACAATAGTAGATATGGTTATTGTTTATATACTTTTTCATGTCATCTAAAAATAAAACTAAAAACAACTTTTACAATAGGTAACATTTTAAAGTTGCCTCTATGAGATTCCCTAATTTTTTAACTATAGCATGAAAAATTATTTGTTATGGACAATAATTTATACATTTATATTTTATATTGTTTATATAATCATCTCTTCATGAAGAGGCAGATGCGCTCTCTCTCTTCTTTCTTTCTTCTCCATATCAGCAAAACTTTTACATATCAAAGCATATAAACATGTGATATCATACCATTGTACATGCCCTTAAAATTGCATTCAAACTGCACCTTTGACAACTGTTTTTTGTTTTGCCAAAATATACTGGTAAAACTACAAATTTCTAATATTTTGGAAGCCTTTCTTATACAATTATACTAATGCCATCTGAATACTTCTACATATTTGGAGTAAAAAGTGTTGTGTATATTTTGGAGGCAGAGTGCCCAACGTTCTGCGTATCGTAGTTCTTTAACCCATTTTGGTCGCTGGTCATAAATAAATTCCGGTACGCAAATTCTGTATCTCTAAGCTTTTGAATTTTCTGTGTCCACTGCCGGGTCAGCCTCAGTGGGTCAGAGGCTATTGTATTGCAAATTATTCTCCTTGTATTAGTGCAAAGATGCACAGCTCTCCTGCATATCCTCAAAAAAGAAGCATAAAAGTTGGTGCCAGTAACTTTGCTTGTATAACCAGTGGTAATTTTTGGTTGCATCTCACATCTTTTTCCTCCATGATGTTATTTCCTGGCATATATCATAATTTTCCATTCTAATATCTACATGTTAAATTTGTCTTCGTCAGGTGCAAGCTATACTCTCTGACATGAGACTGGCAATAACTCAACTATCAACCACGAGATGGACGGCCAAAAAAGGATAGCATTTATACATCTGGACTAACGCTGATATTGCAAGGCATAATGACATCTAACGCAAAAGAGTCTATCACGGGAATCTTCACATTTGAAGCACAAGTATTTCAGGTCAGTTTTACTTAACTTGTGACGTTGTATTGTAAAAATGGCCTTTCCCATCCTTCAAATGCTTTGTTGGAGCATGATCACTTGTAGACTTGCCCTATATTTGACTGTCTCGCTTGTCCTTTTATGCTGCAAATTTTCCTGTCAAACTCTTAAGATGCCTAGCTTGTAGATAACAATGTTATGTAAAATGTTTAACAACTTGATTGAATGAAGATTTTAAAACGGGCATCCACCCTAACACACCACTTTGTAAGTTCATACTTGCTATTGGTACAAGACACATTAACATCTTGAACAAAACGAGGCGATATATGTTTGCTCATAGGGCATTTCCAATGGATCATTTTTTTGATCGTTTCTTAGAGGAGAGATAGTGTATTAATTGATGTTTAGAAACAATAGCTCTCAATGCATAGTTTCTACCTATGTTTCTAATATTAATTACCATGCAGTTTTTTTGCAGTTTTCTTAGGGCATGTACAATGGTGCAGACGGCTGCTGTCTACAAGTGCTTTGAAGATCGCACACAGACAGCAGAAGAGACAGCTCGTACAGTGGCTTGTCTATTAGGGTGTCTTTGTACTATTTAATTTATGCAAGGTCTTTATTGCTCTATGTTGATCAAGCATACATTGGATCTTTGTAGCCATCTTGTTGTATGTTTAAGAATACATTGAGTGCAGTTCATACATTCTCATCGGACTTATTTTCTGCTCCCTTTGCTTGTTCTAACTTCACAGTGTTAAGTGAACGAGACCGATAACAGTTCATTCTAGAAAAGAATGCAAAGAAGTCTTCGTAAACGCAATGTTCTTTTGCCGAAGCCACTGTTGGATACAGGTAACGTGATAGTGTTTACATGCCGTCTTGCCTACCTCCTCACCAGAGAAGTACTCCTGAAAACAAGACATCAAAAGAAAAAGAGATTAAGGGACTCGTTCTATAGTTTGTCTTAGCATCTGTTCTAGCATCGTTTAATCTTTGTAGTAACCAATAGTATAGTGGTACGTAGTTATAGTAATTTGCGGTCTAAGAGTTTGATGTTAAATATCCATTTTTGCCAATAGTGAAGAACATGACGGTAGATTTGTTCTCAGTACTGTAAAACATCATGTTATTAACAATGGACAGGGGTTAGATGCAGACATTTACTTTATTTCATTACAGGAAAACTACAAGATCCTGATTGTCACTGACTCATATAAACAAATAACCCAGAAAGATCTAGAAAGAAATTGCAAACAAGCGTGCACAGATAGATGCAGACAAATCTACAAACTATTCAGAGGAGACCCAGAGGACAAATTGGAATAACAGCAATGTGCAGGATAGATGACAAATTGGAATAACAGCAATGCGCTCAACCTCAGCTTTGCCTTGAGTCTCTAGGATATATTCCTAGCAGCAAACCATAAGGTTGTCAAACTATGCACAGTTATAGTTTGTGTGAAAAAACACCACAGATAGTCAAATAAGAAAAACACCACAAGTAGTCAAATACTACCAGGTAGGAAAACATGAAGCTTCGATAAAAGCAGTTTCCATCTCCTTGAGTCCGTCTCAAAGCATCATACTGTTCACCAAGCAACTGCAGGTCAAGAAAGAAACTATAAGAACAAACTGGAGCACCAGACATTGATGCACTGGATCAACATTAAAACAGTTATTACATATTAGAATTTCCAAATCCATAAGGACCTTTATTTTCTCCTGTAAAATGGGGCTGCCAGACTGAAACTCAGCTGCTAAAGTGGAGAGAGGTTCCTGCAAGATTAAGCAGATACCAGTCACGAACATCGATCAGTTGATAGATACAACAGTAATTAGTACGAAAGGCAAAATGAAAGCAGGATAACGAAGCTACAGATTAATCTAAAACAACTCTACAAACATACAGCCAATCATAACAGTGTATGACTGTTTTTCATTGAGAAAAGATGATCAAATTGACCAGTACTGCCAAATACACTTGATATATCCAACTAACTGATCTAAATCATAGTTCATTCGATATGAAACTGTTAGGATGTCGCTCTCCAATTCCTCGGATTCCTATCTTGTCATTTTCTAACATCAAGAAGAACATCACATTTTAGCAGAAACTCTGGTGCAGACTAACCCAACTTCTGGGATAAATTTCACCTCACTTGAGCACAAACAAAAATGGTGCTCCAGTTTCTGTGCTGAATTGCCCCTAGCTTCTCATAGGCTATTCTACATCCACAAGTTGGAACAAACTTGTTCAGCCAATTATCTCTATCACTCTAGACGAGGATATTAAGTAGGGAGCAGCTGATAACCCCTTTTATCCTAGAATAGAGCACGATAAGAAGTAATTTCTCCCTGTTTGTCTAAACTCCAATCCCTTATGCTACCATAGGCATCTCAAATGTCAATTAACTAACGGAACTAATACCTTAAACACCAAATGTAATATTTTTACTGAAAGGCACAGCTTTCAGAAGATAATGGTTACCAGGGCAAGCATGCATCGGCGAATCTAGCAAATCGAAGCACAGCTTTCAGAAGATAATGGTTACCAAAACCTAGCAAATCGAAGCACGCATCGGCGACAGGTTATCGGGAAGCCTCCTCACCAGATTCCACTTATCGGGGAAGTACTCCATATCGGGCTTGGGCTTGGGAGGTGCTTAGACGCGCTTCCCACTCCCCCGCGTGGCCGGATCCTTCGCCGCCGCCGCCGTGCGCTTCTTACCCCTGGGACGCGCCATCGCTCTCGAAGTCTCGATTGCCGCTGAACCCGTCTTCTTGGCCGTCGCCGCCGCGCCCATCTTCTTGGCCGCCGGAGCCAGCCCCATCTGCTTCCGCGCCGCTGCCGCATTGAGAAGCTGTTGCGCTGCCGCCGCATCCAGCACAAAAGGCGCCGTCGCCGCGCCATTCCTTCCCTGCGCCGCCGCCAGATCCATCGAGAGAGGAGTTTGGAGAATGAAAATCGCGAGACGGTGTATGGAGAATGACGTGCGGGTTGGAGAATTATTGGCGCGCAGCAGAAAATAATGGCGCCAAAATTAGCCGCCATCGCAGCTCCTCCCGCGCGCTGCACCAGATCAATCCACTCGTGTCGACGACTCGCAACGCCCAGTACAACGGGAACTTTGCCGGCGACGAAATCTGGGAGCACGAGCCGACGCTGTCATCTCGCGAGACGACGGCTTCGTCCTCCCTCCTCATTTACTTTTGTCCACGTAGGATTTTAGTGATGATCTGGCAACTAATAGACGACCTAATAAATGTTATTGTACATGCCCTTAGAGGAGAGATAGTGTATTAATTGATGTTTAGAAATGATGAGGAGAGCACAATACAGTTTCTTATGGTTTCTTAGCCAAAGCATTTAATGAAGAAACCATTTCTAGTTTAAGAAACTCTAACCTTCTCTCTCTGCATTAATTCATTGCCACCTAAGCTTTTTATCCTATATGGCATGCTAAGAAACCATTTAAGAAACAGCATTGTAAATGCCCGTACTAGGAGGTACATTCGTTAATATTGATTTTGCATTTTGTAGTGCCTTTACTCGTCAGTTGACCAAGAGAGGATATGTGAGTTACACCTAGACAACATTATCACGATCTGAATGTGAGGTAGAGCAACATGATCAAGTAGTAAGCAAAAGTTAATAGCAAGGAAGGAGTTATTGCTGAAGTAATTAAGCCTTCTCATCCATGTACTCTGGTTCATGTTTCAGTATCTTGAAGTTACCATCATGTATCATATGTCCTTCAAGCTTATCTTGGGCCAAATAGGCTCCTTCGGGACAGCTTCTGATTATGCAGATTCTGGATTATAGTCAGCTGCATGGAGAAGTGGCTGTCTGAAGAATTTGCTAACTGGAGAATCTAGTCGTTCGGCAATCTTGATTGTCTGTATTGATTGTTGATCGGCATCAGTAACGGATGAGCGGATGATGGTGATGGAGGGGCCTAGGGATGATGGCAGAAGCCCTTGTGTTTACGACGACTCGTGGGAGGCGGAACTCGCAGAATCTGAGTCAGAATCCGCAAAATCAGGTGGATGACAGCTTCTGATTCTGTGTACAAATCAGATTCTGATTCTTGGAGAAACTGTCTAGAATCCTACTGTTTGGCGTACAATCCGCTTTTATTTTAAGCAGAAGCTGTATTTAAGCTGAAACGGAGGGGGCCATAATATCTGCATTCTGGACGCTCCTGCGCCTTGCCATCTTGATAACCATGCTTTAGACATCTGTCAGGTCAGTTGTTGTTGGACAAAAAATGTTTAACGGAGCTACTGGACAAATTAAAAGTAAGCTTATGAATTTGAGGTATTCCACTCGAGAATCATATTCTGGACATGTGAAATTCTGTTAGCCCATGTCAAAATCATTCACCATAGTTTATGGTTTCTGTCGCATTCTTACATTGTGGCTCTAAGCCCTTGCTGTATTTCCACCACCTGTACATTTTCATAGTTGAAGTTCAGTGTGGCATGCAATTTTTGCTGTGGCACTCTTTACTCTTCAGTTTTAGTAATGACATTTCATAAACAGCACAGCAGGCTCAGCTATATTCATTTTGATCACATGGTTGGCACATGATGTTATGAAAGCTTAGAGAAGTACAAAAGTTGCATTTATAAAACTTTCAATTCAAAGATAGCCTCTACTGCAGTTGGCATTGACTGCAAAGTTGAAGTTATAGGCTCCTGAGGTCAGAGTCCCGAACAATGTTGAGTGTTAGAGGACTTAAGGTATGGAGCATATAAGGCTATAACTCGTTGATGGCATTTTGGAATTGCTACTTCTATTATTCTAATGTGATGTTGTTGTCCCAAAATTGCAGGGAATTTTCTAACTCGGTAACTGTATCGTCTATTATTCATCAAATGGTGAATTCACAAATAAGTACTTATTTTTTGATTTTCATCCTCTTTCTTTATGTTATATTATGAAAAAGTAGGCCAAACCTTCATGTCTTCATCTGCCAATTACTAAAATAACAGTATCAGACTGCACTGAGAGGAACAGTCAAAATTTCTACCTTTTCAGATGGAATTTTTGACATGACTACAATATTTTCATTATGATATGAAAAAATGTTTTATTATAGACAATAACTCATACAATAGTGTTTTATATTGCCTATATAGTCGTCTCTTCAGGAAAAGATACTACACTCTCTCTCCTCCATATTAGCAAAATGTTCCATGGCAACGTATATAGATGACTGACATCATACCATTGTACATACCCTAACAAGCCCAATCTAATTAAAATAAAACAAAATTATCTAATCCCTAACTATTGAGATCTAATCTTAGATAAGAAAATATGTTAACTAAATGATAACCTGCTAAATAACTAAAAGAGATAACTTGAAGGCTACCGTGCTGCTATGCGTGCTTGATCTCCTACCCTATTGGCCTTGGACTCACACCCATGCCACTACATAACCTGACTCCGATACCAAGTTGTTATATGCAACAACTAGGTAGCTCTGAAAAGAGGGGCAACCACTACTATACAAAAGCTCATCGCTGACGGTTTTGCAAACTGTCTGTAAATATATGTCAACGATAACAAAGGCACATCACAAACGGTTTTCGAACCGTCAATGAAAATTAACATTAGAGACAGTTTTATCCTAAAACTGTCTATGATGAGGGCATATCAGAGAAGTTTTTAGACTAAAACAGTGTGTGATGAGCTTTTATCACAGACAGTTCCATATCTAAGTACAACCTAGTCACACTAGATGATATGATTAAGCACTTAACTAGAATCTGAACATTACTCTTAAGAAGTTAACAAAATGGCACGGTGGATACTATGCAATAAAGCAAGGATTTGTCATCTTAATCTAAACAGGGCTTCCTATATAACAGACAAAAACAAAACAATGAATAATAAGATGGAACATAGGGCACCTAAAAATTTAAATGCCCTTGAGTGACGGCCGCCAAATTCCGATGTATATATGATCTTCTATCACAGATTAGATTTCTAATTTCCTCCAGCGGACTTCAAAAGAAAAGGTAGATGATCCAAATTCCGATGTATATATGATCTTCTATCACATATTAGCTTCAACATAGTATGTGCTGCCTTCTATAAAAGAATAATTAGTTATTCGTTGAACAATTATCTTGATAAAGTCCGCTGCCTGCAGTCAACCATCAACATCAAAGCTGCAAAAGAAAAAAAAATCATTAAGAGGAAGTGTTAGCACAAAAAAAAAAAACAAGGTCAGATATTGGTATAGCTAAATAACAAGAAAATTTAACCTGATGTCAAAAGCTATTATGCTATTTCTTTTCCAAGAACTTCACAATTGGCACACGGTGTCATCACAGACAGCGGACAGCGATGGCAATTTTGACGTCGTTGAGGTTGAACCCTCTATATTTCCTAGAAGAGAATAATAAAAAGGAATTCAAATAAAAAACTTTTAAAATCAATGTACAACTATCGCTAATATCTAAGCAGATTGGTCAACTTTCAAAAACACACATACAAGACACAACAATGGTAGAAGCATACCCAGGAAAGAGTCTGTACACTAAAGTTCGCAAGTTTCCCGCCCAGAGAGGGTAGACACGTGTCGGCCCTCAGAAAAAAAACGTAATTACGTTTAGATCCTTTCAGTTGTTTTTTACGAAAAGAACTTGTCGGTTCAGCAAAATCACGAATTCTTCGTGAAAGAACCTTAGGTTAATGAAAAAAAACGTAATTACATTTAGATCCTTTCAACCATTTTTTACAAAAAAGATCTTTCAATTCAGCAAAATCGTAGATCCTTCTTGAAAGGACAACAAATAAATGCAAAAAACCAGCGTGATTACATTTATATCCTTTCAACCGTTTCACGCGTTTTCTCGATTTGCTCGTGTGGGGGAGCAGCGATCGCGACTGGCACGCCGCTGTCACTCATCTAGTATCTCCTAATAATCCTCCATTTCGAGCAACATTAACTGCACACTAACAACAAAAGTGTGAAAGGTTTATCATGCCAGCATATTGTTGTAGAGGCATATCCTGTAAATCGTGAGATGTGTTGAATTCAGTAGCAACCAATTACATCTAAAATGAACAAAGGTACAGAAAAATACTCCACTACCAGAAAAGTCGTACAAAAGAACATTAAGCAAGTTGATGAACAGTGCACCTATAGACTCGTAAAGAACTAGAGTTTAACCAGTGTTAATGCAAAGATAGCTAAATAATGATGCTCATAGTATAATAATGCAAAACATAAACCAGAGGAGCCCTAATACTTCTTTTTAAACTGAAGTAGCCTGAAATACTTAACCAGCTATTTTCATCCATAACTAGCTAGAATTATTTCACTACTACAGAACGACACATCACTATCACTGTATCTGTGTCGGTTCTTAAGTTTTTCGAAAAAAACGATTGTGATAAGTAACTTCGGAGGGGTGTTAGTAATAATCACTATCGGTTCTGAGATTATAAGTGATTGTGATGTAGCACTAGACACATCCGAATCGGTTCTCTACTAAAAAGTGATAATGATGTGCACGATCATCACTATCGGTTCTTTTCATAGAAGTGATAGTGATGTGCAACCGATAGTGATGACCTACACATCACTATCACTTTTTAATGAGAATCGATTCGATATTACATGTTATCACTATCGGTTCTTTTTATAGAAGCGATAGTGATGACCGTCTGCATCACTATCGCTTGTTGAAAAGAACCGATTCGATGTGCTTCGTGCTTATGACTATAGTGATGGCCGTGCACATCACTATCGCTTTGAAAAGAACCGATTCGATGTGCCTCGCTAGGTTATATATACCACTCAAGATCAACTCTTCTCTGTTGTTGCTCCAGAGGAGATTTCTCCGTCATACCCGAGAAAATAGCTCATATTGTGTGGTTGGAAGCAATACTTGGGTGAGAAAATTTGAAGTCCTCATGGGTGGGTATTAAGAGGGCAAAATTGAAACCCTATCTTGAGGAGATTCCCCTCTTTTTGCCCTCTTTTGCGGTTTTCTTCAAAATGTGATCAGCAATTCTTTAAACCCCTTCAATTTTGCCTTCGTAATTTTGATATGTCGTCAATAAAGTTTAGGTTGCCTTTGGAATTGTGTACGTGCTTTCAGATTTCACACTCTTTATTTGACAAGCACATATCTATTTAATTTTGTAGTGCGATCTCCTGTTTATATGGAATTATTATTGCTATCATGTAGTAATCATTATTAGAGTTTAGGCGGCGTAACCTCGTCTCCCGTTCGAGGTGCTTATTTATAAATATGCTGAAGGAAAGGGCATATTTATAAGCGAGCAGTCTCGAATTATCCACATTTTTTGGACAGTTCAAGGACATATGTTCGAGCAAGTTCCTGAGTTGTGTTGTACAACTTCAGAGTAGATTTCGGTAGAGTCTCTCTGGTGTTCTCTGGATACACACCCCTCTTGACCTGTTGTCGAGACGTGTATCTGGAGAACAGCGGGGAGATGCTGCCGAAATTTTCTCTGGAGTTGTACAACGGCTTAGGAACTTACCCGAACCATATATCTTCGAATGGGATTAGGACCTAACCTATTTAGAGATTAGGAGTCATCGTTGGTACCCTTGTTTTGTTTAGATTTGTAGTAGAAAGATTTGCAAGCTCTTGCACTAGCTATATAATTAGATTATTTGATATCATTGTTGATGTTAAAAATTTATGTCTCTTATGTAGGGAATTGGAAGCTTTAAACCAGGGAAGAAGCTAGGTATCGATCGGGAGTACATTTATATATCTTGGAACATGTCCACTATTTTGCAAAGGTAATATTAATTGAAATGATGTCTCAATATTTAAAATAGCTATAGCTAGTTGTCGCTCCAGTTTTTCCTTAATTTATTGTGCGAAATTTAATTGCAGATGGACCGTGAGGAATGGATGTATCAGAAAAGCCGTGTGAGTGCTGAATTTCATAGGGGTGTTAAGGAGTTCAAAAAAATTGTAGAAGACGACATGGTGAGGAGGGGTGTAAACTTCATATATTGTCCTTGCATTGATTGCACCAATCTGAGGAGATTTAACAACTCATCTCAAATTGAGGACCACGATTCGACGTGGCCGTGAGGAATTACACATGTTGGATCCATCACGGGGAGGCAGGTAGTACCCTTCTGATATGCAACGAAGATACGGTGGAACCGGATGACGAGTTGCAGCCTGATATGTTTGAGGAGGATAATTTGGAGCAAATGTTGCGGGATGTGGAGGGTAATTACACGGAAAGAGAGTTTGAAAAGTTTAAAAGTTTGATAGAAGATTTATGCCAAACCGCTGTTCACAAAGTTGCAAAGCGGAATACACCAAGTTGGGTTCGGTCCTTGCATTGTTCGAATCGAAGGCAAAACACCGTTGGACGGATACAAGTTTCAATGCACTACTAGTTCTTCTATCGGATCTGCTTTGAGAGGAAGCGAGTTGCCAACAAGCATTTATGAAGCGAAGAAGCTACTATGTCCCATGGGAATGGAAATAGAAAGGATACATGCATGTCCGAATGATTGCATCTTGTACCGTAACGCACATCAGGAGCTGCACGTTTGTCCAGTTTGCGGTGTGCCCTGGTACAAACAAAAGGAGAGGCGTAACGACAAGAAGCGTAAGTGCCGGAGCAACGACGGTGAAGAGGTCACTAAAGGTGCACCGGCTAAGGTATTGTGGTACTTACCCATCATTTCCCGTCTGGAGCGGTTGTTTGCAAATCCGAGAGAGGCAAAATTGTTGCGTTGGCATTACGAGTCTCGAAGGAAGATGGCAAGCCGAGACACCTCGCCGATTCGGCTCAATGGAGAAACATCGATTGGAAACATGAAGAGTTTGGTGCCGAAATAAGGAACATAAGATTTGGGTTGAGTACCGACGGAATGAATCCGTTTGGTAACATGAGCAGTCGTCACAGCACCTGGCCAGTTCTGTTGTGTATCTACAACCTCCCTCCTTGGCTGTGCATGAAGCGGAAGTATATCATGATGTCATTACTAATCTCGGGACCCAAACAACCGGGAAATGATATTGATGTGTACCTTGCACCATTGATCGAGGATTTGGTAAAATTGTGGAATGAGGGGGTCGTCGTGTGGGATGCGTACAAAAGAGAGCATTTCACCCTACGGGCTATGGTATTTTGCACCATAAATGATTTCCCGGCCCTTGGTAATTTGGCGTTACAGTTCTGAAAGGAGCCAAAGCGTGTCCTATTTGTGAAGAGGAGACTGAGAGTCTATGGCTACCGAATTCCAAGAAAACTGTGTATATGGGTCACCGTAGGTTTCTACCTCGAAGTCATCGATACCGTAAGATGGATGACAAATTTGATGGGAAGAGGGAAGTCCGTTCGCACCACATGACCTATGAGTGGGAAGAGGAAGTCCGTTCCACCGCACCTATGTAAGCCAAGTATATTCATGTGTAGAGGATATCGATGTTCATCTGAAAGAGTCAGAAATCTGTTAGTCCTAGGACCATTTGGAAGAAGAGGTCAATATTCTAGGACTTACCGTCTTTGAAGGAGTTAGATGTCGGCATTGTATTGATGTCATGCATGTTGAGAAGAATGTCTGCGACAACTTGGTTGGCATCCTGTTGAACATACCTGTGAAGACCAATGATGGTGTCAATGCTCGTCGCGACATGGCCTACTGAAGGACCGAGATGGCGAACAGAGGGGGGGGTGAATGGTCGCAATTAAATTTTCCCCCAAAATACTCCAACTAAAACCGTGAAAAGATCGCGCAAAGGAAATCGCGAAAAACCCGCAAAAACCGGAACGACTAGACAACTATGTGCATCCCTAGCTTACATGGATGTGATCCATAAAATATGTGAGGGATTTTCAATCACAATCCTGGTTGTCAAGTGTCCAAAAAGGAGAGGAATCAATTCAAATACTTCTTTTCTAAAAGAGATCAAGCCAAGACACAAAAGCCTCTTTTAGAAAAGCAAAAGCAGATATTTCCAGAATCTGTCTTTAATTTGAACAGGAGGTTGGTGGGTTTCTGCTGCTCACAAAATTATGAGAAATTTTGTCCCTATGAGAAGATGAGTCATGAAGCTCTCCACCAAATTTCAGATTAAAAATCCATGTAGAAAAATCATCATAAATCTATGAACACAGACAGTCAGGAACTTTGACCAGAAAATTTGGGGCTCGGTTTTCACCTCATGGCACCCAAACTATGAAACCAGTGAACTCCAAAGTTTTTATGAAGATGGATATAGGAGTCCTGCACAATCTCCAACAAGAATCACACAAAAAGGATTTTTCTTGATTTTTCCAAAAATCAAAGACTAACTGCTGCGCGAAGAACAAGTTCTGGACAGAATTAGAACTTGAAAGAAAAGATGATCTCTATTCAATCAAAGAGTGCAAAAGAGATGTAAAACCATAGGAACACACTCAAAACATCCAAGATCAGCATTTAGAAGGAGGAGGCAAATCCAAATTGCATGAATGTAAATTGCGCGAAAGTAATTAAGTAAAGTAAATGCTGAATTTAAATTATGTAAAGTAAAGACATAATGTAAATGCGGAATTTAAATTCACAATAATGTAAAGAAATTTCTTTGTATTTCTGGTGGGAAGGTTTACAAAGCCTCACTTCATGTGGGCAAAGCTCAAAGGAGCAACTCAAACCTTCAAGGGGAGGAGGCCACCCTCCACCCCTATTTATACAACTCTTGGGCCACCTACCACCCTTGGATGAGTCCCTCAACCCTAGGACACTCATCTAAGGGCTAGGATTGACCCACTCATACAGCCATGCAAGGGCTAACCCAAAACCCACACACATACCGGGTTTTCTTGCACGGTTTTCAAAGCATACTACCTAGACCCGCTAACCTATCAACTAGACCGCAATCCGACGGCCCTCATTGATCCATGTGGCATCTAGCTAGCATCATCTCCTTTCCTTATCTTCTTGGCTTCCTCGGACTCCGTCTCCGATCATCTTCCGGCGATCTCCCGACCGTCTGGACCTCCGACGCTCCTCGCCTAGTCCCGGTCATCCTCCGCCTCACCATGACCTAGCACCGTCGCCCTGCAACCATCAAAGATAAGGAAAACCTTTCACATAGCAATGCCCACAAATATTTTCAATGATTATCTCAAAATCATTAATCGATCTTAATTAAGCTTATCGGTCCGGTTACTACCTGTGCCTAGTAGCACCGAAAAGCACCCAACACTCAAATTGCTTCAATTTGAAGATCCAATTCAAATTAAACTCAATTCAAACCAAGCTCAACTCCAGTCAATTACTCATCACAAACATGGATAGACCACCACATGGTCTTTCAATCTCCCCCTTGATGAGTATATTGACAAACACCCGAAAAGGCATAAATTTGAGTTTGAAGGAGAAGAAGAGAGCAATTTGAATGCAAAGCCAAACTTGGTCCAGAGAGAAGGAAATAATATCATGACCAAGTTGGCTAGAAGGATTTTTAGAGCAAAACAAAAGAAAGAACAAGTTTTCCATAAAAGCTCTAAAATATCCAATAAAACTCACAAGGAACACTCGAATATGCTTATGATCATAAAAATTTGCAATTGTCACAAAGATCATAAGAACCAAAGTGAATGAGAATTTTTCTTTGAAGATGCCTTTTCTACATTTTCTCCCCCTTTTGGCAATATAGGCATCAATAAGTCAAATTTTTTTTTCTTTTATCCCCCTTTGAATATGTATGCATGAGATGCAACCTAAGGAGCTTTGAAGATTATCCAACTGATCATAATGACAAGATATGACACCAAGCTAATCAATTTAGAAAATGACTAAACTTATATGTCTCCAAGAACAAATTCATTTTGCTCACAAGCTTTGTTTACAAGATTTTATTTTAACAAGATTGGAACAAGTGCAAAACTTAGCAAAAGTTTCAAAACTAGAAGCAAACACCACTCATAGGATCAAATGAAAACCTAGAGTTCAACCTACTCAACACTTTGGGAAATCTAGAAGTGCATACAAGGTCCTTGAGCTCATTTTCCATATAATGCGACTTTTGCCTTAGTATTTGAAAAGACATAGCGGGGTGCAAATGTTTGACATAATTTGCATTCTTTACCCACATATGTTTTTTGTTTATTTGCATTTTTCAAGAGTAATTGACTCATGCCATCTTGACCATCTCAAGAAGAACTCTTAAGAGGATGGTCTTGGTCATACACGATGCATTCCAAGTTCATCCCAAGTGCAATGGGAGGCAGTCTCGTGAATGCAAAGTGTTGAGATCAATTTTGCACAAAAGAGTCAATTTTTGTTTTCATTTTAGCACATATGAGCAATTGGAAGGACTCAAGTATGGATCAAGCTAGTTTCACCCAAGTTGCTATAGGGACTCTAGAGAACTCCAAAATTTCACAAATCATGGTGAATACCTCTAGAGACTAAACTTAGCAAGAAAAAGCAACATGTTTCATCAAGTTTTTCAGCTTAAAACTTTCAATTTTCAAATTTTAACAAGCTTAGCATGATGGATGAACTTGGACAACTCGAAGTTAGTGATTTTCTTCAAAAGATGTAGCAAGGTGCATTACATGAAGATTGAGTCAATTGCATAATAGACAAAGCTCATAAAATGAAAAATCAAGTCTATATGCAATGCATGAGACAGATTCTTAAACTCCCCCTCAACATGTGATTCCATTTTAAGCACAAATCTGGTTCAAATTGAGTTATTAGCAAGATTAAGCTCAAGAAAGGTCGAAAAGAACTCAATTAAAGCCAGAAACACAGAATGGAGGGAAGAAGTCAAGAAACTACAAACTGGGTGACTATAGAGTATAGAAAAGATAGCAGAGAACACTAGGCTCAAACTCGCTCTCATCTTCCCCAATGACTGACAAAGGAAAGCTAGCTCTCAAACTCCAGCCCAGGAGCAAACACAGACCCTGTCTACCGGGGGCCCAACACTGCTAGACCTACAAGGCGTGAGTGAGCTCAACCGAGAAGAAGAAGAGAATAGCATCCTAAAGCATAAGATGAGAGGTCCATGCCGAGGCATGCCGAAGTCTAGGTGAAGTGAACTCGAACTCTAGAAAATAAAACCCATAGCACCGAGAACAAGACAAAAGAAGGAAAAAGCTGGAAGAAAATATATACATATAATACATAAAGTACAAACCAGCTCCCCCTCACAATAAGCCGTAAGGACACACGACACCAAGCTCACTCCTCGGGGCAACAAACCTAGAGCTATCCAAAGGCTTGGTAAAGATATCGCCAACCGGTGGTCACTCTCCTGGCCCAAGCACTATGTCTCCTTTCTCCACATGGTCTCTAAGGAAGTGATATCTAATATCAATGTGCTTGGTCCGGAGTCTTTGACCGGGTTCTTGGCAATGCAAATAGCGTAGTGTTATCACGAGAAAAGTGGAACACTCTCTATCTCTAACCCAAAGTCCCGCAAGGTCGATCTCATCGAGAGCACAGCTCTGACAAAGAATCGGTGACAACATACTCGCCTCGGTGATGGATCATGCGACTCGGATGCTTCTTAGATGACCACAAAACAAGAGAAGTGCCAATGAATTGGCAAGTGCCGAAGTGCTCTTCCTATCTATCCTCTGGTAACAAAAGTCAAGATCGGAAAAGGCTCGAGGATAGACAAGAGGAAGAAGAGTACCGATACCATAATCAATGGTAGCTCGAAGGTACCTAAAGATCGCTTCACCGCTTTGGCGATGAGAGACGCGAGGAGAAGCTCAAATCGAGCGCACATACACACAACAAAGTGTATATCCGCCATGAGGCGATAAGATACAAGAGGAGCCAATCATGCTCGGAACTCCTTTGATCAAGCGGCTCACCATCCTCATCGGGCTCGAGGACACAAGGTGGCCATAGGAGTCATCACGGGCTTTCCATCGGACATATCAAACCATCTCGAGAGGTCCCGAGTGTACTTACCTTGGTGCGAGAAAGTACCTCCCGAGTCCGCTTGATTTGGAAGCCAAGAAAGTAGCTCAACTCACCCATCATACTCATCTCAAATTCTGTGCTCATCACCTCGTAAAAATGAGACACAAGAGACCGAGATGAACCACCAAAGATAATATCGTCCACATAAATCGGGCGAGAAGAAAATGAGAATCTGGTGTCGATGAATAGAGTTTTGTCTACAATACCCATTTTGAAACCATGATGAGAAGATAGGACTTAAGCCTCTCATACCAAGCTCTAGGGGCTGCTTAAGTCCATACAAGGCTTTGGAAAGCTTGTAGACATGGTTCGGGTATTTAGGGTTCTCAAATCTGGGAGGTTGCTTGACATACACCTCTTCCTCAATGAAGCCATTGAGGAATGCACTCTTGACATCCATTTGATAGAGCTTGAAGCCACGGGATGCGAGAAAATGCAAGCGAGATTCTAATCGCCTCTAGTCTAGCTACAGGGCAAAAGTCTCCTCAAAGTCAAGACCCTCAACTTTGAGTGAAGCCACGTGCAACTAGCCTAGCCTTGTTGCGAACGACAACCCCATCCTCACTCTGCTTGTTTTTGAACACCCACTTGGTCCCAATGACATTATGACCAGATGGGGGCTCTACAAGCTGCCAGACTTTGTTCCTCTCAAAGTTTTCCAGTTCCTCATGCATAGCATTAATCCATGATTCATCGGATAATGCATGAGTAACATCCTTTGGCTCAAAAGAGGCAACAAAAGCAAAGTGAAGGCAGAAAGAAGATAAGCCTGATTTTGAGCGCGTCACACGCTCAAACAGATCACCAATGATCTGCTCAGGTGGATGAGAACGCTGAATGTGACGAGGAGGACCGAGCGAGTGACCTCTCCTCTTGAGCGAAGAGGAAGGAACAGAGCCACTCATGAAGGAGAGTCTCAAGGCAAGGGCCGTCTCCACGAGGTGCGTAAATGGAAACAGGAGGCACCCTGGTGAAGAGGAAGCTGGATCGGGTGGAACACCATCATCTCCATCATCCTCATCCTCTACAAAGATGGTCTCGGAGGGATAAGAAGAGCTGAAATATCGTGGTCTAGCTCTGGGCTAGCCTCATCAAAGGTCACGTCACGGTCTCTATGATCCTATTTGCATCACAACTCTGGACCCTATAGCTACGAGAAGAAGTCGAGTAACCCGAAAAAATACCATCGGAAGAACGAGACTCAAACTTATCTAGGTTACAGACTTCAAGATAAAACACTTGCAACCAAAAACGCGAAAATGAGAAACACCGGCCTTCGCCCATACCTCAACTCATAAGAAGTGCGATGCAAATGTGCTCTCAAAAACACGCGATTAGAAACATGACAAGCAGTAGCTATAGCCTCATTAAAACTTCCTAGGAGTATTGTACTCATCTAGCATCGTCACGCCATCTCAACCAGAGTCTGTTCTTCCTTTCCACTCGCCATTCTGCCGAGGCGAGGGAGAAGAGAACCGATGCTCTAAACCAGACTCCACACGAAACTCTCAAAGTAGGAATTCTTGAACTTCGGTGCCATTGTCATCGCAGATAGCTCGTAATGCACACAGGGAGCTCAATAGACAACCTACTAACAAGTCCCTGAAGTGAGAAAAGTCTCATCCTTCGAGGCCATGAAAAATACCCAAGAATATCTCGAAAAATCATCAACAATGACAAGGACATACCACTTCCCTCCTGCTTGATCAGACTCTAGCCGACCAACAACGGTGTCCATGTGTAAAAGCTGTCTGGTGCATCACCATCACTACGGTGATGGAGGATGAAAGCGATAACCATCTTGCCATGTCGGCGGGAGAGCAAACTAAGTCTTTGACCATCTTGAGTTTGGGCAAACCACGAATAAGATCGCATTTGCTAATTACGGTCAAATGATCAAAACCAATGTGACCAAGTCTCCTATGCCGAAGGAGAGATCACGGGACTCGAAGCAATCAAACACCGAAGAGAGTCTCCGGAAGAAATGAAAAATCAGCACGAAAGACTCTCCCAAATCTAGAAATCCATAAACTAACTCTCGATGACTCGAGAATTCTACAAGCATTGCTCTTAAAGCTTACCTCGAAAGAGTCATCGATAAGCCGAGAAACGAAAGCAAATTATATTGCGGCTTACTCACTAAGGCAACGCGTCTTTAAGAATAAAATTGTCATTAATGCAGACGGTACCTTTTGCAATGACCCTACGAAGACGATCCCCAAAAGTGATCAACTCATCACCGGGGCTCGGACTAGGAAGAGAACTAACGAGAATCTCCGGTCATATGACGAGAACAACCGGAATCAACAATCCAAACATCTCCTTCCCCATCCGATTTAACTGATCAAGTCAAAGAGAGAGAGAAGACTTCGATCTTTGGGATAAAGTGAGGACACAGGAACCCAATCTTGAATCACACGACGTCTCAAAGTACCACCACAGAGGAAGAAGATCGGACTCTAGTGTCTCTCGACGCTCAACTCTAACAAGATCGGAAGAAGCGGCTCTAGTGGAAGATCTAGGAGTCATCCTTTGGTTTGGCCCGCCGTGGTGCAAAGGCCGGACCATCCCAATGAGGTCGCCTAAATCTCCTACCGAAAACACCTCACGCCACGATATCTACCTCGATGGGAAAACGAGGAATATCAAGAGGACGGCGGAAAGATCGACCACGAGCAACTCGGGACTAAAACTCGATGAACAAAGATGAAAACCAAGTCTGGGCGCTGCCCAAAAACAAAGCGACTCTCTAACTCGTCTAGAAGCGGTCGTGCCTTAGGAGCACTTTCAGTCAGGGATGACCACTCAATACCCTAAGTGCAGAACACGCTCACGCCTGGTGATCTTGGCGCGTCTAAAACAGAAATCTACTAGGTGACCATCCTTCTTACAGAAGGTGCATGTGTACTTTGCCTTGTTAGAGGCAGAAGCAACAGGAGAAGCATCCTTCTGGTCAGAAGTCCCATGGACCACACCAGCAGACCTAAACACAGTGGTGCTCACCGTGGGAGCAACCACAATCTCACCACTCTTGGAAGCACGTACAACTGAAGGCGGATGCGCCCGTGCGTGCTCCAAGTAATCAAATCCTAGACCTTGATTGAATCTGCTAACCTTGGACTGGTCTAGAATGAGATTGAGCTTCTTCTTGCCTCCAACAAATTTCTCAAGAGTGCTCATGAGATACTCACACTCCCGGAAGAGAGAGGCACAAGAAGAGCAAGGGAAGGAGTAGAAGAAGAGCCGAAGAAGAGGATTGAACAACGCGTGCATATTGTTCCCTATACACGTGCCTCAAATTTGAGAGACTCACAGGAAGCACAAGAAGCATTTCTAATTCTACCAACCTTGGGCCTTTATCTTCTTCTCGAGCTCTGCGTGGACCTTATCCACGTCATCCTTAACCCCAATACACGAAAGCAATCATTATCGACTTAACTAGTAAGTCCTTAGCAAGTTGTGCACACTTGGCATTCAAAGCTTCATTATCAATTTTAGTTGCTTCTGACCCTCACATGAGCCGACCGGGTCCTTAGAAGCATGCAATTCAAGTTCATCATTTCTAGCGTAAAGCTTCCTAAGGTGACAACCCATGGCATCAATTTCACAAAGTAGCTTAGGGCAATTTTCACAAGATGCGCTTGTGTGATTATGAAGAAAACTAGCATCAATAGGAATAGGATCAATAGAACATGTGCTAGCATCCTTCGACCTAAGAGCCTCAAGATCAGAAACCACACTATCATGCAGGGTCCTTAGGTTCTCCAACTCCTCAAGCAAAGCATCACAGAGAGTACAACTATCAGAGTCTCGGGAGGAACATGATTTAAGTGAAGCTAACTCCCGAGACAATCTATCTACCTCCTTCTCTAGCTCCATAACCCTAGCTCTAGCTTTAGCATGAAATTTTCCTAATTTGCAAAAAGCTTCATTGAGCTGGTCATAGGAAGGTACCTCGTCCGAGTCACTGTAGAGCTCGGAGTCGCTGACGTCGTTGGTGTTTGCCATGAAGCACATGCCGGAGAAGTCGCCGCCGCTTTCTTCTCTTGCGGATCATCCTCGCCTTGCCGCTCCATGTCTCCATGTCGGAGAGGCTGATGTCATCGAGGCGGCGAGGACGCTGTGGAAGAGCTTCTTGTTCTTCGAGAAGTTGCGGTACTTCTTCTCGTCTTGCGCCGCTCATGAATCGGAGGCTTCTTGTTGCGGTTCTTGTCGGTGTAGTCGTTCTTGCGGAACCGCGGAGTCATTCTTGCCCTTCTCCGCTTTGGGACAGTTAAGCTCGAATGTGGTTGGGGCCGCCACATTCAAGCGGTGATCCCACCACCTCTCTTCTCTCTCTCACCCTCTTGTAGGCATGAGAAAACTTGCGAGCTAAAAGAGCAAGCTCGGTTTCGAAACTTGTCCGATTGGTCATCGCTAGCTCGCAAAGTGCGAGAGGAAAAATCGATAGAAGAATCAAAAGAAGGTCCAATGGGATCGGTGACCAAGGCCATCGACCGTGATTTCGTCTTCGAGAGACGACGCCGATCTCATGAGTCTTGAGTCGGGAATAGAGCCCGTCAAGAGTCAAGGTCGACAAGTCGGTAGTATCCTTGATGGTGGTCACTTTCATTTCCCAAACACGAAGATCGAGTGCAGTCAAGAAATGACGAGCATTATCCGAGTCGGGTATGTGCAACCAAGCGCCCAAGATCGCTCAAAATTTTAGTAAATCGACCAAAACACTCGTCAAGACTCTCACCAAATGTTGTTCAAACTTGTTGTACTCACGCTTGTGTTGATCTGCCAAGACGCCTTGATTTGGGTAGTGCCCTCATGGTATGCATCGAGGGTCACCCAAATCTCATGAGCGGATCGCGGTGAGAGATCCGATCATACTCATCTGCGGCCGAGTCCTCAGATGAGAATGTTCCTCGCCTTAGCATTTGCCTCAACGTCGACCATATTGCGGTCGTGGCGTTCTCATCGGCGAGAACCTCATATGGGAGCTTCACCTTCGCCATATCGGAAGCCACAGGCAATGATGTATGACTCCATCCGGGATTTCCAAAAGGAAAATCGACACCACAAAAATGGGAGGCTTAGTGGAATACTTGTGCTGTCGCCATGGCTCTCGAGACCGGTCAAGATCTATAGAAGAGCAAAACCGCTCGATACCAATTGAAGGACCGAGATGGCGAACAGAGGGGGTGAATGGTCGCAATTAAATTTTCCCCAAAATACTCCAACTAAAACCGTGAAAAGATCGCAAGAAAGGAAATCGCGAAAAACCATAAAAACCGAACGACTAGACAACTATGTGCATCCCTAGCTTACATGGATGTGATCCATAAAATATGTGAGGATTTTCAATCACAATCCTGGTTGTCAAGTGTCCAAAAAGGAGAGGAATCAATTCAAATACTTCTTTTCTAAAAGAGATCAAGCCAAGACACAAAAGCCTCTTTTAGAAAAGCAAAAGCAGATATTTCCAGAATCTGTCTTTAATTTGAACAGGAGGTTGGTGGGTTTCTGCTGCTCACAAAATTATGAGAAATTTTTTCCCTATGAAAAGATGAGTCTTGAAGCTCTCCACCAAATTTCAGATCAAAAATCCATGTAGAAAAATCATCATAAATCTATGAACACAGACAGTCAGGAACTTCGACCAGAAAATTTGGGGCTCGGTTTTCACCTCATGGCACCCAAACTATGAAACCAGTGAACTCCAAAGTTTTTCTGAAGATGGATATAGGAGTCCCGCACAATCTCCAACAAGAATCACGCAAAAAGGATTTTTCTTGATTTTTCCAAAAATCAAAGACTAACTGCTGCGCGAAGAACAAGTTCTGGACAGAATTAGAACTTGAAAGAAAAGATGATCTCTATTCAATCAAAGAGTGCAAAAGAGATGTAAAACCATAGGAACACACTCAAAACATCCAAGATCAGCATTTAGAAGGAGGGGAGGCAAATCCAAATTGCATGAATGTAAATTGCGCGAAAGTAATTGCGTAAAGTAAATGCTGAATTTAAATTAGCAAAGTAAAGACATAATGTAAATCACGAATTTAAATTCACAATAATGTAAAGAAATTTCTTTGTATTTCTGGTGGGAAGGTTTACAAAGCCTCACTTCATGTGGGCAAAGCTCAAAGGAGCAACTCAAACCTTCAAGGGAGGAGGCCACCCTCCACCCCTATTTATACAACTCTTGGGCCACCTACCACCCTTGGATGAGTCCCTCAACCCTAGGACACTCATCTAAGGGCTAGGATTGACCCACTCATACAGCCATGCAAGGGCTAACCCAAAACCCACACACATACCGGGTTTTCTTGCACGGTTTTCAAAGCATACTACCTAGACCCGCTAACCTATCAACTAGACCGCAATCCGACGGCCCTCATTGATCCATGCGGCATCTAGCTAGCATCATCTCCTTTCCTTATCTTCTTGGCTTCCTCGACTCCGCCTCCGATCATCTTCCCGCGATCTCCCGACCGCCTGACCTCCGACGCTCTCGCCTAGTCCCGGCCATCCTCCGCCTCACCATGACCTAGCACCGCCGCCTGCAACCATCAAAGATAAGGAAAACCTTTCACATAGCAATGCCCACAAATATTTTCAATGATTATCTCAAAATCATTAATCGATCTTAATTAAACTTATCGGTCCGGTGCTACACGCCCAGGCCCAGTAGCAATCGAAAAGCACCAACACTCAAATTGCTTCAATTTGAAGATCCAATTCAAATTAAACTCAATTCAAACCAAGCTCAACTCCAGTCAATTACTCATCACAAACATGGATAGACCACCACATGGTCTTTCACCTACATGGGAATCAAGCCCAGACTTGCAATGATAGAAGAGGATGGAAAAGGTTCGTACATCCCTGCTGCATGCTACACCCTGTCCAAGAAGGAGAAAGAAGATCTCTGCAAATGTCTCCAAAGTATTAAAGTTCCATCCGCTACTCCGCCAACATTAAGAAGCTTGTGTCTATGGATGATTTGAAGTTGTTGGGCATGAAGTCCCATGACTGCCATGTCTTGATGACCCAAATGCTCCTAGTTGCAATCCGAAATATTCTCCCAGAGGATGTCAGTTGGCAATCACAAAGTTGTGTTATTTCTTCAATGCGATCTCCGCAGTTATTGACCCGATGTACTAGACAACTTACAGAGTGAGGTGGTGCGGACTACAGGTCACCTTGAGATGCATTTCCCACCGCCGTTCTTTGGCGAATGGTCCACCTTGTTGTTCACCTTGTCGAGAGATTAAGATATGTAGACCCGCTTTCCTCGCTACATGTATCCGCTCGAGAGGTACATGGGTATATTAAAGTCGTGCGTGAGGAATCGGTCAAGCTTTGAGGGTAGTATTGTTGAAGGTTATGGGATCAAGAGGTTATTGAGTTTTGCGTGGACTACCCGGGTAAAAGACAAGCAATCGGTGTTCTGATCTCGTCATGAGGGCAGACTTGTTTGTAAAGGAACCGTTGGGTCCAAACTAATGAGTCCGAGGTTTGATATGTATTGCAAGGCGATTTCACGCCTTGCGAATAGCGCAAGTTCGCCCATACATCGGCAAACATAAGTTGATATTACGGAAGAGAATCCACAAATGGATGAGCTTTCCATCGCACAAGAACACAATGATCGATTCCTCACATGGTTCAAAGAAAAGCGGAGGTCTCCTTTAGTGAGAATGTAAAATGGTTGGTCGACGGACCAAGATTTAATGTACGAGATATGGCAGGGTACGATATTAATGGTTACACCTTTACACCGAGAGTTAAGATGCCAAGAGTATCGTCCAAAACAAGGTGTGAGTATAAATGCTTTCTCGATGATCATCACTCAAAAGTCTCCCCAACCACAATGAACTCCTACTATGGGCTGATCAAGAAATTTGGGAGCTCGACACGGAATATACCAAGTTCCATTGTTCGATATAAGTGGGTACGACTTCCACATGGAGTGAAGGTCGACAAGAGAGGCTTTACTATTGTGGATCTCGGTGAGACTCGCCTACAAAGATGATCCGCTTGTCCTTGCGGCAAGCAACTCAAGTCTTTTACGTCGCGATCCGGCCAATCCGAGGTTGCACGCCGTTCTTCATGGCAAGAGACGGATCGTAGGAGTTGAAGATGTTGTAGATGAAGAAGAGTATAACCAATTCGATGAGATACCTTCATTTGCGGATGGGGCTTGTCTTAGCGGGGATGACGAGACACATGGAGCCAATTACGCAAGAGTAGATCATCATGAAGGGCGATTGTAAATAAATGGACTATTATAATGTATGTAAAATAGTTTGCAACGCTTTCAAAGTAAAAAATCCAAGGTGATGAATTGTTGTTTGGAGGCTTCGATTGAAATGCATGCAATTTCTCTTTATGCCTGCACTTTGTGCCATATGTTGTGAAAGAAAATTCCATTTGACAAAATTATTTTTGGGAAAGCTTGTAAATAGTCGAAAGCTCATTTCTGAAAATTTTCGTACAATTCCAGATTAATTTGAAAAAGTTTTGACTTTTCTACGCTTTACGCACAAATCATGTCTACGAAATGAATTTTAGCATATTTCTTGAATGAAGTCGCTTTTTCCAAAAATTCTTGTATGGAAAGTTTTGCAGTATCCTGAAATATGCTTTTGCATAATTTCAAATAATTCCAATGATATTTGCAAAAGTTTTACACTCTTTGATCTAATTCTGAAAATGTACTGCATGCATGGTTTGTCTGGAAAGGCAATAGTGCAATGAACTACATCAGTGTTGGTTTTCATTATAAAAGCGATACTAATAATAAAGCATCAGTATCGGTTTTCTTAAAAAAGTGATACTAATGATAAAGCATCAGTATCGCTTTTCTCTAAAAAAAGTGATACTGATGACTAACATCAGTGTCGGTTTTTATTATAAAAGCGATACTAATGATAAAGCATCGATGTCGGTTTTCTTAAAAGAGTGATACTAATGATAAAGCATCGATTATCGCTTATCTTTGAAAAAGTGATACTAAAGAGTGATATCGATTATCGCGTTTGTAACAAAAGTGATACCGAAGCGTACTTGGTTGAGAAAACCCCGGCCCATTCTCGACCATAGCCATTCAGCGCCTTGCTCCCACCTCCACGCTTAACCCTAGCTATCCGGTGCCTGCCTCGCCCGCCCGACGCCCGCCCGCCCACGGTGCCTGCCTCGCCTCCCGCCCGTCCCGGTGCATCGCCTCGCCCCGACGCCCGCCCGCCTCCCCTTGCCGCCCGGTGCCTGCCTCGCCTCCCGCCCGTCCGCCCGTGCCTCGCCCGCCCACCCGCCTCCCTTGTTGCCGGTGCCTGCCTCGCCTCCCGCCCGTCGCCGGTGCCTCGCCTCGCCCCGACGACCACCCTCCGTCTTCCTCACCTCTGGTAAAGCCTCCTTCAATCCTTGTATGAGCAAGAACATCTATCCAGGCTTGTGATCTGTCTGGCTTCTCTGGGAGCAGTGGATTCTTGATTCGATTGTAACTTGTGCTAGTGCTGGTTCGTGTATATTTCTGGCACTGTTCGGCAGTTTCACTCTTTTGGCCGAAGGGTTGCTTCGGAGGTCTTGTGCAGCATCTTTCTGTGATTATACTTGGTCAGAGGCTTACAAAGGGGCCAGTCGATCTGCGGCTTGGGGACCTTGCATGTGGGGGTTGATTGTTCTGTGAGGATTTGGGTTAAGGTTGACAGTTTGTGACAACAAAATTATCTTTCACCTGCTGCAATGCTTGGTTAGATCATTTTGTTGTTGGCTATAACATGTGAATTTGTATTGTATATGATAGATTGCTTACTGTCATTAGGTTTTGATGGTCTGATAGCCTCTGTCAATATTCAAGATCAATTTGTGCTATTGTTTGCCCATACCTTAGTCTCTGCTTCATTGTCCAAGAAGCTATTTTCCATTGGAATCGATTCTCTTATTAAGTCGGTAGTCTAACTGCAATGATTCTTTTATTAAGTCTTGAATCTGAATGTCCATATATATATCTAGTTCATTTGTTATAGAATGACAAATTGATTAAGTTCTAAAACCGCCAAGTATTGAATCTATCAATTTGTGGTAAGGTTGTCACAAACTTGTCAATATCTTGCCCTAGTGGCGAGGACGGCCTTTTAAGGCAACCCGACATCCGAGAACAACATAAATGATTAATTTGATTTATGCTAGATGTATTGATATTTTGATTTTCATGATCGTATACATGTTCCTACCATTGCTTTTGGTATCCCGTGTAGGACCTTATATTTTGTCATGCTTCAAAGTTTAAGAATGTGTTTTACTAGCTATTCTGTTCCATGGTTAAAGCAAGTGTACTTGAAGAAAATTAAAACCGAAAAATTAACAGGTGTATCATGTGAATTATTCTAATTTCTGGTGAATTTTGAAATTTCTATTTTTATTGATCGGTTTCTATGTATATGTGAGATTTCTATGTATGTGTGAGATTTCTATGTATATGTGAGATTTCTATCTCGTTAGAGTTCAAAATCGTAATATACGTCTCCGTTAAAGAGTACTTGTTTATGCATATGCCATTTCAAAGATATTCATAAGCAAGCGATCTCAATTGTCCACGTTTTTAGATAGTTCGAGGATATGTGGTTCGGGCAAGTTCTGAGCTATGTTGTACAACTTCAAAGTTGATTTCGTAGCGTTTCCTGGTGTTCTCCTGATACACACCCTCTTGACTCGTTGTCGAGACGTATCCGGAGAACAATGAAGATGTTCTTGAAATTTTCTCGGGTTGTACAACGGCTTAGAAACTTGCTCGAACCACATATCCTCGAATGGGATTAGGACCAAACCTATTTAGAGATTAGGGTTATCGTTGGTACGTATTTAGTTGGTCAACAAATATTGCATGTTATGTCGCTACTAACTTGACCTTCTATACCAAATCGATAGTAAGTTATCTCTAATTTTTTTCCTTCTTGTGTTTGCTATTCTTGCAAGTATCGAAAACCACCTATTGTTCCCATTGTCTTGCAAGTATTATTGCCATTGCATTAGTACATTAATGCTCAAATTCTCTGTTGATGTTGTGAAATCAAACTTGTTGGTATAAGTAAACATCTGCTAGTGCTAAATTCACTTGTCATATGGAATGGGCTTTTGTTTTTTATCCGAGCATAGGTTAGAGTTTAAGTTATGTAACCCACATGTATCCGTTCAATTTAGAGATTAGGAGTTATCATTCAAACTTATTTAGTTGGTCAATAGATATTGCGAGTTATGTCGCTACTAACTTGACCTTCTATACTTAAATTGCTTATAAGTAGTGGCGAGATCTATGAATTATCTGTTGATCCTTTACATGATTTATTGTCAAGTGCACATAGTAGCTTCAAATTGCTTTCTCTCATGTCAAACATATGCCTTTATCGATATCTAAAACTCAAAATGTCGCAATTAGAGAGCATCGCTCATCGCCAGATAGAGTAGATGGTGCTTCGAGGGCCGAGCATGGTTCCATGTACTAAGGGCCGAGTAAGGTGAGGAAGGCTCGAGGACCAAACAAAGGGGCCATAGGAGAACGCCACAGTTCTCCACTTCAATGCCACGGGTCTCAGACGGCCCTCCTAAGTACGTGGGCGCGATACGGTCATTCCTTGGCCAACTGGTGAGGGAGAGAGTGCCCATAACGATTAAAGATTGGAGAAAAAAAGTCGCCGAAAGCGTAAGAATCGGTTGGGGACGAGGTTAAGGGTAAATGGATTATACAGAGGAAGATGAACCCAACGCGAGACAGACGCCTTGAAGAGGATGGGTGTGGCCTTGAGGCACTTCAAGGCCCTTATGCACAATGAAAGTACGTCTTTGAAAGGCCGACACCATTCGAGAGGTATCCATTTGTGACCCCGATGTTTGGGCGGAGTTCACGAGGATGAAGGGTACACCCGAGGCAGAGCGGTGAGAGAGAGGAACACCGCTGTCGTGAGGCATAACACGCACCGCACCACCTCGATGACAGGCGCTATGAGGGAAGAAGGCAGAGTGGGCGCGATTAGCCGAGGAGTGCGCTCACTCGGGATGGTGATGCCTTACTCCCACATATCGAGGAGCGGCACGAATCGGGTATTAGCGAGGACAAAGAAAACCTCGACGGGCAGCTTGTAGTTGCAAACCTCGCTACCACTCAAGTCGTCTCTACCATCGTAAGACATCTAACTTAGTACAATACAATTGACCCAACTTGTTGTATTTCAAATCTAATTCAGACTAAGCTTATTACAGAAGAGGTAAGCCAAAAAAAAGAACAGGGACCTTCCCGAGCTAAGGGTCAAGGACATCCTATCGTCATGATCGGAAGTCCGACCATAAGGGCGGTGCTTGCCGAGGGGCGGGACACACGAAGAAGTCCTACTTTCAAGATGATGCTGCGAGTGCTGTATCAAGGTCATGGGAGGCACGTGCGGAGCGCCTCAAGGACACACTAAGGGAGCAACTGAGGGAGGAGATTAAGGAGGAGATGAGGGGGGAGATGATGGCACGTGAGGAGGAGATAAGAGGGGAGATGATGGCACGTGAGGATCGCCTGAGGGCCGAGATGATGGCGATGATTTCCTAGAGTCAGAGCCAGATGCCCTCAACTCTCATAGAGAAGCCTGTGCCCCGACCTAGCAGCTGCGGTTCCAAAAATGATAAGACCGGTCCCAACCAAGGTAATAATTAATTTTCTGAGTTAAAGCTACGAGTGTAACTCCGCAATGTTTTTCCTCGTTGTACACTTCTTGCAGTGCTGCGAAGTGCCGACCACCATCCCGACGGAGGATGGATTTCCGTTGAGGTTGCACGCTGGGTTGCATTTCCATGCAACGAGACCGACCTTGTGCATGGTCACTGTGGGGAAGGGCTACATGAGGGTGCAGTGGACTACGCCCACGAAGACTTCTTATCACATGTGCTCGATTTCCCCGAAGATATCACCACTCTCGGGCAAGCACGCATGTCGCTCATCAAGTGGCCCACGACGGGTGTCAGACTTGGTCAAGGTAAAAAGTCCCTCCACGCCTTCTCTACCATTCCAAGACTACTGCGAGAAGTTAAATATATGCGTGCTTCAGAGGTTCCTCCCTCCTCGCTACCGCTCCTACTCCCGCTCCTCGCCGCCTCCCCGCTCCCGCCTCCCACGCCTGCTCCTGCTCTGCGCTACCGCCTCTCCTGCCTCCCCGCTCCTCAGCTCGCTCCTGCTCCTGCCTCCTGCGCTGATCCTGCCTGCTCTCGCTGCCTCTCCTGCTCCTGCTCCTGCTCAGTGCAGCTCTGCGCTGCCTCCTGCGCCTGCTCCTGCTCTGCTCGCCTCCCACTTCGCTCCAACCGCAGTGATGACACAGAGCGCAGACTGACGTAAAAGGACAAACACGACACCAGTAGAACCACAGAGGCCTCCGAGACTCCTTCCGCCAAGAGGGCAAAGTTGACAGAGGCCACAACGCCTCTAAGGTACTGAAAGCCCATCGCCCGATCTCGGAGACTCCTTCGCCCGAGAAGAAAAAATCGGCCTGAGCCACGTGCACCTCAGATGATTATAAGGCCTACGAGCATGGAAAGCCCCCGATTGCATCGCATGAACCAATGATCTAGGCGGTGGACTCGCATCCTCCATGGATGGTACCTTGATAAGGTGAAGGGGAAGAGCGTCGAGTCGACTTCAACGTGAAGTATAAAATGGTACATTTTCACCGTGACAAGAATGGAACATTCCCCGTCGCTTTGAGGATCTATTCCGTGTGTACCAAATGAAAGCCGTCGATATTTCTACTTTACGATCATGGACGCTGTGAGTATCACACCATATAGCTTGCGCCATGACTTTTATAGGATTTTGCATTATGTTTTCTCACATTCAACACGAGTTGCGGGATAATGAGACAACGAACCGTGACGCATCTACACGGTTGGGTTTGTCGACCCGAGCTTGTGTCGTGACCATGGCTAGGCTTCAACCGTGTTCGTTGCTAGCTACATCAAGGGGTATTGCATCTTTGAGTCGAATAAGGACTTCATTGTATTGTCGTACCACGAGTAAGTAGTACTTTTCGATTAAATTACTTGTACGCACTTAAAACCGTATGTGAACTTATTTCCTTGCACTACATTTTATTTAATAAGCAACCATTGGGTTCTACTCGTCCTCGCTCCGAGTGAAAACACAGCTACACATTTAACTTCGATTAGAAGAGACCGATGGCATACGCGATCAAGCCTCCTTTGCAGAAGTAAGCACATTATTGTAACCTAACACATCTGAGGAATTTAACTACGTTTATTTTTTTTGACTCAATGGTGCTCTCCAATGTATGTAGGGGTTTCTCAGACTATGTCGATGAAGGAGGGCCGCACGACGACAAAAAGGGCAAGACACTTGCGGATAAAAGATTTAAGGTACAAGTGCCTAGCATATATATGATTAATTTTTTGACATCTAATCTTCGTGGGCTGAATTTCTTTTCTCTCTTCACAGTGCCATCAACAGGCAGCGGTGACCATTAAGGCTTCTATGTCATGCAAAGACATGCTCATCGTGGTCGGCAACTCACAACTTTTCCCTAAGGTATATGTACGCATAATAATATACTTAGCCTTTTACATAGAAATTTTGAAACTGAAATTAATACATCATTTACATTTTGCGTAAGATCAATATCCCCGAAAGAGTTTAGACACAGAAACACTCAACAATTTACGAGACACTTATGCGATGGTAATGGTTAGAAGTTATATCGAGAGATGGCGGTTTAGAGATCCTAAAGCATCCTACTAGTCCATATGTAAACAATATTAATAATATATGTCAATGTGATATGTATCGAGGAAGTCCATGTAATTGATTGTCAAGCATGTTTGTGTTGTATATTGTGAACGACTATGATATATATGTGTTGTAATTAAAGCATTTACATTACGTGAATGTGATATATGCATCCCGTGTTCAGACATGCGAATGTGATGATATATATTGTGCATACTTGTTTTAATCTGTGCTTTTTTGGAGAATTTGCAAAATGGCACACCCCAATGGGTCATCGGAATCGGTTCTTTAAGGAAGTGATTCGATGACTTCATCGAATCGGTTTTTAAGAAAAGTGATTACGATGACACCCTCATCGTAATCGGTTCTTTTGTGGGCCGATTCGACGAGGGTGTCATCGTAATCACTTTTCTTAAAGAACCGATTCTCGATGAGGGGTCATCGTAATCACTTCCTTAAAGAACCGATTCGATGAGGGGTCATCGTAATCACTTCCTTAAAGAACCGATTCGATGACGTTTTATCACGATCGGGTCAAAACCGATTCTGATAGCTCCACCTCATCACTATCTAAAGACATCGTATCGCCACTAGAACCGATTCTAATGCTAAAAAAGAACCGATTCTAATGTGCCGTTCTGTAGTAGTGTTTTCAGCCCTTCCAAGTATAAAGAAGGATTAATTCCTTATTTGCCATTGTAATTTGGGGAAGTTCTAAAATGTGTCAATGACATGTGGGACCAGAGCCCACATGTCAATTGACACAATGAGTAGCAAATAAGGGATGAGGTAAACTTTTAGTGGCATATGAGGATTTCACCCTATAAAGAATATCCATCCTGGAGCATAACATATACTGTAATTTTTTTAACAAATACAGTGAAAAAAGAGGAAAACATAACAATGAAGAGTACAAATGCACAAATACATTGTTTTAGCTCCTAAGAATACCTACGCGAGCAAGGCATCAAGTAGGTATTCTTAGGTCGACAAATCAACCGCAGATCTGACTTACCATTAGCATGGGTGTTTTCTTCAGAAGTTCCAGAAGAATGTTGGCCTTCAGCTGCACGCCGAGCAACCAAATGCAATGTATATCCATCTTTCAAATCATGAGGTTGTCCAGGATATAGATAACAAAACTATGACCGCGAGCTATGAACACAATCCACAAATGAATGTGGCAGCAAAGCAATTTAATCCAAGAATACAAACATTTATACAATTGACAGATCTCAAGAAAAACTAATATAATAATAAATTCCTTAGAAAATGACAAATCCCACCATGAAGTGGTGAAAACCAATAATCTAAGACAACCTCCTATCACTGTAGGATCGATATACAATAATATAGTAATAAGAGGGGGTGAATGATTGTCGTGCCACGAATTTGCAAATCCGGACACTCTGTGTATTCTGCACTAGTCCATTATTCAATTTTGATCTTTGTATTTTAAAACATTATTCACGATATATGCAAAGCTAATCAACTATTCACGGTCTAGCCTCCCGTGTTGGCACAATATTATCAACCAACTAATATTACCAAACTTAGGTTATCAAAGGAATCATGGCATACAAATATTAACAAGAAGGTGGCAATAACAAATAGGTTGATTAGCTAATTCACCCAAATTATTTTAAATCCATTTTTAGTTGAATTAGCATGCATAGTTTGAATCAAAATACATTTTCAAAACTTAGGAGCAATATGGTCAAAGCACAACTTGCCTTCGTAAAGCAGTGAGTCTTGGTCTGGAGCTTGATCCTCGAAATCCGCGTCCTCACACAGCTCAACGTCTAATTAAAATCAATATACACATAATAAATATAATTTATAGAGAGCAAACTCAGCACTAAAAATTCCATAAAATTCACCAATAAATAGATCTTGATTTTACAAATTTTTAGAAATTGGAATCACTCAAATCGGAGTTAAAACGCAAAAGTTATAGCCATTTGAAGTTTGAAAATAAATTTAAAAGAATAAACCGAATTTCTTTATTTATTTTTATACGAAAAATCCGGAAATTATGACGTCAGCATTACCTTTAATGACGTCAGCTTCTACTGTGCCAGCATTGACAAGTGGGTCCCATTGATGACGTCATCTTTTGACAGGTGGTGTGATCTGGTGATGACACGTGTCAACGAATTATCAATCCACGGCTTGATCTAATCTCAATCGTCCGATTAAAAATGGACGGCCCCGATTCATGCGACGATTCAGCTCGGATTTACTCCGGAGCCAACACGTGGCAAGACCCGGCGCAACACGTGGCGAAGAATTATCTACCGAACGCCGATCAATTTCTGACCGTCCGATCTAAATCAAACGGCCAAAATCAAAGCGACATTTCAATTCAAACCTAACGCGTGTATTCACCGTGACCGTCGGATCACGATCGGACGGTTGGCATTCATCCGGGTGACGTCGACAGCCACCGACGGTTCTGGCGCCTCGGTTCCCGCACGACACGCGTCAACACGGGATTAGCCCGGTGTGCTGCGTGATCTCTACCGATCATTCAAATTTCAACGGGCCAGATTAAATCCACTATGCGCGTTACGCTCGGCTACGTGGCTTTCTAGATGCACAACACATGGGCGAATCTAAACCGTTCGCATCCAAATCCTACGGCTAAGATTTGGCGTAACATGAGCACACGTGGGCAGTCCCGACCCGGGCACGTGGCGCTATCCTAACCGTTATTCCACAGATCTACGGCTACGATTACACCGATGCAAAAGACTGCTCTAACAATCTGAACCGTCAATCTAATCCAACGGCTATGATATGCTAATGAGGTTTACTGCTACCAAGACTACGTGGCTCAATCTAAACCATTCACTAATAATCTAACGGCTAAGATTAGAAGATGGAACTCACTGTTGATGGAGAATACGTGGTGTGATCGTAGTCGTTTGGCGACAATCGGATGGCTGGCGAAGCTCCAAATCCCAGTGATGGCGCGGCGAGAAGAAGTGGCCGGAGTTGAGGAAGACGACGTCGTTGACGGCGCTTTAGTGCTCGGGGGACAAGAAGCGGCTCCTGCGACGCGGCTCAACACGAGGATCACTCCGGTGGTCACAACCATGGCGGAGACTTACTGGAGCGGGCGCGAACAGCGGCGGAGTGTCTCGGAACTACGGCGAGTGCACGTGGGAGCTACGGTGGTCCTCGGGAGGCGTGAAAGGTCTCGAAAGGTGCGGAAGAAGGTGCTTTATACATCGCGTCGGTTAATGAAGCGACAGCGTCACTCATCGGCGTTAATGGCTCACGGGTTCTCCGGCTGTAATGCTCGGCGGCGGCAGCGTTACCAGAGGATGAAGATGAGGCGACGTGGTTGCATCCCAGGCGTTCACGTGGCAGCAGATCAACGGTGCGGTGGCGAATCGGCACAGGCATCTCTCAGCCGTCCGATTTGAATCCGACAGTGGATGAGCGGCGTCGTTAGGGTTACTCGCAGCGTGGGCTGGGTGGCGGCACAGTAACGGGCCGGCCCAACACTATTCTTCAGATTTTTCTCAGTTTTTCAAATAAAAATAATTCCCGAAGTTCAGTTAATTCATTTGGGGCATTAAAAATATCAGAAAATTTCTAGAAAAATTCCAGAAAATATTTTAGAACATTTTGAACTCAAATAAAATATTTCCATTTATATTTTGTTAAAACCTTCATTATTAAATTAATTTCCAAAGAAAGATAAATTTCCAAAAATTCCAATTAAATCCAAATAAATTCAAAAAATTCTCAAAAATTCAAAATAACTTATGAAAATTAAAAATAGCCAAATTTTGGGATGTTACAAACTTCCCCCTTAACAGAATCTCGACCTCGAGATTCAGGGCTAGCTAGAGAAGAGGTTGGGAAACTCCTTCAAATCTTCCTCACGCTCCCAAGTGGCTTCGCTTTCTGTGTGATTGCTCCATTGAACTCTGCAGAAGCGGGTTGACTTGTTCCTTGTTTCACGATCCATGGTGTCCAAAATCTTAACTGGGTTTTCCTTGTAAGTCAGATCTTCTTGTAATTCTATCTCCTCCAAGGGTGTCTGTTCTGCTGGCACTCGAAGGCACTTCTTCAATGGAGATATATGGAATACGTCGTGCACTCCTGCCAAAGATGGTGGTAACTCCAGCTGGTATGCGACTTCACCTCTGCGGCTTATAATCTTGAATGGCCCGACATATCTTGGTGTGAGCTTTCCTTTGCGTGAAATCTTTTGACTCCTTTGAGCGGCGTAACCTTGAGATAAACATAATCTTCAGGTTCAAAACTTAACTCACGGCGTCAGTTGTCAGTGTAACTCTTTTGCCTCGATTGTGCCGTCTTTAAGTTTTTGGCATCAACACATTCTTGGCACGCCCAGTGGGACACGTCGGAAAGATGACTACAGGCAAATCTATTCTACCAGCCGATGTCAATGCCGAAGCCATAATCATCCCCACATTAGACGATTTAACCCCAAAACAGTGCAAAGAGGTTGAAGACCGAAAGACTGCTCTGAAGGAGATGATGTTGGGTTGCTATCAGAAAACCTGACGAGGAGTTACCCAGAAGATGGTGCTTCCAACGCTGAATCTCCTCAGTGACGCTGGCGTCTCAACTGACTCGGTAAGTCGATATATGCCGGTCCAAGCCGAGTTGTCTGTTATGATTGAGCAATCTGTGCATCATGCATTAATTAATCAATAATCGGCCTTGGTTACAACATTAAAGCCGATGGTAGAGAATAGCATTAAGACGATTGCTCAGGAGTTGGCTTCATCTAGGGGCATGCTAGATCCGTTACAACCAACCCAACATATCTAGTTTACTCTATGGCTCAAAACACTAGCACAGTAAAAGTGTCGGCTCCAACGCCTTCATTAATGCCGACTCAACCTACTGTGTTGGCACCAGCAATCTCCTGTCCGGGTGGGCTTACGCATTACCACGTGTACACCGATCGAGCAAAACTGAACACATCGATCGGCCTACCATCGTCGGCATCATTCAATGCTTTCCTCCAATCGGCTCCTCAGCCGATTGAATCCAATAGGGTTCCTCAATTGCACAGGCCGATTCCACTAAGGAATCCGACACCACATAGAGTGGTCACATACGCTGAGCCCTTTGTTTCTTTACCAGAACCATCCATAGTAAAAACCGATAGGCACGACCAATTGCCTCATCCGTACCCATCGGCTAAACCCAGTCGACAGCCCAAGTTTCCACTCGGGGGGCAGGATGCCAGTTACGACCACAATTGGCACAATCTCAGTGCTCCACCAACTAATAATATTAATTGGGCCAATCAGATCTCTGCAGTCTTAAGAGATCAATTCAGCTTACAACCAAAGGGGAAAGTTATCGGCTATAGAAAGCTATATCCGGATTACATAGATCGCATGCCTTACCCGCACAACTTTAAAGTTCCAGATTTCGCCAAATTTTCAGGGGATGATTCTGTCACCACCCTAGAACACTTCAGACGGTAATTCATCACCCAGTGTGGTGTGGCAGTCAAGTCCAATGGACTAAAAATCAGGTTGTTTCCACTATCTTTGTTAGGGACCGCATTTACTTGGTTCACCAATCTGCCTCCAAATTCGGTCCACTTTTGGAACGATTTGGAGAGTCGATTTCATGAATATTTCTTCTCTGGCAGCCTTGAGCTCAGGATTTCAGATCTGAGTTTTGTCCGATAGAAGTTTGGCGAATCAGTTTCAGATTATATCAAAAGATTTAGGGGAGTGTGAAATCGGTGCTTTAGCGTTACCTTGCCTGACGACCAATTAGCCGATTTGGCATTCCAGGGGTTGATTTCGCCACTTAAGGAGAAATTTGCCGAGTAAGAATTTTCCGATTTGAGCCATCTGCTTCACCGTGTATCGGTGCAGGAGAGCCGATACTCTGACAACAAGGGATTCAAAGATAAATTTAGATTAAATGGGAATAGCAAAGAAAAGGCCAAGGTGAACATGGTCGACTATAGCTCAAGCGAGGCCTCTGAAGATGATGAAGTAGATATAAACATAGCCGAGTGGGTAAAAGGTCCTAAAAAATCACTTGTCTGCTCATGGCTTAAGTTGATGAAAAATAAGTCGGAAATCAAATACGCCTTTGATGTGTCGAAGTGTGACCGCATATTTGATTTATAGTTAGAAGAAAAATTGATACGACTGCCAGAAGGGCATGTCATACCATCAGCTGACGAGATCAAGAAATGACGATATTGTAAGTGGCATCACTCTTTTTCACATAACACTAACGACTGCAATATTTTTCGTAAACAGATACAGTCGACCATTGAAGACGGTCGGCTCAAGTTCGCAGAGGAGCCGGCCATGTAAGTGGATGTCAATCCTTTTCCAATCAACATGGTCCAGTGCTCGCGCAAAGGGAAGGAGCCCATGAACGAAGAACCTAAGCCGATCTAGCGGGTCGACGTTCAGTCCAGTTCCAATGGTAGTGAGACACTCAAGATAACGATCGGTTCGTTTCAGATAGAAGCCGATCAAGATGGCAAAAACTCGAGGACGATTAAACCAAAGGGAGAGCTGCAAGTCGGACGATGGTATAAGGCCGAAAGATCTCCACCACGAAAGCCAGCACCCAGGCCTAAGACAATGTTCTCTTAGCTACTTGAAAAATAGGAAAGAATAAGCCATCGGCAAAGGCGATGTCCTCGCCAACTAGATAACTTGTATTGGCCAAACAATTTGGAGAGAGCCCATCGAAGATGCCCCTTTTGGCAGTTTTGCTGGGAGAGGGGTGTGGCATTACCATCACCACGGTCATATCCAATGTAGCACTATCCCTAGAAGGATTGGCCAAGGTAATCAGCTAAGGAATAGTTGTTTGGACCAATACATAATCGGCTTGGCCCAGAGTATAAGAAGCCGATCAAGGAGAGGTTATCTATGCTGAATCAGGCCAAGCCTTCGGAACTTGCTAAGGAGGATAACGATCTGGCTGGAAAATTTCGTAAGCCGATCGAACATAAACCAAGATGTTGTCCATCGGGCCTCAGCCGATCCCAACGTAGGCGACTTCAGCACTTAAGGACTCAAGAGATGAGGGAGGCTGAATAGGAAAGGTTGAGGGATCAGGTGTTCAATGAATTGTGGCCTATAAAAGTGGCAAAGCAAGAATGGAGGAGAAAGGAGCAAGTTGATGAAGAATCTGATCCCTCAGACGATTTGGGGTTGCCAATGATTCGCGATGATACGCCCCCTATGGACATTAATATGGTATTCACTTTACCAGTCGAGTTCAAAATCAAAACTGAATCGGCTAAAGAAGCATTCGCCCAGCTCTGTTTAGGTGCACAAGATGCCATCTTCGAAAAGCCTCGTGATGCACATCGGCATTTGAAGCCATTATATCTGAAGGGACATATAAACGGCAAGCCGATTTCAAGGATGCTGGTCAACGGAGGAGCTACTGTCAATCTGATGCCGTTCACCACCTGCCAAAAATTGGTTAAGTCCGACGAAGATTTGATCAAAACGAACATGGTTTTAAACGACTTCACGGGCGATCCCACTGAAGCAAAGGGAGTGATGGTCACAAAATTGACTGTCAGCAGCAAGACTTTGCCGACTGCATTCTTTGTCATCGAGGCTGAAGGAAATTACAGCGTGCTCCTTGGGCGAAACTGGATACATGTTAACTGCTGCATACCATCAACCATGCATCAGCTGCTCATGCAATGGAAAGGAGATGAGGTTGAAGTGGTGCCAGCCCACACATCAGCTCATGTAGCAATGGCTAGTTCCAATGCGAATTGACCACATGAAGAGGCCGAGTGCATATCGGGCAAAACATTGGATGATTGCAATTTCATCTGAACTGGTAAGTCGGGTCTGATGCTGATCAGTGTCAATCCAGGCACATTTGATAGGGCAGATGAAGTTTTACGAAGATGGGGTCAGAAATACTAAAGGCTCTACAAGACAAGGTGCAAAGCTATTGGTGAATAACAGACTACTGTGAGGCCATGGAAGATTTTCAAGAAGAAAAGTTGGGTCAAGGCTTCACTTCTGCCGATTTGCTTGAAGAAGTCGATATAGGAGAAGGCTACAGGAAAAGACCAAATTTTTTAAGTGCGAAGTTAGATGTAGAATATAAGGCTAAGTTGGTTGAGATACTTAGGAAGTATAGGGATTGTTTTGCTTGGGAGTATTATGAGATGTCTGGTTTAAGCTGACAATTGGTGGAGCATCGGCTACCCATAAAGCCAGGGTATCGGCCGTTTAAGCAATACCCGCGACACTTTAATCCGGCTTTGTACGGTGTCATTAAAGAAGAAATAGAACGATTGTTAGAGGCCAAGTTTATCAGGCCCTGACGATACGCTGAGTGGGTTTCCAACATCGTTCCGGTTATGAAAAAGAATGGCAAGCTCCAGGTATGTGTAGACTTTAGGAATCTAAAAAAGCTACGTCAAAAGATAAGTATCCGATGCCGATAGCCGATATGCTTATCGATGCTGCATCGGGTAATAAGATCATTAGTTTTCTCGATTGGAACACCAGGTATAACCAAATATTTATAGCGGAAGCCGATATGTCTAAAACTGCCTTCAAGTGCCCTAACGCTTTGGGGCTGTATGAATGGACTGTTATGACGTTCGGCTTGAAGAACACAGGCGCTACTTATCAACACGCTATGAACTTAATTTTCCATGATCTAATCGGCCATATTGTCAAAATCTATATTGATGATGTCGTCGTAAAATCCGAGGATGATTTGCAGCACTTGGCCGACTTGGAAAAAGTGTTCTAGAATACAAGGGCACATGGACTAAAGATGAATCCCCTCAAGTTCGCGTTTGGTATATCGGCTGGTCAATTCCTCGGGTTTATGGTACACGAAAGAGGGATCAAGGTGAACCAAGAGAGGGTCAAGGCTACATCCAATACAAAATCGCCAACGTGCAAGAACGAGCTATAGAAACTGATCAGCAAGATCAATTACTTGTGATAGTTTATTTCAAACTTATCCGGTCGAATTTGAGCTTTTACTCCATTGTTAAAATTAAAGGACAATCAGGAGTTCGTTTGGAGAGCCGATCAACAAAAGGCTTTTGATGACATTAATGAGTACCTAACAAAACCTCTAATTCTGGCCACACCGAGGAAAGGAGTCCCATTCAAATTGTACGTATCGGCTGAAGAAGAAATCATTGGAGTAGTTTTGTCACAGGAAGTTGATGGTAAGGAATGGGTGATATTCTATTTAAGCCAACGACTTCTGGATATTGAAATTAGGTACCCTTTTGTGGAGAAATTATTCTATCCCTATATTTCGCTTGCACGAAGTTGAGGCATTATATCTTGGCATCGACTTGCACAATAGTGTGTAGGATGGATATCATCAGGTAAATGTTGTCTGCACTGATTTTGCATGGACGACTCGGCAAATGGGCGTATGCTTGACCGAGTTTGATCTAATGTATGAATCGGCTAAAGCCGTCAAAGGGCATGTAGTGGCCGATTTTATTACAGGATGTGATACCACGACCGGGCTAGTCACCGTTGTTCCCTGGCAGTTGTATTTTGATGGATCTGTGTGTCGAGAAGGCGATGGTATCGGTATAGCACTAGTTTCACCGAAGGGGTACAACATCGAATTCGCATATCGGCTCAATAGCCGATGCTCCAATAACCAGGTGGAGTATGAGGCGCTACTCAGGGGGCTTCAACTATTGGAAAGCATCGGAATAAGCGATGTAGAGGCTTATGGCGATTCGTTGTTGGTTGTGCAATAGATTAAGGGAGAATTTCGGTGCAATGACGAGATACTATCAAAATATTTAGAACAATGCCTCAAGTCTATCGGCTCATTTACATCATTTTCCATCAAACATGTTCCCAGAGAAATGAACGATAGAGCTAATTCATTGGCACAACAGGCTTTGGGATACAAAGACTATAACCGATACGAGATTCTCGAGTCGGTAGACAAGATAATAATGTGTGCTGATACTACCGACTAGAGGACAAAGATAAAAGATTACTTAATGAATCCGTCTAGGCCAACAGAGTGCAAAGTCAGGCGGCAAGCATTAAAGTACGTGCTACTAGATGGAGTATTGTACTATCGAACGATGGAGGGATTACTGTTGAGATGTCTAGGAGCCGATGAAGCAAAGGTGGCGATGGGTGAAGTTTATGAAGGGATTTGTGGATCTCATCAGTCTCTCATAAAATGAAGTGGGTGCTAAGATGAACAGAATACTTTTGACCGATGATGTTAGAAGACTGTTTCAGATATTATAAGGGGTGTCAGACCTGCCAAAAGTTCAGAAATGTGCAACTTGCACCAGCATCGGCTTTGCATCCAATCATCAAGCCATGGCCGCTCAGAGGATGGGGGATAGACGTAATTGGCCAAATATTTGCAGCATCAAGTAAAGGCCATAAGTTTATTCTCACGGCCACAGATTATTTCTCCAAGTGGGTTGAGGCCATACCCCTTAAGAAAGTTACAAGCGTAGAAGTGATCGACTTTGTTAATGAACACATCATTCATCAGTTTGGCATTCTGCAAACTATCACGACCGATCAAGGGACTGTGTTCATGTGCGATGAGTTCCAAAATTTTGCAAAGAATTTGGGCATCAAGTTGTTCAACTCGTCACTGTATTACGCTCAGGCTAATGGACAAGTCGAGTCATCTAATAAAATTTTAATCAAGCTAATCAAAAGGAAGATTGACGAGAAACCAAGGAATTGGCATTCAACGTTATCAGAGTCATCATGGGCATATCAGCTAGCCTATCATGGGTCGACCAGGCTATCGCCATATCAATTAGTGTATGGTCAAGAAGTTGTTTTGTCTGTGGAAATAAATTTTGATTCAATACGGGTAGCTAGACAAAATAGTTTGTTGGCTAATGAAAATAGAGATTCAATGCTTGATAATCTAGACGATTTGGCAGAAATACGATTGATTATGTTGGATCGGCTCAAAAAGAATAAGGAAAGGGTTGCAAGAGCTTATAACAAAAGGTCATATCTAAATCATTCAATGAAGTCGACTTAGTTTGGAAAACTATATTGCCTATTGGATCGAAGGATAGTCGATTTGGTATGTGGTCTCCTACATGGGAAGGGCCATATATAGTGAATCGGCTTGTCGATGGAAATTCATATGTTCTAGAAACGCTCGAAGGATCTATACTACCGAAGGCAATCAATGGAAAATATTTGAAAAAGTATTACCCTAGCGTATGGATCGGATCATAATCGGCTGCGACAATGTCATTTTAGAAACTGAAAAATTCAATAAAGATAAATAAAACAGCAAGTACTAATCGGTTAAACAACCGATTATATAAGCATTACAAAAGTTGTTTTAGACCAGCATCAAAAGTGTTACAAATGATTACAACCCAGATCCAGGAAGCCTTGCCCCCAAGGCCAATAGTGCTGCAGCTGCTTTGGCCAACATCTCTGTAACTCCATACACAGTCTGTTTATCTACCTTGCCACTGCCAGGCACTGGGACCATCTTGGCCGATTGGTCTTTGACTTTCGCAATGGCTAAGCTGATGTCGCTCTTTTGGTTCTTCAGGGATGTAGCCATTGCGTTCATGGTAGTGAGACCATCGGCAAGCTGCTTATTTAGCTTGGACAGTTCTTCCTCGAGCAGCTTCTTGGTCGACTCCAACTTTTGGACAACAGCTTTGGTGGCTTTGAGTGACAAGGCATCTTCGTCATATTTCTTCTTCTTGGCCTTGGCCTCTGCCACCATTTTGTCTAGGAGACGTTGGTGGGCTTCTTGGGCCTCCCGTCGAGCAATCCTAGCCTTGGCAGCCTCAACCTCCGCCACCTTCTCACCCAAATGGCAGATGTTCAACAGAGCATTCATCACCTCGGGAGGAAGATCAGCTTCAACAGCATCCATTGCATCGCGAATTGGCTGAGTATTGTCTAGAATGGCGGCTTCAGGCTACGTCGCTTCAGAGAAAAGCCGATTCAGCCACTCTTGCATCCCGGGCTTAGAAGTGACAGCGACCGATGATTCCTGAGAAACATCGATGATCTTGTGGATATCGGCCGGGTAATCATCTATAGCCATCACTTCAGGGTCATCCAGCTCATCCAGAGTGAAGCCAAGCAGGTCAGCTGGATCAGTCGATTCCAACAGTTGGGGTGTTAGAGCAGGAGGGATCGGCTGATGCTCTGGTGATGTGGACGGGGGCTTGGTCGTTGGAGAAGGGAGCGTCTGCTGAGGGGTGACTAAAGATGTCCCTTGAAGGTCGGCCAAGATATCGGCCACCTGGACTGACGTAGTTGGCTGCGAAAGCTAGACAGATAAGATAAACGAAAATCATAATACAAAAGGGAAATTCAGTAAAAGAGGTTACCCCTACAAAAGCCGATCCGCGTGGCGAGCTTTCGGCGCTTTGCTCCTTGTGCTTCTGACCCTTCTTGGCAGGGATCTTTGTGGACTTGGGTTTTTCTGAAAATATCAATCGGCAAAAGTAAGCATCATGAGGAAAGTAAAGAGATAATCATCAAGAGCATACTTACTCGGCAGCCGCTTCTTCTTGATGTCCGCTAGGGATGAGCTCTGCACTCTTAAATTCCTAGAAGTATAACCCGTGAGGCCCATCGATTGGTGTGGTCTTTTGCCCTTTTGACCACATCCCGATGGGCCTATGGCAGCCTTTTTGCCAATAGCTGCCTATAAAAGGAATGCCAGTCGATTAGTCATCAGAAATCAAAGCAAAGGGGGTAAAATAAGGATTTTTGAACAAACCAATACCTCTACGGCTATTGACGAATTCATGTAACCAGAGGAGCTATCTTCCTCACTCGAAGTGCTACTAGTAGCTACCGTCGGCTCATGAAAGTCAGGCAAGAATGCATCTATAATATCCGATGGGGTTTGATCCAAAAGTAGGGCTTCTGCCACGGTCGACCACCAAGAGGAGAACTGACCAGCCCGACGTGAATTCAAAAAAAAAGTGTGGCAGATCTTTAACTTGGAGCTCATCGGCTATTTCAAGGACTATCTCAGCTGCGGTTGCATTCCTTACTCTGACTCTAGGCTAAAGCCGATCAAGGAGCGGTAGGCAGGGAATTACCTGGCCAAAGCCCAATTGGCGAGCATAGACTGAAGGATGGTAAAATTCATAAGAGGGCTGGAAAGTCCGATTTTTGGTATTTAAGCCAACATGAAGGATGCAGGGTGAAATGAAAATCCGGAATAAGTCCAATGTTGACTTGGGCATAGAAGAGCTATCGGCGTCCAAGTGGAGAAAAGAGGGCCATTGGAAATCGGTTGCGTTGCTGTAGCAAAAAAAAATCCTGCTGGCCAAAGATTATGTTATCCAAATTCAAAAAGAATGACAAGTATTTCTTCAAGCCGACGGGGGTAATCTTTGTCACCGCTTGAGCACATCATGAACCTCTCTCCATGGGATCGGCTAGCCCTGTAATATGGAACTGTGTTTTCCGGGTAGTCTTCACGAGGAAAAGCTGAATCTTCCAGAGACTTAGAGATGAGTGATCGGCTGAAAATGCTGTAGAGCCATATTTGGATAAACCACAAAGGACCTCCTACATTGCTCACCACAAACTTGGCGAATCCAGAGAATAGCCAACTTCTTATTATGTACATCATTTGGTATACTGCTCCCAATAGCATTTTGCCCAAAGCAAGGCGACGGCCTTCTACTAGTTGCTCCACTACTAGTTGGTACACTTGTGTTGGCCCAAGGGACGTGCCGCAAAAAAGAAATCTTTCTAGCCAAAGGTTCAAAAAGGCAACATGTTCTTCATCCGATACTATCCCATTAACCTTATTGTTGTGCTGAATATATTTGGTCTATCCCTCACCCTTGGATTGAATCAGCTTGTATTTGGGCTTGCTGCTAAAAGCCGACAGTTGCTCACCGTCTGGCCTAAGGCAACATAGCTTGGCTACGTCTAAAAGGGATGGGCCGATTGGGCTAGTCCAAAACAAGAAAGCATTAAAAGTATCTGACCAAAAATAACATGCCATGGCCATTAAGAGCTCATTGTCTTCTGGATTGGCTAGGCTCAAGGGAAGGTACTCGGCTATTCTCATTCTTTCCCATTCCTCTCTTTTGGGCCGACACACGGATAAACCGCAATCTCTATCCTTTAAGTGCTGTCAGCCAAGCCCTGAAGCTCTTACCCCACTCCTCAACATTATAACCAGAAGCCAATAAGGGGAGTCTAGGGATTTCTTCATTAATAACAATATCGGCATCTAGACTTCCTACCGGTCCTAGGTAGTACTGATCATTGCTTTCAGGGATCGGGATGAGTACCTTAGAAGAATCCATTCATCGACTTGAAGAGTTGATAAGAGAGCTTGATCGCAAGAGAAAGGAAGCCGATTGATGATGGTTCGACAGCTCAGAAGCGTGAAAATGACCGTAGGAGTCCCGCATATTTATAGCGCAGTGAAAAGTTGAAACGGCGGGAAAAGATTTTGATGTGACGCCTGCAATTAAAACTCACTGAGATTTTTACGGCGCCATTAATGCAGCAGTTACCGAAGAGATTCTTTCAAGCCAATGGAAAAGAAGCCGATGGTGAAGAAGCCGATAGGATTTTTGGAAGACAACAAGTTATCTTTCAAAAATGGGGGGCATATGTTTGCATCAAAATTTGGCAGGTGTGGAATAATCGGCAATCCGAGATTTACAGGAGATTAGATAGAGCATGGTGAAAATATTTGGAAACAGAGTCTGTTCAGGAAACCTAAGCTGACACAGATTCTGTTATCACCGTATTGTAATAGGACTCGGATCGGCCGAATGGTATATAAGATGAGCCCGGGCCGCCTAGGAAGAGACATCCACAACCAAAATCATATCTACTAGTCTTTTCTTTTCATTAGTTTTTAGTCTTGTAGTATTTTCCTTTGTAAATCGATTTTGATCAATAAAGTTGCCGATTATTGGTCTTCATCGATTTCATCCCAGGTTTGGTTTGCTCTATTTTGCTGCGCATCACCTTCTCAAAGTCGATCTACCTTTACCCTTTGATTAGCCTTGATCAGCTAGTCTCGCTATGTCTTGATCGGCTTTTAGCTGGTCAGAGTTAGGCCAACTATCAATTCGATGTCGGCTTAGATCAAATTTGCACTTTTTCCTTATCGATTGTAGGGTCAAATCGATTGACACACTTGAACCCGTTGTTCGTCTGGTGTGCTAAAATCATAAACCCTACTTCAAGTTTTTGGTGTCAACACATATTTAGCACTTAAAGAAGTTCATCAATCAACTGACAAATAGGCAGGGGCCAAACAAAATTATCAAGAAGAGTATAGAATAATTCTAGAAACTTCACAATCTTGACGACGTTGAGGTTGAACCCAGCGGTGCACGTCTTGCAGACATCGATGGTTTGCGGGTGGCAGTTGGAGGCGCTAAGGAAGGTCGGGCTTTGGAGGCCGGCGACAATGGTTGTCGGATCCGACTGGCTGGCAACGCGCACAAGTCTTGCAAGGTCTTGCTAAGGTCAAGCTCGGCGAGGGGTCCTCATAGAATCCATCATCACTCCACGTGCACAAGTCTTGCATGGTCTTGCTGAGGTCGAGCTCGGTGAGGGGTCCTCGTAGAATCCGTCGTCGCTCTCATCGCCCCTTGGCCGACCGGACGCGGAGGGCTTCGGAGGCCAGCAGCAACGGTCGCTGGATCCGACACAGTGCGGAGAGAGGAGGTGTGGTGAGGAGGGGATCTAGGGAGAGGGGAATGAAGGGGAGGAAGGGAGGAACCGGGGAGCTGGCACGAGGGGACTTGCTGGCGCTACCGGCCGATGCCGCTGAGGAAGCGAAGGAGGTGGGTGTGCGAGCAATGGGTGGCTAGGGTTCTCGGGGGTGTGGAGGCGGGGTCGGTAGACGGCGGCGAGGGAGGAGGCATCGGGGGACTAGCTAGGGTTTGGGAGAGAGAGTGGATTGGAGTGGTTGGGGAGGAGAACGCAAGGGGCAGGAGCAGGACGCTAGGGAGTGGACAAGAGTGGCTAGGAGGAGAGTGTCGGTGGCAGGAGCAAGACGCTAGGGGCTAGGGTCTGGGGGAGCAGGACACTAGGAGCTGGGTTTGGGGAGGATATGGCTATAACAGAACCATCTCAAAGCCATACTCATCACACATGATTTTAGCTAAAAACTTGTGATGACAATGGAACTCATCACAGACGTTTTTTTCAAAAAAAAGTTAGTAATGACTCCTTATGACAGACGTTTTTTGAAAACCATCAGTAATAAGAGGTCTAATATGAGTCTTTTTGAAAACCATCCTGAGGAACAAGCTTCCCAAGAACCCTTACTAGTTCTTGAAGAACAAACTTCTCCGAAATTCTAGTCTTGTGGCATTGGCATTGAGTAATTTTCTTTCAAATATTTTCTTTAAGATGACCAATTTTGATATTGATCTAATACTAAATATTCTTTCTTTTAGCCCTTCTGACGAATACTCGTGCCAGGAAGCATCGAAGGAAGTGCTGCCCAAGTTGCCGCCCCTCGCGGATAGGATTATCGCCAAACATCGGCCGGAATTCCCAATAGGCCATCCTGGGCCCAGCCTCAACCGAATGCTCCGCCGGGTCACGAAAGATCTCTGGCCCCAATCTAGCCCGCCAAGAAGACTCTGACCAGGCTTCGGGTCTAGCGCCCCCGCAGGCTCCGACCCCGACCCGGGTCCAGCGCCTCCGCAGGCTCCGACCCAGACCCGTCCGACGCCTCCGCAGGCTCTGACCTGGCCTTAGGCAGGAGCCCCAACAGGCTTCGACCCAGCGACCTCGCCCCGTCAGCTGACGACGGCTAGCTGGCCGCCTACCCCACGGACATGATGGCTATGATGGAATAGGAGGTTCCTTCCCTAGGCGGCCAGTGGGCCGCCAGAGTCAAGCACCTGTCTCTTCGCACCGTCTCCGTCTAACAGGCCCAAAGGGCAAGCGCGCACCTTCCCAACGGAACACTATCCATTGTGTCTCTCGACCGGCGTGGGGCAAGCAGGACTGTCATCCACTAAGACCAAGACCGGACTCCGGATGTCGCATACCCTCGCCCTTTTTTCTAAACTCCTGTGTAACCTGCCCCCTCCGCCTATATAAAGGGAGGCAGGGCCCTTCGGGAAGGGCAGCTCTCTCCAGCTGATAACCAACCCACACTTCGCGATCGAGTCCATCATCTGGCTCAGGCGAACGCTCCTAGCTCCCGAGCCTCCGACCCCTCGCTCCTCTCACTCGGACGGGCGCTCAAGGCCTGTCTTGAGCCCTTGCTTGTAACCCCGTGCAGCCTGTTGCATCCCTATAGCAATACAAATGCCACCATCGCGAACTGGACGTAGGGACATTGGGCCCGAACCAGTATAAATCTTGGACTCCCTACGTCAAACCATTCAAGGAGAGGGAGTGCACGACCCCCTATACCTACAAATTCACTTGCCGGTTATTCGAAACACCGACACCTTCTTTACTAGAAGAGCTAAGGAGAGGGGCTTTTGTGGCTACTACACGAGTAGTATAGGTGGCTACTGGTCCCTCTACTTCAAATGTAGTCTCTCCTCTGGTCGCAAGTGTAGCCACACCTCCAACCGTTATGGCAATTGTTCCAAGGGTTGCTTCTGGAGCCTCTTTAAGACCAGCTGTCCAGTGATCCCTCCTGCTATTTCATTTTCAATTGAAATAATAAGGAATAAGGCTAATGATACTCAAGAGAGAGGCCGTGGGAGGGCCTGTGGAAGCTCCAAGGAATGATCTAGGATGCGGCCAAGCTTCCTCATCTTCACCGATAGTGCGGAGATTTGATGAGGACACCCCTGGCAGGGAGAACATGATCTTCGTGGATAGATGCTATCAAATAACTAATCTTTGGCTTTACTTCTAATATCATTTTCTGGCAGGGAGAACATGATCTTCGTGGATAGATGCTATCAAGTAACCAATCTTTGGCTTTACTTCTAATATCATTTTACTTAGGAAGCTTAGTTTGAAAGTTCTAAACAGAATTATTAGTTTTTTCAGTTAAATACTGAAACTATGATGAAGATGAAGGCTTTTTGTTGAAGCAAAAAATGAGTAAGCAGCAAAAAAAACAAAACATACTTTATGTGTATTATTCTACTACAATTTAGCATTGTATAAATCTGTAAATGTTTTGCAGAGAAATAAAAAATTGAAAAAAGAATATAAAGCTACTAAGCAGGTTTGAAATTTTCTTTTTAGTTCACATCTCAAAGCGAGTGAAATCCGAATTTAAGGCAAAATCTTAGAATTTTTTATGAAATCCAGTCAAAATTCAAAAAGAAAAATGGAATTATAGAATTTTTGAAACAAAATTTTTGAAATTTTGGCTAAAATTACTAAAATTTTAACCGATGCAGAAATTTTGGCAAAATTCAAACAAGTGAAAATTTGTCAAAATGATGTTAGAAATTTTTGAAAATTGTTTTGAATGAAAAAAAAATTTGAATTCCAGAATTTTTGAAACAATTTTTTTGAAATTTTTGCTGAAATTACTAAAATTTTGACCGATGTAGAAATTTTGGCAAAATTCAACCGTGTGAATAATTGTCAAAATGATGTTAGAAAATTTTGAAAATTGTTGTGAATGGTTCTGAAACATCATTAATATACCCATAAAATTTTTAGATGATGATCAAGGTTAAGAAATTTTTAAAAATTATGAGAGTTCTGCCGTCTTGATAAAAGGCTGACTAGCAAATTTGAACCGAATGAAAAATAGTCCAAACCAAGTTAGAAAATTTTGAAACTTTTTTGGATAATCCTGACACATCAATAATGTTCCCATAAAATTTTCAGATGATGCTCTAGCCTGTGTAATTTTCAATAAATTGGATAGTGCTACTATCCTAATAAAAGGCTTATCAACAAATTTCAACCGAATGAAAATGATTCAAACCACATTAGAAAATTTTGAAATTTTTTTGCATGGTCTTGAAGCATCATTAATATTCTCATAAAATTTTTAGATAATAATCAAGCCTGAGGAAGTTTACAAAATTGTGACAATTCTACTGTCCTGATAAAAGTCTTACAGTATTGCATGTATTGCTTCTATAGATTTGATTGAGTATCCAAAAAATATTTAATTTTTTTTAAACTCATGATCACACTAAAAAAATTTTAAGGTTTGGCTCCTAAAAGTTTTAAACTCATGATCATACTCAAAAAATTTTAAGGTTACACTCAAAAAAAAGAGTTCTAAGGTAATTATTAAACCCTCCTAAAAGTTTTGGCTCATGATCACACTCAAAATTTTTTTAAAAATTCTGACGCTATTACTGTTTTATTTATGTTCCTTTAGTTTTTCATTTTTTAAACATAACAAATGAAGTTAAATTATTTTGGATTTTTTTGTACATGTTTTAAAAAATCTAACAGTGCTTTTGTCATTTTTATAAAATATTTCAAAAATTCAGTTTTTTTAAATATTTTCATGGAAGTGGCTTTGTTAAGGGGTATAGACCCAAATCCGGTCCTCCAAAGTTGAAGTCCGGTAAAAAATGCCTTGATTTTGGAGAAATTTTCTGAAATTTTGACAAAATTATGAAATACTGTAGCAATATAAATTTTTTCATATTTTTTAGTCATTAGATTTGGAATCTCGTACCCAGCCGAAATCTAAAATCTCATCCCCGGCCGAAATCTGAAATCTCTGATAAAATTTCCCAAATTTCGTCAGGATTTTGAACGATGCTACTGAGTAAAATTTGAGATTAGTTGAGTGGAGGGTAGCTGATAGGGGAGAGGAAAGAGAGGCAATGGCTGAAAATGTGTCCTCCATCCTCTTCAAGTTAAAGCCCTCAGCAATAAGGTCCAGCAACAGAGTAATGCTTATGGCGAACTCCTTAAGAAATATAATGAAGAAGCTAAAGGTATTTTCTTTAGGTTTGTAATGTAATCAAGTTAATTTTCATCTAAAGCATGCCATATATGCAATCTATATTTTTAGAGTTAAAAGAGAAGAATGAGGAGTTGCAAAATACACAAAATTCCTAGACTGAAGAAGCAAAGTATTGGATGCAGAAAGAGTCAAGTATAAAGATGAGTGCTCTATCATTCAAGAGACATACAAACGCTTAGAGAAAGATTTAGAGAAAACATAAAGAGCCAGCCATAATTCTTTGAGTGAGGTGCTTCTGAACTTACAAGACATTGCTTCAAGCATGAAGGCCGAAGTGATCAAGCCATCAAACGATAATCCTTCTACACAAGGTCTCATGCAAGATCTCAACCTTCAAGTCAGCAAAGTAAAGAAGCATTTACCTGTAATGCAGAGGACAATGAATGCAAGCTTGTCTTTAGCAGTAAGTCATGTCTTGACTTCGTTTTTGTTAAAGCTTAACCACTTCTATGGAGATTCTATCGATCTGCCGAACCTTGTGCCTGCACCATTTTTCAAGACAAAAGCTGCTAATGAAGCAGAGGCTAGAGTTGCTCCTTCGGTTGAGCAAATTGTTAGGTCTAGGCCATGGCTTTCTTTGAGAGATAGGCCAAAACAAGTCCTAGACTCTCCCCTAGGTCAATCTTCTGGTCAAGCAAGAGCTAAAAACGGTTAGATACATTTATAGTGTAATGAGATGATGAAATTGGTGGTTGGTCATGAGCAAATTTGTGAAAACAAATGACAATTGTAATTATTTTTGGTTTAGAAATGTATGCACTTTGCATTTTATTTTCTTGTCTATTTTTATTCATATGGTTGTGATTGATTGTGATTGCAATGTGATTATGTAGTCCCCCACCTGAAACACTTTGTCTAGTTAAAGGAGACGTTATTTCAGGGGAAGTGATTTCAGTTAAGACTGTGTGGTCAACATGACTTTGTATTTGGTAAGATGATTCAAGCTGGTGAGTTTTTATTCATTGTAAACTACCTTACAGAAGATATTGCAGCCAGCTATCATCTTCCAAATGTATACTAGTGATAAAATTACATGTAAAGAAACTATGACCATTAATATCATGACTAATTAGCCTTAACTTCTTCTTAATTTTAAGACAAGAAAATTTTAACACAAAGTGAGGTAAGCATAGGATCATTAAAGAAATCATTATCATTGAGTTTGATGATAATTAGTGAGATAATGATCACAAAAAGGTTACAAACATAAATGAGGTCAGACCATTACGGATGTTATGACCACTATAGAGGTCATGGCCACTTCTCATAGCACCAATGAGATCACTTTTTAATATTATGACCACTAGGGAGACTGTAATATTAAAGGGGTCGTAATATCTCAACATATTTTAAGAATGTAATGATAAAGAGTTATGGCAAAACAATTATAGAATAACATTTATTAATAAACAGATGCTTACACATAAAACCTTTGAAGGTGATCAATGTTCCATGTGTTAGAAAGAATTCTACCATCTTTAACTTTACTGATCTAGGTCTCGTAACTGATACTACAATATATGGGCCTTCCCATTTGGAGGACAACTTATTTAAGTTGGCCTGGTTCTAGATTTGCCTTAGGACCGGGTCGCCCAGTGTGAGTGTTCTTGAATGAACTCTTCGATTGTAGTATCGTTTTAACCCTTGCAAATAAGTAGCTAATTTGAGTAATGCACAATCACGCTTTTCTTCCAATAGGTTAACATCGTCTTCACGCTGCTCCTCTTGATTTATTTGGTCTTCATTAGGTAAAATTGTTTTTGCACCATAGACCAGTATGAATGGTGTTTCTTCGGTTGCTCTGCTGGACGTGGTATGTAGGGCCCATAGGACTAAATAAAGCTCGTTCATCCAAGCTCCTAAGCGTACTTTAAGGTGATCGAACACTCTTTTTTTAATGCCTTGCATAATTTGCCCATTAGCTCGTTCTACTACTCCATTGCTTTGTGGGTGAGCAACAGAAGAGAAATAGATTTTTTTTTCAAGATCTTCACAGTAGTCTTGAAATGGACCACTTATAAATTGTGATCATTATCATTAATGTGTCGACTAGATACTCCAAATCTAGTGACAATATTTTTCATGAAGTCCTATCAAAAAAATAATTTTCATGAAGAATTTTTTCACTATTACACCTGTTATACTAACGACTAACTCAGCTTCTATCCACTTGGTGAACATATCAATTGCAAAAAGTAGAAATTTGTACCTACTAGATGCTTTTGAGAATGGTCCTACAATGTCTATCGCCCATGTCCCAAATGGTATAGTTCGTAGGTTACTAGCAGGTTGATGAAATTGCCGAGCATGGAACTGGCATTGTTCACATGTTTTTACAATATGTATTGCATCATTTAAAGCAGCAAGCCAATAATAACCTTGCCTGAATGCTTTTCCAGCTATTATTCTATAAGAGGCTTGTGTTCCGCACAAGCCCCCCATGTATATCTTTAAGTAATTTAACCCCAAAGATCTTAGGGATGCATTGCATAAGAACACCATGTGCTCCTTTTTTGTATAGTGATCCCTTGATCTCCTTGTACGTGCGTGCTGTTCGAATTAACCTATCGTTTTCATGTGAGTCGTTAGGCAGTGTTCATGATGAGAGATACAATAACAATGGTTTTATCCACTCTACATCCTACTCAATGACTCCGACCTCTAGTGGTTGAACTAGTTGTAATTAAAGGTTTTGTTAGGTATTCGAGAAATACACCTGTTGGTACAGGTGTTCATGAAGAACCCAATTTTGATAATTAGTCTATAAAGGAGTTGTGCTTTCGCAGAATATGTTGAATTTTGAAGTCCATGAAATGTTTTTCCAACCTCCTCACTTCTTCCAAGTAGTGAGCCATTGTCTCATCGGACATCCTATATTCCTGAAAGACCATGTGGAGGTCTATCCTTGTGTGTGATGAGTAATTGACAAGAGTTGAGGTTGGTTTGATATGAAATTGAGTTTGATTTGAATTGGATTTTCGGTATGAAGCAATTTGAGTGTTGGTTGCTTTTCCTAGTGCTACCAGCAAGGTAGCAGCATCGGACCATTGAGAGTAATTATGAATGATTAATGATTTTGGGATAATCATTGAATATATTTGTGGGCATTGCTATGTGAAAGGTTTTTCCTTGTCTTTGATGGTTGCAGGGCGACGGTGCTAGGTCATGGTGAGGCGGAGGATGACCGGGACTAGGCGAGGAGCGTCGGAGGTCAGACGGTCGGGAGATCGCCGGAAGATGACCGGACACGGAGTCCGGGCAAGCCAAGAAGATAAGGAAAGGAGATGATGCTAGCTAGATGCCGCGTGGATCAATGAGGGCCGTCGGATTGCGGTCTAGTTGATAGGTTAGCGGGTCTAGGTAGTGTGCTTTGAAAACCGTGCAAGAAAATCCGGTATGTGTGTGGGTTTTGGGTTAGCCCTTGCATGGCTGTATGAGTGTGTCAATCCTAGCCCTTAGATGAGTGTCCTAGGGTTGAGGGACTCATCCAAGGGTGGTAGGTGGCCCAAGAGTAGTATAAATAGGGGTGGAGGGGTGGCCTCCTCCCCTTGAAGGTTTTGAGTTGCTCCTTTGAGCTTTGCCCACATGAAGTGAGGCTTTGTAAACCTTCCCACCAGAAATACAAAGAAATTTCTATGCATCATTGTGAATTTAAATTCCGCATTTACATTATGTCTTTACTTTATGCAATTTAAATTCAGCATTTACATTACGCATTTACTTTCCCGCAATCTATATTCATGCAATTTGGATTTGCCTCCCCTCCTTCTAAATGCTGATCTTGGATGTTTTGAGTGTGTTCATATGGTTTTACATCTCTTTTGCACTCTTTGATTGAGTAGAGATCATCTCTTCTTTCAAGTTCCAGTTCTGTCCAGAACTTGTTTTTCGCGCAGTAGTTAGTATTTGATTTTTAGAAAAATCTAGAAAAATCCTTATTGAGTTATTCTTGTTGGAGATTGTGCGGGACTCCTATACTCATCTGTAGAAAAAGTTTGGAGTCCACTGGTTTCACCGTTTGGGTGCTATGAAGTGAAAACCGAGCCCCAAATTTTCTGCCCGAAGTTTCTGACTGTCTGTGTTCATAGATTTATGATGATTTTTCTACTTGGCTTTTTGATCTGAATTTTGGTGGAGAGCTTCACGACTCATCTGCTCATAGGGAGAAAATTTCTCATAATTTTGTGAGCAGCAGAAACCCACCAACCTCCTGTTCAAATTAAAGACAGATTCTGAAAATATCTGCTTTTGCTTTTCTAAAAGAGACTTTTGTGTTTTAGCTTGATCTCTTTTAGAAAAGAAGTATTTGAATTGATTCCTCTTTCTTTTGGACACTTGACAACCAGGATTGTGATTGAAAAATCCTCACATATTTTATGGATAATATCCATGTAAGCTAGGGATGCACATAGTTGTCTAGTCGTTCCGGTTTTTATGGTTTCACGATTTCTTTGCGATCTTTTCTCGGTTTTAGTTGGAGTATTTTGGGGGAAAATTTATTTGCGACCATTCACCCCCCCCCCCTCTGTTCGCCATCTCGATCCTTCAATTCCTTACTAACCTGGTTTATGACTAGTTGCGAATCACCCTTGGCCAAAAGTCAATGGACTTTGAGGGAATTTGTTGCTCAAAGCCCAACTAGAAGGCCTTCATACTCTACCGTATTATTCATAGTAGGAAATTGTATTTGCATAAAGTGAGACCATGTGGAGGTCAAACCATGGATATGTGATGAGTATTTGACATTTATTAGGCCTATGTCGATTTGTGCGAGTTTGTTTTGGTTTGAAAAATTGAATTTGCAATTTTAGATTGCTGTTAGCCTTCCCAGTGAGCTTGTGTGATGCATTTAATTGGGAACTCATACTGTGTTAATTATATGTTGCATATTATATTGAGAAATGCTATGTGATGTGTTTGCTTATCTGTGATAGTTGCAGAATTTCAGAGCTATGTCATAGTGAGGTGGAGGAGACCAGGACCAAGCTATGAGAGCTTAGGTCTAGACGGTCAAGGTGACGCCGAAAGATTACTAAGGCTGGAGTTTCTACAAGCCGGGATGAAAAGTGGATGGATGAGATGCTAACTTAAGCCATACTCAAGAGAAGGAGGATCGTTAGATCAAGGGTTTGCGGGTGGAGTAGTGGTTAAGTTAGTGTTAAATAGTTAAAACCAGTTATGTAATTGGGTTTCAAATTAGTCCATGTATGAGTGAGTGAGTTAATCCTAACCCTTGATGAGGTTCCTTATAGGAGAAGGAAGTCATACAAGAGTGGAGAATCCCAACCCTTAATGAGGTTCCTTATGTGAGAAGGAAGTCATCCAATGGTGGAGATTGACTAGATTGTGCTATAAATATAGGGGTGGAGGGATACCTCCATGCCAAGTCTTTGAGAAGGATTTTTGTTTCCCTGTACGCCTTTGAGCTTTTCCCACCTGGTTGTAAGGCTTTGTTAACCTTCCTCTCAAAGCAATGAAATTTTAATTTGATATTATATTCTACAATTTATATTCCCCACATTAAACTCTTGCAATTTACTTTTCGAACATTTGGATTTGCCTCCCATCCTTCTAAATGTTTGTAGATTTTATGCTAAAGATGAATGATTGTTTAATGAATCTTTTTCAGATCATATCTCAATCATCTAAGCAAACTTTGTCTTAATTGTTGCAATAATTTTTGTCTAGTTCTTTCTTGCAACTTAAGCTTTTCTTCTCCTCCTACTTGATGTAGTTCTATTGGATCTAGGATATGTAAAGGGTTGAGAAACTCATCTAAATCAAGTCCTAACCCATCAAGATCTATTACAACTCATTCTTTCTCAAGTTGTGCTTTCAACATCATGTTCTTGATTTGAAATCGCTATTTTTGGTGCAGCTTGAACCATTTGCAAGAAAGGTTGAGATGTTAGGGTTATTCTTGCAATTCCTTATAGAATCATAGTCATAAGGTCATTTTCTAGTCATGGTTCAAGTTTTATAAAGTTTGGTTGGATAGACCAAAAGTAATTGAGGCTTCTTTGAGGATAAAGTTTCTGAAACCCCTATTTTGTGCAACATGAAAATAAAATATGATAGGTCACACATGTGGGCTTTATTTTCGAATTACTTTTGGAATCATGACCCTGAGTACTATATCCTACTATGTTTAAAATTTCATCAACTTTTGATAAGTAGGTCAAAAGTTACTGATGGTTCTTTACAGCTAAGTTTTTGAAACTGCTTTTTATGTGCAGTAAGGATGTTGAGCCAGATAGGACTCTCATTTAGGCTTTATTTTGAAATTTCTTTTGGAATCATGACCCAGAGGATCTTATCTTGCTTTGATTTAAATTTCATTAGTTTTGGATGAGTAGACCTAAAGTTATTCACATTTCTTGATGACCTAGTTTGATATTTCTACTCATTCTTGTTGCTAAAATTCCTACTCCATTCTTCTTGCTTTTCATGTTCTTGAACCTAGTGTTTGCTTCATAGAACTAGCTTTCAAGAAGATATTTTTGTGGGGATATTTTTAATTGGCTCATATTCACCCCCTCAAGTCACCAATTTCAGTCCTTTAGATAACATATTGGAGTTGATCACCTTGATGTGTTAAGATTAGTAATCCAGCACCTGAGCCCTTATGTTCAGGGGAGCCATTGAAGTATAGTGTCAAGTGGTCATCTGGCTTAGAATCATCTTGAGTGGTTTCCTCAATATTGGTCCATTCAACCACAAAGTCAGCCAATACACTTGCATTTTGATCGCCGTTTGAGCTACAAAGTGGAGGTTGAATTCTCCAAGCTCTACTACCCACTTGATGATACGATCAGTTACTTCTTGGTTATGTAAAACACTTCCAAGAGGAAAAGATGATGGCATAGTGATCTTATGGGCTTCAAAATAGCGCCTTAGTGAAGGACCTAAATCAAGGACTAGAAGAGTGTCTCTCCCTTGAAGTTTTTGTATGTTCCTTTGAGCTTTGCCTACTTTGTTGTGAGGCTTTGTAAATCTTCCACCTAACAAATAAAATTTTCATTTCTTTATTTTTGAATTTACTTTTAGCATTTACATTATGCTTTAAATTCAGCACTTAAATTCAATGTTTGCATTCTGCATTTAAATTATTGCAATTTCTATCTGCACATTTGGATTTGCCTCCCCTCCTTCTAAATGCTTGTGGATTGTATGCCAAGAATAAATGATTGATGGATGAATTTTCTTCAAATCATATCCTCATCATCTAGGCAATATTTTGTAATAACTTGATCTTTTTGCTCAATCTCTGAGAAATTTTTGTAGATCATGTTTGAGGCTTTTATTTCTTGTGTTCTTGCTTACTGTGACAAGTGAGAGGATATCCAAGATCATTTTGATCATCAAAACCCCATGAGAAGTCTAAGACCAAGACTTTGATTTTTGCCCAAGTTTGGTGCACTCATCTTTTGAATTGAAAAGGTTAGAATTTTGACATCAATCCTTTGGATTGAAGGATGGAATAGGTTCCTGACCTCCATAAGAAGGTGCATACAAAGTTTCATGATGTTGACCCAGCCGATCTAAAGTTTCATTGATTTTGGTTTTGAGATCGTTCTGTTTTGCCCTCTATTCTTGAAGCCTGGCACTACCACCCAACTCTAGTGGTAGTATCGATCTCCGGCACTATAACATTCCATTTTTGAGCCCTTTTTAAAATTTTGGTGAATTTAAAATTTTCTTTTAGTGCAAGCAAATCATTTGAAATAAAATTATAAGTTTAAATGAGTTCAAAATAATTTACTTATGTTCCAAATACTTAAAAGTATTTTTGAGAATTTTTTGGGATTTTTCATAATTTGTTTACTATTCATTTTGGCTTTTCTTATTTTTTTTGGAATTTCTTAATTTGCAAAAACCTTTTAATTTCCTCTAATTGCACGTGGGCCGTATTTTCTGCAGCCTACTCCTGTTGCACCATCGCTCGGCCCGTTCACCCTCTTCCCTGGGGTGTTGCCCGCTTTCCAGGCCCGCCTCCCAAACCTACTTCACTTTCTCCCAGCCCAGCCATGTGGCCCACCTCGCTCCCATGCCTATTGACTTGCGGGGCCTGCCTGTCAATGACTAGCGCCCTATGTCTCTAGCCGCACCCGTTGTTGCTAAACCTCCGCACCGTCGCCGCCTTTTTCGCTGTTGTTGCCATCGTATCTGTGCTGAACCCATGGGATCTGTGCTTATTTAAGTTGTTGCCCATTTTCCCTACCTTTTTCCAAGGTTTTTCGCACGGAGTCGCGGCCCTAAGCTCAATCCCTAGCACCATTGTGACTTCGGTCTTCCCCATCACCGTTCTCTGCAGATGGTGAGCCTTCGCTGCATCCGTTGGTGCCGCCGAGTTCCTTGCGTCGCACGCAATCATTTGCCCTAGATCCGAGTGCGTCTCATTATGATTTTGCGCATGTGTAAGTTCAACCTTAATTAGTTATGGTTTTGGTGTTAATGACAAATCTAATCTTGTGTTAATGACAAATCCAATATTAAGTTTATCCCCTAATGCGATATTGTTCTTAATGACAAATCTTATATCGAGACTAACATGTTTGTTTAGAATATCTTTGTTTAGTCTCATCGCATTGAAAAATGGAAAACCCAAGGTATGTTTGCATATTCATTCTAGTATTAGTTGCATACTTTGGAGTCAAGTTAAAATATGAATGTCCCCGTTATATTAACCACAAAACGTGCATCATGTTCCCAATCCATACATTACATGGATACACACACTTAGGGGGAGTTCGTGGTTTAACTTGATAGTTTCATTGTATTGATCTATTCTTTATTGACACATATAAGGATCAAGACAAAGAAACTAAATCCTTGAGTATATATTTGAATTGCCTAGTTATAAGTATACTCATGGTAATATAGGATATACTCCAATACGATCAATTTGAATATGTGCATATTATGTCCAAGTCAATTATATCTATGCACATATACATGTGGGGTGTATTCTATAGTTGATGATTTAGAGTAATGATCATTTCCATATAGTTTACATATAATGGATCATTACTTTTCATCAACATGAGTATATGAAAACTTGTGTAGTTAATATATACTCATATCAATTTAAATGATAATTTAAATTGAGTTCATTTGTCTTGTTAATTATTAAAGAATATTTCATCATGTGTTGATGGTGTTCCTTGATTAATTAAGGATAATGAATAGTTCTTAAGTATAATTAAGCATGAGTTGCATTATTATACTTAAGACACAATTAATCATCTCAATTGATTTAGGTTGTGCTCAATTGATCTAGAGGCATCCATTATGTGTTAATGGAGTGCAAAAGATAATTGAGACAACCATGCATCTTGGACTAACAAGTTTCTTGAGTTATGTTTGAGTTAGGTCCAAAGATGATGAGAACGAGACAAGGACGGCATCATGAGTTGATGGGCGTCAAGAATGGATCCCGAAGATAAAGAAGGGTGATGATCCCGGGGGAGTATCTAAGCGATGATCATAAAGACCCCAAAGGATTGCTTGCGCTTGTGCGAAGGTATAATTAGATAGGCTAAGGACTTTTGTAGTCTTTGAGTCTAAGGTTTTATCGCCGTGCTATTAAGAGGGGTCGTTCCCTTTGCTTGAGCTTCATCATGTGTTGGTGATCTCATTCCGCGTTCACTCAAGCTCAAATCATTTGCATTTGGTTTTCGCATAATGCTTTGATTTGCATGTGTTGCAAGAAGTGATAAGCTAGTGCGTTGGCTTTTGCGTGAAGTTCACTTTTGCATGTGTTGCATTAGTTGAAGCTTCATGCTTTGGTTTCGCAAAACAATCTTTCTAAAACCGTGTGGTTGCTTGGAGCTAAGTTTTGCATGTGTTGCAAAAGGAGAGAGCTCAAGCATGATTTGGTGTTTGTGGTTGTGTATGTGCTAGAGGCTCGCATGTGTTGTGAGTGGAGAGCATATATGTTTGATTTGGTGTTTAAGTGTTTGTATGGAGTTAGAGGCTTGCATGTGTTGCGAGTAGAGAGCACATACGTATGGTTTTGGTTTTAGTCGAAGTTTGGTTTTGGTGTTGCATGGGACTAGAGAATTGCATGTGTTGCAATTAGAGAGTTCATGCATCTTGATTTGATGTTGTTTGGAGCTAGACTTTTACATGTGTTGCAAAGAGTAGTGCTCAAGCATGAAATGTGTTTATTATGTTATTTGCAAGTTCACAGCGAATAAACCGAGGTTTATGAGTCTGGAATTCGAGAGCATGTGAGTGGGGCTTGCAACGGGTGTTGGCAAGTTGACCGGGTCTTGTGTTGACCTTCACATGGCTAGGGGGATTAATCTCATAAACTCGAGTTTGATTCGCTTAATACGATTTGCGAATAGTTCTTGAGTCGATTGCGAAATGTGTTTTCGCAATTTGGGTTGAATTCCTTGAGCATGGTTTGAATTGGTGCAAATGTGTTTTACAAGGGTGTTTGATCATGTGTTGATCACTTGTGGGCTCAAGGAATGGTTTTTTTGGATTTGTCGGAAAAGAGTTTGCGCTAAAAACCGGAGTTTGGTCTGTGGGGGTGGTGCGACCGGCCCTGGTCCGGTGTGACCGAATGCGGTCGACTGCCCCGCCCGGTGTGATTTTTCCATGGCGGCTTTTATGGTGGCGTGTGGGCGATGCGACCGCCTTCGCCCGGCCGGACAAAGCGGTCGGACCGCGTGTCACCCGGCTTGATTTTTCCAGAGATCGCTTTGCCGATTTTGTGTGGCGGTTGGACCGCCGACGGTGCGGGCGATCGACCGGCGTCGACTGTCAAGGTTATGGTTCTGGTCGACCCCGTAACTGGTCAAAAATCCGACTGTTTTCTGGAGGGCTTGTCGGACGGTTGAGGTCCTGTGGACCGGATTTTCGGTTTTGCCTGTTTTGCCCCCAAACGGCTAGTTTTCTTGTGGGGCTATAAATACACCCCTTGGGGGCTTGGGCAGAGGTTGGTCGTGTGTGGGAGTTGTGTGCATGTGTTGCTCTTCTCCATTTGCCTCTTGAGCTTAAGAGTGAGGCTAATTGCATGTGTTGCAATTAGTGAGTGGTTTGAGAAGCTCTTGTGCATGTGTTGCACTTGAGTGAGGTCCTTGTGCATGTGTTGCACTTGGTGATCACCGGAGCGCATTCGTTGTGCTCGGTGAAGTTCGAGCGAAGAGCGGCTTGTTGCTCTTGGAGGTTGCCGACTCCTAGACGGCGAGGGCCGTCTTGCGGAGCCCTCAAGGTGTGAGAAGCCCCGAAGTTTGTGAAGGTTCGGGTTGAGCCTACGCCAAGCGTGAAAAACCACGACTAGTGGAAAGAGGCGGTGCTCGAGCGGGGCCGGTCCAAGTGTGGGCTTGCCTCAACGTGGACTAGGGAGACCGCAAGTCTCCGAACACCACGGAAAAATATCGGTTGTCTCATTTACTTTCAAGTATTTACATTCATTGTTGATATATTCATGATAGCTTGATTGTGATAGAATTGCTTAATGTCAATTGAGTGTTCAATTTAGCAATTCTAGTTTAGAGACATAATTTAGTTAAGTGCACTAGTGAGCCTAGTTGATTTAGGCTTTAATTGTCAAAACCTATTTATCGCTTCCGCATATATCTTTGATTAGGTTTTGACTTAGGGGTGTGTTAGAGCGATCGAATTTCGTAAAACGCCTATTCACCCCCCCCTCTAGGCGCATCCTCGACCCTACAGCATGGCCGAAGCCGTCTTCTCCGTCTCGGTGTTCCGCACCGCCCTTGCCTCACTGGTGCCCCGTCATCGCCACGCATCGGCCACCTCCCCACTATGCTTGCACTGTGTGTCACCCTTTTCCTTTTTCTAAATTTTTGATCTGAGGAACTTCCAAGAGCCCATTCTCCTTCATTCGAGTTCCAATTCTAGTAATTCAAAATTTTAAATTCACCTAAATTCAAGATCTACCTTTCAATACCATTCTTTTCAAATTTTGAATTTTGTTTGAATTTATTTTATTTATTTATTCTCGTTTTATGTGTAGACGATACGGCCAAGCTCAGTCAAATCAACAGACAGAGGTGAACCAGCAGGAGGCAACGAAGGCAAGTCTTCCTTGAACAAGTTGATCCTAAATTTTATAAAATGATTATGTTGTTTTAAGTTATACCTGCTTACTTTTATGTAATTTACTTTAATCGTGGTCTTAAGGTTTAGTTAAATTCCAGATTTGTTATACCCTCATTGACATTAATCATGACGAACCTTTGTCACCCTAGATGATACTAGCTATTTTATTTGGTGATAACTAGTAGAGTAGCATAGGACGGTAGAATTGCTTAGTACAACTTAAGCGTTTTGGTATTGTGCCATTATGGGAATGTTTTTAAACATTGTTTAAACTTATTTGTGAAATCGTGGTAATTGGTATTGCTACTGTTATTTAAATGAAATAAAGTGGAAATGGTTTAGACCAGAGTGGATGGATGTTTGGTGGGAGCTAGATGCATGAGACCATGAAAGTGAATATTCCATCCTAGTCAATTAAGGACCAAAACATGTGTTACCATGGACCGAGCATTACCGTACAGCCATAAGTCTATATGGGTATAACTTGGTTAACTAATTTGTGCATCTCGTTATTGGATTCTCCAATCGGTGGAATGTGGGTGTTGGATGGAGACAATTTTTCCCTTATGGCGCAAGAGAGGGCTTCTAAGTAGGTGGATGAAACCCTTCAACAGTGAAACCTTAGTGGGTAAGGTTAATAGTGAGGCTGTACATTGTAAAGGCCTTATCGTAATATCTCTGCCGACAAACTAAAGGAAATGTGTTAATTGTATAGTAACAGGAGAAGATCATATTTTGTGGGTAAAGCTATACACACTGTGTATAGTTAAAACTACTTAAGTAGCCGTACCCACTGTTAAGGGCAGGTGAGGTACGCTTGCACATTGTAGAATTTATGGTTTTGTTTTAAATAAAAATGATGGTTTGGGAATCCGTGGGTGCATGAAACTCTTGGGTTGTGGTTTGGCGGTTAGAGCCAATTAGGTGGTTGGAACCTGATTAGTTATCATTTCAAATTCAATTATTAATCATTTACATTTTGGTCAAATGATGCTTTGTGAAATTACTATTTGTATTTACAGTTAAACTTTGCTTTATGCTAAAAGAGCTATATTATGCATTCAATTGTTAAGCCTTGCATATAGTTATTATGCATTATGTTTTCAAGACTTGTAGAGTATATTTTGTGCTCAGTTGCTCACCTTTGTAACATCTCCACTTTCCATAGAGAAGTGTGCATAAGCTGAAGGTGACTATGAGTTCTTTGCTTGCGGTTACGACGAAGGTGATCCGGAATGTTAGAACGTGTACACCAGTCGATTGCCTGTTGGGCAAATAGATGGGCTTATCCTGCTACTGTTATTTCGTTTTCACTGCTTCTTATTGAACTCAATCCAAGAGGCTGCTTATTTGTAATAATTGGCCATGAGACTGATACCTTTTTGCTTAATTAATATTAATTAACTCGTGATATGGATATGTTGCCATCACTGTTTTCACTATGTGTGCTAGCTTTTCCTAGACTAGTATAGGTTATACACAGAGGGTTCGAATTTAGAAATCCAGTCTCGACATGCACTACCGCCCCCTGTGCTATGGTAGTATTGGCCAGAGTGAGTTTTCTCTGATTTGCTCCTTTGAGCTTGAGTGTTTCAAGTGAGATTTTGGTTAAATCCATTGAGTGGAGGAAAAAATTATTTGTGATTATTCACCCCCCTCTGATCGCTATTTTGGTCTTCAATCTGAATCTTGAACGTGGCAATGTCATCAATGTTTGATTCAGTGATAATCAAATCATCAACATACACTCTAACAAGCAAAAAAAGAATTGCCACTTACTCTTCAATAGAGTAAGCGTGCTCCAGTGGGTTCTGTTCAAAACCAAGTGGAGCTTGCCACAACACGTATAATGCTTTGCGCAGCTTGAACACCTTGTCCTCATTGTCGCTGTTAGTGAAGCCTAGTGGTTGGCACATGTAGACCTCCTTAGTAAGATCGTCGTTGAGAAATGATGTTTTGGCATCTATGTGATGCACCTCCCAGCTGTCGCTATGCATAGCCTTTAGACACCAAGCAAGTTTGTGCTTCACGATATTGCTTGCAGGATCCTTCTTGATCTTTAAAACCCATTTGAGCCCTATGGCTTTGTGTCTAGCTAGAAGCGAGGTGAGCTCCTAGGTTCCATTGTCTTGGATGGACCTCATATCTTCCTCCATGGCATGTCTCCAACATCCTTCACTAAGTGCTTGCTCAATGCTCGCGCCTCCTCAACAGTGAAAAGACATAGGCAACTATACTTGACATCCTACTCAGTCGTGGTCTCATAAATGTTTGTGAGCTTGCAGTAGCAATGTGGACCATTGTCGGAGTTGAGTGTATCATCGTGGGCAAGTGGTGTTGCCCAATCAATCGTAGCACTTGGTGTGGTTGTGAGCGTACTAGGTTCTACCACTTGTGGTGCCACAGGACTTGCCTCAGATGCCGAATTTATGCCAGTATCAACATGTGATGCATTGTGATCCGTGGAGTACAGTGAAAGTGGCTGTTGGATGGGAGATGCCATTGCAGTGCAGCTTCTCCCAATCCCACTTCCTATGCTCATTGAGCACGACGTCCCCGCGTCATATGAAGCTTCTTTGCCATCGGATCATAGACTCGGCAAGCCTTAGCTCCCACTTCATAGCCAATGAAAACCATCGGCGTTGAGTGATCAGCCAATTTGTTCACTTAGGCCCGATTTTCTTGACGTGTACAACATAACCAAAGGTCCAAAAATGGTGCACCCTCGGGTTCCTCTTATACAATGCCTCATACAGCGTCAATGCCTCATATGGCATCATGCAGTTGAGGATGTACACAATGGTCTTCATGGCCTCACCCCAAAACATAGCCAGCACGTCCATGCTTTTCAGCAAGCAAAGCGCCATCTCCACCACCGTCTGATTACGGTGCTCGACAACACCATTTTGTTGTGGCGTGTAGGGGCTGTAGTGCAGTGTTTGATTCCCAGCTTGTCACAATACTCCTAGAATTCGATGGAGTTGAATTCCCTGCCATGATCTTATCAAAACACACTAAGCTTGCCACCATGCTCTGTTTCTGCTTGAACCTTAACCTTCTTGAAATATTTGAATGCCTCATCCTTGATCTTAAGCATTTCAATCCACATGAACCAGCTGTAATTATTAACAATTAACAAGAAATACCTGTTAGCTCCTTGTGTTGTAGGCATGATTGGCCTGCACAGATTGTTGTTCACCAATTCCAGTCCGCACTCGGCGTGGTACGCCATTGCCTACGGGAATGGAGTGTGGTGCTGCTTTCCCAGTGCACAACCATCACAAAATTGCTCAATATGGTTGATCATCGAGATGCCATCAGCCATCTTCTTCAGCACCAAATTTTGTAGTAACCGGAAATTGAGGTGGCATATTGGGCATGCCACAGCCATGCCATGTCATCCACCTTCGAGAGTAGGCACACTGATCCACAAATTTCTAACACAATTCTATAAAGGCTGTTTGGTGATCTTCAAACTTTAGTTTTCCACTCCAATCATAAATCCATAAGAAGGGGTCATGCATAGCAATCTTGTTTCCTATCTCCAATAGCTGTCCAAGGCTAATTATATTACTACACAACTTGGGTATGTAGTATGCCTCTATTAAAAGCCATTGCTCACCGTTCTTGCAATGCAACAAGATAGAGCCCTTTCCCTTGATTTCCACCATCGAGCCATCAACAAACCTAACATGTCTGTTGATGCCTTCGTCCGGCTCCTTGAACTTGGAACGCTGACCTATCATGCGATTACTCACTTCGATGTCAAGATACCACACATCGGACTCCATCGGTGCTTGTTCAATAGTGAGGAGTTTCGACATTACATTCTCCTTGTTGAGTAGTGCTAGCTTGTGTGGCTCCTCCACACATGCAGCCAGAAGCAATGTTGGCTCGTCATCTTGCGCCGCAGTGAGGTTTGCCTGCTCCTCACGGTCACGGCGTGACTTGTGACATTCTGAGGCATAGTGCCCATAAGCATCACAATTAAAATACTTGATTTTGCTTTTATCACGAGTCCGATTAGACCCTCAGCTTCCTTCGCCCTCCTAGCGAAACGTGTTGCCAGCGCCACAACCACAATTACTTCATCCGTGGACATGACCACAACCACGTGGCTTGCTATGGCCATGACCATCAATGGTTCTTCCGTTTGATGACGAGTCCCTACCACCATTTTTCTGTCACGCCTGCCACTTGGCTTAAGTGAGTAGGAGTTGCTCATCATTGTTACCATCACCCTGTCTCTGTATATGCTCCTCGTATGCTTTTAAATGGTCGATTGCCTCTTCGATCAACATAGTCTCCATATCAGCAAACTGCTCGATGTGAAATCATGTGATGAAAAATTGGTTTAGGAAAGAAATTGGCATTGCAAAGTGTTTTTGGTTATAGCATACGTTATTTGAGATACATCTGCTTGATGTAATGCACTCGTGAGTGGTTGCATGGATTGACCTTGAGTCAAGTCGTGGACTTGTGCTCGTGCACGGTTTTTGTGTTTTTTCATGTGCGGTGTTGCTCGAGGGTGAACGTAGTCGATGACGGACCGGAACTAGGTTCATGGAGGAACCGAGGTTCGGACTAGGTTCGTGGAGGAATCGAGGTCTTGGTGGTCAAGGATGTCATGCGGGACGCTCGCTAGAGAACATGCACATGAAGGTCGGTTAGTCACGTATGCGCAGCAGGGGCTGTTCATGCGCGCAAGGAATTGTTTTCGCCATGGTGGGCCAAGTTGAGATAGATATGAACTCTTTCCATGTTGGAAGTGGAGTTGTATTCGATGTCTCTGTTCTTGCATGCGTGCAAGAGTTGTTTTCAACCTTTGTTGGGCCAAGTTGAGATAAATATGAACTCTTTCCATGTTGGGAGTAGAGTTGTATTCTATCTCTGTGTTTTTGCTCAGATAAATAGAGGAGGTCTCCTCTGCTTATTTGAGAGCGGCGCTTTTTTTAGATTTTGTACTCTTGTGTTGGAGTATTTTAGACAAGGAAATAAAGTTAATCTTCCAGAAAGTTTCTCTCGCATTTGCTCTTGGCGGCTGTATGTTTCGGCAAAAGATTCTGTTCTTGCAATCGGTGTGTTCGTGTTGATCTCACGACTGAAGATTGGTCCGGTGCTGCTGTTGCAACGCAAGTCTGATTTTTGTCCGACATAGTTGGAGCTTCAACCGGAGTTTTGTCCGTCATAGCTTTTGAGATCAATTCCCGTCATCACCTGCTCCAGTCATATTGCGAAGGTAATATCTTTTAATCTGTAGATCCGATCGAGTTGATTTTTATTGGGTTTGATTCGTAATCCAATTTAGTTTCTCCAGTTAAAATTTCATATCAATCTAACGGTTGGATCTTTAGTAATCTTGTTTTTAAGTTTTGTCCGTCACTAGTCTAAATTGGGTCCGTCATATTAGATCGGGATTTGTTTCAGCTGTCTTGCGATGGTTATAACTTTAGATCTATAAGTCCGATTGAGTTGATTCTTTTTGTGTTATCTTTGGAATAGAGTCTAGTTTTTGCAGTTAAAATTTCACATCAATCCAACGGTTGGATCTTTGGGAATTATTGTTTTAGTAAACATGTGTTAGGCTGTTTTCGTTTTGTCCGTCATACACATATCAGAGGCGAAATTTTGTCCGTCATACACGTGCAACTCTCAGTCCGAACTGAAGTTTTGTCCGTCATACACGTGAAGAATTGGTCTGATGCAATAAGGTTTTTGTTGAATACAAATTGAGCAATCTGAGTTTGTTTGGGGTGTTTCAAAAGGCAAAATTTAATTTTAACTTCCGTTCAATCATTCACCCCCCCTCTGATTGACGCCATCCGATCCTACAAGTGGTATCAGAGAAAGGTTGAGGTATGGCGTCAGATAAGTATGTTAATCGTCCTCCTATGCTTAATGACTCAAATTTTCCTTACTGGAAAAGTCGCATGCAATCCTATATTGAAGCTCAAGGTAATGATGTTTGGCGCAAAGTTTCTACTGCATATGATGTTCCAGATATAGTCACTAATGAAAATAAAGCAGACGTTGATTTAAATGCTAAAGCTAAAAACTTGATTTTTCAAGGAATCTCAAAAAGAATTTGATCGAAGTTTCTCATTTACGCTCTCGCATATTCAGTTTGGAAGACATTATGTGACTATTATGAAGGTTCAACTTAGATTAAGAAAGTGCGCAAAACATTTACCAAAAAGATTTTTCTGATTTTGTTATGAGACCAGTGAATCAATTGATGATCTTTACTCGCTTTTGAGAAAATTTTGTGCAATTTATGTGGTGTTGAGTTAACAATTCAAGAGAGGAGAATGCTAGTAAGATTTTGAGATCTCTCGACTCTGAATGGCGCATGGTTGTTACTGCAATCAATCAAACTGTTGATTTGGATACATTGACCATGGATGATCTCAGATTCTAGGTTGAAAACTTATGAGATGGATTCTTTATCACCTAGAGTCGATAAAACCTCTACACATGCACTTGTTGCTAACCCCAAAGACGCCTTCTCGATTACCATCTTCGCCTCCTTGTCCATTAGCGTCTTTTTCAGATGAACAGCTTGAGATGCTCCTCAAGAAGATCTTGTACTCATTTCTTCACGCTACTGCCAAAGCACTCAACAATGTGAGGATGAGGAGGCGTGGAGGTACTACTGTGGTCCTTCAACCGCTTTGAGTGTGGTCTTCCGCATATCAAAGCAAATTGTCCCAAGTTGAAAAAGAAGGAAGAAAGGAACCAAAGACAACGCACTCAAGACGTACTACTCCTAGGCGCTCCAATTTTGAAAAGTCGCTAAGAAAGTCTTAGCTGTCTTGGAGGAGTGCGATCTTAGTGATGTGGACTTTGAGAGTGACAATGAGCCACGGGACAAGAAGGAGATATCGATGATGACTTCAACGGCATGTGCTTTATGGCTAAAAGGATAATGACAAAGGATTCTCGATTTTGATGAGGTAGGACCTTCTTATGATGAACTTGAATATGCTATGGTTAAATTAGCTTCTGAACTTAAAAAATCTAAGAAGGCACTTAAAGAAAAAGATCTAGAAATTGATTGTTCCAATTCAAATTGCAAGGCTTAGATCTTTGATTCCCGATGATGATGCTCGTAAGTCATGTGCTTTAATTCACAATGAGCTTGTTTCACTTAGGAAAGAACATGCTTCTTTGATAAAGCAAGATAGGGAAAATGAGAAACAAATGAAAAATGCTAGTTGCTCAACCATTGATCTGCATGATTCAACTTCTTGTTCAAAATGCTCCATACTGGAATTGAAGTTACATGATGCAAATGCTAGAGTTTCTCAAATGACAGATGCCTTGCTCACTCATGAAGTTCTTTCCTGCTCAAATTGTCGAAAACAAAAATGAATAGTGGACGCTCTCAGAACAATTGTTTAACTCGTCTAGAAAGGTTGATTACTTGAAAAATCGTTAGAAGCGCTTTCACTAAAGGAAAGAAAACCTAAACATGATTTTGGATCAATCAAAAGTCAAGACTCATAACAAAGGTTTAGGTTTTGATTCTTATGCTCATCATAAAACACATGTTCCCACTGTTGTTCAAGTTCTTGAAAGTGGAAAGTTTGAAATTGCAAATGAGCCTAAGAAAATTATCTTTAAATCAGCTGGAATGTTAACTTCTACTGTGATGAATGCAAATGTTGCTTCTACTTCTAAAATTAAACATTATGTTAAGTATACTTGCACTCATTGTGGAAGAGATGGACATCTAGTAGATTTTTGCTTTAGGCTAGCCAAACAACAGAAGCAAGAAAAAGCTAAGGCTAGGTCTAATTTCGACAGCACGCTTTACTCCTCATTATGTGCCTAAGGTGATGCGAACACCTTTTGTTGCAAGAAACACGAGAAACAAGAAACTGATTTTGTATACAAGTATACTCGGTTGCAGGTTTACTGTCGTGTGTGTCTCAAAGGTCGGATTCCTAAAAGCCTTTTATCTAACCCCAAGATCGAGACATCGACATTCTCTTTTGTGTAGGTTGTGAAAGAGAGGAAGGAGAACATATGGTTCATAGATTCGGATGTTCAAGACATATGACCGGTGATTCAAAATGGTTCTCCTCCTCACACAAAGTTCTCGTGATGAGGTCATCACTTTTGGCGATAATTCAAAGGGAAGAATTCTTGGAAGAGGAATTGTGCGAGTAAATGAAAACTTCATTATCAAGGATGTAGCTTTGGTAAGCAAGCTCAAATATAATCTGCTTCTCGCTTTCGCTTGCTTGATGAAGATCTTGAGGTAAGATTTCAGAAAAATTCTTGTCGATATTAGATGTTTATGAAAATCTAGTATGCAACATCACTCGCATTGGTCGCTTGTTTAAAGGTGATTTTTCATGTTCAACATCCTGAAATGACATGTCTTGTATCTCATGTTTCAAAAGATCTAACTTTTGGCATCAGAGACTTGGTCATATTGGTTTTGATCACCTTTCACGATTAGTAAATCAAACTTGCTCGTAAGTTTGCTCAATTAAAGTATGACAAAACAAGTAATTTGACTTGCTCTCCCTATCAACATGGAAAAATGACGCACCACCACATTTTCCTATTTCTCTTTGTTATGACTAATGCTCCGTGTCACTTTCTACATATGGATGACTGCTGGACCAAAGAAGAGTAAAATCTGCAGGAGGTAAGTGGTATGTTCTTGTGATTGTAGATGATTACTCGAGGTACTCTTGGGTATATTTCATGACTACCAAAGATGAAGCTTTTGAATTGTTTCAAGAGTTTGCATTAAGATTGCTCAAGGAATTGCCTGAAGCACTTAAAGTAATTAGGAGTGATAATGGAGGAGAATTCAAGAACACACTTTTTGTTTCTTTCTGTTCTGAACATGGAATTGAGCATCAATTTTCTTCTCTTCGAAGTTCCTCAACAAAATGGTGTTGTTGAGAGGAAAAATCGCACACTAGTTGAGATGGCTAGGACAATGCTTGATGAATATTCTACTCCTAGGAAGTTTTGGGTGAAGCTATTTCTTTCACCGCTTGCTACATTTCAAATAGAGTATTTTTGAGAGCAAAGCTTCATAGAACTTCTTATGAACTTCGGTTTGGACGCATTCTAGCATCTCCCACATGCGTGTTTTTGGTTGCAAATGTTTTATTCTCAAACATGGAAACCTTGATAAGTTTGAATCAAGATGCTCAGATGGATTGTTTCTTGGTTATGCTCTTCACACTCGTGGTTACCGTGGTGCTGAATTTAGAAACTAACAAAATTGTTGAGACTTGTGAAGTCACTTTTGATGAGGCTAGTCTTGGTACTAGACCCGAATTTTCAGGACACAAGTTACTTGCAATTCTGAAAGTATCTTTTGGAAGAAAGTGATGATGAAGATGAAGATGAAAGTGGTAATCAAGTTGGCAACTCGATTCACCAATTCAACCACAGGAGAAAATCAAGATGCATCTTCGAAATTCTTCCAAAGAACACACATGATAATCGACCTCGTGCAACTTCAGAAATTTCAGCACCATTGCACATTCAACTAAGACATCCTCCTCAACAAATGATTGGTGAGTTAAATGTGCGGTGCTTCAAACAGTACAATACTAATGACTCATATGCTCATATCGCTTTTGTTGCATCCTTTGAACCCCAAGATGTAAAGTCACGATTATCTCGATGAGTCTTGGATTAATGCCATGCATGAGGAACTTGAGAATTTTGAGCGCAATAAGGTTTGGGTTTTAGTTCCACCTCCTTTAGGTCGTAATATCATTGGAACTAAATGGGTTTTTAAGAATAAACAAAGTCAAGATGGAGTTGTTGTTAGAAACAAAGCTAGATTGGTTGCTCAAGGTTTTCTCAAATTGAAGGACTTGATTTTGATGAAACTTTTGCACTGCTGCTAGACTTGAAGCCATTAGAATTTTGTTGGCCTTTGCTACATCTAAAGGTTTTAGATTGTATCAAATGGACGCCAAAAGTGCTTTTCTAAATGGTTTTATCTTCAAGAAGTGTATGTCAAACAACCTCCGGATTTGAAAATCCAAATACCTGCACTATGTTTTTAAGTTGTCCAAAGCTTTATATGGTTTAAAACAAGCTCCTCGGGCTTGGTATGATAGGCTTAAATCATATTTGCCGGAAAATGATTTTGAAATGGGCAAAGTTGATAAAACCTTGTTTTCTCTCAAGCATGGCAATGATCTCATTATTTGTTCAGATTTATGTGGATGATATCATTTTGGTGGTACTTCTCATGCTCTGTTGCCAAGTTTTACACTATGAGCAGGAATTTGAGATGAGTATGATGGGTGAGCTCACATACTTTCTGGGTTTACAAGTCAAGCAAACAAGGCAAGGTATCTTTGTTCACCAAACGGCACACAAAAGATCTCCTCCGACGCTTTTGAGATGGAATCATGCAAACCAATTTCCACACCTATTGGTACAACAACTACTTTGGATCCGGATGAAGAAGGAGAACCGTTAACTAAAAGGAGTATCGAAGCATGATTGGATCGCTTTTTATCTCATCGCTTCAAGACCGTATATACACTTTGCGGTATGTTTATGTGCTCGCTTTCAAGCTTCCCCACGTGCTTCTCATCGACAAGCCAGAAACGAATTCTTCGCTATTTACAATCCACTTTAGAGTTTGGCTTATGGTACTCTTCATCTTCATGTTTATCACTTAGAGCCTTCTCGATGCTGATTTTATGGGTTGTAGAATTAACAGAAAAGTACCTCGAACATGTCATTTTATTGGTACATCTTTAGTTGCTTGGTCATCTAGAAAACAAGTTTCGCTGTTTCAACTGCTGAATCTGAATATGTTGTCAGCGCCGCATGTTGTGCTCAAGTGCTTTGGATGATATCAACTTTAAAGGATTTTGATTAATTATAGATAGTGTTCCACTTTTCTCGTGATAACACTAGTGCTATTAATATTGCTAAAATCCAAAGGCAACATTCTCGAACAAAGCATATTGATATTCGTTATCATTTTCTTCGAGATCATGTGGAAAAGGGAGATGTTGTGTTGCATTTTGTTGATTCTGAGTTGCAAATCGCCGATATTTTCACAAAACCACTTGATGCTTCTCGATTTGCCTTTTTGAGGGAGAGTCATGCCACCCCATGAGCTTGTTTTGAGGGGAGTTTTATGTCAAGTCTGTTACTTAATGAGCTTACTTTATCATATTTCTTTATATATTATGTAATTAAGCTTATATATGATAATCTAAATTGTCCTACTTGAACTAAAAGAGACATTGTGGAATTCCTTAGTTTAATTGTCTATAGCGCATGCTCTGTGATATCTTGCTGTTATAGGCCTGATATTGAATCCTCTTGACAAAGTTGGGCTATGAAGCATGTGTGTTTTTCAGCTTTACTCTTTCATAGACCATTTAATCTCTTTGCATGTTTACAATAAAAGAAAAGGGAATAAGAAAAAAAAGGGGCTCAAATCTGCAAGAAGCTTGTCAAAATTATCAACATGTGCAAAAGCTTCAAGATGTATGCTTCGAGCATGCCATTCCCTAAAAGATAAGATGTATGCTACAAGCATGCCATTCCCTGAAAGATAAGATGTATGCTTCAAGCATGCCATTCATTGAAAATAAAAGAAGTATGCTTCAAGCATGCCACATGTCGCTTATCGTTATCAAGATTATTTTGGTCTACTAGATCGGAGTTGAAACTACTTGCATGCCCCGAGTTGTTAGTTGCTTCAGCTTTTGGGCCTAGTTTTTTGCCAAGATTGTGCTTAGTACTTGACTATAGTTGATTAAATTGAGGTTGAGATGCATGTCACTTCCTAACTTGATTAAATAATATTAAGTTCATGTATTATGCTTATTATGTGATATATACTTGCTATATGATCAAGAAAGCTCATTGGTTCTTTTCTTGGCACTCATTTGTTTTTCCTTGTGAAATCATTGTCAAAGGGGAGAAGAAAGCTTACATCTGTGGGAGAAGTAAAATGTTTTATTGACAAAAGGGAGAATTTTTGGAGTCAAAGGGGGAGAAAATTTTGTGCACATTCGCTTCTTTTTAGGAGAGATTTTTCACTGTGTTTTTTGATCACTTTGTTTTTTGTTTTAAAATGAAATTTCTTAAAATCTTTTTCAGAAGTGAATGCCGATGTTCTGTTCTAAACGGTGTTGCCAATGTTTTCATCAAGGGGGAGATTGTGAAATCATGTGATGAAAAATTGGTTTAGGAAAGAAATTGGCATTGCAAAGTGTTTTCGGTTATAGCATACGTTATTTGAGATACATCTGCTTGATGTAATGCACTCGTGAGTGGTTGCATGGATTGACCTTGAGTCAAGTCGTGGACTTGTGCTCGTGCACGGTTTTTGTGTTTTTCATGTGCGTGTGTTGCTCGAGGGTGAACGTAGTCGATGACGGACCGAACTAGGTTCATAGAGGAACTGAGGTTCGGGACTAGGTTCAGGGAGGAATCGAGGTCTTGGTGGTCAAGGATGTCATGCGGGACGTTCGGGCTAGAGAACATGCACATGAAGGCTGGTTAGTCACGTATGCGCAGCAGGTGGGCTGTTCATGCGTGCAAGGAATTGTTTTCGGCCATGGTGGGCCAAGTTGAGATAGATATGAACTCTTTCCATGTTGGAAGTGGAGTTGTATTCAATGTCTCTGTTCTTGCATGCGTGCAAGAGTTGTTTTCGGCCTTGTTGGGCCAAGTTGAGATAAATATGAACTCTTTCCATGTTGGGAGTAGAGTTGTATTCTATCTCTGTGTTTTTGCTCTGTATAAATAGAGGGAGGTCTCCTCTGTTTATTTGAGAGCGAGCGTTTTTGGCTTTAGATTTTGTACTCTTGTGTTGGAGTATTTTAGACAAGGAAATAAAGTTAATCTTCCAGAAAGTTTCTCTCGCATTTGCTCTTGGCGGCTGTATGTTTCGGCAAAAGATTCTGTTCTTGCAGTCGGCGTGTTCGTGTTGATCTCACGACTGAAGATTGGTCCGGTGCTGCTGTTGCAACGCAAGTCTGATTTTTGTCCGACATAGTTGGAGCTTCAACCGGAGTTTTGTCCGTCATAGCTTTTGAGATCAATTCCCGTCATCACCTGCTCCAGTCATATTGCGAAGGTAATATCTTTTAATCTGTAGATCCGATCGAGTTGATTTTTATTTGGTTTGATTCGTAATCCAATTTAGTTTCTCCAGTTAAAATTTCATATCAATCTAACGGTTGGATCTTTAGTAATCTTGTTTTTAAGTTTTGTCCGTCACTAGTCTAAATTGGGTCCGTCATATTAGATCGGGATTTGTTTCGGCTGTCTTGCGATGGTTATAACTTTAGATCTATAAGTCCGATTGAGTTGATTCTTTTTGTGTTAGCTTTGGAATAGAGTCTAGTTTCTGTAGTTAAAATTTCACATCAATCCAACGGTTGGATCTTTGGGAATTATTGTTTTAGTAAACATGTGTTAGGCTGTTTTCGTTTTGTCCGTCATACACATATCAGAGGCGAAATTTTGTCCGTCATACACGTGCAACTCTCAGTCCGAACTGAAGTTTTGTCCGTCATACACGTGAAGAATTGGTCTGATGCAATAAGGTTTTTGTTGAATACAAATTGAGCAATCTGAGTTTGTTTGGGGTGTTTCAAAAGGCAAAAATTTAATTTTAACTTCCGTTCAATCATTCACCCCCCCTCTGATTGACGCCATCCGATCCTACACTCGATTGTGGCAACAAGCTGCAAAAACTTGTTAGGTACAGAAATGAGCAACTTCTTGACGAATATGGTGTCCTCCAGATTGTCCCCTAGATCACGAATCTTGTTTGCTAGGCCAGTTATCTTCACGGCAAACTCATCAATGGAGTCTATTTCTTTCATGCGCAGGGCCTAAAAGTCACTGTTCAAGATCTGAATTCTTGCCTTCTTCACCCAGTCAACACCTAGGTACATGGTCTTTAGGCTCTCCCATGCTTCCTTGGCTGTTTTTTTCTTAGCCAACTGTAGCAGGACCTCCTCTCGGATAGTCTAAAAGATACATGCTAGCGCCATCTTGTCCTTCTTCCTTTCCATGGCCACATCGGCCGTGGGCTCGACAGCATCTTAAATGCCTTGAGCATCCATAAAGACCTCCATCTTAATTGCCCAAGTGGAGTACTTGGTTGAAGTCAACATCGGGTAGTGCAAGGTTACACCACCTTCCTTCAACGCCTACAGTGCCATCCTCTTGACAATCGATATCAAATGGAACCTAGATGCTCTGATACCACTTGTTGGAATTGGGTTCAGAAAACACACAAGTTCAAAGAACGCGTTGGTTCAGAGAACACACACGACCACGAGGACTGATGACAAACGCTGGAAAGAAGACTTGTGGTTTTGGTGCTGCGCTGATAACTGCTGCGTTTTCTCCATTAGCTTAAATAGAAAATGGTAGATTACAAAGGCTAACTAACTGCCTCATCCAAAACTACTTGAACACAGTCGTGGCTAACAACCTTGCCCAAACAAACCAAACTCAGATCAAAGACAAACTAATCTGAAGATCATATCAACGACAAACTAACTGAAAACCGAGTAGATACTGTAGCAAAAAAGGGCAAACTGACAGAGACAATCGGAACTAACACAACAGGCTTAAATCCAACAATGGTCAGGCTTGGAATCCCTTCATTGCTGGTTCCTTTCACGCGTGACATCTCTCCATCACCTGTTGCTTCCGAAGAGCTAGTCGTCACATTTGCAAAATTAGCTTGTCTACCGGTACTGATCAGGCAGCTGGCTCGTTCCACGCGTGAAATCACTGGTGCTGACAATGTCATCCCAACATCTCCAAGATTATCTAGAGATAATCGGTGATGGTCAAGCTTGGAGTCCCTCTGTTGTTGGTTCCTTTCACGCGTGAAATACCTGATCTTACCATGCTCACATTTTCAAAACTAGGTTGTCTGTCAGTAATGGTCAGGCTTGGAGTCCCTCCGTTGTTGGCTCCTTCCACGCTTGGAATCTCCCCATCATCAGCTGTTTGCACTGTAGCCAAGCTTGGAGTCCGTGCGTTGTTGATTATCTTCAAATTAGTACAGCCGCACGTGGTTAATAAAGCAAGCTTTGGAACGGAGCGGGGCATTAGCTCCAACATCTTCAATTCTTTCAACTTCAGCAGATTCAGCTTCGTAAGGCTTGGGAACCCCTCTTCATGGAACACCAATTCCACTTCCACATAGGAGCCATCCAGGAGTTCCATCTCATTGAGATTTGGCAGGGCGGCCACCTCGTCGACAAAACCTTGCATCAAATTACCCGATCCCGACAAAGTGAGCTTACTGAGGTTTGGCAAGATGAATGGGCCACTCGGGGACGAGTTTAGCTTCCCGTGGAGTGCTAGGACCTCGAGGCGGCACGAGCTGGGATTGGTGAAGACGCTGGACGGGAGGAGACTCCCGGATAAACTGAGGCTCACAAGAAACTCCATCCTCTGTAGTGCCGATGATAGGGCTTCAACAAAGAGTTCTGAGATGGAAAACATTGCGAGTGACCGGAGGTAGATCATGCGGTTCAAGGGGCAGCCGACTAGCGACCATTTACCGGCGGGCACCGCACCAGCTAGTGTCCGCAAGTTTTTCAGGTGTGCACTTGGACACTTGGACAGAAGCAACTTCTCAGCGAGCACATGCCGTAGCCCGTGGATTTCCCAAAATTCATCGGTGACATTAGTCACTCGTGTCTTCCTCACATCTAAAGTCTGGAGGTTGTCAAGCTTTGAAATGGAAGGCGGGAGTTCACCCAATCTGCAGTTCCTGATGCCAAGGTACCTTAGATGGATGATTCTTCCAATCTCATCGGGCACTCTTGCAAGCAACAGACCGTACAGGTCAATGACCCGTAGGAACCACGAGCCTCGGATGAAGCTGAGCTGATGCAGTTTCGTCGAGCCAGCTGCACTGTCAGAACAGCCGCAGGCTCGTAGTAACCACTCGGCAGGATTGCCCCAATAAAGCTGAGGTTGACATTGTAGTCCATCATGCACTGCGCTGCGGCTTCCACTGTCTTGCTCTTCCTCCAAAAAATCACAGAAGAGAGACCGTAGCTTGGGGAAATGATCGGGAATGTCGATGTATGAATCGACGAAGTTGTGGATGGCAAGGCGGCGCACGGCATGCGGGTGCAGGACATTGGCGTGGTGGTGGATCTCAATGAAACAGGACTCCTGGGCTTCAGATTCTACAAAGGAATGGAGCAAATTGTGAACAGCCACCATCTTGATGCCTCCTCTCGCATCTTTCTCAGCAACCTCGACCAAACCTCTGCAGACCAACTCCTTCAGGTAGCCGGACCCGACTTCCTCTAGGGTTTTGCCCTTCTTCGATGCAACAAACCCCTCGGCGATCCACAGACGCACTAGACGATCTGGGTCGAGAAGAATGTTTTCTGATGCCGTCGCGAAGTAGAGGAAGCATGATTTGAGGTGATGTGGGAGGTCTTCGAAGGCTAGCGACCATAGGCACCTCATAGCCTTGGGCTGGCCCGTTGACGTCTCCAGCTGCTGACTCAACACATCGTCCCACTCGCTCGGATATGCCTTTGTTCGCAGGACGCCACCAAGCACGATGACGGCTAAGGGGAGGCCTCTGGAGATGTTGTGAAATCTCTCCCCGTATGTCCTCGGCGGCATTCCATGTGGTGCCGGTGCCTGCAGCTTCCCACTTAAACTGGTAGTGAAGGTAGCTGCCGCCTCTAGCTCCATCCATGAGGCCGGTGGATGATCCACCCATGGCGGCAGATGGTCTGCACCAAATACTAGCTCACGAAATAATACTTCGGTCTGGTTGGCGTCGAGAGGATGCAGCACGGTAGGTTTGATTTCTCTGTCAGTGCGCTTGATTTCCTTTAGGTTGAGCTGCGTCGTGAGCATGATTCGGCTGTTAGGATTGTCCTCCGGCAGCAAATCAAGCAATGAATTCCAGTTACTGACGTCCGCTAATCCATCCAGCACCACAAGGTATTTGGATTTTTTCAAAAGCTCTTTAAGTTTTCCGCTGATTTCGCTCGATGACGCACTGTCAATTTCATTGTCCTCCTCCGGAAACTGTCGGCGGATCTGCTCGTAGATCATAGCCGCGTACTGCTCAAACCGCATACGCGCCGGAAGGCATATCCAAGCAAGCACCTCAAAGTATTCCTTGACGTCACGGTCATTGTACAACTTCCTTGCCAATCTTGTCTTCCCAATGCCACTGTCTCCGACGATCGAGATGACAGCCCGACGAGAAATCTTTTTATTTGTGTTCAGTATGTGTTCTTTGAGGATCGCAAATTCGGCCTTCCTGAACTCATCAGCCCGTCCATACTCAATATCCCTGCAGTATTCCAGAGGTCATTTGTACTCCATGAAAATCGGTCAAAATTTAATCTAAGCTTTTCAGAAATTTAATTGATTTCTTTTTCCGTGTTTAACATACAAAGTTGTTCAGAGATTAAAATTTTATATCGATAGAGATTTAAAGAAAGGTACGAACGTTACCGTCGACCAAAGCTAGAATTAGAAACAACTAGTCGTCAACATGTGCAATCACACGTGCTACATATTTTATATAAATTCATTCATAATTTATATAAATCAATATAGCAAAATTTAAAGGTTCAAACAAAGAATTTCTATCTAAATATAAATTTGAACAGAGTCAGATCCCAAATATATCTATTATATAATAAAAGTCAATGAGAGGTGCTTTACAACATCTAAGAAAAATAAGCTAGAAATTAATTCTAAAAAAGCAAAACATGTGGTCATCAATCTAGTGGAATCTAGTTAAAGTCGAACTATATGGTCATCGAATGTTGTTATTAGAGAAAAGAGAAATAAGCTAAAAATTCTCACAGAAAAGTAAAGAGCAGTGAAGCACTGCTTAAAAGTAAAATATCTAGCTTTTAATCTGATGGACCCTAATTAAATTATAATTACGTAATATATATATAATTTTAATTGAAGAACAAAGAAGAAAATAATCCTCACTTGTACGTCAAGGCTACATGATTCGAAAAAAGACATTGGGAGAAACATGGAGACAAATGTCACGCTTAGATGGATGGATAGATTAGATTTGAGAACTCACACCAAGGTATAAATGAAATTAACTCATCTTTTTCAGTCAAGAGGAACTTATTTGGATCGGCTACATGAAAACACATGAAGGCAACACAAAGAAAAGACAGAATACGAAAAAGAAGCAACCTAAAGTACACAGGAAAACAAAATGAAATGTGATGAGGACCAATTCCTTTGCTCTTTATGAATCTTAAGAGAAAATTAGTTAATATTAGGTAAGGCCAAAAATGCACAACCTAAAAATAAATCAAGTTGAATATTTGCCCCTACCAAATATTCAAGTCTATAATTATATGTAATCTTCAATTTGATTTAATTTCTATAGGTTGATACAAATTTTCTATCACCTAATATTAACTGCTTTATTTCAATTTGATTTAATTTCTATAGGTTGATACAAATTTTCTATCACCTAATATTAACTACTTTATCTTAGGATTCATAAAATTTTTCTAAAAGGATATACGGAAGGGAAGCATAAACAAAAACAAAATGAAAGGTGACAATTGCATACCAGGCGGCATCGGCATCACTGAATGACACACTCCATATTTCAGACGATGAACTTTCAATTTTATAATTTTCCTTAATCCGATCAATTTCTTTGATCCTTTCATTGATCTTTGGTATCTCCCTTGAAAGCACATGCCTTACAACAATCTGCGCGTGAAATATATGCTGTTTCAATAGTGATTCATGCAAACATCGTGCGCCAAAACTAAAATACGCTAAGCAGCAGTAAAACTTGAATGGGAAAAAAATGGTATTAGCAAATTGAAGGATAACTGTTTATTCACAACATAAGTTTTACAAAACTATTATACACCCCTATTTGGAATTGTTGCAGAACAGTCGACTTACTTAAACAGGGACCCTCCAGTAAATTACTTCTGTCCAGTCTGAGGCTACACCTCTCTTTTGTGTTTTTTCTATTCTTGTGCATGATACTATTCTATGTTAGCATCGCGAAGACTATCATGGAGTGCCAATTGACCCACAAGTCACGAAGACAATGAATGATATATAAGGGATTGACAAACATTCACGGCATGTAAGAAACTTTCCTTTTTAAAAAACAGGAACTTCGCCACATTTTACAGAAAAGTGTTTAATTTCTGCAAGAAATAAGAAAAATTCTCACACTTCAAATGATCGAAAATGCTTCCAGAAAATAGGCCACGATTGAATGAACTTGGAGTTATTTGCACTTACTGTCGAAGGTTAGTGATCGACAATAAACTTATACTTCGGGTACCTTCGAGATGCGCAGAGTCAAACACACAAATCAGGGGCACACGATATAGATAGGTTCGGGCCTCCTGATAAAGTAATACCCTATTCCTGTATGGATAAAATATAAGGTCGATGAATAGATTACAGAACGGGATGGTTAGCTCCAATTACAAGGAAAATGAATTTGGGAGTGGCTAAGCTATGGCTAATGGATGTTCTGCTCGGAGATCTTCTTGTTTGTCTAGCTCCGGCTAGCTGTAGATTGAGAATTGCCCCTTCCCTGGTGGAGTCTAGCCTTGTGCTTATATAGTTGGGTTGGAGTACTGGATCGTAGTCGATGAGGAGTCCATCACTGTTATGATATCCGTGTCGTATCCAAACTTCTGCAGGAGTTAGCCGTATTCAAGTAGGTTTCCTCGTATCGCGAACACGATCAGGTCCTTTCCTGCATGGGGATTTCCTCCGCGTATATCTTATCCCACCGACCTAGGCCCGCGATATCCGGGGTTTCCAAATGTTTGTAGTGATATGTGTGGTGTGATCCTTGAGTTTATGGTGTACATCCATATCCCATATTTAGATATTCGACAGTAGCCCCCTGAACTCTGCTTAGTGGAGGGTCCGTTTGAGCGCTTGGTCGATTACCGCCAAACTCCAGTTTGGTCGAATAATGCCTCGCCTACTTATGGTCGAATGATTCGAGCAAGTTGGGGAATCACTAAGTATCGAGTAGGATATGCGGAGTTGAGCGCCCTGCTATCAATCCACCTTGAGTGCTTAGGGTAGCCTCACACCACTCGATATCGACTCGTCGACTCGACTCTGAGTAGAGTTAGAATGATAATTAGAAATTCCAAACGTTGAGCAATTGAGCATTTATTGCTCCCGACTAAGGCGCCACAACGGGTGCGACGTCATCTTTCCGCTTTTCTCGGCGACCAAAGTGTCGTATAGCGCGAAATGAACCATTGTATTTAGAAGCTTTTGGCTTATAAATCTCTACACTTGGAATTGTAGCCATTTCCTCCTTTCATCCTCAGCCTTATTTTCGAAACCTCCGTCTCACCCCTTTGAGCCCTTGCGTCGTCACTTTTTGAGAGATCCTCTTCTCTTCTGTCCCCAATGGCATCCGGTCCTTCTGCCAGCCTCAAGGGAGCTACACAGCCGAAGAAGTAAACTGAGACGGCCGGGCTGGTCTTCAGCGATGAGACCTTCGAAAAAGTGTGGCAAAAATCTATGATGACAGATAAACATCTCGCGGAGTGGAGGAAGGTGGCTTCATCCCTCCTTAGGAGTTCTTCCACTAGAGGCTATCTGTTTGAGGTTTATCCTACCCCTAAGGATGAGGACGAGACTGTAGTTTTTGAATCTTTCTTCCGCTGCGGTCTTAGCTTTCCCCCTTCCAAATTTCTGCTCGATGTTCTGGACTTCTATTAAATTCAGCTTTTTCACTTGAGCCCCAACTCGATCACAATGCTCAGTGTGTTTGTCCGCCAATGTGAGGCCTTCTTGGGTATCAGACCCAGCCTCAACTTGTTTCGCCATTTTTATAGCCTGAAGAGGTCGACTAAGAATGAAGTTGTCGGGGGTGCCCGATTTCACCTTCGTAGCGGCACAACTAGTGCGTACATTTCGGTTCTGGTCACTTCTTCCTGGCAATCGGACTGGAAGAAGCGGTGTTTTACATCACCTCTCCGGACACGGTCAACTTCCCCCCGGCTTATCAGTCACTCTTTCTGAATCCCATCGACCTTTGGACAAAAGTCCCTCTGTCAATTGCTCGGAACGCGCATTATGTTAAGAAAATTGAGGAGCCAAGGGAGAGGGGATTAACCGAGTGGCATGTCGCCTGAGATTTTCTGACGCGACGATCGAGTCCACTGAAGTGCCAGGACCACTTGGTCTGGGACTACTTCGGGGCCAGCGATGCAACCAGAGACAGCTCTGAGAGTAAGTGGCAATAACCTATCTGTTGTTCTTCGGCCATTACTAATGGCTACCAAACTGACTTGCTGACCAATAGTCTTGTCAGATGCGAACATCTCCTCCCGACTGAGCAAGATGTTCCAAGGCTCAGAACCCAGCCCTTGCGGCGTAGAGGCCTATTTTTTGGCCAATCCTCGACCAGGGGTACGTATTGAATAACGACCAATCCTGCCACATTTGTGCGCTTGTTGTTGTTTAACCAAGTTTGTCTTCGAGACTGCGTTTGATGATAATAGCGGGCAGCTCGAGGGAGCCATCAGCTTGGATGATGAGCCAGCTCAGGATGATGGGCAAACATCAGGCTTAGTTCCTACCAGCGTGGTGCCGTCCATGGATGATGCGGCGCCTATCATAGATCCCAGTGGGATCGAAACAACCTTGGAGCGAGAGGCAGCCGAATCTCCTCAAGTGAGCAGGTTGACGTCTCCAACGTTCCCTCGACCGAAGAAACGACTCTGGACTTTGGCGGCGGGGCCTTCCAGCCAGGTGATATTCAATAGCTCGCTCGGATGATATGAAATCGCTTCTGACATCATCCAATAGATCTTGAAGGAGCAACGGACTACCTGGGGAGATGACGTGCAAAAACTGGCAGCCATCACACAAACGTCTCCTCGAATAGAGTCTTCATCAACCGAAGTGGTCGGAGAGATAATACCGCTGTCGAGTAGTTACTTAATCCGTTTACAACTTAGCATCTTGCTCATGGTCATCATGTGGGGCCAAGCTCCATCTTTGGTTGTTGATCCACCGGCGCCATTGCTCCAACCAGCTAGTCTAGGCGAGAAGTTGGCTACCGGGACCAAACCGGTCTTGATGAAAGCATCTGCCTCGGAGAAGAATGTGAGGGTGAGGCTTCGGATATGGAGGTAAGTTTACTTTTCCATTCTTTTCGCCGCAGTTTCTCCTTTTTCTGGGAAAATCTTATATGAAACCCCTTGCAGGAAGGGTGCACCCAGTGGAGTGGTCGATTGCGCCATCGCCAGCACCTTGCCACCTCTGGACACAGTTGTGCTCGTTCCGACCTCTGAGGCGCTGGCTCGAACTACAACAACAACAATCCTGCCTCTCCAACACCTCCAGCATCCTTCGAATACTAGTTAGTCTTGAAGCCGCAGCTGCAGGTTCATAATCACGTCCTTTTATCTCCTCGCCTTGGATCAATTCTCCGCTCCGCCCTTCTCTTTTTAGCTTTTTCGACTTCTTCTGATAGCGTGTCACGGAGACACTACGCCATGTTGAAACGTTCTGCGAGCAAGCCCATCAGCGAAACGAGCGACTCAAGCCTCCAGCCAACAGGTAATCAAGATGAAAGACTCTGAGCTGGTGGAACTTCGGGCTGAGTTGAAGGCAGCTAGGACCAAGGCCGAAGCACAGAGGGAGGAGGCGAAAAAGTTGAAGGCAGAGTTTAAGACGCTAAGGGCAAAGAAAGCCTCTTTGGACGCCTCGTGGCTTAAAGCCAAAGTCGATTGGGACAAGGCGGAAGCAAACCTGAAGGTGATCGAAGGGGAAAAGGCTGTAACAGACGCGGTGTTGGCCACTCTGCAGTCAAAAACCCTAAAAAACATTACTTCATCAGCTCGTCTTGCAACCTCATATTTACTAGGTCTGGTGAAGAACCACCATCCGGGCCTGGACCTCTCAATTTTGGGCGAGGGCTTCGTTTGTGAGAAGGACAAGGCTACGAACCTCATCAAGTCCTTGAAGGGCCATACCGAGAGGTTTGTGGCCCAGCTGAAACTGACTCTCGATGGCAACGTCCACAAAAACCCTTAGGCTTATCGTGTCAATGTAATCGAGCTTGTGCTGATGCTGTAACTTTTAATGAAAATACTAATTGACTTGCTTGTCTGTCATATCCTACCTTTTGTTTCCTTGTCGATGAAGCGATGGGGACACGAGTAGATGCAATTTCGATTAGCACTTATAGGCCTTTAGCCTTTTACATCCGTATCTCGACTATACCTCTGCACAAGACTTAAGAGAACATTCTCATCAAATTTCTAAGCCCCTGAGCTTATGCCCAAGGAGGATGTGCAGAACGTTAGTGCTATCAAGAGCTACGCGATCTTTTGTAAGCCTTTATCGACTACATGACTTAGACTGTGTAGTAAATATGAACTTGCTGAGCAGCGCATGAAGAACTGACTAGAGGCCTCGTCTCCCGTGGACCACTGAGCTTTGGATGTCTGACAATCTTGTGCTCGTTTGCGCACATGATAGAATTGCTCATCATTGAGTTCACGTATGGCCGCACTTTAGTCTTGCTTACTGATAAGCTAAGCACGCAATCGAGTAAACACATGCAAAAGAATTCACATGTAAAACAAAGAAATAACGGGATGTATATAAGCTAATAGCAGAGAATTTGTGCCTACAATGTGCTTCGCTCGATAATGGTATCAACCAAAAGAGAATTGAAAAAAGGGCATCGAGTTACCTGTAGCCCTCGACTCCTTACTCGATGATACCATCGGGTGGGGAGTAGAGTATAGTAAGCATAATGATGTGATTCGGCCCTCGACTTTTACCCGATAGCTGGATTGAGGTGACAGTGCAGCATTGGCATCACGCACCTGTTATGACTCCAAATCCCTTACTTAATAGGCGTCTCGACCCGAGAATAGGGCTAAGTAGAGGTGAAAATTGGGCGACATAACCTTTGGCCTCCAACTCGATTAGGTGCTTTGAGGAGCGTATGCGCCATCATGCCTAATATATCTTGTGACCCTCTGCTTAGCTTGAGAAAAGGGTAAACGTCAACAAGCATTTAAAATATCAAGCGATGCAACTCCCGACCCTACGCTTGACTTGGTCGTCGGGGCAAGGGCAAAGCGAATGCGCTGACAAATGAATGATGTAGCCTTCGACTTCGTACTCGATAAGTGCTTAGAGGAGGAAGTAGAGCATAATCATCTTAAACAATAACTCTCGACCGTATGCTTTGGCGCGTGAGCACCTAAGCATACTTGGAGTTCAGCATTGGTAAAAACATGATGTAGCCCCCGACTCTTTACTCGATTAGGCCATCGAGGAGACAATTGAGTATGAGCATCATAAACAGCAGCCTTCGACCATACACTCAGGTGCATGAGGCCCCAAGCGTGCCAATAAGGCTTAGCATTATTTTTGCTCAGTTATCATGACTGAACACTGCTACAGCCATCGCGTCCTTTGGTTTTTGCGCAGCCCATCATGACTTAGTGTCTCTTTGGCTTCCGCATTTATGTGGGAGTACAGACAGACGCCTCGTAGATCGGAACCGACACGTATTCAAGTTGGGTTGTGACTTCTAGCATGACCTGCTCCCAAAGCTAAAAATAAACGGAACGCACGGACACTTGGCATAACCTTTCTCTTTTTATCTTCATTTGGTTTTGCAACACTCTAACCTCTTCAAACATCCTCATGGCTTCCTCGCCGCCTTCATCTCCTTCTATAGAGATCCTCGGAGGACCCCCTCCTCTGGAGATTTCTGTTGAGATCCCTCCTCTACCTCTAGTCACGGGGCCCTGGAGGCAAAGCGTCATTGTCCTCTCTGAGAATGAAGACGACGACATCGACTGGGATGCCGTTGAGAAGGTCTGGCCCGAGGAGGAGGACGAGGACATCAACTGGGGGGTCATTGAGAGGGAGGTTTAGCCCGAGGAGGATGAGATGACCAGCAAGCTGTGCGTCGCCGCCGAGGAAGACCCGCCACCTGTGTTTCTCTTGCGAGGGCGGATGTCGCCTCCAACATCGGAGGAGAAAAAGGCAAGTTCGTCGACGGAGGTGAAGCTCAAAACAGCCTCACCGATCTGGCGCTTGCTCGCCCTCCAAGCCATCACAGTGGCCAGGGGCTTTCGGTGGCAGAGGAATCTCCCTTGCCATCAACTGGTCGACATGTCCTCGCCGCCTCTTCTGGCCTTCACAGAGGACGTGATGCCTTCGAAGGCAAGTAGCTATAAGGTTGCCTCTCTTCAAATGTAATAGAATACCTACCTGGAGTTTTTTGTTCGATTTAGCATGAGACGTTCTCTTTTATGTATGGAATTTTCTTAACTGATCGATGTTCCATGAGTTGTCCAATATCACGCGTCTGTTGTAGATAACCGCACCGATCCTGGTCGAGTTGCTTCGAGTACCACATAGGGGCCTTCGCACTTACGTGATAGCTTATTATGATTATCTTGTTTCTACATCTTTCGTAGTACTATTCCTGGCACCGAGCTCTCTTTCCTGAACTCTTGTGCCATGATATCTGCGCAAGGCTTGTTGATACTTGGCTGCTCGAATAGATGCTCGATTTCTGTATTCCTCGAGTAGATTAATATCGTCTGCTCGCGCTTGCTCTTATTCCTTTTCTGAGTAGTTCTCCACTCGTGGTGACCTAAACGTTAACTGGATCAGAAGCACCACTTCTGCTCTGTAGACCAAGAAAAATAGTCTCAGCAGTGGCTCGACTAGTCGATGTATGAACAGCTCATAGCATCGAGGGAAGTTCCTTTGCCCACGGGGTCGAGTAAGCCTTAAGCCTATTGAATGTGCGGGTCTTGATCCCCTGCAGGATTATACCGTTGGTGATATGGCTAACCAACTGGACCGTGTGTATTGCCGGCGCAAGCGCACACCATCGCAGCCCAAGGATGGGTCTTAGATGGATCGCGCCCGACCAAGCACGCTGCGGCCGTTGAGATAAGATTGATAAGATTCGCGCCATGCAGGATTTAGAGATAAGAGATTAGTTTCCTGCTTTCGCTTGTTAGTTTCCTTTATTTCCAAACTTCCAAATAGGAATCCCTTGATTATAGGATATGGGAGTTGTATGCGCCCGGAGGCTGCACTATATAAGGGAGAGATTAATAAGAGAAAAGGGTATGTTTTTGATACCGCATTCAGGCCTCGAGCGCTGCCGATAATCGGCCGGTGGGTTCGTCTGACCAAACTATCTTCTCTATTTTCACCACCAAGCCCCACGGCGGATCTTCTTCCACCCGTTCGGGTCTCCGCCAGAACCCGGCATTCCAAATGTCTTCACCCGACGATCCACAACAAGCGGTATCGAGCCCAACGGTCCTCGGCGAAGGGTCGGATCGTGGAACGCCACGCTCGCGATGGCTCTCAAGATGAGGAATGGCGAGGCGGATGTCCTCCGATGTGGAGGGACTCAAGGCTTCGTGACCGAAGTTACAGAGGATGATGGCCGACTTCATCAAGGCGCAGGGGAAGAAGAAGGATGACGGCGGAGAGGCGGGAAGCGAAGGCTCGGTCACGCCGAAGGTCGACCGCCGCATCTTCCGTGATCGATTTGGTCATATGGAAGGCGGACGGGAGGGCGGAACTCCAGAACCCAGATCGCGCCGCCACCTCCCTCGCGAGGATTGGGGTGGCGCGGGCGATCGGGATCGTCTGTGCCCTCGGCCGCCTCGGTATGACCTTCCACTGTACGACGGGACCGAAGATCCTCTGCTTTGGCTCCGGCAGTGTGAACGGTTCGCGCGTGCCCATGACATTCCGCGCCGCAAATACGTCCAGATGGCTAGTCTGCATTTGCGAGGCGAGGCCCAGGAGGTCCTCGACAATTGGGAGTTGGAGGAAGGAATGATATCGTGGGATGAATTTGCCAGTTATCGATGGCAGCGCCTGATCTGCTAGAGACTTGGTTTACTCATTGCTTGGATGGCATAAAGTGATACATGACATGCTGCCATGCACCACGTCCTGGCTGTTATGGCTCGCTCGACCCATAACATTACCCCCCCTTGCGAATCAACCTTGTCCTCAAGGTTGAAGTTTGGAAGATTCGCACGAGATGAAGCGTTGGGCCTTCGGTCGGCGAGGCGCGGAGGTTGGAGATGCGATCTTCGATGGTCACCGTGGTAGGAGGATCGTCGGCTCGATACCAAATTGTTACGCAGCACGATCCGCACACGCAACGGGATGAGATAGGACCCTTAACGGGCTTAAACGAGCTATTGTCGGCTAGCGCCTTTGGTCATGACGGAGCCACCGCCGCTTATCGATGGCGGCGCTACCGATCTACTAGAGACTTGGTTTACTCATTGCTTGGATGGCATAAAGTGATACATGACATGCTGCCATGCACCACGTCCTGGCTGTTATGGCTCGCTCGACCCATCTCGCTGGTTATTACCGCCGGTTCATCCATCAGTATGCCTCAATTGTCGACCCCTTACTACGCCTTCTCCGCCAGCGTTTGCTGGATTCCGCCGCTGAGTCCGCTTACGCACCCTCAAGTCCGCTCTACAGTCGGCGCCGGTCCTTCGGCTACCCGACTTTGACATCACTTTCTGTTGAATGCGACGCCGAGGCAATGCGGCATCGGGCGCTGTTCTCCAACAGAGGGCTATCCTATTGCTTTCTCAATGAAGCTAGCAGAGCGCACATTCGCCTTTGCCGCAGATGAGAGGAGCTCATTGGGCTTTCCAAAGCGATCCGGCACTGGCGGCCGTATCTATGGGGACGGCCCTTCGTGGTACGCACTGACCACGCTAGCTTGAAGTACCTTCTGGAGCAGGCATTGGTCACCCCGCCACAGCAACATTGGCTCAGCAAGTTGATGGGGTTCGACTTCCGAGTTGAGTATAAACCAGGACATGCCAACCGTGCCGCAGATTCTCTCTCCCGGATGCATGAAGCGGAAGTCCTCTGTACTGCCCTCTCTTCTCCAACCGTCTCGGTCTTGGATGAGTGGAGGACTCTTCTTCGGCAGGATCCAGATGTCCAACGCCGTTGTTCCGAGCTTCTTCAGGAGAGGTCCGATTCTGCGTCAGCCACTACACCGGCCGAATGGACGACGTCGGATGGGTCATTATACGATCGACGCTCAGACCTTCCTCGCAACGCCACCTGCTCGCTCCTCGATTGTGGCCGCCATCATGACCTCACGCATGAGGGTGTTCACAAAACGCTGTACCACGTCCGGCAACACTTCACATGGGACAAGCAGCGGCAAACTGTTGAAGAATATGTTCGGCAATGCCGCATCTGCCAGCAGAATAAGGCCAGTTCTTTAGCACTAGGAGGTCTTCTTCAGCCATTGCCAGTACCTCATCATGTGTGGTCTGATATATCCATGGATTTCATTGTTGGGCTGCCCAAATCTCAGGGCATGACCGCCATCCTGGTAATCGTCGACCGTCTCTCCAAGTATGGACATTTCATCGCCCTAAAGAGGCCGGCCACGGCTCCACATGTTGCCAATATCTTCTTCGACCAGGTGGTCCGACTTCATGGCGTTCCGGAGTCGATTGTTTCGGACCGTGACCCCATTTTCACCAGCGCTTTCTGGCAAGACTTGTTCAAGCGATGCGGGACTCGCTTATTGACATCCTCTGCCTACCATCCACAAACAGATGGCCAGACGGAGGTGGTCAATCGAACCTTGGAGATGTACTTACAGATGTACTTACGTTGCTTAGCCACTGACAACCCATCCTCTTGGGTCAAGTGGTTACCATGGGCGGAGTTCTGTTATAACACTTCCTATCACTCCAGCCTCCGATGGCACCCTTTTGAGTTAGTCTATGGTCGCCCTCCGCCAAGCCTACTCAGATTTCAAGGGCCACTTCCATTGATGCCGTTGATCGCCAGTTGGTTGATAGGATGCTCTTTTGGCTCAGTCTCAGAAGACCTTCTTCAAGCCCAAAGAACGATGAAGCAAAGAAGATGATGGAGGACATCGGAGGTCTCCTATTCGGTGGGCTCTTGTCCAGTTGCGCCTTCACGACATCGCAACTATCCATGCGCCCCTCAAGCCAAAGACAAGCTTTCTCCTCGTTTTATGGTCCATTTCGTGTCCTTGCTCTCGTTGGCGGTTGCTTATCGCCTCGATCTTCCGGAGACGGCCGCCTTCATAACATCTTTCATGTCTCTCGCTCAAACTGCTCCATGGGCAACCTCCTACAAGACCACCGGCTCTTCCCTTGGACATGGCTCCAGACGTTTACTCCCGACGAGGGCCACACCAAAGACGCCTTCTAGCCCAGTGCTTCTTTCGGGGACATCATCAGTTCTTGGTGCAATCGGAAGGCGAGCCCGAGACAGACGCCACCTGGGTCGACGCCATCACTCTTCGCCGCTCCTACCCTGAGCTCAAGCTTGAGGACAAGCTTGTTGTCCAAGGGGGGAGTATTGATATGGCTAACCAACTGGACCGTGTGTATTGCCGGCGCAAGCGCACACCATTGCAGCCCAAGGATGGGTCTTAGATGGATCGCGCCAGCCAAGCACGCGCACGGCCGTTGAGATAAGATTGATAAGATTCGCGCCATGCAGCAGGATTTAGAGATAAGAGATTAGTTTCCCTGTTTTCAGTTGTTAGTTTCCTTTTATTTCCAAACTTCCAAATAGGAATCCCTTGATTATAGGATATGGGAGTTGTATGCGGCCTGGAGGCTGCACTATATAAGGGAGAGATTAATAAGAGAAAAGGGTATGTTTTTGATACCGCATAATTCAGGGCCGCTGCCGATAATCCCGGCGGGTCTCATGACACCACTATCTTCTATTTTCTCACCACCAAGCCCCACTACGGGATCTTCTTCCACCTGCTCGGTCTCCGCCAGAACCCGGGCATTCCAAATAGTTTTCACCCGACGATCCACAACAGTTGGCGCGTTCGACTTGACCGTTACTCTGAGAATGAGATACAGAGGCAAAGCAAGGCTTGATTCCCAATTTTTCGTAGAAGACTGGAAAAGCACTGCTCCTGAACTGGTTGCCGTTGTTGGTAATCACCCGATTCGGAATGCCAAATCAAGTAACGATGCTCCTCATGAATCTCTTGGCCGCTTCTGAGGTGATGTTCCTGACGAGTTCGACTTCGATCCACTTAGTGAACTTGTCGATTGCCACGAACAAGAATTTGTAATCTCCTTGAGCTCTAGGGACAGGTCCCAAGATATCCAAGCCCCAAACGGAGAAAGGCTAAGACAGAGGAATAGTTTGCAAAGCCTGGACTAGTCAGATGGTTTGCTTGCCATAGAATTAGTAGCTTCTGCATTTTTTCACCAGCTCGCAAACATCCTAGAGGGTAGTCGGCCAATAGAACTCTTGCCGGCAAATTTTCCCAACTAGAGTGCTATAGGACACATAGTTGCCGCAGATGCCTCCATGGACATCGAGCAATATTTTTTGCTCTCTTCTTGAATGATGCACTTCATCAAGATTCTGTTACTCCCTTTCCAATAGAGTTCGCTATTTACCAATGCGTATAGCTTGGACTTATGTGCAATTTTCTCGGCTGAGGCATCATCGTCAGGGATCTCTCAACCTTCGAGATAGGCCTGGAATGGGGTCATCCAGGTTGGCTCATGTTCCAGGCTGACTCGACCAAACTGCTGATCGAGTTGGATAGCACCTATCTCCCGCAGGAGGGAGACGGATGGTTTATGAAGTTTCTCAACAAAGACTCCCACGGGCATGGGCGAACGGGACGAAGTGAGCGTAGCAAGTTCATCGATGACGAAGTTATCACTCCACCGGATGTGCCTTACCTCGAGCCCTTTGAACTTGTGCTCTAGCTTACGGACTTCGTACAGGTACGCCGCCATGTTGTCATCCGAACACTGGTACTCCTTTTGCACTTGGTTTACGACTAGCTGTCAGTCCCCTTTCACGAGTAATCGTCTGATCCCAAGTGTTGCAGCTATTCAGAGCCCGTTGACCAGTCCCTCGTATTCTGCAATGTTATTCCAAGCTTGAAAATCGAGTTGGATGACATATTTAAGCTCCTCACCTGTCGGAGATTTAAGCATGATGCTGCCCCCAAGCCTTGGAGTGTAAGCGATCCATCAAAGAACATAATCCAGTAGTCATCGACCATCTTGGTTTCCTTTTCCTTGACGTAAGTCCATTCCGCGATGAAGTCCGCCAGAACTCCTAACCTAACGCTTATCCGCGACGCGAAATCGACCTTGAACTCGTTGAGTTCAACCGCCCAATGCGCAATTCACCCTGTTGCCTCTCGGTTGCATAACACCTCCTTGAGTGGATACGTTGTCATGATCGTAATCTTGTGCGCCTAGAAGCAGTGCCACAGCTTCCAAGAAGTCATCAGGACGACATACAACATCTTCTGTATCTGAGTATATTGCGTCTTGGCATCGTGCAAGACCTCGCTCATATAATACACTAGCTTTTGAACTTTGGTTTTTTTCTCAAGGCAATCCTGTTCAACCACTAGGACCATGCTCACTACTTGGAGGGTAGCTATAATATACAGAAAGAGCTCTTTTTCGTTAGGTGATACTAAAATTGACGGAGATAATAAGTACTTTTTCAGATCTTGAAAAGCTTCTTCAGCCTCCTTGGTCCACTCAAAATTTCTTGCTTCTTGAGCAGCTCGAAGAAAGGTAGCCCTCGCTCGCCCATCCAAGAAATGGATCGATTAAGGGCTATGATACAGCCTGTGAGCTTTCGCACCTCTCTTAGCATTCGCAGAGGATGCATCTGATTTACTATCTCGATCTTGTGTGGGTTAGCCTCGATGCCTCGATCAACACCGTGAAACCGAGAAGCTTCATCGACCAGTGTAACGTCCCAAATTTGGCTTAATCTTAATTTTTGGAGTTATTTAAATTTTTGTGAATTTTTGGGATTTAATTGGAATTATTGAAATTAATTTAAATATTATCCTTCTCTTGAGAAATTAATTAACATAAAAATAATTATCAAAAATGAACAAAAATATTTTATTTAAGCTCTAAATGCCCTAAAATATTTTCTCGAATTTTTCTAGAATTTGCTCGGTATTTTTAGTGCCCCAAATAAATACTTTGAATTACTAGAAATATTTTAAATGATAAAACTCGAAAATGGCCTTGCATACAAGTCGGTCGTGCCCAACACGTGTGCTCAAAGGCCGAAAACCCTAGCGCCGCTTGTCTCGATCGCTCGACCGCATCGGATGGATGCGATTCATCGCTGCTTATAGCGCTGTGTCGTTGATCTCGGTAAGGGTCATAGATATCGACACGCGGCGAGTATCGCCAAACGTTATTCGCCGAGCCGCGGATCGCAATCGACGGTGGGATGTGACCGAACGCCTCGGGAGGCGCGATCGCAGACCATTGCCGCCAGAGGGGCCGCGGATTTTGTCGTGATTTTGCGCGCATTCCAAGGCATGTCCGAGCCGGTGATAAAGCCCATTGCATGCAGCACTTCCTTCGGTCCATTTTGCTCGCCGCTGCAGGCTCATTGTTCACCGTAGCGTCGCCCGAGCTTGCCAAGTAGCCACTTCCTTCTCGGTTCTTCTTCATTTTCCGCCGCCGTCGCCGCTCTCGCCGCAGCCTAGGACCTTCGCCGAAGTTCATCGTGTCGCACTGCTTGGTGGTCACTTCTTCACGCCAGAGAAGCTCGAATCGCCGCACCTACGCTATCTTCTCCAAGTCCGGCCATCACCGCCACCGCCCTTCTTCGATGCTCGCAGCTTCACCTCCGCCGTCGGATCCCCATCGCACGTCCGAGGTAACGCCACGCTTTCCATAGAGTTAAGTTTAAATAGCTTCGGAGATCTCACCAGATCCTTAATCCAACCGCCTATAGCGCCAATGTAGCGTAGTTGTAGCGCTGAAAATGACCGTTAGATGGTAATCGCGGCTCTCGCAAGGCCACGAGGTGCGTGAATAGTAAATCGCCTCAGATTAGCGGTACCGGATCTTCATCCAACCGCTTATGGATCCGCCAGAGCGTGGTCGCTTCGCTTGAAAATGGTCGTTCGATCCTTGTTATGCGGTCGGGATTAAGCCACGTAGGCTAGAAGAGCAGTGCATCGCTCGGTTAACCTCTGCCGTTGGATCTTCATCCAACCGCGCCGGTGCGTCCACGTCGCTAGGTCAAGCCGTTCGCCGAGCCGAATCCGAACCGTAGGATTCGAAATGAGTGGCGTGGATGTTGCTGCGTGTGTAGGTCTGGCCGCGCATGTACCGACCGTTGGATTTGAATCCAACGGCCGGGAAATCTTGAGCCGCGTGGACCGTTGGGTGTGCGCCGCGTGTCAGCTTCCGGTTGGACCGTGCATTGTTTATCGAGCCCACTTGTCAGCGGGTAGACCGCCGTCGGTGCTGACGTCAACATGACGTCATCCGGGGCCCACATGTCGGTGTCAGTGTCGACATGGCTGTCTCTGGTGTTGACACGTGTCACGCCGAGAGGTTTTAACCGGATTTTCAGTAGGAAAATAAATAGAGTAATTCGGTTATTCATTTATTTGAATTTTCGAATCTTGCAAATGCTATAACTTTTATGCTTTTAACTCGAATTGGGTGATTCAGTTCCTAAAAATTTGTAAAAATGTGAACTATTTATTAGTGAATTTTAATTTATTTTTAGAGTTGATCTTGTTGTCTGTATTGAATATTCATTGTATATTCGCTTGAATGCGCGTAGAGTCCGAATTGCCGGAAGCCGTCGAGAAGGATTTCGGAGAGCCATCGCAAGCGCCAGACCAGAATCAACTACTTTTCAAAGGCAAGTCATGCTTTGACCATATTGCCCCTAGACTTTTAAAATGTATTTCCATTTAAACTATGCATGCTATATTCATTAAGAAAATGACATTGATTAATCTTGGGTAGTTTAGATAATACCCCTACCTTATTAATACCACCTTGTTAATATTAATTGTATGCCCTGCAATCCTTGTCAACTTAAGATATTAATTAGAGTTGGTTGCTATTATAAAGCCAACACGAGAGGCTAGACCATGATTAGCTGCTTAGTATGCTTGTATGCGTGAAATGACTTTCAAATTTGCAAAAGAATATTGACTAAACAATTATGAAACGCATTTTGGAATAATGCGATGATGTCATGAGATGGAATTGGGGTAGCGACTGTGGTTCTACTCGTGCAATGACGTGGGCATTGGCATGTGTTGCATAAATGCAAACCGGTGGGAAATGATTTGGACCGGGGCAAGTGGCAAGAAGGCTTTGTGCCGTGGGCTGTGTGGCAACTGGATGTATTAAAGATTGTAAAGGCTGGTGCCAAGAATTGTAAAATGGATGTCTTGCCCGGACTGCTAAGGACTTCACCTTATGCAGCCTTTGAACTGAAGCCAGACAACCACTTGTCCTAATGGGACGGACCTAGTTTAGTAGGTTTCTAATATCTTTCCTTTGACACTCGGGGCATAGCCACACAAAAATGTAACCGTATGGGGAGCGTGCACTGTCTGCGGCTTGGTACCCATCCAATCAGATTTGCTTGTTCTAAACTTTGGCTCTGTGTGAGGGAAGTGTTAGAAAGGCACATCGAGAGGTTCACTAGTTAAGTGTTAGTCTTCAAAGACTTTGTTGCAATCAATCGCTTTGTGTGGTGAGCGAATCATCCTGTGGGTAAAGTGTACAATTTCCGCAGAGTGTGTGTGTTGAATCTATTCGAATAGCCGCGTCCGCGGTATTGGACATTACTCGGGGATTACAGTCAAGGGTTAGATTTTCAAACTAAATTGTGGAATGGGTGGCTGTGTGCCAAGGACTGATGAATAAAACTAGGGCTGTGTGCCAAACTCTGGAAAAAGAATTGAGAAATTAATTATTAATAATATTGGTTTTACCGCTTTTAATCTAATAGGATTACCTGTTGAAAATAAATGCTGCTTTATGCAAAATAACCATTTAAGCCTTTCCTTTGGACTAAGCCATGCATGTAGTAATAGAACTGCATTGTGCATGACTTGTTGAGTATGTTGTATACTCACCCTTGCTTCAACAACAACCTCAGAAGAAGAAGCTATGCCAGCTTGGGAAGAGGAGTTCAACGAAGGTCAGGAGGATTAGGGTTGAGCCTCGTCAGTTGCCTGTGGCTACGAGGGGTTTCATTATCGTACTTTTGCTTCCGCTATTGAACTTGTGCTAATGTTTATATTTATCGCCCTGCGTGGCGAATTAATGTAAGGTGACCATAAGGTCGTGTAACTCGTTTATATTCATGTTTGAAGTACTTTATTATTAATTCACTGTGTATGATTGTGGTACTTCAACCTCGCTTATCTCGTGTGTACTAGCGTGATCTCGACTAGTATGTATACATAGAGGGTCCGGATTTGCAGACTCGGGTCCCGACAACGGGATGCCGAACGTGCACTTCTTACGATTGAGCATCATCCGATACTTCCTGAGGTTGTCGAATGTTTCCCCAAGGTCGTCGATTAAGGTGCCCCTGGTTTTCGATTTCACTACAATATCGTCAACGTATGCTTCTACATTGCGCCCAATTTGGAACTTTAAGCAGTTTTGAATACAACGCCGATATTGCTATACCAAATAAGATTTCAAACCAAAAGGCATTTTTATATAACAAAATACACCGAAAGGAGTAAGTAGTAAAGGTAGTCTTCTTCTCATCCTTTGCGGACATACTAATTTGGTAATACCCCGAGTAGGCATCTAGAAAACTTAGTAGTTCATAGCCTGCAGTGAAGTCCACTATTTGGTCAATGTGGAGCAGAGGAAAAGGATCCTTATTAACAGGCTTTGTTGAGGTCGGTGTAATTGATGCACATCCTCCACTTGCTATTGGGCTTCTTTAAGAGGACCGGGTTCACCAGCCATGTTGGGTGACGAACCTCTCAGATGAAGCCAACCTTCAAGAGTTTACCGACCTCCTCTTGTATGGCTTGCTTCCGATCTTCTGTGAAGCTGCGCTACTTCTGCACCACAGGTTTGGTGCTTGGTTCTATAGCCAGTCGATGCTCGATCACCTCCTTAGCGACCCCGAGCATGTCGGACAGTTGCCACACGAACACATCACGGTTTGCATGAAGAAAAGTGACGAGCTCGAGTTCCTATTTGGGGTCGAGGTTGGCACCTACCTTGACTGTCTTAGATGGTTCTGCCAAGTCTAGGGGCACCATCTTGACACATCCGCGGAGTCTTCTTGTCCTTTTTATCATCGTTGATCGGGTTGTTGGCAGCATTGTTGGACATGGAAGCCTAATCACTGCCTCTGGATTTTTTGTGCTTGGCCTTCTCGTCGCCGGCACTGGCTGCCGATCCGCAGAGATGCTCGGCCATCTCTAGGCTCTTCTTGTCGCACCTGACCGTAGCGCGCTGGTCTCCCTTGATCATGAGGACTCCCTTTGGCGCTGGCATCTTGACAGTCTGATACGTATAGTGCACCACCGCTATGAATTTGGCTAGCATTGGGCGGCCCAGGATCACATTATAGGCAGTCTCAAAATCCGCTACGTTGAAGAGAATCTTTTCGGTGCGAAAATTGTCCAGCGTGCCAAATGTGACTGGCAGCTCGATCTAGCCCAGCAGGGTCAAGGATGAGCGCGGAGTTGTGCCATGGAACGGCTCGATTCCAGCCTTTCTGTTCAGGGAATTCCCATGTTCTCCAGTGCCTTTGCGAAGATGAGGTTCAATGAGCTATCTCCATCAACTAAGGTTCGAGCGACCTTGATGTTCACGATGGTGAGCTTGACCACTACAGGGTATCGCTCTGGATGCGGGACCATAGATGGGTGATCTGACTGGTCGAAGGTGATTGGTACCTCCAACCACTTGAGGAATCGGGGAGAGCTGGCGTGGCCAAGTTGACCTCTCTTTCGACTGCCTTGTACTGCCTCATGGACTCGTACATGGTAGATCGCCCAAAGATATGTGCTAGCTTGTGATCAGCCCCACGATACTCGGGCTCATCGACCTCAGGCTTCTCCTTAGCCTGCTCAATTCCGCGCTCGGCAAGGGCATCCTTTAGTTTCTCCTAAACTTTCTTGCCGATCACCCGGCACTCATCGAAGTAGTATTTATTCGTATGATGGATGGGGCAAGATTTATTCCTCCACAACTCGCCCTTATTGTCGCTTAGGTTGCGCTTTGCCCCTTTTCGATCTGTGGCTACAAGTGGAGTCGCTATACGCTTCTCCCCATGGCTCTTATTCTAATTTGCCCTTTGCTTGGACGACTCGGACTTGTCGCTGCTGGGCTAAGTGGAGGGTAGCTATAATATCGTAAAGAGCTCTTTTTCAGTTAGGTGATACTAAAATTGACGGAGATAATAAGTACTTTTTGAGATCTTGAAAAGCTTCTTGACCTCCTTGGTCCACTCAAAATTTCTTGCTTCTTGAGCAGCTCGAAGAAAGGTAGCCCTCGCTCGCCCATCCAAGAAATGGATCGATTAAGGGCTATGATACAGCCTGTGAGCTTTCGCACCTCTCTTAGCATTCGCAGAGGATGCATCTGATTTACTATCTCGATCTTGTGTGGGTTAGCCTCGATGCCTCGACTGAACACCAGGAAACCGAGAAGCTTACTGGACGGGTGTAACGTCCCGAAATTTGGCTTAATCTTAATTTTTGGAGTTATTTAAATTTTTGTGAATTTTTGGGATTTAATTGGAATTATTGAAATTAATTTAAATATTATCCTTCTCTTGAGAAATTAATTAACATAAAAATAATTATCAAAATGAACAAAAATATTTTATTTAAGCTCTAAATGCCCTAAAATATTTTCTGAATTTTTCTAGAATTTGTCAGTATTTTAGTGCCCCAAATAAATACTTTGAATTACTAGAAATATTTTAAATGATAAAACTCGAAAATGGCCTTGCTACGATAGTGCGTGCCCAACATCGGCTTTGCACGAAAACCCTAGCGCCGCTTGTCTCGATCTCGACGCGATCGGATGGATGCGATTCCGCTCGTTTATAGCGCTGTGTCGTTGGATCTCGGTAAGTGGCCGTTAGGATATCGACACGTGGCGTAGTATCGCCAAAACGTTATTCGCTCGGAGCCGTTGGATCGCAATCGGACGGTGGGATGTGACCGAACGTCTCGGGGCGCGATTGCACCGCGCGCCGTAGGCGCCGCGATTTTGTCAGGGATTTTGCGCGCATTCCAAGGCATGTCCGAGCCGGTGATAAAGCCCATTGCATGCAGCACTTCCTTCGGTCCATTTTGCCTGCTCGCTCGTGCTCTGCCGTTCACCGTAGCGTACGCCCGAGCTTGCCGAAGTAGCCACTTCCTTCTCGGTTCTTCTTCATTTTCCGCCGTCGTCCGCCGCTCTCCGCCGCAGCTAGGACCTTCGCCGAGTTCATCGTGTCGCACCGCGTCGGGTGGGTCACTTCTTCACGCCAGAGAAGCTCGGAATCGCCGGCACCTACGTCATCTTCTCCAAGTCCGGCGACCAGCGCCACCGTCCCTTCTTCGATGCCTCGCAGTTCACCTCCGCCGTCAGATCCCCATCGCACGTCCGAGGTAACGCCACGTTTCTCTCCATAGAGTTAAGTTTAAATAGCTTCGGTAGATCTCAGCCGTAGATCCTTAATCCAACCGCCTCTATAGCGCCACGTAGCGGTAGTTGTAGCGTTGAAAATGACCGTTAGATGGTAATCGTGCGGCTCTCGCAAGGCCACGTAGGTGCGGTGAATAGTAACGCCGGGTATTAGCGTACCGTTGGATCTTCATCCAACCGCTTTATGGATCCGCAGTGCGTGTCGCTTCGCTTGAAAATGGTCGTTCGATCCTTGTTATGCGGTCGGGATTAAGCCACGTAGGCTAGAAGAGCAGTGCATCGCTCGGTTAACCTCTGCCGTTGGATCTTCATCCAACCGCGCCGGCGCGTCCACGTCGCTAGGTCAAGCCGTTCGCCGAGCCGAATCCGAACCGTAGGATTCGAAATGAGTGGCGTGGATGTTGCTGCGTGTGTAGGTCGCGTCCAGATGTACCGATCTGGATTTGAATCCAACGGACGAAATCTTGAGCCGCTGGACCGTTGGGTGTCTGCGCCGGTCGACCGGTTGGACCGTGCATTGTTTATCGAGCCCACTTGTCCGGTAGACCGCCGCGGTCTTGCGCAACATGACGTCATCCGGGGCCCACATGTCGGTGTCAGTGTCGACATGGCTGTCTCTGGTGTTGACACGTGTCACGCCGAGAGGTTTTAACCGGATTTTCAGTAGGAAAATAAATAGAGTAATTCGGTTATTCATTTATTTGAATTTTCAGAATCTTGCAAATGCTATAACTTTTGCGTTTTAACTCGGAATTGGGTGATTCCAGTTCCTAAAAATTTGTAAAAATGTGAACTATTTATTAGTGAATTTTAATTTATTTTTAGAGTTGATCTTGTTGTCTGTATTGAATATTCATTGTATATTCGCTTGAATGCGCCAGAGTCCAATTGTAAGCGTCGAGAAGGATTTCGAGAGCCATCGCAAGCGCTGACGAATCAACTACTTTTCAAAGGCAAGTCATGCTTTGACCATATTGCCCTAGACTTTTAAAATGTATTTCCATTTAAACTATGCATGCTATATTCATTAAGAAAATGACATTGATTAATCTTGGGTAGTTTAGATAATACCCCTACCTTATTAATACCACCTTGTTAATATTAATTGTATGCCCTGCAATCCTTGTCAACTTAAGATATTAATTAGAGTTGGTTGCTATTATAAAGCCAACACGAGAGGCTAGACCATGATTAGCTGCTTAGTATGCTTGTATGCGTGAAATGACTTTCAAATTTGCAAAAGAATATTGACTAAACAATTATGAAACGCATTTTGGAATAATGCGATGATGTCATGAGATGGAATTGGGGGTAGCGACCTGTGTGGTTCTACTCGTGCAATGACGTGGGCATTGGCATGTGTTGCATAAATGCAAACCGGGGTGGGAAATGATTTGGACCGGGGCAAGTGGCAAGAAGGCTTTGTGCCAGGTGGGCCTGTGTGGCAACGGGATGTATTAAAGATTGTAAAGGCTGTGTGCCAAGAATTGTAAAATGGATGTCTTGCCCGGGACTGCTAAGGACTTCACCTTGCGAGCCTTTGAACTGAGTTTCTCGTACAACCACTTGTCCGGAATGGGACGGACCTAGTTTAGTAGGTTTCTAATATCTTTCCTTTGACACTCGAGCGCATTACACAAAAATGTAACAGTATGGGGGCGTACTGTCTTGCGCTTGGTACCCATCCAATCAGACTTGCTGTTCTAAACTTTGGCTCTGTGTGAGGGAAGTGTTAGAAAGGCAATCTGAGAGGTTCACTAGTTAAGTGTTAGTCTTGAAAGACTTTGTTGCAATCAATCGCTCGTGTGGTGAGCGATCGTATCTGTGGGTAAAGTGTACCTCGCGAGTGTGTGTGTTGAATCTATTGAATAGCGCTCATGTATTGGACATTACTCGGGATTACATCAAGGGTTAGATTTTCAAACTAAATTGTGGAATGGGTGGTCGGTGCCAAGGATCGATGAATAAAACTAGGGCTGTGCCAAACTCGAAAAGAATTGAGAAATTAATTATTAATAATATTGGTTTTACCGCTTTTAATCTAATAGGATTACCTGTTAAAAAGAAATGCTGCTTTATGCAAAATAACCATTTAAGCCTTTCCTTTGGACTAAGCCATGCATGTAGTAATAGAACGCATTGTGCATGACTTGTTGAGTATGTTGTATACTCACCCTTGCTTCAACAACAACCTCGAAGAAGAAGCTATGCCGCTTGGGAAGAGGAGTTCAACGAAGGTCGGAGGATTAGGGTTGAGCCTCGCTCGTTCGTGGCTACGAGGGTTTCATTATCGTACTTTTGCTTCCGCTATTGAACTTGTGCTAATGTTTATATTTATAGCCTGCGTGTGAATTAATGTAAGGTGACCATAAGGTCGTGTAACTCGTTTATATTCATGTTTGAAGTACTTTATTATTAATTCCGCTGTGTATGATTGTGGTACTTCAACCTGTTTATCCTGTGTGTACTAGCGTGATCCTGGACTAGTACAGAATACATAGAGGGTCCGGATTTGCAGACTCGGGTCCCGACAACGGGATGCCGAACGTGCACTTCTTACGATTGAGCATCATCCGATACTTCCTGAGGTTGTCGAATGTTTCCCCAAGGTCGTCGATTAAGGTGCCCCTGGTTTTCGATTTCACTACAATATCGTCAACGTATGCTTCTACATTGCGCCCAATTTGGAACTTTAAGCAGTTTTGAATACAACGCTGATACGTTGCGCCAGCGCATTTCAAACCAAAAGGCATTTTTATATAACAAAATACACCGAAAGGAGTAAGTAGTAAAGGTAGTCTTCTTCTCATCCTTTGCGGACATACTAATTTGGTAATACCCCGAGTAGGCATCTAGAAAACTTAGTAGTTCATAGCCTGCAGTGAAGTCCACTATTTGGTCAATGTGGAGCAGAGGAAAAGGATCCTTATTAACAGGCTTTGTTGAGGTCGGTGTAATTGATGCACATCCTCCACTTGCTATTGGGCTTCTTTAAGAGGACCGGGTTCACCAGCCATGTTGGGTGACGAACCTCTCAGATGAAGCCAACCTTCAAGAGTTTACCGACCTCCTCTTGTATGGCTTGCTTCCGATCTTCTGTGAAGCTGCGCTACTTCTGCACCACAGGTTTGGTGCTTGGTTCTATAGCCAGTCGATGCTCGATCACCTCCTTAGCGACCCGAGCATGTCGGACGATTGCCACACAACACATCACGGTTTGCATGAAGAAAAGTGACGAGCTCGAGTTCCTATTTGGGGTCGAGGTTGGCACCTACCTTGACTGTCTTAGATGGTTCGCCAAGTCTAGGGCACCATCTTGACACATCCGAGTCTTCTTGTCCTTTTATCATCGTTGATCGGGTTGTTGGCAGCATTGTTGGACATGGAAGCCTAATCACGCCTCGGATTTTTGTGCTTGGCCTTCTAATGCCGCAGTCGCGCCGATCCGCAGAGATGCTCGGCCATCTCTAGGCTCTTCTTGTCGACTCGATCAGTAGCGCTACCGGTCTCCCTTGATCATGAGGACTCCCTTTGGCGCTGGCATCTTGAAAGTCTGATACGTATAGTGCACCACCGCTATGAATTTGGCTAGCATTGGCGGCCCAGATCACATTATAGGCGTCTCAAAATCCGCTACGTTGAAGAGAATCTTTTCGTGCGAAATTGTCCAAAGCCTAAATGTGACGGCAATCGATCTAGCCCAGCAGGGTCAAGGATGAGCGCGGAGTTGTGCCATGGAACGGCTCGATTCCAGCCTTTCTGTTCAGGGAATTCCCATGTTCTCCAGTGCCTTTGCGAAGATGAGGTTCAATGAGCTATCTCCATCAACTAAGGTTCGAGCGACCTTGATGTTCACGATGGTGAGCTTGACCACTACAGGGTATCGCTCTGGATGCGGGACCATAGATGGGTGATCTGACTGGTCGAAGGTGATTGGTACCTCCAACCACTTGAGGAATCGGGGAGAGCTGGCGTGGCCAAGTTGACCTCTCTTTCGACTGCTTTGTACTGCCTCATGGACTCGTACATGGTAGATCGCCCAAAGATATGTGCTAGCTTGTGATCAGCCCCACGATACTCGGGCTCATCGACCTCAGGCTTCTCCTTAGCCTGCTCAATTCCGCGCTCGGCAAGGGCATCCTTTAGCTTCTCCTAAACTTTCTTGCCGATCACCCGGCACTCATCGAAGTAGTATTTATTCGTATGATGGATGGGGCAGTACTTATTCCCTCCACAACTCTGGCCCTTATTGTCGCCTAGGTTGCGCGCTTTGCCCCTTTCGACCGTGGCTACAGTGGAGTCGCTTATACGCTTCTCCCCATGGCTCTTATTCTAATTTGCCCTTGCTTGGACGACTCAGACTTGTCGTTGCCAGGCTAAGGGTTGTCGAGATGATGCTAGATAGGGGTGCATAGAAATTAGCGATCCACATACTAGAACCTTGACCTAAGATCGAATGTTTAGGGATTTTATTGATTTTTATTGGATTTCTTTCCTAGCCTACCTCAACTTATTTGGGACAAAAGGCTTGGTTGTTGTTGTTATACCTAAGTCTAAACATTGTAATTTTATTACGCCCCTCCTTTTCACAGTATTTGCGTAGAGAACACATCCACAAACCATCATCCACATCCAAAAAACCATTCTCACCATAGTTCATCATCCATTCATCCGTCCCTGTAATCATTCATCCGTTGTTGTAATCGGAATGTCAGGAACATTTTTATTAATACATCTTTGTTATTTTCAATTTGGTGTCATCATGTTCTTCATTATTCATCTATTGTTCTTGGTTTCCTTGGTCATGAGTAATCTCACAACAGCTAGGGGCTAAAGAAGCCATGTAGCACTAAGTAATCAAGGGATGATCTAACTTTCATGTACACTTCTTGTGTTATCATTGCTATTAGTGTTTGTATGTCTTTCCATGATACTAGGACTCAATAGGCCCCAATGCTCGATAGGTCAGCACAAGGAACAACAACAGGCTATGAGCGAAAGAATGACTGACAGCGTTGGTGAAAACGAAAGCAACATAATTTTGGTTTTCGGAAGCAATCCATCAGAGGAAGCATGGCATAACCACGCCGCCTAATGAGGTTGTTTGGTTATAAGTTAGTTGGTCTACACATCAATCCTTAATTGCGAGTGTGACATGTTGTAGTAAGTGCATGAGCAGGTCATTGATTCTCTCACACGATGTTTGCTCGAGGGAGATGCATACAAGGTGTGCCGCCTACATGAATACATGGTTATCACAATTGCTTTAATTTATTAGATCATTATTATAATCATCCCTGAGATTACTAATATTGTAGGTGATCATCATACCTTAGGCCCTATGCTCCATCATACAAATCACAGCCTCATTATTAGAATTAATATTGCTTAGTAGTAAATTGGCCTTTAATTATTCTCATCGTAATTACCTCCCTCACTATTCTTATAGTTGCAGTTTAATTAATAGTTGTTGAAAGGTAATGAAATAATCCATACATCCACGAGGGGTCGATATAAACCTTTGAATACTCTAAGGGAAATTAGAGCGACCGACATCGTGCACTTTCGTGTCATCACACATGTGAGTGGGACAATTGATTCTCATGTTTGTTTGAGGGAGATGCATGCAAGGTGTGCTGCCTACATGAATAAATGAGTATCAGAATTACTTTGATATTTATTAGATTATTACTATCATCCGTGAGATTAACTAAGGCTAGTCACAGTGAGAATTTCATTATCATTTAATGAGGTGACACATTAACAAAAATGGTGACGTGGCAAAGACATTATGAGGAGAGAGAGGAGACTAGTTTCATCTGGTTGAAACCGGGTGCACACCGTTTCCAACACATTGGAAACTGAATGAAACTGCACCGAGAGCGCATCGTTTCATCCCACGCACTGAAACCGAATGAAACTGCACCAAATGAAACATTTGATCACAACATCATGCAATAATTAAATACTATGGCTAGCCTATGAAACCGCGAAATGAAACTATGCATTAGGAGGTCTTGTTTCATTTATCAACCCAAACCCCTTTAGATGATATGGCTGTCGGCGTGTTTGTACCAAACAATATTGGTTCGAGTGTATAACCAAGTTTCGGTAGGGGGGTCTTCGCAGCTGCGTCACTCTCGGCTCTCTTCTCTACTCTCTTCAAACGATGAGCAGGATAGGAAGCTCAAGAACACACAGGTAGCACACAAGGAACACACAGGATTTACCCAGGTTCGGACCCCCAATGCGGGTAACAGCCATACGTCCTGCTCAAGCTCGTGTTGCTCTAGTATTCTGCTTGTTCTCCGTTGTGAACTGATCGACTGGCCGACCTCCCTCGCCTCATGCACACTAGCTCCCTTATATACTCCCGAGACTAGCTAGGGCAGGTACAGGGAGTGGTTTTACATTAAGTACATTGACTGTGTCTAGTCCTGTCACTACTGTCCCTCGGAGCTTCTTTGTCTACGCCGTTGCTTGACGTCGCCTATCTTCGGACCACCCGAGAGAGGGTTCGACGCTGCGGAAACACGGTACACGCCACACCGCTCTTGCCGGCGGTGTAGATGGAACGGGAGTTGGTGAAGCCGGCTCGGTCGGAGGGATAGGTCATCATAGCGTCAAGGAGCCACGCCTATTTAATGGCCTCCAGGCGCACTGTAACGGCTCCCCGCGCATTGAATGGCTTCCATGCGCATGTAATGGCTCCCATGCGCATTTAATGGCGGTGAACTGCGGGGCTAAGGAGCAGGTCACGTAGAGGCGGGGCAAATGGTGAGCGAAACTTGGCCACGAAGCACCATGGTGGGTAGAGCATGGCAGCGCCACGGCCACAACACTTTGCTAAGCGCCTATCCGGCTCGTCAGACCGGGGTTTAAAGGGGTTGCCAAGGGGCTATCAGGTTACTGGTACTTATGACAATCAAGTATGGCACAAACCTTATAGGTATAAGCAAGTTGAATAGATCAAAATGATAATCAACTGCATACTGAGCATGTGGGATGCCAGGGATCAGCCAGAGAAGAGTGCAACAACTCTGGTCGAACGGCGAGCCACGAAAACTTACAAGATGTCGAACGCCGTCATTGGCTGCCATTTCCCATTGCCATCCGGGACTTATGCCCTTGCCATCTTTATGAGACCAAGCCAGAGAACTACGGGGCAAGGGAGCAGGTCGCTAGAGGCGGGGCAAATGGTGAGCGGAGCTTTGCCGCGAAGCACCATGGTGGGTGGAGCAAGGCCGCAGCGCAGCAGGCCACACACACCTGCTAAGCGCCTATCTGAGCCAGGCACAGGAGCTGGGGGTCCATGCTATGGTCAAGGAGCTGCCGGGATGCTGGCATGCATGACATCCGTATGAGGCGAGTTCAGGGGTAGAACTTCCGCAGCAGCTCTATATTCTGGGAGTTCACCAACTCTTGACCGTCTTTCGCAGCTAATCGAACCGCCCCAGGTTGTGAGACAGAGACCACCTTGAAGGGGCCCTCCCAGTGGGGAGACAGTTTGTCGCAGCCTGCCTGCGGCGGAATTTGGCGCAAGACGAGGTCACCTATCGCCAGTGTTCTCTCACGAACCCGGGTGGCATGGTAGCGCCGGAGACTTTGCTGGTATCGGGCAGCACGGAGCACCGCCCGGTCTCATACTTCCTCTAGGAAGTTGATGTCGTCTTGGCGTCGGTCTTCCTGGTCTTCTTCATTGAAGGCCGCCACGCGCGGCGAGCCCAAGGAGACCTCAGAGGGCAGCACCACTTCAGCACCGTAGACTAGGAAGAACGGAGTCTCCCGGTCCACACGGCTAGGTGTGGCTTGGAGAGACCACAGCACCGTCGGAAGCTCTTCCGCCCATCGTGTCGTGCTTTGAGCTCGTCAATGCTCGGTCTTGAAGCCCTCAGACCAGGTAGCTGGCGTCTTCGCTTATCCGTTTCACGGATGGGCCACGGAGGCAAAACACACCTGACTTCCGCTAAATAGGCGGCCATCACGGGATCAGAGTACTGGAACTCCTTTCGTGCTTGGTTGACAACGAGCAGAGAGTCACCCTTGATGTCGCGACGGATGTCGAGCGACGGCAGACGTAGTCCCCAAGCGCCTTCAGATTCGGGCGATGTTGTTGGTCGCCTCTAAGTCCAAGACGATCAGATCAGAGGATGTCCCGGCCGGGAGACTCGGACAAACCCTGCCCCTGCGCCCTCGACCCAAAAAGAGCTCTGAAGAACAGGTCCATGGGGAGCGGGTGCTTCTTCACCAGAGTAGAGGAGTCCACTCGGCGACGAACTCGAGCAACCTTTGACTCTTGATAGCACTGCGCGAGCGAAACTTGAGGCAAAATTCACCTAGTTCCACCGACCACTTGGCGAAGCGACCTTCGACTTCACGGTTGTAGAGTATCTCTCGAATCGGGGTAAGCTGTGACCACCGTGATCTCCTGTCCCTAGAAGTAGTGTCGAAGCTTCCGGGACGCTACTGTAACAAAGATAGAGCATCTTCTAGGCTTGCGATATCCTGTCTCCGCTCGGATAGCACTTTGATGATGTAGTAGATCGGTCTCGACGCCTTCCTCTCCGCCACACAAAGACGCACTCACTACCACCGGCAACAGAATATATAGGAGCAGTGCTCACGAGTAGGAGCGACCAAAGACCGGGAGGAGAGGTATTTCTTCATATCTTCGAACGCTTGTTGGGCTTCTGGCGTCCATTCGAAGTGGTTAGTATTCTTCAATAGCTTGAACAAGGGGAGACTTTTTTCTCCCAGACGGGCGATAAATCGCCCGAGGACATCAGTACCACGATCGAATCGGCGTGCTTGAGTCTGGTCGACGACTTCATATATTCGATGGCCGCGATCTTGTCGGGATTGGCCTCAATGCCTCGACTAGACACGAGGAATCCCAACAGCTTCCCAGAGGTTGGCGAAGGTTTCACCCAGATCCTCAATCAGCCCTTCACTTTTCTCAGCTTTCACCACCAGGTCGTCGACGTATACCTCCAGGTTCCATCCGACCTGTGGTCGAAAAGTGGCATGCATGGCACGTTGATAAGTAAAACCGGCATTTTTTAACCCAAATGGCATTCAAATGTAGCAATAAATACCCATAGGAGTTACAAACATGGTCTTTTCTTCATCTTCCTTCGCCATGTTGATCTGGTGGTACTCGGAGTATGCATCCACGATCAGGTCGATGCGTGGCAAGGGGTACGGATCCTTCGGGCAGGCCTTGTTGAGGTCGGTGAAGTCGACACACATTCACCACTTCCCGTTGGATTTCTTGACTAGCACGGGGTTAGCAAGCCATTCGGGGTGAATGACTTCTCTGATGATACCCGCGTGCAGGAGCTTCTCCACTTCCTCGTGGATGGCATCCTGATGCTCGGGGGCTTGGCGCTGGACCGGACGCGCCTCCGGGAGCATTGCCAATGTGTGCTCGATCACCTCGCTGAGGACCCCGATCATGTCAGACGGTTGCCAGACAAACACGTCTGCATTAGACCGGAGGAAGGTGATGAGCGCGTCTTCCTATTTGGCGCCAAGGTTGGCGCCTAGCTTGACGGTCCTTTCGAGCTCGGCCACGCTCAGGGGGACCACCTTAACCTCGCCAGACGGGCCGGGCGAGGCGCGGGCCCGCACCGGAGGGGCTTCCGAGTAGACAGCGTCAACCTGCCACGCGCAGGTGGCGCCTGCCAGGTCCAAGGCTTGCTTCTCGCAGCGCAAGGTCTCTGGCTTGTCCACCTGGACACTTATGGGACCTCCAAGCCCTGGTATCTTCACCACCATATAGCCATAGTGGGTGGCCAGCATGAACCTGACCAACGCGGGTCGGCCAAGCAAGACGCTAGGGAGGTCAAGTCGGCAACGCCGAAGTCCACCAACTCCGATGAAGGTCCACGCTCCGAAGGTAACGAGAAGGCGGACTTGGCCCAAGGGCATTGAGCCACCGGGTGACTCCAGAGAAGGAGTGCCAGGAGCTCTAGCCCGGATCTAGAGAGTCCTAACGCCTGGGGACAGGAGGTTGATGGAGCTCCTCGCAATCAAGACGCTACCGAAGCCGCACGTTTAATCGTGGGCGAGACCACGATCGAAGGTGCCCTAGGCCGCGAGATTGCAGGTGGTTCGGCAGCTCAAGGTGATCGGCTCTCGACCACCTCACTGCCTAGCCTCAGGCTGGGGACAACAGCAGACTTCTCATCAAGAGCTTGTACTTTGTTGAGGCGGTGGCGACCCACCGTGGATGTAGGCTACCCTATGCTCCACCGAAAGGCACGGGCGAGTCATCTCCTTGTTGTCGCTGTGAGGAGGGCGGCGCCTCGAGCCGCTTCCACCTTCTCACGCACGACCTAGCAATTATCCAAATCGTGCATTAGTATTATGGATAGGACGAAGACCTTACCTCGCTTTTCCGCGACAGAGTCCTGCGATCGCGGGCGATCGCCTTTGCCGATCGCGCGATCGCCCTGCCGATCGCGCTGACGACTTTGTGTTCGCGCCGACGCTAAGACTCGACCGAATCACCCGAGCGCTTTGTTCGCGAATCGACATTTCGAGGTCCCGCCGCTTCCACCGCGAAAGCACCGCCCACTCCGGCACGCTTCGCCTGCCGTTCGAAGCGCACTATGCGCCAAGGCGAATAGCTCAGACGTGGTGGCGATGTCACAGTGGCCATCTTCTCCCACATCTTTGGCCTCGCACTCTCCGAAGGCGGATGACGAATCGCCGAGATCTTGGGGATTGTGTTAGCGGCAAGTGAATCGCCGATGAACGCGCAACGATCTCCTCTTCTGCTCAAGGACATGGAGGTCGCCCTCCACACTGTGGGCGAGGAGCCTCGAAGTTGGTGACAACCGCCACATGACTCGCCATGAGTGCACCGACTTCTTCGGAGGTTCATCACCAAGAACAGCGAGCTCGCCAAGGTCGCTCGGAGAAAGTTTGCCATAACCTTCTTGAGCCGCCAGCACTCGCACCACCGTGGTGTAGATCAGAGGAACTCCTCCGGTTGGTGGTGCTGCATTTCGATGGTTGCCGGGCGA